>CM050525.1:47106646-47706646 GCA_027563665.1 Antrozous pallidus
GTGCTCCTCCCCACTCCCTGCCCTTCCCGCTCTGAGGAGAACAAAGAAGTTCTGGAACGCACAGGGCTCTTTCTCTCTCCAGCAGGCTTTTTGCACAGGCTGTTCCCTCGTCCCCAGTGCCCTTCCTTGCTGTGTCCCCTGAGTGAATGCAGCCCCAGGCCGCTTCCTCTGTGAGGCCTGATTGACATCTGCACCTCGCACGGCCCAGTGTCTCTGACCAGGCAGGTCCGGATCTGTCTCTGCTTCATCTGATGTCCATCTGACGTCAAGGCTTCAGACCTTGACGTGCTAGTGTCCGCACTGCCACCCGCCTTCCTGCCTCAGCTGTCAGTTCTGTCCTTGTCCCTGCGTCCTTCCTCACCCTCAGGTTTCAAAACACATCTGCATCGTTGCAGACAATACCTCGGGGGGGTGGGGGGGTGTCAGAGGCATGCGATCATTGGTATAACTCAAAGAAGCTCCTCCCTGTCCTCAGGTAGCCATGTGGTAGCCGTGATGACGTGAGACACACCTGCTTTAAGATTTTGAGCCTTTGAGGACATTAAGATTATCCTTTAAAAAAAAAAAGAAATAGATTTTATTGATTTTTTACAGAGAGGAAGGGAGAGGGATAGAAAGTCAGAAACATGGATGAGAGAAAAACATCAATCAGCTGCCTCTTGCACACCCCTTACTGGGGATGTGCCCACAGCCAAAGTACATGCCCTTGACTGGAATCGAACCTGGGACCTTTCAGTCCACAGGCTGATGTTCTATCCACTGAGCCAAACCGGTTTCAGCTAAGATTATCCTTTTTATGGGTCCCTGATGAACACACACGTAACACAGTAGGGCCGACGAAACGGAGCTCATGGGTTGCCACTCATCCATCCGTTCCTTGGTAGAAATCACTAATCAACCACTGAACTTGAACTCGGCCCCTGAGTCCTCAGTAAGATCTTTTTTCCCCAAACCTCACCTAAGAAGTGAGGACATTTTTTCCATTGGTTTTTAGAGTGTGGAAGGGAAGGGAAGGGAAGGGGTGGGAGGGAGGGAGAGAGAGAGAGAGACATCGACTGGTTGCCTCCCCGTCATGCCCTGACTGGATGCGGGGATCAAACCTGCAACTGAGGCACGTGCCCTTCACTGGGAATTTAGTAGAGCCCCTGGGGTCCGTGGCTGATGCTCTGACCACTGAGAAAACTGGCCAGGCTCAGTGTGGTCTCTAAAGTGGGTCCTGCCGCCCACCAGAACCAGTTTGTGGTTTGAAACACATTTGTGCCGAGATCTCTGGGCCACAGGGTCATCCGGCCTGTGCCCCTGTCTCCTGATGGGGCGTCTCCAAGCTTCAGGGAGGGAACCCCATCCTGCAGAGCCTGTGCGAGCGTCCTCTGGGCTTCCTGACTTCGGGACCCTCCGGCCCTCGTGGTGGGACAGAACGAGTGCACGCCACCACTTGCTTGTCTGAACCTGCCCAGCCGCTCGGAGCTGCGTGGCCTGAGGCCCGTCCCTTCCCCTTTCTGAGCTCTGGCTGTGTCATCAATAATAGCTGCGCCCCCACCCCCCTAGCCAGGGGCATTGGATGGAAACCGGGTATGCAGTAGGTGCTCAGTAAGTGTTCTCACCCCCATCTACTCACTCCCTCCAGCCTACAGGTTATGGACTCAACTGGCCAACTGACACCTCATCTCCCTTCCTGGTCTTGCCCCGAGTCCCAAACTCATCAGTCAACAGAGCCAAATATCAACAGTACAACGACTGAAATTTCTTTGTGAGAGCCACATTTTTTAAATTTAAACTTCTTCTAACGCCCCTTCTTCACAATAGACTTTCCCAGGCCGTGGTATTTTGTGGAAGAGCCACACTCAAGGGGCCAACCAGCTGCATGTGGCTCGAGAGCCACAGTTTGCAGACCACGATCCTACCTCTGTTCTTCTCCAGAAGGAAGTCTCATTCATCCTCTGCCCTGCATAACCTCATCCCCTGATCCCTTCCTCCTCCTTCTCCTCCTCCTCCCCCCCTCCTCCTCTTCCTCATATCTATACCTGCCAGGATCTGACTGTTATACTGTGGCCCCTCATGGGCAACCTGGAAGTCCCCGAATGAGTTTAGGGGTGTTTGGGTTCATTCTCTGACCCAGAGAGAGTAGACAGAGGATTAGATGGTGGACCCAATATCCTAGGGGGCTCCTGCTCTTCCTCTAGGAAGCCTGCTGTGATTTCTTCACCCAACATCATATTGGACCTGGGTAGGTGGGCTTTTCAGGATCCAGCCAGAAGCTAAGCTCCTCAGGTCAGGACTCGTCTCCTAGAATATTCCTTTCATAGGGCTCCTGGCTCATCCCGGTCCCTCCTTCTATGGCTTGAACTGCAGGGTACAGCCCTCCCCGACTTCTCCCCTCTCCAGGCTTGACTATGGAGTGTGGTCAGAGGAGCTGGCCTCGCTCACATCCTGCTTCCACCTCATCCTGTAACCTTGGCCTGACCACTGAGCCTCCCTTAGCCTCTGTGGTCCCCTCGGTCCAACGGGCATTCTTTTAGTAGCTTCAGGGCCGCCGAAGGGGGTGCAGAAAAGTGACGGATGGAGCAAGCGCGGTCCGCACGGGGAAGGGCCCAGGCTCCCCCCCCCCACGGCTGGTGGCCGCTGTGTCCACCTTGCATCCCTGTCCCCGCCGCAGCGGCAGAGCCGCGAGTCATGTGACTTGGGGAGAGAATAAGCTCGGCCCCTCCGGCTTCCTGCCCATGTCCGGCCCTTGTTCAGCAGCACAATCGCTCAGGTCCCAGCCCCGGGGCGGGCAGGTTAGCCCCTTCCAGGCCAGTGGCTGGCTCCCCAGGCCCCTCACCACAGTGGCAGAGCTGTGTGATCCCAGGTTCCCAGAGGTCACCTTCCGCCCTCGAAGGCTGAGCTCAGACCCTCTTGCCTTCACCTCCTCCCTCCCACCTGGCGGGGACCACTGGTCTCAGGGCCAGAACCGTTATGACAGCCGCAGCCGCAGGCAGCTCGGGGGTAGCGGGCACATTCAGCTGCGATTTCTCGAAGATGCCCCACTAGGGCGCCTCCGGGAGCCAGGTGTGCACTCGGCCTTGGGCATCGGCTCACGGAGAGACCCTGTGCTTCGTTTCACGGCGGGGAGAGTGGAGAACGGAGAAGAAAGAGCCCGGGCTTCGGGGTACAAGATCCTGGTCCGAACCCCCCACCCCAGCTCTCGCTTAACGTCTTCAAATCTCAGTTTCCTCCTCCGAGAAACAGACAGGAAAGGCTCTCCTAACTCCCGGGGTGGTCGGGGAGGTAATTGATGAGATTGCCTCCAGGGCCCCCAGCGGATTGTGAAAAGACCCGTCCTCCCAGTTCAGACCAGCAGACGGACAACACGGCGGCATTTCCCGGCAGCATTTTCCCCAAAGTCACCGGGGAAGTGAGAGGCAGAGCTGGGACCGGCCCCCAGGACCGCAGTCCTCAGGCTGGGCTGCCGCCCGAGGCCACTGCCTTCAAACCCTTTGGAGGGGCTTCCCTAACATGTGAGGGCCGTGGGAATCTGGGTGCCAGGGGAGCAAGGTGGCCCCCACCGCTTCCACAGGCAGGGCCTCAGCTTGTCCATTCTGGAAATGGGGGCACCGCGGGGCTGAGGCTCAGAGCTCCCCTTCCGGGGCCCCTCTCCCGGGACAGAGCCGTGCGGGGCGGGCACGATACACGCCCCGGGTCATCCTCTCCCCTGGGGAAGGGGCGTCAGGCCTCTCTGAGCCCGGCCCCGGGGGGGAGTCACGAGTGGGAGAATCTACGCGGGCAGAGCCTGGTCCTCAGCCTCCCGCAGCCCTGAGGGTGCCCGTGGGCACTTCCCAGTCCCGCTCTGAGCCAGGGTGAGACCGTCTCCCCTGGGACCCCAACAGCAGCCACCCCGCATGAGGGCAAGAGGCACCTCTCCCTATCGGGGGCACGTGGCGATGGGTGGGCTGGGTCGGGGCCGGGAGCGCTCACTCACCGAGCCGCAGGCCGAGAGGCGCGTGTCCCGTCAGTCTGCCTGCGTCTGTCTGTCAGTCTGCCTGCGTGTCCGGGCGCTGTGCAGCCCCGCGGAGCTCCGCTGATGGAGGCACCACTCCCGGCAGCGGCAGGGAGAGAGTCGCCGCCCTCCAGGTTTCCCAGCTGGCCCGCTCCACTTCCCCCGGGGCCAGTTTCCTGTTATTGTTTCTTTGTGGGGCCGCACTGGCTGCAGATAGGCAGGCCCCCGGTGGGCGGCCACCTTGGCCCGGCCGGCCACGTCCAGCCCCACGGAGGCCGAGCCCCGGGCCTGCCCGGGACACTCCGTTCACACCCCACCCCCAGGCCTCAAATCTGGGGCCAAAAGCTCATCGTTTTTCTTGTGATCCCCTAAGAACAGGTGTCATTTTATAGCTCAGGACACTGAGACCAGGCAGGGCCCCCAGCAGAGCCATAGATGCAGCTGGGGTCAGCCTGGGGGCCGGAGCCGGTTTTCCCAGGTGACCTCATGTCCCCTGGGAGCGGGGGGGGGGGGGGGGGCGGGGGGGCGGGCAGCTTCGGGGGCCCTGGGGCTGTGGTGGACGGCAGAAGGGAAACAGACAGCGGCTCTTGGCTCTGGAGGGCCGGTGGGCGTCTCCCCGGGGCGGTGGGCATGGGCTCCCACGCAGAGTGCCAGCCTGGCCTTGTGTGGGTTTAGGAGTATCGGAGGGAGTCCAGTGTCCTGGTCCTGCTTCCGATGTGACTGTGGGGCCCGTAGTGCCCCCCTGAGCCTCAGTTTCCTCATCTGTAAAATGGGGATAATCAGAGCCTTTAACCCCACAGGGCTGTTGGGATCAATAAGATTTAAACCTCAGCTGGGAAGATAGGGAAGCTGAGGCAGGACCAGAGCTGTCATGGGCAGGGTGGGGGTGGGGGGTGGGGGGGCAGGGGGTGAGGGTGGGTGTCTCAGATTCACATGAAAGTTTTACGGGGAGCTTTTATAAGCTACAGACACTGGGGCCCCGCCCCAGGCGAACTGGAATCTCCCCTGTCCTTTCAACAGGAGCCCCTGTTTTTCCAAGGCTGAATGATGGGGTGGGAAGTCCCCGAACTGGTTCCATCACCAGCTGGGCAGAGACCGAGGTGGGGGGAGGGGGCAGGCCTGGCCCAGGGGCGCCCAGTAAGCGAGAGGACACTGGTTTGGAGATGGGGCATGGCGAGGGGGTATTTTGGGGGGAGAGGGAGACAAAGATTGCTCCGTTTGGGGCATGCTGAGTGTGAGAGGGCCCTTGGACACCCGGGTGGCGATGCCAAGGTGGCAGCTGGAGATGGGTGGGCACAGGAGGCCGGAGCTGAGGTTTGGAAGTTGGGAGCTTCTTTCTGGTGGTGCCTGAAGCCGGGGCGTGGGTGTGCGTACAGGGCGGGAGGCTGGGGGCTCTGAGGTTTGTAGCTCGAGTGAAGGGCGCCCAAGGAAGAGAGAGGGAAGGGGGGGACCCCACGGGAGAGCAGGGGCACCAGCTGGGTCAGCCTTGGGAGAGCGGGTGCGGATTTGGAAGATGGAGGGCATCAGTGACGGGGCCAGAGGAGGTTAAATGGAAAGGAGTGGACGAGACCGAGGGGGCTAGTGAAGTGGGGGGGGGTGGTGAGGAAGTGGGGGCAGGCGTGGTCACAGCTCCTGTCTGAGACGGACAGTGAAAGGGGGCAGAGAGATGGGAGGCTCTCTGTTGCTTTTTGTTAATCCTCACCTGAGGATGTTTTCCCGTTGATTTTTAGAGAGAGTGGAAGGGAGGGGACAGACACACAGAGAGAAGCACCCATGTGAGAGAGAGAGAGAGAGACAGCGATTGGTTGCCTCCCTCACGCGCCCCAACCAGGACCGGGCATTGAGCCTGCAATCGAGGTTCATGCCCTTGACCGGAATCAAACCCAGGACCTTTCAGTCGCAGGCTGATGCTCCATCCACTCAGCCAAACCGGTTAGGGCTGTGTGTGTGTGTGTGTGTGTGTGTGTGTGTGTAGCTGTGTTTATGTGTTGGGGGCTGCCCAGGGTCGGGGAAGCCAGGCGATGCCAGAGGGAGGGAGAAGGGCGACCTGCTGGAGAGGAGGCGCCCTGAGGCGAGGCGGCCCTGAGTGGGATCAGCACGCCGGTCACCATGTGTGGAATGAACAAACAAAGCCTAGTGTTTCCTCCTCGGACAGGATTAACTCTGCCTTTTCCTGCTGGCCGGTGGGGGCGGCCACAGAGGGCAGCCGCTGCCCCTGGTGCTCAGCCCCTCACCCCTGCCCGGCCGGCCCTGCCTCGGTGCTGGACGTGCCCACAGAGGGCGTCCCAGACCTGGTGCCCGTGGCAGACCGTGAGCGACGGGCCTGTCCTGGCACCGGCTGCCGATTCCCTTTGTGTTCCTGGTCTGGGGGGAAGTTGACTCTGCCCGGAGACCCGCTGTCCTGCCTGCTGTAAACAAGGGTGGCCGTCCAGGCCTGTGCCCGGGGTGGGGGCAGGCTGGCCAGGCCCAGGGGGTTCAGGCCCCAGCAGGGAGGCTGGTGCCCCCCCCCCCCCCCCCGAGGACCTCAGGCCCGATTTCTGCCCCATCTCATCCTTCTGGAGGCAGAGGAGGTCGGAGGAAGGCAGGAGGCCAGGAAGTGCCATCGGGAGTGAGTGAGGCAGCGGGTAGGCCGGCAGGAAACAGGATGGCGTGCGAGCCCTGATTAGCAGGCAGAGGAGGAAGCAACCATGGAGGTGGTGGTGGTGGGGGGCGGGTGCCTGGGGACCCCCACCCAGCCTCTTCAGGACAAAAGCTGCCCAGGGAGGGGGCGCTGCACGTCCTGCCTGGAGAGGGCTGGCTTGGGGGATTGGCAGAGCCAGTTCCGATCCTCCCCGGCCCATGGGGCCGCTGGCTCGCCTCTCTGAGCCTCTTTTGCACCTACGAAGTGGGTCAGGCCCTGCAGAATTCTCCTGAGCATCAGGCGAGACAGCAGAAATAAACAATGGTCATGACGAGCATTTATTTATTTTAATTTTTATTTATTGATCTTAGACGGCGTGAGGGCGGGAGAGAGAGAAACATCAATGTGTTGCTCCACTCGTCCGCGCGTTCATTGGCTGCTTCCTGTACGTGCCCCGCCTGGAGAGTGACCTCGCGAACTTGGCGCCTCGGGGACGGCACTCGACCCAACCGAACTCCCCGGCCCGGCCACCACGAGCATCTTCTGAGCAGCTGTGTCTCTGCCTGCTGATTCTCGGAGTCGCTTGGGGGAGTGGGTGCTGAAATGCAGGCTCCCGGCCCCTCCCCAGGCCAGCGGAGGCAGGGCGGCTGACAGTGGGCCCCCGAGACCTGATGTGGGGTCCTCCCAGCCGGTGCCTGCACACTGCTGGCTGAGGACCGGGGCCTGTGCGTGCTGGCAGGGCCCCGAGCTCTCCCAGGGTGTCCGCTCCAGGCTCCCGCCAGCGCCGGGGGGGGGGTGGGGGGGTGGGGGGGGGGTGGGGGGGTGGCGGGGGACGGACGGACACAGCGCTGTTACGATTCCCGAAATCACACAGACTGGGATTCGGGCTCCGTGGATAGAGTGTCAGCCAGAGGACCCAAGGGTCTCAGGTTCAATTCAGGTCAAGGGCAGGTTCCTCATTTGCAGGCTCCTCCCCAGCCCGGGCCCTGGTCAGAGCTCATGCAGGAGGCAGCCCATGGACGTGTTTCTCTCTCTCTTTCACGCTCTCTGAAAAGCAATGGAAGGATATCCTCGGGGGAGGATTAACATAAATAAATAAATTCTGAACCAGGCCTCCCACCAGGGGCTGTCTCCTCGCCCACCAGCTCTCCTGTCCTCTGTGCCTGTGCAGCGGGGAATGGTCCCCCCCGGGCCCCCCATCCTTTGGCCATGGCTTCTGTGAATGCTGGCCCTGACGAGGATGAGACTTGCAGAGACCACATGCTGTGTGAGTCCTGGCGGCTCCCTTCAGAAGGTGCGTCCCCGACCTTCCCCATCCCCGGTGGGAGATCTGACCTTCCGATGGGGAGCCGGATGACGGGAGCCAGACGTCACTCGACCGGTTTCGGGATCTTACCGGAATGCTCTAGCCTGCATGTAAAGAGGTGTTTTTTTTTTTGAAAGGTGGCTTTAAATTTTTTTATTGTTGACAGTATCACTGGTATCCCCCATTCCTTACCCCCCCCTTTTCTCCCTCCACCCTCCCTGCCCCACCCCAGGCCTTCATCACGCTGTTGCCTGTGTCTATGGGCTGTGCATGTACTAACAGGCATGTATGTTCTTTGGTTAATCTCTTCCTCCCCCTCCTTACGTTTACATTCCCTTCCCTTGGGGAGCTGACAGCCTGTTGCACGCATCTATGTCTCTGTACCTATTTTGATCGTCCGTTTCCTCATATAAGTGAGATCGTGTGATATCTGTCTTTCTCTGACTGGCTTATTTCACTCGACATAGACTCTCCAGGTCCGCCCATGCTGTCGAAAAGGGTACGAGATCCTTCTTTTCTGACAGCCGCATAGTATTCCACGGTGTAAATAAACCACAGCCTTTTTATCTGCGCACCTGCTGATGGGCACTCGGGCTGTCTCCAGATCTTAGCTGTTATACATAACACTGCTGTGGATGGAGGGTGCACATATTCACTCTGACTAGCGTTTTGGGATTCTTCAGATGTATTCCCAGACGTGGGATTGCTGGGTCAAATGTCAATCCCATTTTAAGTTTTTTGAGGAAACTCAACAGTGGTTTCCACAGTGGCTGCACCAGCCTGCATTCCCACCAGCAGTGCACGAGGGTCCCTTTATCCACACCCTCGCCAGCACGTGTCATTTATTGACTTATTGGTGGTAGCCATTCTGGCAGGTGTGAGGTGATACCTCATTGTCGTTTTAATTTGTATCTCTCTGATTAGTGACTTTGAGCATTTTTAAGGTAAGTCTATTGGCCATCTGTATGTCCTCTTTTGAGAAGTGTCTATTCATTTTTATTTTTTTAAATATATTTTATTGATTTTTTACAGAGCGGAAGGGAGAGGGATAGAAAGTCAGAAACATCGATGAGAGAGAGACATCGATCAGCTGCCTCTTGCACACTCCCTACTGGGGATGTGCACGCAGCCAAGGTATGTGCCCTTGCCGGAATCGAACCCAGGACCCTCCAGTCCGCAGTCCGACGCTCTATCCACTGAGCCAAACCGGTTTCAGCGGGATTGTTTTTTTTTTTTTTTTGTCTCTCTTTCTGAGAGTTTATTATTGGTGTATAAGAATGCCATTGATTTCTTGGTGTTAATTTTGTATTCTGCTATGTTGCCAAATTCTATGATTAAATCTAGTACCTTTTTGATGGAGTCTTTACAGTTTTCTATGTACAGTATCATCTCATCTGTAAATAACAGTTTAACTTCCTCCTTTCCAATTTGGATGCCTTTTATTTCTTCCTCTTATCTGATCGCTGTGGCTAGGGCTGCCAGTGCTATGTTGAATAGGAGTGGTGAAAACCCACATCCCTGTTTTGTTCCTGATCTTAAAGGAAATGCTTTTAGTTTTTGCCCAGATAGTGTGATATTGGCTGTGAGTATGTCATATATGACCTTTATTATGTAAAGGTATGCTTCCTCTCTTCCCTCTGTGCTGAAAGCTTTTATCATAAATGGGTACTGGATTTGGTCGAATGCTTTTTCTGCCTCTACTGATAGGATCATGTGACTTTTATCCTTCATTTTGTTTATGTGATGTATCATAGTTATTGATTTGCAAATGCTGTACCAGCCTTGCATCCCCAGAATAAATCCCACTTGGTCATGGTGTATGATCTTTTTGATGTATGGCTGGATCTGATTTGCTAATATTTTGTTGAGGATTTTAGTACTTACGTTCACCAGGGATACTGGCCTGTAGTTCTCTTTCTTTGTAGTGCCTTTATCTGGCTTTGGAATTAGGCTAATGCAAGCCTCATAAAAAGAATTTGGAAGCCTTCCTTCCTCTTGAATTTTTTTTGTAATAGTTTGAGGAGGAAAAGGCAGTGTGGCCTGTGAGCTGTGCGTGTGCAGGCAGAGGTGGAGGGGGCTGCGGCATTAATGCCCAGGAGGATTTGGGGAAGCCCCTAGGCTTTCCTGTGGGGGGTGATGGGGTGGGGGTGGAGGGGGTGACTATAACCTTTAGGGGAAAACGAATGGGGGTCAGTGTGGAGTGGGCTCTGGGGACATGGGAGGAAGGAAGAGCAGCAAAAAAGGAGCAGCTGTGATTTCACAGGAGCAGGGAGAGTTCCTCGGAGCAGGGGTGGGGAGCGCTCCCTTTTGGGTGCCAGAGTGGAATGGGCACAGAGCAGGGGCCACTGAATGAATGAAGGCGTGGATACTGAATGAATGGGTGGATGAACCCCTGGCCTGCTGAAGTAGACACAAGGCGTGGTATATTGCAGCGCACAGTGGGTCCTTTTCTCAAAGGCTTCGGGAGGCGCTCACTCAACCCATCAATTACTAGTGACCAGTCAGCCAATCTCTTAGCCCTGCCTGGTGCCCAGCGCTGTGCCAGGCTGAGGGTGGAGACCAGGGAAGTGAACCAGGGCTCAGAGAGAGTGCTGAGCCTTGCAGAACACCCTCGATCCACTCCTAGGCTGAGCTGCCCTGGCCTCAGGCCTGTGCCCAAGCTGTCCTTGCCACCTGATGCCCTTTTCTTTCTGCCTCTGCCAGCCCACAACCCTCCTAGTGCAGTGCTCAGCTCCCCCTCCCGTCCAGCCTTCCCAGCGCCCCATCCTGGAATGATTTTGGCCTCTGGAGAGGCTCTAGCCCACCTATTTGGCTCCTCCCCTATTTTCTCACGTACGTAACAATTCTCCACAAATACTATTCGTGTTCCCTGGTAAGGGAGCCGAGGCTCAGAGAGGCTGTGTAACTTACCCAAGGTCACACAGCTCCTGAGTAGCAGAGCCAGGATTCCAACCTTCATCTTTCGGCTCCTGGTTTAGTGCTCACTCGATAGCATCCGACTCCTGGCAGCCTGCCATTGTTTAACAATGTTTTCTGCTCAGTTCGTACATAAAGTTAATTTAATGATGCCCACATTTTTATAAAAAATATATTTTTTAATTGATTTTTTACAGAGAGGAGGGGAGAGGGATAGAAAGTTTGAAACCTCGATGAGAAAAAAACATCGATCAGTTGCCTCCTGCACACCCCCTACTGGTACCTGCCCTTAACCGGAATCCAACCCAGGACCCTTTAGTCCGCAGGCTGACGCTGTATCCACTGAGCCAAACCGGTTTTGGCAGATGCCCACATTTTGATGCCCAAATTTTGCATAGCTCTGAGCTGCCATAGAGGACACAGAGGTGACTCAGGCTGGGCCTTGCTGTGTCCCCACTTTTGTTTTTTTAAAAAATTTTCTTTTATTCTTTAAAGTATTACAAATAGTAGTACATATGTTTTCCTTTTTCCCCCCCCATTGACCTCCCCCCAGCCTCCCCTACCCCCCAGCACATGTCCTCACCTGCCCCCCACCCCCCCGCCCCAGTGTCTTGTATCCATTGGTTATGCCTACATGCATGATTACAGGTCCTTCGGTTGATCTCCCACAGCCCCTGCCCCCTCCCCAGCCTTCCCCCCGTAGTTTGACAGTCTGTTCAATGCTTCTCTGCCTCGATATCAACCTTTTCCTCCTGTTTTTTTTCTTTAAAAAGATCTTGCATCTGCATACTGGAAATAAATGTATAAGAACAAAAATTGTTTGAGTCCCAGTTTCAATGTCAAATAGTTCCTTATGTGTACATGTCAGCAATAGTATCTGGATGGTGGAGATATGGTGGCAATGAAGGTCCCACCCTCTCTGGTTTGGTCCTGGGCCGCCTGCAGCGACGCACAGCTGCTGACTGCTAGCTTGGCAAGGTATCGTCAGTGTCCCCCATCTCTGGACTGTCTTCGCGGTTGGAACAGACCCATCAGTTCCTCATTGTTGCAGGAACCCATATGGTCTTGGAGTTGTTTTCTGAAAATATACAAACATATTCTCGACCAAAAGTTAATAAAGGGATCTTTTCTGTAAATCAGACTTGGGGTTCTTTTTATTTTTGCCCAAATGATTTTCCTTTGGCTTGTTTTGTGTGTCCCCACTTTGATGGGAGAGGCATCCCCAGTGTGTGCTGTGCTGGGTGGAGCCAGGCTGGTGGACGAGGGGTGTCCCCCCTGCTGGGTGTAGCTGCTGGACAACGGAGTCCCCTGGCTGTTTGGAGAGGACGGTTAGGACGTGGGACGGCTGGGCCAACGGAAGGAGAGGGCATTCCATTGGGAGCTCTGAGGTTCGGGAAAGGCCTGGCTGGGCACGAAGCTGGGGAGTAGAAGGCAACTTGTGCCACGCTGAGAGCTCGGGCAGCGGGGCGCCTGGTTGCCTCCCCCCATCAGAGGACTGGGGAGCCCTGGATTTGAGGAGACTCGCCCCATCCAGGCTGGAGGCCTGCGGTCAGGCCGGGGAGAGGTCAGGGGCTGGAAGCACCAGTCAGGGCTGGGCGGGCAGTCGGGGGGCTGGGAGGGCGGGAGGACCGACCGGGAAAGAACCGGCTGACCAGGCCCTGAATTCCGGTCCAGAGAACAATGCCTCCCCGCCGAGCATTTTCCCAGATGTTTCTCACTTTCCTCTCCCAGCGTCCAGAGGGGGCTGCTGGGAAACCAGGCCTGAGGGGAGCTGGGTGGGGGGAGTAGCGAGGAGCCCACAGACAGACGTGAGGGCTCAGGGGGTGTCCCATGCCAGGTCCCGGGCACAGCTGCCTTCGCCACTCACAGCTCTGCTGATCCTGGACAAGCCCCGGAGCCGGGGTGCCTTAGTCTCCCCGTCTGTGAAATGGGGGTGACTGGGTGTCTTTCTCATGGGGGTGCTGGGAGGAGGAGTTGAGATGATTCAAGTGAAGCGCGTAGAGCAGGCTCGGGCATGCGGTAGGTGCTCAGCAAACACGAGTCATGACTGTGATGGCACATCCCGTCACACGCGTCCACGGGTGAGGGTGCGGGCTCGGGCACACATGTGCATTCGTTCAGCAGTTGTGAGGCTACGTGTGTACGTGCAAGAGCATGCGTGGGGTTTGTAAGGCGCCCACACGGCTGTGGCCAGGTATGTGTTGAGGTTGCATGAGCGGGGCAGAGGGGTGGGTGTAGCTGAGCCCAGGGAGGGCCAGGCTTTGGGGAGCCTTCCCCCCTCCATCATCTGGAGTCGTCTTCTGCACCCTCGTCTCCCGCAGAGGCACAG
Organism: Antrozous pallidus; assembly: GCA_027563665.1. Classification (NCBI taxonomy): domain Eukaryota; kingdom Metazoa; phylum Chordata; class Mammalia; order Chiroptera; family Vespertilionidae; genus Antrozous; species Antrozous pallidus. Next base: position 47,119,794 of record CM050525.1, read on the forward strand.
AGAGGTCAAGGTCTTGCTGCCGCGTGGTCCAGCGAGCGGGGAGGGGCACGGAGGCACCAAGGCCTGAGTTTGGCAGAGAGACCCGCCCCCACGGAAGCCGGGACTTCCTGTCCCCGGCCCCACATTCCTTGTGTCCTCCTGGAGAACAATGGATCAGAGGCTTCCCCGTCTGCGGGGCAGGAAGGGGGTTCAGGGGCTGGTCCGTGCTGCCTCCTGATGGGGCATGCAGCTGGGCCCTGGCACTGGGTCCGAGGCACGGCAGTGTGGCGGCAGGGCCAGAACTCGGCAAGCCTGGGCCATCCCTTCTCCGGGCCACCTCCTCGGCCCCCACCCCTGAGGCCGGGGAGAGAGAGGGAGCCTCGCTGGTCCTGGGGCAGGGAGACCCCCAGCAGGTTGGATGGAGCGGATCCCTCAGGCGGGGGGAGGTCTCCGGGAATCCCCCGGCCTTACTCGCCTGCAATGCCACGGAGAGCCACTGAGAGCCAAGAGACTCCACCAGCCCCTGGGCCAAAGCTCACATCACAGGGCCCTTTCTGTGCCGGCCACCCATCTCCTGCGGGAACGGGGGGGTGGGGGGTGGGGGGGGGGTGGGGGTGGGGGGCCAGCCGAGAGGAGGACGAGGGGATCTTTTGTGGGGGCTGTTTCTACCCTCTCTGGCGCCTGGGGATCTGGCTGCCACCTCAGGCTGCCTTGCCTTGGGCTCAGGGACTGACTATGAGAAAGAGCTTCCTCGGCCTGCTTGCATTTCTGGAAGTTTCCTTCCCATTCGGAGTCCCAGCTGGGGCCACTCACAGGAAACACATGGGGGGCCTCTGGAATCTCCACTCTGGTCCTCCCTCACCCCAGAGGATCATGCATAGCCTCACCCCCTCCGACCTCGACTCTCACCAATCTGCTGTCTGGTGCCAATTCTTATGTGACAGCCACTATTTCTCACTCCTGGGGACAAGGTATAAGCTCCTTAGCCTGGCATTCAAGGCCCCGCTGCCCCTGGAGCCCCGCATCCAGTGTGCTGGGGATGGAGCTCCGTGCCTGCAAACACAGGGCTCTGTCCGGCCACAGGCCTTTGCATGTGCCACCTCCACTGCCTGGAATTCCACCTCCCCAAGAAGCTCTAGCCCCACCAGCTCCCTGAAACCCAGTCCAAATGCCATCTTCTTCATGACAAACAACAATAAGGAATATAGATATTATCCTTTTATTTGTTATTTATTATTTTAACGAATCTTCACCTGAGGATCTTTTTTCATTGATTTTCAGAGAGAGAGAGAGAGAGAGAGAGAGAGAGAGAGAGAGAGAAGAAGAAGAAGAAGAAGAAGAAGAAGAAGAAGAAGAAGAAGAAGAGGAGGAGGAGGAGGAGGAGGAGGAGGAGGAGGAAGAGGAGGAGGAGGAGGAGGAGACAGGGAAAGACAGAGAGGAATATTGATGTGAGAGAAACACATTGATTGGTTGTGTCCTGCACGGACCCTGACTAGTGCCCAGGCCAGGGAGGAGCCTGCAGCCTCAGTACATGTGCTCTTGGCCAGAATCGAACCCAGGACCCTTCAGTCCGCAGGCCGGTGCTCTATCCACTGAGCAAAACCAGCTAGGGCAGATATTCTCCTTTTAAAAATCATAGCGATATTGAGATATATTTCCTATATCATAAAGCTCCCCTCTTTAAAGCACACTAGTCATTGTTTTTTAAAAAATATATTTGCAGAGTTGAACATCAGTCACCACGAATCGAGCCCAGGACATTTGCTTCACCCCCCAAAGAAACATATTCAGTCATTTCCCATCCCCTTTCTCCCAATCCCCCCAAAGAAACCCATTCAGGCATTTCCCATCCCCTTCTCCCAATCCCCCCAAAGAAACCCATTCAGTCATTTCCCATCCCCTTTCTCCCAATCCCCCCAAAGAAACCTATTCAGTCATTTCCCATCCCCTTTCTCCCAATCCCTGGCAACAACAAATCCTCCCAATTTCCTGTCTCTAAGGATTTGCCTATTCTGGCCATTTCATACAAATGGAACCGTTCAGTCAGCGGGCTTGGCGGCAGGTTTTCAGGGTTCATCCAGATGGAAGCGCGTAGCAGAACCTCATTCCTCTCCATGCCTCAGTCCCGTGCTGGTGTGCGATGCACCACGTTTCTTACCCATTCATCGTCCGCTGATGGCCCTCCCGGTTTCCGTTTGGGCCGTTGTGAATACGACTGCTATGAATGCCTGTGTACAGGTTTTTGTGTGAGCCTCATTTTGATTTTCTTGAGGTTCAGATCTAGGAGCGGAATTGCTGGGTCGTAGAGTAACTTTAAGTGTCATCTTTGAGGAGTTGCCAAACAAAATCTCCAAGGCTGCTGCCTCACTGTATGTGAGCACCCCATTTTCCTTACCTTCTCACCAGCACTTGTTGACATCGGTTTGTTTGCTGGTGGGCATGAAGTGGCGTCTCTCTGTGAGTTCGATCGGCGTTTCCCACCTGACGAATGCTGCTGAGGATCTCTGCATGCTGATTGGCTATTTGTATATCCTCTCAGGAAAATGTCTTTTCAAATCATTCGCCCGTTTTTAGTTGAGTTATTTATTTTTGTTGTAAGAGCTTTTATATGTTCTGGATATAAGTTCCTTAACAGATATATGGTTTCTCTCGTTTTATGGGTTGTCATCACTTCTTGATGGTGTCCTTTGAAACAGAATGAAGTGGAATTTAGCTATATATATATATATATATATATATATATATATACACACACACACACACATATATATATATATACACATATACATATATATATTTTATTTTTTTTCTTTTGCCTGTTGTGCTTTCGGTATTACACCTAAGAAATCATTTTCTAACCCAAGGTCATGAAGATTAGCTACCAATCCTTGTGACTTATCCTGTGCCAGGTACTTTACATCCATCACCTTCTCTCATCACACCCTAGCAAGGTAGAGGGTTTTAGTCCCATTTTACAGACGTGAACTTGAGGCTCAGAGATCCAGTCCTGGGCATGCAGCTGGTAGATGGCAGGGTGTCTAGCTTCACAGCTGGACCCATGTGGGTGCCAGAGTGACCCCCTGGTCTGGAAACACAGCAGTGGGTTAAGGAAGAGAGCAACTGACATCGATGGAGGCTTTTCTTGGTGCCAGACGCGGGGCTCAGTGCCCTGCGTGTGTTCGCTCACTCCTCTCTCTCCATGGCAGTGGCTCTCAAACTGTGGCCCTGACCCGCATCATCCGCCAGTTCCTGGGCCCCAGCCCAGACCAGCTAAGTCAGGAGCTCTGGGGATGGTGCCAGAGATGTGTGTAGTGAAGAGCTTCAGGGAGTTGTGATGCTGCTCATAAAAGTGGCCTTAGAGCAGTGCCCCCTCATCCCCCCTCCAACCAGGCTGCACTCTGCAGTTCTCTTGGTAGTTTCTTCTCCTTCTTCTTCTTCCTCTTCCTCTCTCTCCCTCCCTCCCTCCCTCCCTCCCTCCCTCCCTCCCTCCCTCCCTCCTTCTCCCCCTCCCTCCCTCCCTCCTTCTCCTCCTTCTCCTCCTCCTCCTCCTCCTCCTCCTCCTCCTCCTCCTCCTCCTCCTCCTCCTCCTCCTCCTCTTCCTCCTCCTCCTGGCCAGATTTGGGGGAGGCACACCTAGAGTTTCTGATTTCATTGGTCTGGGAGGGCAATCATTTTTTTCAAGCTCCCCAGGAGAGGGTAATATGCACCCAGAGATTTAATCACTGCCTTAGGAGCAGGTCTCACCGCTGGGGTTTATAGGTGTAGAAGCGCTTGGGGATTAAAGGGCGTGTGCAAGGTTGCATAGCTATGGATCAGGGTGGGGGGAGCTGGAATTCAAAGTCCCTGCCTTCCCCTTCCCTCCTTCTTCCATTATGTTAATTTAGAAGCCCTTGGTTCCCCAAGCTGCTGTCTTTGGAAAGCAAATGATGCCTAATGTTGCCATCTAGTGGCCGTTAAGGAGAACTGACAAGCACTTTCAGAACCACCAGTGACTGTTCTCCCTGGACCATTTACAGTTGCTTAGAGACTGACATTTTTGGGAGACTTGTGCCCGTTTTTCCAAAAGGTGTCCTTTGAGAAAAGGAGAGTGAGTTTTAGTGTAAATGGTGGTGGGGTTTAGTGTAAGCTTTAGTCAGGCTCCGGAACCCTCTCTGTGGCCCATCTGTGCACTTCCTTGTAAAATCCAGTTTCAGTAAGAACCCTGCCAAGTTCGGTTAACCGGAACCTTCCGCCCCCGATATCTGCTCATCCTTGAGTCTGATCAGGCCCCTCATCCTGCACAAGCCCCAGGTGAGGTCTGATCAGCAAGAATCCTGTTAGGCCCGGCTGGTGTGACTCAGGGCTTGAGCATCGACCTGTAAACCAGGAGGTCACGGTTTGATTCCCGGTGAGGGCACGTGCCCAGGTTTCAGGCTGGATCCCCAGAAGAGGGTGCAGGAGGCAGCCAATCAATGTCTCCCCCATCAGTGATGTTTTTCTCTCTCCCTTCCTCTCTCTGAAGTCAATCAATTTAAATAAATATATAAAATAAAGACAGAAAAAAGAATCCCGTTAGGCTGGTTTAGCCAGAATCCCCGCATATCCCTGATGTTTCCTCCTAGCAGTTTCCCGTTCCGCTGGTTTAAAATAACAACATGCAGCATGACAAGGATGAGTTGGAGGCCTTGCACTTGAGCTTTAAATGAAAATCAGGAGCAACTGCCCAAAGATAGGGGAGCCTCATATGGAAGAAACTGAGGACACTTGGTCAGTGATCGGGATAATTCTATATAATAAAAGAGAAACATGAAAATTTGACCTTTGCTCCTGATTGGCTATGCTACCAGCCAATGGTAGCATATGCTAGGGCCAAGTGGCGGGCGAGCCCCAGGCCCCGGGGGGTGGAGATGAAACGGTGGTGGCAGCGAGCGCCCAGCCCCCGGGTGCTGTGAGGGGAAGCGGCAGCAGCAGCTGTGGTGGTGGCGGTGGCAGGGAGTGCCTGGCCCCCCGGCGCTGTGAACAGAAGTGCTGGTGAGTGCCCAGCCCCCCGGGGCCGGGTGGTCACAGGCAGCTGGGGCTGAGCTGAGCAGGACGATGGCTTGGGCAGGCTGGAGGTGACCCATCAGTTGGACATCCTCTGAGGGCTCCCAGTATGGGAGAGGGGGCAGGTTGGGTTGAGGGACCACCCATCCCCAGTGCACGAATTTCGTGCACCGGGCCCCTGGTAATGCTCATGAAAATAATGCCAGCGAACATGGCTTAGCTTATTTGGTCCTGGTAACACTGCACTATTGTAGGAAGGTGGGTACCAGTACCAACGCCCAGTAACCAGATGGGACAATGGAGGCTTTTAGAGAGGAAATGACTTGCCTGGTCCTATAACTAGCAGGCGACAGAGCATTAACCAAGGAGGCCAGGCCCGGACTGAAGTGCTGTGTTTGTTCTTCTCAAGCAACCGCAGGATGCGTGGGGAGCAGCTGCGGGGCAGTCTCACATAAAGCAGGCTAGGAGGCCATGGAGGCAGTGAGCTCCCCGTCCCTGGGAACGTACAAGTGGGGGCTGGGCGATCTGGCAGTGCCTTGTGGCGAGGACGCGGGCGTCAGACGGGGACTGGGGTAAGTAACACCGAAGGCCCCCCTCGTCTGCAGTCCCATGCTTCTGCCAGAGCAGCTTACTCCGTTAACGTTAGGTTTGCGCCCCAGAAGCGCTCTGTTTTCTATGCGCTGGATGTTTGCATTATTCACAACACCCTGGGGTTCCTCCCGTGACAAAGGTCTCATGGTCTTTATTCCCGAGTGCTGGGGCGTGGGACCATTTCACAGGCCTTGACAGTTCATGTTCCGGCTGGCTGCCGGACGCCTGTCGTTGGGGTGCATTTGTATTTGTGACGCAGGGTTCGTCCCAGAAATGAGGTGCCCACCCCGGCCTCTGACATCGGGGACGCGTCCCCTAGACTTCGGGGCGGACAGACCTATTCGCGATGTCCCGTGGACGCGTTTCTTAACGTGGCGGTGCCTCGGTTTCTGATTTAGGAATCGCGGGGGGGGGGGGGGGGGGGGGGGGGGACATGCCCCCCCACCCCCCAGGCCAGCGGTGGTGATGGCCGTGCGGGTCCCTGCGGACTCGCTTTCCGTGCCTTTGTCCCCCTCGCGCGGAGGGCGCCGCCCCGGGTCTTTTTGGCAGATGCAGGGTTTTGCTTGGGGGCCTCCCGACTGAGCGCGTTTCACCTTCAACAGGCGGGACCCATTTTCTCAGCGGGGCTGTTGCTATGGCAGCCCGGCTGATAGGCAAGCGGAGAGGCACTCAACACCGAGGGGGAGCATCGGTGAGGGGTCTTCCCCGCCGGCTCCCCTCTGCCCCCAGCCCGAGCCCCTTGTCAGTGGCAGCCCCAGAGGCGCAGGGTCTGCCCGCAGGGGTGGTAGGTTTGGAGAAGGGGGGTGGTGGGCACCCCCTGGCACTCTTGGTTGCTCAGCCCGGCCTGGCAGCGCAAGAAGGAGGTCTGTCCCACCCACCCAAGCATGACCCCCCCCCCCCCCCCCCCCTGCCCAGCTGTGTGGTCAGGGGCCGGTGGACAGACCTCTCTGAGCCGGGGCGTCAGCAGGCGCCGCGGGAAGGCAGGTCTTGCTGTTCTGGGGAGAATGACAGGCCCTGTGGCCGCCTTCCTCGGTGCCTGGGGGTGCTGCCGCCCCATGGCGGCCGAAGGATGACCCCCGTCCTCTTCCCGGGTGCCTCTTGGGGCCCCAATTCCCGGCCCCAGAGCTCAGGGCCCTAGACTTTTGCCGCCAACGGCTGGCCTCTGCGGGCTCGCTGGGCCCAGTCCCGGGCGGGCGGGCGGGGGTGTCCGGCAGCTCCGCAGCCCCGTCCGCACAGCCCGGGGGACGCTCCCCGCCTCACGGGCTCCTCAGGCGTGTTGGCGACCGAACCACCAGCTCACGGGAGCCTCAGATCCCCAACTCCGACCCGCACCCTTCCTGTCGGCGACGAGGAGGAAACAAATGGGTGTTTTCGGAGGGACACGTGTCCCCAGCGTGTCTCTGTCCGGCCACGGCCTCCGAGACGGTGACGGTTCCGTTAGAGTCAGCACCCCCGTGGGTGCGGGAGGTGTCTGCTGAGCCGTCAGTCATGGGGTCCCCTCCGGCCTGTCACCTGCTCCACCCATCATCCCCTCCACCCTCACCACCCCCTCCACCCTCACCACCCCCTCCACCCTCACCACCCCCTCCACCCTCATTACCCCCTCCACCCTCATCACCCCCTCCATCCTCATCACCCCCTCCACCCTCACCACCCCCTCTACCCTCACCACCCCCTCTACCCTCACCACCCCCTCCACCCTCACCACTCCCTCCACCCTCACCACTCCCTCCACCCTCACCATCTCCTCCACCCTCACCACCCGTCACCCCCTCCACCCTCACCACCCCCTCCACCCTCACCACCCCCTCCACCCTCATTACCCCCTCCACCCTCATCACCCCCTCCATCCTCATCACCCCCTCCACCCTCACCACCCCCTCTACCCTCACCACCCCCTCCACCCTCACCACCCCCTCCACCCTCACCACTCCCTCCACCCTCACCACTCCCTCCACCCTCACCATCTCCTCCACCCTCACCACCCGTCACCCCCTCTACCCTCACCATCCCCTCCACCCTCACCACCCATCATCCCCCCCTCCACCCTCACCACCCCCACCACTCTCACAACCCCCTTCACCCCCTCCATCCTCACCATCCTCTCCACCCCCTCGACCCTCACCACTCCCTCTACCCTCACCATCCCCTCCACCCTCACCACCCATCACCCCCTCCACCCTCACTACCCCTTCCACTCTCACCATCCCCTTCACCCTCATTCACTCTCAGTGCCTGCCACCATTGCCTTCCTGTTTGGGTACCGGGAGCTTCGAAGGGCTGGCCAAGCTCCTGCCATCCAGCCACCCGCCCTCCCCACCAACCCCAGGCCCTTCGCAGAGCCCTCTCAGCGGGTGCAGGTGGCTCTGCTGGGCCGGTGCGACTTTTCCCAGGACCCTGACCTCAGCCGCCCACCCCGTCCCCCACCGCAGAAGCAGTTAAGGCTGAGCTGACATCTCAGCTCCTTGCTGTGTGACCTCCCAAGCGCTGCTTGCACTCTCTGAACCTCAGTTCTCAGCCGTGAAGTGGGAACACTGATGCCTGGGCCGACTTATCCATTAGCTACCGCAGGCCCACGAGGCTCATTTAGAGTCTGAATCCTGGAGGCTGACCTTACCGTTGAGACATTGTCCTGGACTCTCCTGGTGGGCCCGGCGGGATGACAAGGGTCCTTAAACGTGGAGGAGGAAGAGGGGGTGAGCGGGTGTCAGGGGGAGGCCTGGGCCGGCCGTTGTTGGCGTTGAAGACGGAGTGAAGGGCCCACAGCCCAGGCATTGGGGCTGGAAGAGGCAGCAGCTCAGATTCTCCCCAGACGGAAGCTGCCTCCAGAAGAGATGGCCGCCCTGCTGGGACCTCGGGGTCAGCCCAGCCAGACCCATTCCGGCCTGCGGACCTCCAGAACTGGTCAGTAACACACTGACCTTACGGCGGCTGGTTTTTCGGGGCGGGAGGGGGGGAAGGGCTGTGGAGCAATTGGCTGGTGGGGGCTCGGACCTGCAGCCTCGGTGTACGGGGACCACGCTCCCACCAACTGAGCTGCTGGGGCTCCTCCCTGCTCCGTCTGGGGTGGTCACGGCCGGAAGTCCTGACCTGGTGTCCCCCGAACAGAGCCAGGCCAGCGGGCTGGGCCCAGGTGGCTATGACATGGTTGAAATCAGGACAGGTCACACACATTTCTGGATTTCTCATTTACCCGGAACGCTCTGGTCTCCGGAGACCCCATTCCCTTTCAAGACCATCCGCTGGAACTGAGTCCTGAGCGCCCCCTAGCGGAGGGCACGCGCGCTTCCCATGCAGTGCGCACGGTGTTCGGCCCAACTCATGACACTTAGTGTGGTGGCCGCCTGAGCCCTCTCGGGCCTGTGTCTGTGACCCAGACTCACCCGAGTCCGTGCACTGCTCCGTTCAGGCTGGTCTAGGACAGCGGTCGGCAAACGGCGGCTTGCGAGCCATATGCGACTTTCGATCCGCGGTTTGCCGCTCTGTTGACTGATGAGTTTGCCGACCACTGGTCTAGGAGGAAGGTCTCCCAAAGGCCTGGGCAGGAGACTCGGAAGGCCCATCCCAGGCTTTCTGAGGCAGGAACTGGGGGTCGTGTACCTTTTGAAGAGTTTCCCTGTTGAGTCTGGTGGTACCTTGATGTACATGTAACCAGTAGAAACGACTTGATGACATTTGTCTGGATGGACCACCCACATAGATGTCCACAGTCGAGCTGGCTCTCTGGGGTTACCTTGGGTCCCCAGCTGGGCTCTGTGGCTGCTCCCCGGCTCCCGGCCTCACGTCCAGCAAGGCAGCCCAGACCGTGGACATCGCTTTGCCGACCCCGACGACCGCAGAAGCCCCAGTTCGGGGGTTGAATTGGGCAAACAGTTCCCTCCTCTGAATGTTGCCTGTCCCCCAATCCAGCTCTGGCTGCACGGCCTGTAGTTTGGGGGGAGGGAAGAATTGGGGAGAGGGACCAGAAGGCTGACTCCAGTCCTCACTGTGGTGGATATTGGGGTGCTTGACTCAGTTCCCTCCTTTAGGGCTCACACACCATCCCTTAGCCCTGAGTATACCAGTTCACCACCGTGTCATTCACTTCCTGTCGCCCACGGGCCGGGCTGGTGGGAATGTCCCCGTGCAGTGTGACGCTCCGGGTAGATGAAGGTCTGTGGCAATGAGTGGCTGGTGCCCGGCACATCAGGGCAGCTGCTAGCCTCCATGGGAGGCCGTCCCTGCTCCAATCCTCTGGTGAGATTGGCTGAGGCCTCTGTTGATTCTGTATTGCAGGTCAGCCTCTCCCTCTGCCCAGCCCAGCCCAGCCCACCCTGACACAAACCTTCTTCCCAGTGTCTCCCAGGAGCCCACCCTGACACAAACCTCCTGTGAGCTCATACCCGCCCCAAGGAGCCTGCTCCAAGACACCGCCTTCTCCAGAGTCCCTTGCTGAGCTCCGGCACCTTTTCAGCACCAACAAGACCATCCCTGAACAGCTGGGCCTTTTTAGGGCTGAAAATCCCACCGAGAAACGGGGGTGCAGCTGTGGCCGGTGGCTGCCGGCTGCCGTTGGCCGAGCGAGTCCCGGGATCGTCCAGATGCTGCAGCGGCCGCCTCGCCTGTTGACATAACACGAGAAGCAGGGAGAAGCACATTCCATTAGAGACTCACATCCAAACGCCTGTGGCCACAGCTGTCGAGAAGGAAACGGCTCCAGCTCTCCAGTTTTCAACCACTGTGGGCCTTCTGTCCTTTCCAAACCCACGCTTGTCTTCTGACTTCTTAGAAAAACAGATTTGTATTGATTTCAGAGAGGAAGGGAGAGGGAGAGGGAGAGAGGCAGAAACCTCACTGATGGGAGAGACGCATCCATCAGCCGCCTCCTGCTCGCCCCCCGCTGGGGATCGAGCCCACAACCCGGGCTTGTGCCCCGACCGGGAATCGAACCGTGACCTCCTGGTTCGTAGGCTGACCCTCAGCCCCTGAGCCATGCGGGCCAGGCCTGACTTTCACTTAGATGTGCAGTACCCAGGCTGCTGCCCCCTACAGGACCGGCCCAGACTGGAGAGATGTGCCTGTGGCCAGGGCACCCCTTCATCGCACCCCCCAGGCCAGCCCCCTGGGTTCTGTTTCCAAACCCCGGGTCCGGCCTGGCCGGGGCACCCCTTCATCGCACCCCCCAGAACAGCCCCCTGGGTTCTGTTTCCAAACCCCGGGTCCGGCCTGGCCGGGGCACCCCTTCGTCGCACCCCCCAGAACAGCCCCCTGGGCTCTGTTTCCAAACCCCGGGTCTGGCCTGGCCGGGGCACCCCTTCATCGCACCCCCCAGAACAGCCCCCCTGGGTTCTGTTTCCAAACCCCGGGTCCGGCCTGGCCGGGGCACCCCTTCATCGCACCCCCCAGAACAGCCCCCTGGGCTCTGTTTCCAAACCCCGGGTCCGGCCTGGCCGGGGCACCCCTTCATCGCACCCCCCAGAACAGCCCCCTGGGTTCTGTTTCCAAACCCCGGGTCCGGCCTGGCCGGGGCCCTGCTCAGGAGCTCCTGTGGGCGCCCATCGTCTTCAGAACGAGGCGCGAGTTCTTTGCTCGGAGATTCCGGACCAGCCATGATCGGGTTCTTGTGTGACTCCTCAGTTTCCTCTCAAGCCAGTGCTCAAGCATTCCAGGCTCCAGAGGGTGGGGAGCAGGGCTGGGCAGGGGGCCAGCCAGCCCACAGAAAGCTCTGCAGCTGAACAGACCCCCAGAGTTGCCTGAGTGGGGATAAGGCAACGTCACGTCTCGGTCACTCACACAGGCTGCCCTCGGAAGAACGCGTGACCTCCTCAAGGTCATGAGTTCCCAAAGGGGCCGTGTCGAATTAAAAACATAAACTCTAGAATCAGACTTGATTAACATCACATCGAGGCTGGGGCTGCCAGCCTCAGCAGCAGGGGCCTCCAGAGGGCGCGGGCACAGTGGAGAATGCGACGCCCTGGGTTTGCCATCAGCCTTCGTTCGGACGGACGGACGGACGGACAGGAGCGGTGCTGCCAATAGTTACACACCCGCCGCCGCGACATCCCGGTGACACCCCGCTCACTGCCTCTTGTCATCACAGAGGCGACTTTCTGTCCCAGCATTCTTCCCCAGGGGGACCAGGCGCGTCCCCCAAATACTGAAAGGCTTGCCTTCACCGTTCCGAGCACCGCAGGCCTCCCCATCGGAGGCGACGGGGGACCGTCACGGGAACTGCGTGTGTGAGTGTCTGCGGACAGGGGTTGGTTCGCTTAGAGTAGCAGCCGACGGGTTTTGGGAAAGGCTGCCCCGGTTCACCCCCTCTGAAACGAGCCCGTCCTGACGGCCCCTCCACACAAAGGCTGCGCCCGCTCTCGGCCAGGAACCCCAATAGAGCCACTGCCCTGCCAGGAAGGCTGCTCTGGAAGAATGATGAATGTCGCTGTTTATTATTGTGGTGGGCAGCGGGAAAACCGGCCGGGCCTCTGTAATTGGGGCCCTGTTGCTGACTCAGGGGCCATGTCCCTGCTCAGCTGGGAACCCGGGGGGCGGGGGTGGGGGCGGAACCCCAGCCTCTGTCGCTTGTTATTCCGGTGGTTCGGTCTTGGGGTCATACAGGTGGAATCGTGTATTCTCTCCCCCCTCTCTGGCCCCTCCCCCCAACCGAAGAGATGTTGGTGTCTTAACCCTCAGGACCAGAAAACGGGATCTTATTTATTTTTTTAATATTTCTTTATTGATTTCTGAGAGGAAGGGAGAGGGAGGGAGAGAGAGAGAGAGAAAGAGAGAGAGAGACTCAATGATGAGAGAGGATCATTGATCGGCTGCACACCCCCTGCTGGCGGTCCAGCCTACAACCCAGGCATGCGCCCCGACGAGGAATCGAACCTTCTGGCTCATGGACTGACGCTCAGCCACTGAGCCACGCTGGCGGGTGGAAGGGGACCTATTGCGTTTTTACAGAGGTCATTGAATTAAAATGCACGCATTAAGATGGGTCCTCATCCAGGATGCCTGGTGTCCCCGTGAAAAGGGGAAATTTGGGCACAGATATGCGTCATGGCAAGCCAGGGGGCCGGGCTATTATAGGTCACCCCACTGGGGAGTGTGGCGCCCCCATCTGCCAGGCGGACACCTCTCTTTCTACTTCTTGGTCTTCCTTGGGTGCCATTTGTTAACTGGAAGTTGGCGCCAGGCTAAGGATGACACATCTGGAAAATGTGAAAAGAAATTTATTTTCCACTGAGGAGCCAGAGAAATGCTCTAAATATAAGCGGTGGGTGCAATCGTGAAGTCGGGCATTGTGAGGGCCAGCACGCCTTGTGTGTGAGTGTGTGTGTGTGTTGTCTGGTTGTGGGTTGAGTCTATGGAAGGTGTGCGTGTGCCTGTGTATGGACCTATGTGTATGCAGACGCGGGACTGAGTAGAGGAGTGTGCACGCATGGTGTAAGTGTTTGTAGGCCTCTCTGGGTGCAGTGGTGGTAAGTGTGTGTAGGCCTCTCTGGGTGCAGTGGTGGTAAGTGTGTGTAGGCCTCTCTGGGTGCAGTGGTTGTAAGTGTGTGTAGGCCTCTGTGGGTGCAGTGGTGGTAAGTGTGTGTAGGCCTCTCTGGGTGCAGTGGTGGTAAGTGTGTGTAGGCCTCTCTGGGTGCAGTGGTGGTAAGTGTGTGTAGGCCTCTCTGGGTGCAGTGGTGGTAAGTGTGTGTAGGCCTCTGTGGGTGCAGTGGTTGTAAGTGTGTGTAGGCCTCTCTGGGTGCAGTGGTTGTAAGTGTGTGTAGGCCTCTGTGGGTGCAGTGGTTGTAAGTGTGTGTAGGCCTCTCTGGGTGCAGTGGTGGTAAGTGTGTGTAGGCCTCTCTGGGTGCAGTGGTGGTAAGTGTGTGTAGGCCTCTCTGGGTGCAGTGGTGGTAAGTGTGTGTAGGCCTCTGTGGGTGCAGTGGTGGTAAGTGTGTGTAGGCCTCTGTGGGTGCAGTGGGTGTAAGTGTGTGTAGGCCTCTCTGGGTGCAGTGGTGGTAAGTGTGTGTAGGCCTCTGTGGGTGCAGTGGTTGTAAGTGTGTGTAGGCCTCTCTGGGTGCAGTGGTGGTAAGTGTGTGTAGGCCTCTGTGGGTGCAGTGGTGGTAAGTGTGTGTAGGCCTCTCTGGGTGCAGTGGTTGTAAGTGTGTGTAGGCCTCTGTGGGTGCAGTGGTTGTAAGTGTGTGTAGGCCTCTGTGGGTGCAGTGGTTGTGTGTGTAGGCCTCTCTGGGTGCAGTGGTTGTAAGTGTGTGTAGGCCTCTGTGGGTGCAGTGGTGGTAAGTGTGTGTAGGCCTCTCTGGGTGCAGTGGTTGTAAGTGTGTGTAGGCCTCTCTGGGTGCAGTGGTGGTAAGTGTGTGTAGGCCTCTGTGGGTGCAGTGGTTGTAAGTGTGTGTAGGCCTCTCTGGGTGCAGTGGTTGTAAGTGTGTGTAGGCCTCTCTGGGTGCAGGGCTGAGACGCTGGGTGTGCCGTGTAAGCTGTGTGACTTTGGCGTGTCCCCCCCGCCTTACAGACCTCACTTTGCCTGATGCAGTGGCCATGCAGCCTTGTAGGTAAAGCGTCCCGCCCGATGCTGCCACTCAGCAGGGGCCTGTCTGCTGCCCCCGCAGAGCGTGGGCTGGGCTGGGCCTGGGCGGGGATGCTGGAAACACTCCTTCCTGCCTCCCCTTCCGGAAGCTCCGGTCTACATAGAGAGCTCCGTGCAGAGGCCACTGTGGTCAGAGCTGAGAGAGCGTGGCCTGGGGCTGGGCCAGTCTACGGGAACTCAGAGTCCTTAGGGCAGGGGCAGGTCCTTGACATCTGCTGGGCCTGGTGCTGGGCCTGCAGCAGGAGCCCCGCAGGAGGGTTGGGGTTAATAAACCAGCATAAAGGCCTCAGATAGTTTCCTGGAACCTGGGACTTTCCCCTCAAAGCCGTTGTGACAGGAGTGGGGAACCAAGGCTCCCACTGACCCGGAGTCCAGGAGAGGAGCGGGGGTGGGATGGGCACTCCCCTCCCTATTGAAGTGGGGCCAGGCCTTATGGCTACCCTCCAGAACAGTGCCCTTGTCCCCTGCACCAGCCATGCCCCCTTGTTCTGTGGTCCCTCCCTGAAGTTCTCCCTGACAGCTGCCCCCTCGGCTCTGCTGTGGCCTCTGCCCAGGCCCAGGTGCATGCGGTTGGACGGCAGGGTTCAGGGTTCAGAGTATTGTGCACGGGAGGAGCTGCGTAATGGGGGCGGCTATGCCCTGAAGACACTGCCCCTCAGCTGGTTCCCCCCAACAGGCCTGGTCTTGGCAGTGGACTAATGGGCTGGACGTGCCATTTGCTGCCTGCTGGCTGTCCGTTTTCTGGGCTCGGGCAGGCGTGGGGGGGGGCAGGTGCGGGCGGGCTGGCCTGCAGGCCTCGCTGTGGACCGGCTGCCGCGGCTGCTCAACACGCAGCATCAATATTAGTCTCTCCGAGGAGGAGGCTCGGCTGCGATTGTCTTTGGCCGAGGGCAGTGATGGGCTGTTTGCCCACATTCCTCCCCACCCCACCCAGCTCAGCGGACCCTTCCTGAATCCTGGGAGGCTGGGTGTTGGCTGACCTTGGTCCAAGGCCAGATTCCGCCCCCGGAAAGCCTGTGGAGGAGAGTTCCACCCCTGGGGAGAGGAGGGGAAAAGAGGGTGTGGGGACAAGCCTGGTCTTCACTGCTGGGGGGCCGGATCCCTCCCTCTGCCTGGCATCGCCTCCTCAGCAGCATAAGAGGAAGTGGACCCCGCCTGCTTTGTGCTTCCTTGACTGGCGGCACCTAGAGGTGATGCCTGCTGACTTGTGCCCACCCTGTCCATGGCCTTGGCCGGGCCCCATCTCAGGACAGCTCTGCTGTCACCAAACCTGGCCTTGAACCCTGACCTCATCGCCTGTCCTTCCGGCACAGGGATTGGGTACCAGACTCGGTGCTGGGTGCTGGGGCCGTAAGGACGGGATGGTCAAGGTCACTGTGGACATAAACACATTAGTACACAAAGAAATGTCAAACAGGTTTAGGTGCTGTGTGCACACAGCCTGTGGCGGGGTGACTGGGCTCAGGCGACCCAGCGGTCACAGTCTCTGGGAGGAAGTGATGCCACTGAGCTGCGACCTGAACCTTTGTGACCCTCAGGTTCCTCATCTGCGAAATGGACGTGGCGGGCCGCCCCCTCCCTGCTTCATGCCTGCAATGCACACCTGGCTTGTGCATGTACGGGGGCTGCCATCTTGTAGGAGCTTGGCCCCAGGGCCTTTGCACAAGTGTCCTCTTAGCATCTGGCTCTTCTCGCTGTAACTGTGTGCCCGCTGGCCATGCCTCCGATTAGAGCTTCCCAGACATGAGCGTGAATCAGAATCATCAGGGAAGTGTATTCAGGCCAATAAACAGATTCTCAGGCCCCCTTCCCCCCCACTCCCGCAATGCAGCAGGACTGCACCCCGGAATCTGCATTTTTACAGGCCCTGGCGGAGACACGGGCACCCCAAACCAGTTTGGCTCAGTGGATGGAGCATCGGCCTGCACGGGTCCTGGGTTCAATTCCAGTTAAGGGCATGTACCTTGGTTGTGGGCACATCCCCAGTGGAGGTGTGTGCAGGAGGCAGCTGATCGATGTTTCTTTCTCATCGATGTTTCTGACTCTCTATCTCTCACCCTTCCTCTCTGTAAAAAAATCAGTAAAATACATGGAAAAAAACACAATTCAGATGCATAGATCTGAGTGCTCAGCTTAGTGAGTGCTGACAGATGCATTTTCCTGTGTAATGAGACCCAGAGCAAGGGACAGAACCCTTCCACCCTTCTTCGTGTCTCTTCTCCGTCCATTCCTGCCCCCAGCGGGAGGCACCCGCTGTTCCCATGGATGTCAGCATTGGCTTGCTCTGTCCTTGGGGTTTGTAGAAATGGGATTGTACAGCCTATAGTCCTTTGTGCGTATTGTACCTGTGTACACGTGTATGGACTGGTTCTGCCACGCAGCTCTGTTTCCCAGCTTTAGCCATATGGCTGCCTATAGGGACGGTGCGTTACTTGTATTGCTGATAGTATTCAGATGTATAGAGACGCCATGGTGTGTGTACCCCTTCACTTACTGATGGACATTTGGGGGTCTTTCCAGTTTTGCACTATCCTATGTCATAAAGAGGGAATATGCTAATTGACCATCACACCATTACAAAAGATGGCAGTGCCCACAGCCAATAAGGAGGGAATATGCTAATTGACTGTCACACCCTCAAAGATGGTGGCTCCCGCAGCCACAAGATGGCAGCGCCCAGTCCCCTCAACCTCCAGCCACCCAGGGCTGGCCCGAGGCTTAGACAACCAGGGCCAGCCAAGGCTTGCGCTGCTGGCAGTGGCAGCAGCAGAGGTGTGATGGGGTGTCTCCTTCCCCTGATCGCTGGATCCCCTCCCAACCCTGAGGGCTCCTGGACTGTGAGAGGAGTCAGACCGAGCTGAGGGACCACCCCCCACCACCAGTGCATGACTTTTCATGCACCGGGCCTCTAGTTTTGAATAAAGCTACTGTGAATGTTCACTACAAAGCTCTATGTGGACCTGTATCTCCATTTGTCTTGGGGAGAGCCTTGGGGTGGAATTGCTGGGCTACAGGCAGGTGTGTGTGTGTGACTTTAAAATCCAGACCTTCTCTAGAGCGGTCGCACCCTTCACGCTTGCTCGCAGTGTGAGGGGTTCTCGTTGCTCCGTGTTCGTGCCAACATTTGCTGGTGGGGATCTTTGTCCTCAGCTGCTCCAGCGGACGGGTGGTGGCGTCTCGTGGCGGCTTCAGTTTGCTTTTCCGTGATGATGAACAACCCTGAGCTTATTTTTCATGTGCGTATTGCCGATTCCTCTATTTTCTTCTGTGATGTCCAGGCTTTTGACCCTTACAAAGTTGGGTTGGTTGTCCTTTTCCTGTTGATGTGTAGGAGGAGTTTTGAATGTATATGGTGGGTCTGAGTATTTCCCCCAGCCGGTAGCTCGTTTCTTCCTGTTCTTAACGGCGTCGTGGTGAGCAGACATTGACACTGACTTCACTCTGATTGTCGGTGATCCTGGGCGCGTGAAGCGAGAGAGTGGAACGTGTCACGCAGACGGCAGGTGCGCGGGAGGGGCTGTGTCTCTGCCCTTCTCCCTCCTGCCATGGTCTCCCCAGATCACGTTCTCCACCTGGGACAGATTTCCTCCCCTCTCCATCCGTCCGCCCACGTTTCACTCATTCTTGGAAGCTCAGTTTAATAGGGGCCTCTGGCACCAAGCTCCTTAAAATGCCCCAACCCATGGGAACAACCCAGAAGCTGGATCAAAGAGCCGAGACTCTCGTAAAGGGCCTTGTGCTGTGTCATTGGCTCCTGGGAGGAGGCTAGACGGTGGCAGTGTGTTGCAATTTAAGTCCATTCTCTTGATGAGGAAACTGAGGGTGAGAGAAAGGTCAGATGTCTCATCCAGAATTACGGGTACAGCCAGGACGGAGGGGTTGTCGTCAGATTCATGGACGGCCGGGGCAGTGTGGCTCAGTGGTTGGGCATCGAGCCAGGAACCAAGAGGTCACTCGTTCCGTTCCCGGTCAGGGCACACGCCGGGTGCAGGCTCCAGTCGGGGGCGCGGGAGGCAGCCAGTGGATGACGTTTCTCTCTCATTGTTTCTCTCTATCGGTCTCCCTTCCGTTCTCTCTAAAAACCAATAAAAAACATATTTAAAACAGAAATCGTGGGCAGCTCTCAATCGTACCTGCATCACCACGGACTTCATCCCAGCCCTGCCACATCTTTTTAAAAAATATACGTTTTATTGATTTTTACAGAGAAGGAGGGAGAGGAATAAAGAGTTAGAAACATCGATGAGAGAGAGACATCGATCAGCTGCCTCCTGCACACCCCCCACTGGGGATGTGCCCGCAACCAAGGTCCATGCCCTTGACCGGAATTGAACCCGGGACCTTTCAGTCTGCAGGCCGACGCTCTGTCCACTGAGCCAGACCGGTTAGGGCCCCGCCCTGCCACATCTCGCTCTGAAACCTGCAGTGTCTTTTCCCTACTCACCCACTCAACACAAATCCTCTTAGTGCCCCTCTTCCTGGGGCCGGCATCAGGCCCCCAGAATGCTGTCAATCACCAAGCTCGGCCCGCCTCCAGGGCCCAAAGACCAGGGCCCACACGTGCACTCCCAGAGTTAGAATGGGAGGTGGTGAGACACGCTCGGCGTTGAGAGGGCCCTGGAGAGAGAGCGCTGCTTTCCCTCCCGGGGGGTGGACCTCAGGGACATCTCAGAGGAGCAACCCCTGAGCCAGGCTTTGCAAGCTGAAGGGCCTTTGCCCAGGTCGACAGCCGTGTGGAAAGGAAGGGCATCACGGAGAGGGAAGATGATGCAGGGCAGAGGGCACGGGGGTGGTGATCGGGGGAGGGGCAGGGGGCGGGAGCGTCTCATCCCTCATCCAGGATGGCGCTGAGAGGGCACTGGCCAGGATGGAAGCAGAACACAGTTATGGCCAAAACAACACAATCCCGTCGCCGCTTGAAAAGGACAGATGGTGAGTGTCACAAAGGGAAGCATCGTGCTCTCTGGGTGCACGATGGCTAGGGACAAAGGGGCCATGTGTTGGCCCCAGAGGCGGCTTTGGGACGAGCCCAGCCCGTGGTGAGTGTGGGTGCAGGGGCATGGCGGGGGAGGCAGGAGAGCCTGGAGGGGAGGGAAGAGAGGGCGGGCAGTTGGCGCCTGGCAGTTCCGTGTGGCCAGACAGACTGGGTCTGCCTCCGCCTCCGGAACTCGGCTCTTTCAGGACGTCCCTCGGCCTCTGAGCCGCGGTCTCCCCCGCTCTGTACTGGGGATGCCGACGGCCTCCGGCCGGGACTGTGTGGGGGTTAAAGGCCAACTGCGTGTAAAGGAAGCGCTTGGCCTGCAGTCACACCCCCGGGGCCGGGTTCCAGAGATTCCCCCCGCCTCCCACTCAGCTTCACGGAGGAGCTGCCTTCCTCGCCCTGCCTCTAGGGCCCCGCTGGTTAAGGCACAGCCACCCCGCTGGGCTGAACCCCGCTCCGGGTCCACAGCAGCGCCCAGCCTGGGAGGGCCCGGGCCGGTTCCTCACGCCTTCCTGCGGCTGCTCCGGGCCGGTACTCAGCGCCCTTTGCCAGGGTCCCCAGGGGAGGGACTGCCTTCGGAAAATCAGCTCCTGCACTGCCTGCCTGGGCTCTCAGGCCAGAGGCCTGGGGTCCTGGAGACACCGCCCTGCTGGGCGCCGATGCCCCGGAGGACCACTAGGGGGAGCCAAGGTTCCCGGCCAAGGTCCCGCATCCCCCGCTTTCCTGTGTGGGATCCGAAAGCAGGGCTGGGATGGGGGCAGCCTGGCTACCTGCCGACTGCCTGGATGGCGGAGGGGGACAGCCTTTGCAGGGACCCCAGGCTCTGAGCTGTGCCTGCGTCCCTCCCGACCAACCCGCCTCCCTCTCAAGTACGAGAAGCACAGTGACTTTTGGGCGGCACATGCCAGCTCCAGAATGACCTCTGCCGGGCAGCCCTCCTTAGTCACCTGCCTGTGACTGCTGCAGGCCGGGGCCTGGTCACCCCGCAGGAAGGAAGCCAAGGACCGTGCCCTCACTGCTCCCCTGCCCCCACGGGGCTAAGCGCCTCTGGCTTGCAGGGGTCGGTGCCTGGCACTGGGGGGCTGGGGGAGCGTGGGAGAGAGACTGGCACTGGGAGGGGTGGGGAGCGTGGGGAGAGAGGCTGGCACTGTGAGGGGTGGGGAGCGTGGGGAGAGAGGCTGGCACTGTGAGGGGTGGGGAGCGTGGGGAGAGAGGCTGGCACTGGGAGGGGTGGGGAGCGTGGGGAGAGGTGTGGGAGTAGTAAAGGCAGTGACTCCCGCAGTAAAAGGAGGGACTCCGCTGAGAGATGTAGCGATCTGATTCCGGCACGGAGTGTCCTCCGAGTGCCCGTCTGAGCACGGAGGAGCACTGGGAGAGACCAGGTTCAATGACTGAGTTGTGTTTCTTAAGCCTGCTGGGTCTCCGTTTCCTCGTCTGTGTAGTGGGTGACGGGTGCTGGCAATGCTAACCTGGGAGTCTCCCGGCACGGACGGCCCCGGCTCCGGCTGAAGCTCCCTGTGGACGCACCGGTGCGAGAGCCGGTCCTCAGGGAGCCAGTCAGTCTCCAGCTGCGGGCAAGGGGTGCGCCTGAACCACAGTAAGGAGCTCTCCGATCTCTCCCTCCATCCTCCGCTCCCTGTGTCCTCCCTTTCGTCTTCCCCTCCCTCCTCCCCTTCCTCCCTCTGTCCTCCCGTCCCTCCTTTCTCACCTTCCCTCCCTTCCTTATTCCTCCCTCCCTCCTCCCCTTGCTCCCTCCTCCCCTCCTTTCCTCCCTCCTCTCCTCCCTCCCTCCATCCTCCCCTCCCTCCTTTCTCACCTTCCCTCCCTTCCTTATTCCTCCCTCCCTCCTCCCCTTGCTCCCTCCTCCCCTCCTTCCCTCCCTCCTCCCCTCCCTCCCTCCATCCTCCCCTCCCTCCTTTCTCACCTTCCCTCCCTTCCTTATTCCTCCCTCCCTCCTCCCCTTGCTTCCTCCTCCCCTCCTTTCCTCCCTCCTCCCCTCCCTCCCTCCATCCTCCCCTCCCTCCTTTCTCACCTTCCCTCCCTTCCTTATTCCTCCCTCCCTCCTCCCCTTGCTCCCTCCTCCCCTCCTTCCCTCCCTTCTCCCCTCCCTCCCTCCATCCTCCCCTCCCTCCTTTCTCACCTTCCCTCCCTTCCTCATCCCTCCCTCCATCCTCCCCTCCCTCCATCCTCCCCTCCCTCCTTTCTCACCTTCCCTCCCTTCCTTATCCCTCTCTCCATCTTCCCCTCCCTCCTTCCTCCCCTCCCTCCTTCCTCCACTCCCTCCATCCTCTCCTTCCTCCCTCCATCTTCCCTTTCCTCCCTCCATCCTCCCTTCCCTCTGTCCTCCTCTCCCTCCCTTCCTCATTCCTCCCCCTCCTCCATCCTTCCCTCCCTCCTTCCTCATCCCTCCCCAGGTACTTCCTGAGGGTGCTGGGTGCTAAGAATTTAATCTTTGCCCAATCTCGAGCACCTCCTCTGGCAGAGCCCGGATTCCCATCCTTTGAGCACAGCACAGGGCAGGAGCTCCAGAACCGCGTCAGCCGGACCCAGC
Organism: Antrozous pallidus; assembly: GCA_027563665.1. Lineage (NCBI taxonomy): Eukaryota > Metazoa > Chordata > Mammalia > Chiroptera > Vespertilionidae > Antrozous > Antrozous pallidus. The sequence goes on from CM050525.1 coordinate 47,141,484, forward strand.
GCAGAATCCTTCTCTTGCTCACCTGCTTCCGGTGTTTGCACAACGTTCGGTCACACTGCGGCTCTGAGTCGTCCTCCGGGGTGAATCCGTCTTGTGGGTCTGTCTGCTTGGTTTTCCATGTTCTGGCAGGAGAGCCGGCTCCCCCCTCTCTGCGGGCAGCCGCCAGCCCGTCCTCGACCCCGCCGGCCCCTCCATCCTCCCCGTCCACCCTTCTCACCTGCTGGTCGCCCTGCGTGCAGTGGCCCTTTTCCGACCCGTTCCTCCCCGGCTCTGCTCCTCCCGGAGCCCTCCCGAGGCCCTCGGACCCCCCCTCCCCCCCCGCTGGGAGATCCCCGGGACCCGCAGTCCAGGCCGCGCCTGCAGGGCCTCCGTCTGGGAAGAGCTCCATCTCCCACAGGGGGCGGCCTGCGGGCCGGGCCTGGTCTCAGAACCCAGCTGCCGAGCGGCGACATGCACCCAGCCCAGTGCTCGGCAGCCAGGGGTCCCGGAGGAAGAGGCAGCCGGGTGGCGGGCTCCGGCTCAGAGACCCACAATCTGAAGTGCTCTCCCCCCACCCCGCCCCCTCTCCTTCCCCCTCCCCTTCCCCATGCACAGTGAGGCCTTACGTTGGGAGAGAGGGGCCGGCTTTGTACAAAAGAACAAAACCACGCAGGGCCAAGTCTTCCCGGCTCCCCTCTGCCCTCCGGCCCAAAGTTCTGACCCCAGAGGTGGGTCTCCGGTGGCTGACAGGGTGGCTCATTACCCTGATGCCCCAGCTCCTGGCCTTCCCATGGCTCCTCACTGCCCTGGACATGTTTTCTCGGCCTTCACGATCGCCCCGTGTCCCCCCCACCCCCGGCCTCACTCCTCCCTGCTACTCTCTCCAACCTCTCTTCCCTCGCGCCTCACTCATGCACTCTTTCCCCGCTCCCCGTCACCAGGTTCACTCCTGCACACCCTTTGTGAGGGTTTGCCTCCTCCAGGAAGCCCTCCCTGACTTCCTCTGAGCCCTGCGGCCCCTGTGCTTTGGGACCTCAGCACATCCCACCCATGCCTGCCGGTCCGGCTCCACCCCCAGGCCGTCCACAGCTTGGAGGTCAGGGCGGGCCTGTCCTATCCCCTCCGCACGGCGCCGGCGCTCAGCAGGCGCGCATCCCTTCTTTCCGCGGGGGTTCCCGGATGGAGTGGATTTCTTTGGCTTCTTCCCGGCAATCTGCCCATTCTCCCGACCCACCTGGGGCCCGGACGCTTCCCTCCTGGACTCAGAGATGCGTGAGCTGAGCCTCGGCCGCTTGGACACGGCGCGCGTTTCCATCGGCTTTTCCGTCCCACAGCCTGGTGCCCGGGATCCCTCCGCGCTGGCGCGGTCGGTCGCTCGGTCGTGGCGAGCCCACCCACTCGGTCCCAGTGCCCGCGGCCTTCTGAGGCTTCCGCGGGAGGCTTTAATCTGCCGCCCGGCCATTGCACACACGGGCTCCAGAGCTTCTGGAGAGTGACCGCTGCGACTTTGATGTGTCTGTTAGCAGCTCGGCGGGGGAGGCAGGCCAGCTGGAGGAGGCCCGCTGGGGCCTGGCCGAGGGGAGGGTGCCCCTGGGGACCCTGGGAGGCAGGGAGGGCTGTGTGTGTGTGCGGGGTGGGGGGAGAGGAAGAAGGGGGGGTCTACCAGGACTGGAAGTGAGAGGAGACCTGCCTGGGCCTGCGGGTTCTCTGCCCTGCCCCCCCCCCCCCCCCCCCCCCCCCGTGTCTTCAGGGCCTTCGCACTCATTCCCCAGATTCTGGGAGCGTCTGGCAGCTCCTTCCTTCCCTGGACGTTGCCCTTGACCCTGGGCACCGCTTCGCCCACAGTCCTCAGAGCCAAGGACTGCCTGGCGGAGGAGGGGAGCTTAGGAAAGCCGGTCCCCACGGCCTGAATTTAGGCCAGTGGTCGGCAAACTGCAGCTCTCGAGCCACGTGCGGCTCTTCGGCCCCCTGAGTGTGGCTCCTCCACAAAATACCGCAGCCTGGCGAGTCTATTTGGAAGAAGTGGCGTCAGAAGAAGTTGACGTTTAAAACATCTGGCTCTCCAGAGAAATTTCAGTCGTTGTCCGGTTGGTGTCCGGCTCTGTTGACTGATTTAGGACAATTCCCAGCGACCATCCTGGGATCCCCCGGGGCCTCCATGGCCACAGCATCACCCGTGCCGTGGGGGCCGGCTTCTCCCTCTGCCCCGCCCGGCCTCGCTCCCTCCCTCTCAGGGGACCTCCTGAGGCCACTCAGCAGTAAGGGTCCTTCACGAGGAGGCTGTCCACACAGCTCTGACCACCCTCTCGTCTGTTAGGGGACAGGGACCTCCCGGTCACCAGCTTGTGGGGAGCAATCAGGTGGGGGGTGACCGGCCCAGAAACATCACTTGGCCTGGAGCTGCAGGCCCGGGCGGTCTTCCCCGCAGCCGGGGCGCACACCAGGTGTGTGTGTGTGTGTGTGTGTGGGGGGGGGGGCGGCCTCTGTCCTGGGGTTGGGTCACCGCCAGGCTTGTTGGGAGCTGGGCAAGCGCACGGCGGCCTCTGTAAAGACGGGGCTGGGGAGTCCGCGTGGCCACCGGGCGGGAAGGGGCTCTGCTCCCTCGGAGGAGTCAGGTGCCACGTCTGCAAGACAGGCCACGGCCACGTGGATAAGACTGGCCGGCCTGCCGCTGCCTCTTCACTGCTGCCACGGCCGGACTGTACCCCCCAAAAAGCGCAGGTGTGAGCCGAACCCCCAATACCGTGATGTTTGGCGGCGAGGCCTCGGGGAGGTGGTTGGGCCATGAAGGTGAGGCCTCGTGGGTGGGAGCGGTGCCTGTGAGACCCCGGACCCCCCTCCGCGCGGCCATGGGAGGGCACAGGCGCGGGCGGCATCGCCGCCCCCGAGCCGGCCGGTGCTTTTGCCGTGGACTCCCCGCCTCCGGAAGTGAGACATGAGCGTCGGTGGTTTCTATGGCGTTTTTGTCGCAGTGCCCCAGCGCGCACACTCTCGGACGCAGGGGGCACAGACTGTAACACACAGGGTGGCCCCCTCACCCGTGATGGCTCAGGTCTGAGCACTCAGATGACCACGTCCCCTTCCTGGGGTGACAGTAAGGGCACGGGGTGCGTGGAGGGGCAGGGATCTGAGGGGGGCGGCCGCCGCTCACCAGTGACGCTTGGATGTCCAGGGAGACAGTATCGGCCCTGCCGGCAGAGGGCGGACTACCGCTCAGCCCTGCTGTGCACGGAGCACCCTCCGATCCCCACGGCAGCTGCACCCCTGGGCCTGATGGCTTTTCTGGGACCACGAAAGGCCACTTCCTCCCCCTCCCCCGGCCCATAAGTATCCTCACCCAGTGACTGAGCTTGGCACCCCGCTTCCTCTCTGCAGGTCAGGTGCATGCTCTGTCACCAGCCTGCTCCCTCCCTGGGGCCTTTAGGCTCTGCATACGGGCCCGATGCAGCGCCTCCTTGTGGGCTGAATGTGGACTTGACCCTGGGCGAGCGGGAGCGCGCGGGCCGCCCAGAAGCGGCGCAGGACTGCGCGCGTGCGAGGTGCTCGCTGCTCCGCCGCTGCGCCCCGCTCCCAGCCGGCTCTGGCCCGGCCCAGCGGTCCGGAGGGGGTTGTTATGTCCACACGCAGGGGATGCCGGGGAATTTTGAAAAGAACGAGCCCTCCCGTTGGCGGCGAGCCTCGCTGGGGCGGAACAGCTCATTTTCCGGATGTCTGCCTCTGAGATGGTAGTCCCCTCGTTAGGAAAGAGCCGCAGCCGGCGCGGCCCTGGCTCCCGCGCTGGCCCTGCTGAGAGCCGAGGCCGAGGACGCCGAGGGTGCGGGCGAGAGAGGGACCGCGGCGGCCGGCTTTGAATGCGGCACTGACACCGTTTGGGGAAGCCACGTGGGCACCAGCGGTCAGCAGGGTGGTGGCGTGGGGCATGGTCGGCAAATTGCGGCTCGCGAGCCACATGCGGCTCTTTGGCCCCTTGAGTTTTGAGCAAAGCCCAGCTCAGGAGGACCCTAATTAAGTTAATAACAATGTACCTACCTATATAGTTTAAGTTTAAAAAACTTGGCTCTCAAAAGAAATTTCCTTGGTACTGGTGCTGTTTGGCCTCGTGGACTAACGCGTTTGCCGACCACTGGTCCATCCTGCGAGCTCTGCTGAGAGAGGCCGTCCCGTCCTCTGGGCGAGGGCAGAGGCCCCACAACCGGCGGGTTTTGGTTTCCAAAGCACAACAGGCGCGTCCTGAAGAACAGATTTCTGTTTAACTAGAGGCGGGGGAAACACCCCCCCCCCCCACAAACCCGCCTGCTTCGTGCTCCCAGAATCCTCCTGGAGGCCAGGATGAGGCAAGGAGAGTTTACTTATTAGAGGAAACACGTTTTCTGCCTGTTTCTTTTTTTAAAAATATATTTTTATTGATTTCAGAGAGGAAGGGAGAGGGAGAGAGAGAGAAACATCGACGATGAGGGAGAATCATTGACTGGCCGCCTCCCCACGGCCCCTCCTGGGGATGGAGCCCACAGCATGGCACGGGCTCCGGCCGGGAATCCAGCCGTGACTCCTGGTTGGTCGGTGGACGCTCACCCACGGAGCCACACGGGCCGGGCTCTAGCTGGTTCGTGGCTCCGAGAGCAGACACCCCTGAGGATGGCCGAGTCCCGGGAGACGAGCATGTGGCCCTGGAGGGCGGGGAGCGCACCAGCCCCCACGCCCCTCCTGGCGAAGAGATCTTTCCTCCCACAGGGCCACGCGTGTCTGCCCCCTGCGGCTGGCACTCCGCAGGTGCCCAGGAACTGTTTCTTTTTTTAAAGATATATTTTTATTGATTTTTTACAGAGAGGGATAGAGAGTCAGAAACATCAATGAGAAACACCAATCATCTGCCTCCTGCACGCCCCCCACTGGGGATGCACCCACAACTAAGGCACATGCCCTTGATCAGAATCAAACCTGGGACCCTCCAGTCCGCAGGCCAATGCTCTCTCCACTGAGCCAAACCGGACAGGACCAGAAACTGTTTCTAAGTCGAGCTCCCAGCGGCTCTCTCTGGTGAGGTCTGCTATCCTGCCTGTATGAAACCCAGCCTCTCTGGCGCCACCCCAGCCTCCTGCCGTGCCTGTCTGCTTGTTTGCAGCCACCGCGCCCCCCCCCCCCCTTTCTCTGGCTTCGCCTATCCTCCCCGCCCTCATCCACCTGCTGGCATCCAGGGATGTTTGGTGTCTTTTGGGGTCACCCAGGCGTGTCCCCGCTCAGAGCTCTCTGCGGATGCTCCCCCGGCCGCCCAGCCTCAGGGACCCCAGTTCCCTGCGTCCTGCGCAGGCCCAGGCTGTGCCGTGTAACGTGTGGAAACGAGCAGAACGCTTCTCCCCCGGAGTCAGAATCTGCCAAATGGGAGTCCCGTGCAGGCTCCTCTGTGCTCCCCGTGCTGGGGTGCCACGCGACAGGCCACCGAGCGTGCTGCCCGGCTCTGTCCAGGGCTGCCCCCCCCCCCCCCCCGATTTCCTTCCAGGCTCCGTGGCAGCAGCCCCGGTTGCCGAGCTGCGTGCGACACCGGCCCAGTCACCGTTTAGAAAAAGTCACTGGAGAGTCGTGCCGGGCTTGCCTCTTCAGCGGGGCTGCGCGCACTGTATTTTGACAGTGAGTTTCTTCGTGCATTAAAAAATCGCCGATTAAAGCCAAAACATATGGAAGATAAATGAAATGTCACCGACTTCTGCCACCGGGCCACACCCCAGGTTCTTCATTCAGTCTTCAAGGACATGGACTCTTCATTCATGTCAGAGCTGGTTTTGTCACCCACAGGGGGATGCTGGGTCTCGTAATCCAAAGTCCTCACAGCCTGGCCGGTGTGGCGCAGTGGGCAAGCATGGGCCCATGCACCAAGAGGTCACCGGTTCGATTCCCGGTCGGGGCACATGCCCGGGTGGTGGGCTCCATCCCCCATAGGGTGTGTGCAGGAGGCAGCCACCCTCTCATCGATGATGTTCCTCTCTCTCTCTCCCTCTCCCTTCCTCTCTCTCTAAAATGCACAAGATCATATGAACAAAATACCAGCCTTCACCCCTGCACCAGTCCGTCCCCCTCAGAGTTCATGGGGGATAGTTTCAGCAGCTGCTTAAATCTGCACAACCAGGGAGGTATTGTCCCCGCTTTACAGATGAAGAAACTGAGGCTCAAGGAGGCGAAGCAACTGGCAATAGTGAACTTACATTTGAGCTTAGGCCTGTACGGACAGCAAGGGTTTTCCCACCTCCTTGTTTGTGCAGCACATCTCTGGACTCTGCCTGTGCCGGCCAGCACTGCCCCGGGACAAGTCACAGCAACACGCAGCAGCCAGAAACAATACGTGAATTGCGCCCGCAGAGTCTGTGGGTCAGAGTTCAGGTGGTACAGTGGGGACTGCTCGTCAGCTGGGAAGACTCCAAACTGGGGGGTGACTTGAAGGTGGGGCCCAGAATTACTTGGAGGCTTGCTCATTCATTCATTCATTCATTCAGGTCTGCTATCTGGGCCGGGATGACCGGAGGACTGCTCACATGTGGCTTCTCCACTCAGCTCGGCTTCCGCCCAGCCAAGCAGCCTCAGGGCGGGGGAGCCCCTCCCCTGGCGCTCCGAGCCCCACGCAGGGCTTTCAGAGAATACGGAGGAAGCTGCCTGACCTTAAGGAGTCACCCTTGGGAGTCACACAGGGTCACGTCTGCCCCATCCTGTTGCTGAGGTGGTCGCACACTTACACTGGGCAGGAAGGGCCCCTCCTCAAGAAAATGCTTGTAATGGAGATTTTATTTTTATTTTTTTAGCACGGTTGTCTTTACTGCCATCTGCTGGAAATGTCTGGTAACTACACTTATGGTATTGCTGAGGTGTAAGGTGTCCCCGAGGTGTGGCACCCTGGGCCCACCTGCCCGTGGTGGCCATTCAAAACGATGAATCTGATTCCAGCAAAGACTTTTTTTCTGGAACATTCTGAAGACCAGGGGAAGAGAATTATGGATTTATTTTTTAAATTTCTGCCCGGCCCAGTGTGGGTCTCTCTGGGTCTCTGGGCTCACCACGCCGCCTGTCCCCGACTCTGCCCGGGTCTGGGGAGGAGTCCTGTTTGAAGGCAAGGCACTGGGGAGGAAGACCTCGCATCTCATGAGCCCCTATAGTCTGTGCCTCAGTTTCCCTACTGGGCTGACAGCTCTGCCACCCGACCCAGCTCTTGCCAGTCTTGGGGCCTGGGTGACCACACTGTGCGTGGGGCCCTCAGCTAGTGGCTGGGTTCCCACTGGGGATGGACTTGAACCCTGGACCGAAGTGACCGGGACCCTTTGAATGCGTTACATTGGGCTGTCAGTCACCCTTCTCGGGGGTCAGCTTCATAGGGTCTGCTCTGGGCCCCGCTCCTCACAGTCCTTGGCCAGCTCTGACGTCAGCCCCAGCGGTGGTGGCTGGTGGCATCTCAGAGCCACCTCCCTCCCCGCCTGCGCACCAGGTGCTGCTGTTCCCTCCCTCTCAGCCCGTGCGCCGGGCAATGTGGGCGGGGTGAGAGCCGGCCCGCGGGGCGCTTTCATTGGCTGTGCTAGGCCACGTGGGCACCGTGATGATGGTCACGGGAGGGAGTGGGCGAGGCAGGTGGGTAAGCCGGGCCCCTTTAGGGTGGGAGCATTGGAGTAATGCTGGCAGGCTTTGGGCCCCGGGCTACGGGGGGGGGGGGTCCTTAGTGGCCTAGCGCCTGGTCCTGGCTGACGTGTGAGAGTTCGCCCGAGGAGACGGCTGGGGGTCTGGCTCTGTCCAGGTCTGGTTAGCAGAGGCCGGCTCTCCGGGGAGGTATCTGCTATCTCTAGGGATTCCCTGGCTCTGGGAGGGGAAGTCTCTCCAAGGTCAAGGCCTCACCTGCCAGAGCATCAAATATACAGAAAAGGAGAAAACGTGGTTGATACAGCACCTTAACCCCCCCCCTCCACCCCACCAGGACAATTCTCAACCAGTGGGGCCAGGAGCTGGTGGGGGGGGGGGGTTACATGCTCCTGTCCTCTAGGAAACTAGTTCTGGGGCCTTCTCTCTGCTCCTCAGGCGGCCCGAACAGAGCCCCCAGTGCCCACACACATTCTGTAATGACTCATTTCTTCCTCCTCCTGCCACCCTCCCTACTCCCTCCCTCCCTCCTGGTCTCTGGGACCCTCTCCCAAATAAACGACCTGCACTCCAGTCCTGGCCTCAGGCTGTGCCTTCTGGGGACCCCCCAGAATCCACCCAAACCCTACTGCTTTGGAGCATTGTCATAGACTCAGGGGAGACCAGTGCCAGGAGAGCTTCCTTGAAAAAGTGACGTTTCCCTGCAGCTGAAGGAAGACTCACCATCCGAGGAAAAGGGAAGGGGTGAGCCGGGCTCAATTCTAGGCAGAGGGAGCAGCATGTGCAAAGGCCCTGAGGCTGGCAAGAGGAGGCACGAGACATCAAAAGGGCTCCCCAGCCCTCTATTCCTGCCAGCTCCACACTCTTCTTGTCCCCACAGATCCACAGAACTAAGATTCCAGTGTGCCTGCACCACGGCCCAAACATTTATAACCAAGGTGTGTATGTGTGTGTGTGTGTGTGTGTGTGTGTATGAGTGTGTGTGTGTGTATGAGTGTGTGAGTGTGTGTGTGTGTGTATGTGTGTGTGTGTGTGTGTGTGTGTATGAGTGTGTGTGTGTGTATGAGTGTGTGTGTGTGTGTGTGTGTGTGTGTGTATATCTGAGCGTCAACACATTCCTATTTCATTTCTGGTGTACTCTGGGGGAATCAGTGGGTGAGCTACCATAGGAGAGAAGGGCAGAGAAACTCCGGTAATTTTTTCAAAAAAATGTATTTTATTGATTTTTCACAGAGAGGAAGGAGAAGGATAGAAGGTCAGAAACATCAATGAGAGAGAAACATCGATCAGCTGCCTCTTGCACACCCCCTGCTGGAGATGTGCCTGAAACCAAGATACATGCCCTTGATTGGAATTGAACCCGGGACCTTTCAGTCGACAGGCTGATGCTCTATCCACTGAGCCAAACTGGTTTTGGCCGGTAATTTTGTTTTAATAAGCGATAGAGTCGGTGGAAACAGCAGGGAGCAATCAGACTGCTGGGATGTGTGCAAGTGGTGCACCCTCCTCGGTTTGCCCCTTCTCTCTGGAGATGTCCCCAAGGTTACCCGACTCTTGGTCTTGGGGCGTGAGGCCCCCTTGGCACAGTGGAGGCCTTGCCTGGTTTCTGACACCTCTCATCCACAGGCAGGAAGCTGGAGCCCACGTGAGTCTCTCCACCCCAAAGCGGGCTCCAGTTCCAGCGAGGGGCCCCGTCTTGCAGTGGCCCCGTCTTGGTCTCCCCCCCCCCCCGCTCCCGCTGACCTGACTTTGCACGGGGCTCAGCGCTGCAGCTGACAGCAGGCCGCCAGGAGAGGTGTGTGCGAGACCGTGCAGATTTCAGATCTCAGCCAGGAGGAGGGGGTGCAGACCCCAGACCTCGAGTGCCCAAAGTCAGGCAAGGAAATGATCAGACAGCGTTCAGGACTCTGTTCTTGCATCTCATTGGATAGGGGTTGGGGACAGGGGCGGGGAGGACCCTGCTGAATGGGAAGCCACAGCGAGCCACCGGGCCGCAAGCAGTGGATGGAGGCTGAAGAAATCATTTTGACGGGCAAAAGCTCCATGTTCCATTCTTCCCCAAAACCTCCTTTTTCTCCTCATGATGGACCCATCTCCTGCCACCCTGATCCCAGCCAGCCAGGATGGACAGGGAGACCTGGGTGGGCGGGTGGGGATGGGGCAGAACTCCCCTCCTCCCCATCTCTCCTTCCGCTGTCCGGGCTTTGGCCTGGGCAGTTCGCGATGGGCAAGCCCCCTCCGGCACTCCCAGCTTCGTCGTCTGATCCCTGATGCCAGGTTCTTTGAAGGAGTCAGAGACTTTGAACAAGGCACTCTGGACCCTCACAGGGGAAGGAGGTACTGGGCACTCCAGCCCTACCCTGTCTTACAAGGGAGTTTTCTCATTCTTTACCACCTGCCCTTTCTTGTATCCCCTTTCTCTTTTGGAATCAAGAGTGCCTGAGTTAGCCCTAACTGGTTTGGCTCGGTGGATAGAGCATTGGTCTGCAAACTCAAGGGTCCCACATTTGATTCTGGTCAAGGGCATGTACCTTGGTTATGGGCACATCCCCAGGAGGTGTGCAGGAGGCAGCTGATCAATGTTTCTCTCTCATTAATGTTTCTGACTCTCTGTCTCTCTCTCTTCCTCTCTGTAAAAAGATCAATAAAATATATCCTATCTAATGAAACAGTAATATGCAAATTGACCATACCTCCAATCAAGCCATGCCCACAGCCACACATATCAGCCAATCAGGAGCAAATTATGCAAATAAACCCCAACCAAGATGGCAGCAGACACTGAGAGCAGGAGGGAGGCTTGGGTTTCCCTGGCAATGGAGGAAGCCAAGCTTTTCGCCTGCCCTTGCTGGCCTAAGCCTCTATTCAATGCTACAAAGTTTCAATTATAGAAGATACATAATCCCAACAGAAATGGCGGCAGCCACGGAACTGGAGAGAGCAGAGGTTAGGGTTGCCGGGGCGATGGAGGAAGCCAAGCTTCTGCAGCCCTAGCGCCTAGGCCTCTACTCTAGACTACAAAGTTTCAATTATAGAATTTAAATAACCCAAACAGAAATAGCTGTTGCCACAAAGCGAGCAGAAGGCTTGACTCGCTCCAGGCTACAAAGTTTCAATTGTAGAACATAAATTAATCCCAGATCCCAGGGCCTCTGCCTGGGTCACTGGGGGGCATGGCTGGCCTGCAAACCACAACAGGCCCCTCACCCAGGCTGTCCCCTCGCCCCAAGGGAACCTCCACCCTGATCCTGGACACCCTTCAGGGCAAACCAGCTAGCCCCACCCATGCACCAGGCCTCTATCCTATCTAATAAAAGAGTAATTTGCAGATTGACAATCACTCCAACACACAAGAGGGCTGCCCCCATGTGGTCAAAGATCCTGCCCCCATGTGGACACAAGATGGCCACCACAAGATGACCAGCAGGGGAGGGCCATTGGGAGGTTCCAGGCCTGCAAGGGAGGGCAGTTGGGGGAGATAAAGCCTGCAGGGAATGGCAGTTAGGGGTGACCAGGCCAGCAGAGGAGGGAAGTTGGGGGCAAACAGGCTGGCAGGGGAGTAGTTAGACATCAACTAGGCTGGCAGGGTAGTGGTTAGGGGGTAATCAGGCTGGCAGGCAGAAGTGGTGAGGGGCAATCATGGAGGCAGACAGGTGAGCATTTTGGAGCCAGCAGTTCTGGATTGTGAGAAGGATGTCCGACTGCTCATTTAGGCCCGGGCAATCAGATATCCCTCGAGGGGTCCAATATTGGAGAGGGTGCAGGCTGGGCTGAGGGACATCCCCCAACTCCCCTGTACGCGAATTTCGTCCACCGGGCCTCTAATATATAAATCAAAAGAGTGCCTGAGTTAAAATCCTATCCTCCCTCTAACTGTGTGACTTTGGGCAACTTCCTTCCCCTCTCTTTGCCTCAGCGACCTCATTTGCATGTGGATCATATGGTGAGAAATCATACTTGGAAATGGTTTACCGTAGCTCCTAGCAGTGAAGAGGTGCGAGGTGTGTAACTGCTATTGAAACGACCTGCAGGAGATGGGATGTGTCCTTTTAGGAGCCCAAACCCAGCACAGAAAAAAGGGAGTTTTTAGGCGTGCCCTGTACTGCCTGAGAGGAAATTAGGTCCTCCGAGGACAGGGGGGTTTGAGACTCCACATTAGGTGCCACTGTTTTGGAGAAGAACTAAAATGGCAGGAGGAGGAACGGTGATAGGAGGGGGCACCTGCTGTCCCCTTAAAAATATACAGAAAAGGGGGGTTTGTCTGCTTGGGGCCTGACACAGATGGCAGCCACCTCACTGCTCGTCAGGCGGGGTGGGGTGGGGTGAAGGGGGTGCCTGGAAAGCCCTGGCCAGCACAGGCCGGTGTGACCTTCACTCTGTGCCATTCTGGGAGGTCGTGATGCTGTGGCTGGGCGCTGGGCACCAGAGGGCCGCCAGGGGGCGCTGTGGCCACGCGGTCGGCAGCTTGTCTTCCTTCCCTCGGTGCTGCTGCCACAACCCAGCCTGTTGCAGCCTGGGTTCTGGGCTAGCCAGCACCCCAGCCCTGGGCCACCAAGCCCTCACCGTGGGGGGTTAGCTGCCCCATCCTGCTGAAGGTGGGACCTGGCTGGGATCCACCGCCCTTCAGTTTGCACATCTGCCATTCCTTTGCCCCAAGCCTCCTGGTCCGAGTGCTGGAACTCCTGTGTAGCATATTAGGTCCCTCTACTTCCCGGGTCAGAACTAACTGTCCTCCCTTCCCTCCTCACCCCTTCCTCCTCCCCCCCTCTTCTCTCTGGCCGCGGTTCAGCAGCAGACTCTGGTTCGGTTCTGTTCCTTCCTCTCTGGAGGAGCCGCTCTGCTATGCCTTGGACCAGGGGTCGGCAAACTCATTAGTCAACAGAGCCAAATATCAACAGGACAACGACTGAAATTTCTTTCGAGAGCCACATTTTTTAAACTTAAACTTCTTCCAACGCCACCACTTCAACATAGACTCGCCCAGGCCCTGGTATTTTGTGGAAGAGCCACACTCAAGGGGCCAAAGAGCCGCATGGGGCTCGCGAGCCGCAGTTTGCTGACCACGGCCTTGGACTATCTGCGCTGCCCCAGACCCTCTGCCTGGGCACCCCCACAGGCACCCCGGGGCTTCTGAGTACCCACCAGATAGGCCTGTCCCGAGCCCCCTTACCGGCTGGGTCAGAGCGGGGAGAGCTCAGCGCGCACCCTCGGGCGCCACTCGGACGCCGGAGCCCTGTCTCCGAGGTGGGCCTCGGGTGTGCATTTGGATCCGGCGCCTGGAGGTGCAGACCTTTGAGAGCTGCGGCCCCTCAAAGAGCACCAGCCTCCGAAGGGGAGTGAAGCTGGGCGGGGTTTGCGACCAGACCTAAATGGCAGCAGGTGGGAGTCTGTGTGTCCCCCCGGGGGGTGCCACGGGGCTCAGGGCCGTGGGCGGGGTGGGGGGGTGGTTCTGGGGAAGGGAGTGTGTGTGTGTGTGTGTGTGTGTGTGTGTGGCCCTGAGCAGGAAGGCTGTGTGGCCTGGAGCGTTGGGCAGCTCGTGGGGCCTGAGGCTGGCGGGGGCACGCAGTCCGCGGGTCTTCACTAATTTAGAGCTGGGGTGCTCCTCCCAGGCTAGATCACTGCCTTGATGGAGAAGCTGGTCCTGCTGAGGGCACCTGCCAGCGAGAGCACCCGCCAGCGAGGGCCGGCAGCCTGGACCAGGGGCCGCTCCTGGTCGTCAGAGGCCTTCCACTGTCCGCCTGCCTAGGAGAGGCAAGAGTGAGCGATAGAAAGTTCTAGAGCGCTCTCCAGGAGGCGAAGGTCATTTCTACAACTGGAGCGCAGTGGGTCCCACGCGCAGGCCTCTCTGCGTAATCTGGGCCTGGCCTGGAGGGAGGTGCCCAGGAGAGGCCCTGGAGCCAGGGCCAGCCACGCTGCACTGCTCAGCTTTTTTGGGGGGGCGGGGGGAGGGGCTTCCAGGCAGGAGCGCAGCCTCGACCTGCCCAGGCCTCTCTTTCCATCAGCTGACAACGTAATGAAAACAAATTCTTTCTGGAGAGGGGCTAACACATTCACACTTAAAAAAAAATGAAAAAAAATATATTATTGATTATTATTTTTTTTTACAGAGAGGGATAGAGAGTTAGAAACATGGATGAGAGAGAAACATCGATCAGCTGCCTCCTGCACACCCCCTGCTGAGGATGTGCCCACAACCAAGGTACATGCCCTTGACCGGAATCGAACCCGGGACCTTTCAGTCCGCAGGCCGATGCTCTATCCACTGAGCCAAACCGATTAGGGCCACATTCACACTTTCAAAGGCATCTACAAAAATTGTAAAGGGTGCAGAATTATGCATCTCCCCCCTCACCCTTCTCCATGCCCCATCCCTAAACCCAGACTCTCAGGGGTTCTTCCCCTGGTGGCTGGTACCCCAACTTCCCTGTAGCCTCCGGATCCTCTGGGCAGATGAAAGCACCCATCCATCCAATTTCAATTTCTTTATTAAGGTGTTACATATGTGTCCTTATCCCTCTGTTAACCCCCCCAACCCTCCCCCCACTCATGCCCTCACCCCCCTGGTGTTCATGTCCATTGGTTAGACTTATATTCATGCATCCAAGTCCTTTGGTTGATCTCCCCTCCCTCCCTCCCTCCCTCCCTCCCTCCCTCCCTCCCTCCCTCCCTCCCTCCCTCCCATACCTCCCCCCTGAGGACCAGCATTCTGGCCAATTGTTTTGTGTGTTCTGTGCTTCTCCCCGACAGGCTGCTCTGTTAGCCCCATTTTACAGAACAAGAACCCGAGACCCCGAGACATTACGTAGTGTGCACGAGGCCGCGCAGCTAATGAGAACCCAATTTACTGTAGATTTATTGATTCCAGACCTGGAGGCTAATTGTCTGCCCCTGGTGCACTCACTGGGGTGGAGGTGGGGCCTGCTGCAGCCCCCCATCCCCTCCCACCTTCCTCTCTCTTCTCCTCCTCTGTTCTCTGCGGACTCTGTTTCCCTCGGTCCTCCTCCCTTTGCTCGGACTCTGGGCTTGCGGTGAGCGGGCTGACCTGGCCCAGGGCCCTTTAGGCGGCCAGGCGGCCGGAGTGTGTGTGTCTGTCGCCTGCAGACACGGTCCGGACTGCCCGTGGGAGAGCTGCGTCCACGCGATGGATCGTGCGCCTCCTGTCTGTGCGCCTCCGTCCAGGCGCCGCCCGGGGGTGTGGCTACGCGGTAACCGCCGTCGCTGACAAGCTGTCCACTTCCTGGAAGGCCGGAGCCCTTCACAGCCAAGAGGCAGAGACAGGAGGCTTTAAAGGACAGGAAGCGGGAGGGGCGGAGGTTCCTGTGTGCATGTGTGTGGGCCTGTGTATGCGTGTGGGTGCCTGGTCCCCCAGTTGTGATGTCCCTCAGCCAGGGCCCGCCTGTGCTCACGTGGGGACCTTGGGCAAACCAGGCGCCCGCTGTGCCCATCCAGGTGCGGCTGAGGGGCGGTGCCCTGGCCACCCAACATCTGCTGCTCGCCCCCCGTGTGTCCTGGAGCCCCAGGAGGCCCGGCCAGAGTCTCGGGGCTCAGGCTGTGGAGTCACACGGGTTGGCTTCCCCCTCCGGCCCTGTTGCTTCCCAGCCCTTCAATGTTTTGAGCTCATGGGCTTATTTGTTTTTTATTTTTTTATTGTTTAAAGTATTACAATAGTAGTACATATGTCTCCTCTCCCCCCCCTTGACCTCCCCCCGGCTTTCCCAACCCCCCAGCACATGCCCCCACCTGCCTCCCCTTGGCCCCCCCCCACCCCCCCCGCCCAGTATCTTGTGTCCTATGGTAAAGCTTTTATGCATGCATACAAGTTCATGGGCTTATTCGGAAGTGGGCAGCGAGCATGTACTGAATGGGGTGCTGGCGGGGTGCCGAGGAGAGTGTTATGGACCACCCGCAAGTGACGACCACCAAGGAGCCAGATCGAAAATTTAAGAAGCCTTTATCACGCACTCGAGTCCGGGCCCACATCTCCACTGTCACAGCAGTGAGCAACTCGAGCCCCGAGCCTCAGTAGCAAGCACTTTTTATCTCCAACGCAGGGAGACTTGGCAATTTGTGATTGGCCGGTTTCACACAAAGAAAGGTAGCACAAGGTCAGTTACAGTACAGGGAAGCGGGAAATTTTAAATTTTCTTCCCAGGCTGGTTGGCCCTGTTGACCGGTATCTGGCCCTGCGGTGTTCTGGCAGCAGGATGTCCTCAGGCAAGGGCGGGCTGAGTAACTGTCACAAACTGCTAAAGGGGGTTTCGGTGGTGGTGTCTGGTCTGAGCATGACGAACCACGTCCTTCTCTTCTGTCCTCCTCCCCGCTCTGAGTCCGGCTGTCATACTGGCGGGGTGCCGAGGAGAGAAGGCGTGCGCGCCGGAAGCGGCTCTGTGCTCGGCCGCCAGCGGCGATCGGGAGGCCTCGGGGCCTCGCTGGGGCAGACCCACAGCCATCGCTGCGCCACGACGTGGACACACGCACCACGTGGCCCCACACCCTCTTCCACGGACACGAAAGCGGTCCTGGGGGACAGAACCCGCTGGTGGGCTGTGGCAGAGGTGTGAGGGGGTGTGAGAGGGTGTGAGAGCGGAGGCTGGGACGACACCCTACCTCAGGAGTGTTCCCTGGTGGAGAGGGATGTCTGTCTCAGGGAGGTGAGACAGACACCCTTCCTGCCCCTGGGCCGGGCCCCTCCCACCGCCTCCCCTCCCCCAGCCTGGCTGCTGGGGCAGCTCCGGGCCTGTGCGCATCTGGAAGCCATTGTCTCCAGCTGCAGGGCGGGGCTCAGGCTGCGGTCAGGGCTGGCTGCCCGGCTTTGGAGACCTCCCAGGGCCCCTCAGACGCCCCCTCAGAGCAGGGACCGAAGGCCAAGGAGAAAGGAGAGAACGGAATGCGGGCAGGGGGAGGCGAGGACCTTCTCTTTGTCCCGAAGAACCTTTTGGCTTCCCCCGCAAATCGGGAGAGCCGCTGGGGGAACCACTCTTACCCCAGGCACGCCCGCGCTCCGGTTCAGGCAGACCTGGGGCACATCTGGTTTTGTTTCTGAGCGAACCAAAGGCACATCGGCCCGCACAGGGTCCTAAAAATACATGTCGAAACGGCTCGTGTTCCGCCCTCAGCCCTGAAAGTTTTGTTTCCATGACTTAAAGTTTCCACCAAGTTGGCATCCCCGGCTTTGACCTCAGCGGCAACAGGCCTCCGTTCAGTCGTGCCCAGTGTCGGATTAGCTGTGGGGTGGGAGGGGCCGTGGGGGTGTGGGGTTGAAATGGATCAGTCTCTGGTTGTGGCAGAACTATCTAGTTCTACCCTCGCGTGGGTGGCAAACCTGCCCAGAGAGGCATGGTCACCTCCCTCAATTCACACAGCCAGGATTCCTCCCACAGCGACACAGAGGGAAGGGTGTGTGTTCATCTGCGTCCAGTATGGTGTTTGTTTTAAAAATATATTTTATTGATTTTTTATAGAGAGGAAGGGAGAGGGATAGAGAATTAGAAACATTGTTGGGAGAGAAACATCGATCAGCTGCTTCTTGCACCCCCCCCCCCACTGGGGATGTGCCCACAGCCAAGGTACATGCCCACGGCCCCTGGCTCTGTGCTTCGGTGCCCCGCCATGGCCTGGCACGTCGGCCCTCGTGTCCCTGCCAAGGCAAAATGAGATGTGCGGCTCCCGCGGAGAGGGTGGGTTTGACCACGCTTCCCGCCGGCTGGCCTGCCCCGGCCCTTCCAGGAGGCTGGCAGGCGGTGGGGACAGAGGGTCAGGACCTGTGCCCACGCCATCTCTCTGGGCTGGCTGCGAGCAGCTCACACAGTTTCCCGCCTGCTGGGAGCCGCAGGAGGGTAGCAGCATTGCCTCCTCCCATCTGGCACAGAGCGGGCCTTCTTAAACGTGCTCACTGAGGGAGCAGGGCTCTTCCAGAACATTCTTTCCTGGACAGGGGCCACGGGTGAGGGCCGTGAGCAGGCTCCGAGCCTCCTCCTGGGCACAGCTCTCTGACCCTGACAGCCGGCTCTTTTCTGGTTTATTGTGTTCAGTTTGTGGAAACACTTCCCTTCCCAGGGGCTGGGCATTTCTCTCTTACCAGAGGCCCGGTGCACGAAATTCGTGCACGGGAGGCATGGATGTCCCTTGGCCCAGCCTGCACCCTCTCCAATCTGGGACCCCTCGAGGGATGTCTGACTGCCTGTTTAGTCCAATCCCAGTAGGATCGGGCCTAAATGGGCAGTCGGACATCCTTCTCATAACCCAGGACTGCTGGCTTCAAACTGCTCGCCTGCCTGCCTCCCTCATTGCCCCTAACCACTTCTGCCTGCCAGCCTGATCACCCTCTAACCACTACCCTGCCAGCCTAATTGAAATCTAACTGCCCCCCTGCCAGCCTGTTTGCCCCCAACTTCCCTCCTCTGCTGGCCTGGTCACCCCTAACTGCCCTCCCAACTGACCTCCCTTTCAGGCCTGGAACCTCCCAATGGCCCTCCCCTGCTGGCCATCTTGTGGTGGCCATCTTGTGTCCACATGGGGGCAGGATCTTTGACCACATGGGGGCAGCCCTCTTGTGTGTTGGAGTGATGGTCAATCTGCAAATTACTCTTTTATTAGATAGGACAGATGAGATAGGGGAGGTCACATTGGAGAAGGTATGTGACGGTCCTTGGAGGGCCACTTGGCCCCTCTGCTGACAGGGTGTGATGTTGGCGGTGCGTTTGTTCCTTGGCATCTGGTGGAGCAGCGGCTGATGTGATGTGCAGGGTGGCTCCGTGGGCAGCAGGTAGAGCAGCCGGGCGGGGAGGGGGGAGGGTTCAGCGCCTGGGCTTTGGGGGAGAAGGTGGCACTTCTGGTGGAATCCTGGAGGGCTGGTGGGGGCAGGGCCACTTTGCCAGGTGGGTCGCAGGCCGTTGAGTTCAGTGTTAGCAGCTCCTTGATGTCCTGGCCCCAGATGCAGGGCTGCGTGCTGGGCGGGACATCTGGCGTTGGCTGAGCTTCGGCCCGGCTGTGTTCTGGCTCCAGGCTCCTTGCTCGGTCCGTAAAGGGGACCGGGCAGCTGGCTGCAGCCCACTTCAGTCCCAGGACCACAGACTCTCCTGTCCTACCCCCTCAGTCTCACTCATTTGGCCTCTTCCTCTCTGGTGTGGCTGCGGTGAGGGTCCGGCCAGATCCCACCATGACTTAGGACAGGGATGGGAAAAGGTTCGAGAGTTAGCACAAGAGGTTCAAGTCTGGAGCGATTTGAAAGAGATGCAGACTCCACAGAAACCCAGTCTTTGTCCCTCCTAGAATGCTAAGCTCATTCACGGGGAAATGGCTTGTGCCAGAGGGCTTCCGAGCAAGAAACGGGGTGTGTAGGATACTCACGTCCGCCCTGCCAGATGCTTCTCCGGCTCCCGTGTGCGGGGGTGCTGCCCACCATGACCAGATCACCTGGGGTCCCTGCCCACTTTGGCTGGGGGTTCAGTTTGGGCAGTGGAGGCAGCTGCAGGGGACCAGGGATGGAAGGGAGAGAACTGGGGGTTTCATCCTTCCTCCCCGCTGCTGAGCTGAGGGGTAACCATACTTATCACACTCTCTATGGTCCAGTCCCCCTCCCTCCATCACCCCATGAGGCTTAGGGTGCGAGTTGCTGGTCCCTCCCTGTAGGCCTGCTTTAAGCCTGCCTTAGGCCTGTCAATTGTCCTGTAGTGGCCTCCAAAGAGGGGTCCGTGCCTGAAGCCCCAGAATCGGTGACCTTATTGAGAAAAGGGGGTTTCGCAGAGGTAATCAAGTTAAAGGTCTCAAGGTCAAATGATCTGGGTGGGCCCCAAACCCAATGCAAGAGTCCCTGTAGGAACAGGAGAGGAGACACCGAGACACAGGGGGAGGCCATAGGCAGGGGAGACAGCAATGGGAACAATGCCACTGCAGACAAGGGGCGTGGGAGCCCCCAGAAGCTGGGCGAGGCACGGAAGGACCCTCCCCTGGGCTCCGGGGGGTCATGGCCCCGCCTCACACCTGGATCTCAGACTTCCGGCCTCTGGAACGGAGAGTAAGTTTCTGTTGGAGCAGCACCCCTAGGAAACGAATACATTCAAGTCCCTTCACTGGAGGCTCCCGAATCACCTGCTTCCGGTGCCAGGACCTGCTGATGTGGGAGGAGCATCATTCAGAAAACGTCCGAGGGACCACGGAGTGCCCACCCTGGGGGCCCAGGGAGGGTCATGAGCCAGGCCCAGGGCGCCGAGCATTTATTTTAAGCTTCGTCATGTGACTGCATCTCATGAGAACGCACAGCCTCAGGATGCCGGCCGTTTGGCAGACTGGTCTTGTGTGGTTTAACTTACACACGAGTCTCCATGTACAGGCAGAATCCACACTGGCGAATTCACCCCAAGAGGTGACCGTCAAGCACGGAGCAGCGAGAGTGGGGTGCGGCAGGGCTCTTTAAGAAGCCGGGGTGCAGAACCGCCTGGCGAATGTTCAGACCTCGAGAAGCTGGGCAGACGCAACATTCGATGCAGCCTCCTGTGTTACCCGCTGCCTGCCGCTCCCACACCTTTTCTGCAATCGCCTCCACTTGCTTTAAAAAAAAATATATATATATTTATTGATTTCAGAGAGGAAGGGAGAGAGAGAAACATCAGTGATGAGAGTCATTGATCAGCTGCCTCCTGCGCATCCCAGGCTGGAGATTGAGCCCACAACCACGTGCCCTGACCGGGAGTCAAGCCGTGACCTCCTGGTCCAAGGTTGACACTCAACCCCTGAGCCACGCCGGCGGTCTCCCCTGCCTTTTGGCTCCTCCTGCCTTGCTCTCCGGACTCCAGCAGAGCTCGGCTTCATGTCTCCAATCCGTCCCGAGCCCCAGGGATGTTTCCCCGAGTCACAGCAGGGAGACCCAGGCTGCTGGTGCCCGCGCCGTGGTGGCCGCTGGGGAACGTTCCTGGCCGCGGTGCTGCAGCCCTTCCACGCCGTGTCCCGTGCCCCGTGCCCCGTGCGGGCGGAGAGCACCCGCCACGCCGGAGAGACGGCGTCAGGCCCAGGCAGCCCCATCCGGGCGAGCGGGGTGCGTGTGCGGCGGTGACTGACCCGGCGGTTCGGCCGAGATCAGAGGCCCGTCCGGAAACAGACCGCCTGGCGGGGGCGTCAGAAGGCGGTGGATGGGCAGGGAGCCTGGATCAGACCGGAGGCTCTGCCGTCTGTCTTTCTGCGGCGGTGGCTTCGTCTTCCCGAACAGACAGCAGGGGAGGCGCGGGAACGGGCCGTGGCCCCGCTGGGAGCGTGTGCACGCGAGTTCCTGTCGGGGAAAGTGCGCGCACGCACGCGTGAGCGTGCACGTGTGCACATCTGTGTGTGAGTCTGTGATGGGCTGGAGCCAGGTCTCATGGGGGGCTTTCGTGACTTATGATGAGATCAGATGCATGTCGCGGAAATAGACGCGCATCCCTTATCGTGAATGGCTGTTAGCGCAGGTGAGCGATGCATGTGAATGTGTGTGCATGTGTTTTTCTGTGTGTGTGCACACATGGACCTCGAGGAGTATTTGTGTGAGGATTTCGTGTAAGGGTGAATATGTATGTGTGTGAGGATTTCGTGTAAGGGTGAATATGTATGTGTTAGGGCGTGTGTGTGTGTGTGTGTGTGTGTGTATGTGTGTGCGCAGGTAAGTGTGTGTGTGTGTGTCAGGGAGATTGGGGGTGTATGAGGCTGGCTCTCAGTTCCTTTCAGGTTCTCTTAGAAAACACGCGAGGCCCGGCGGAGCCAGTAACACACCATCACTCATGGACCCAGTCATTCCACAAACATTTATTGAGTGCCAGCTGTATACCAGACTAACCCTCGCCCTTGGGAAGCTCATGCTCTAGCGGGGAGACCGATGACACCCACGAATACATGTAACATAGCCGGGAGTGGCAAGCTCCATAAAGAAAAGGGAAGCAGGGCGAGGGCTGGCGTGGGGCGGGGCGCCATGGCTGAGGAGGGTCCAGAAACCTTTCTGGGGGGGGGGGGCGTGAGGTTGCAACAGAGCCTGAAATGAACCTGAAGAATGAGTGAGCCATGTGGACATCGGCGGAAAGGGTGCTCCTGGTTGTTGGCGGTTAAATAGTGTCTCCGAAAAAGACCTGTTCAGACTCTAACCCGTGGGGTGCGTGTGTGTGACCTCACTGGACATAGGGTCTTTGCAGATGTAATTAAGACGACAGGAAGGCAGCCTGGAGGTGGTCGTCCTGCTGTAGAGGGGCTCCCCGGGGCCGGTGGGGTGGCGGCACATACACTAGCCCAGTGGTCGGCAAACTCATCAGTCAACAGAGCCAAATATCAACAACGATTAAAATTTCTTTTGAGAGCCAAATTTTTCATTTATTTTATTTTTAAAAAAATGTATTTTATTGATTTTGCACAGAGAGGAAGGGAGAGGGACAGAGAGCTAGAAACATGGATGAGAGAGAAACATCGATCAGCTGCCTCCTGTACACCCCCCACTGGGGATGTGCCCACAACCAAGGTACATGCCCTTGACCGGAATAGAACCCGGGACCCTTCAGTCCGCAGGCCAAAGCTCTGTCCACTGAGCCAAACTGGCTTTGGCAAGTCAAAATTTTAAACTTAAACTTCTTCTAACTTCCAGGCCATGGTATTTTTTGGAAGAGCCACACTCAAGGGGCCAAAGAGCCACATGTGGCTCGAGAGCCGCAGTTTGCCGATCACTGCACTAGACAAACAGTAGCTGCCTTTCTCATCCACGCACCAGCAGGCATGTTTTGAGCATCATCGTGTTTAGTCTCACAGAGCTCTGCCGTGTGGATATTGTTCCTGCCCCCATTTCACAGATGAGAAAACTGAGGCTTAAAGACTCTAAACAGTGACAGTTGCCTACGTGCCCTCAGCTATTAAATTGGGGAGCCAAGGCTCAAACCCAAGGGCCCTTGGGTTGTTCCCCACAACCCTTCCCTGGGAGCAGAGGGAGGGCAGGGCCCGTTCATTCTTTGCTCTGCGGTCTCTGTGTGTCTGACAGAGTACCTTGCACGCAGCAGCCAGTTAAAACATATTGATTTTTCCATCCGTTAATGATCTCTTAAGTCTTGACAAGAGGGTTCAGTTCCGTCAGAACTTTTGACAAACCCCAAACCAGTCTCCCCCACTCTGTTGGTTTATTTATTCTGTAAACATTTGCCCAGAGTCGCTGCGCGCCGGGGACCTGCCTCGGGGTCTCCTCAGCCCCGTTCGGAACAGGCTCTGATCGTAACCACAGCTCTGCAAAGGCCGTTTTCTCATTGGCATTTGGGTAACATACCTGGGTACGCACGGGAGTGACCTCAGGGGGCCCAGCAGCCAGGGCTGGGTTTGTGGACCCTTCCCTCTCCCTCCACTGGGTGTTACACCCTGATTCCCGCTCTCCGGGGCCTCCGAGCCCCTTGCTCTGTAAGGTACCCAGTGACGTCTGCCCCTCCCCTGGGTGAAACACACCCTGGATGGCCCCCGAAGGCCACTGGTCCCGGTTTAATTATACAATTATATAAAAAATACACGTCAAGCCGAGGCTGGTTTTGCTCAGTGGATAGAGCATCGGCCCGAGGACTGAAAGGTCCCAGGTTCGATTCCGGTCAAGGGCATGCATGTACCTTGGTTGCGGGTGCATCCCCAGTAGGAGGTGTGCAGGAGGCAGCTGATCTATGTTTCTCTCTCATCGATGTTTCTGATTTTCTATCCTTCTGCCTTCCTCTCTGTAAACAATCAATAAGATATATTAAAAAAATACATGTCATAAGGAATTGGCTCCCAGGATTTTGGGGGCTGGGAAACTCAAGATCAGCAGCTGGCCAGCTGGGGACCCAGGAGAGCGGATGGCATAGTTTCAGCCCCAGAGACCATGACCCCGCCGGAAGCAGGCGGAGAGAAAGAGTCCCCCCTCCTCCCACCGTTTTGTTCTATTCCCATCTTTATGGATTGGCCGAGGCCCACCCACACAGGGGAGGGCGATTTGCTCCGCTCCGTCTACCGATTCACATGTTAATCGTATCTGGAAACACCCTCACGGACACACCAGATTCTGTTAAACGAAATATCTGGACCCCCTGCAGCCCAGTCAAGCTGACACATACAATGAGCCATCACACGCGTGTAACCAGTTCTCTATTAATTCTGTTCAGGGCATTTCCGTTTCCCTGGCCGGACCCTTGCTGGTGCAGGGATGAAAGGGAGTTTGGCTTTGATCTCCAGCTTTGGGTGGTGGAACAGGCAGATGCTTAGTGCTGTGTCACTTCTGGAATCGGTGAGATCGCGAGGCCTCGGTGCAGGCTGTCATCCTATCTACTTTACATAAAAATTAAGTAATAATGTGAGACTATTGCTTTTGTATTTATGATTGTGTAAATACTCACTTTCAGATATAAGTGAGCCTTTTTGAGGTATCAGAGGGTCACTTATTTTTGTTTATATTTTGAAATTTTATAAATTAAAATGTAAATTATTGCAAGAGTAAAGTACTGCAATAATTAATTTTGGCTCTGAAAGTTAATTTTATTTGCTAAGTCACCTTAACATCCAATTGACAAATAAATAGGGAGATAGTGAAACAGTTAATGCAAATATTGAGAGTATTAATGAGATAACTTTAGGAAGAATATTATTTCCTTTCTTTCTGAGCCAACCGTTTATAAAATTTAAATAATAATGCAGAGCAGAATAATAGAAATTAGATTATATCACAATTATAATATTTCTAGAATTGCTATTGTACCTGAATTAATTACACAAAACTTTATATATTCATAGCAAAATAAACTTTAATAAGGGCATTTAATTTTTAGTTATTTAATCCTACCTAGGACTCTATTTAGGCCAGGAGGATTTCAAGAAAATATTTGGGAATTTTTTCATATCCTGGGAGGTTGAATTGGAAGTGGAATGTGTCAGCTCTGCTGTCTCAGAAGAGGGAGAAACAAATGCTAAAATTATGTGCAGTTCCTGATCGATCTGTTCCAACTGTACTAAAGAATATAGCATAGAAAGAAAAGAGAAAGTGTGGGGGAAAGATGAGGCAACCCCAAGTATCTTGCTTCTCTCCTGTCCTCAGCTGAGAGGGAGCGTTTATTTGGATCCCAAATTCAGCTGAGAGGCTCTGGGGCCATCTGACTTTTGACAGACTGGGGGAATCATGGTCCCTGCCCTGAGAATGTTCAAACTGCTAAAGCGCAAATGATAAAATTGTAACAGTAACGACATTCTACAGCAAGATGCCAGACTGTCCTTTCCTCCCAGGGGTACATTCCGGGACTGTGTCATCTGGTGTCAGTCCGCACTGAATGCGGATTTGGACACTCAGCCATTTGGCCAAGCCACGTGTGCGCCTTGCACCAGGGGTACAGTTTGTAATTGGGGGTCTGCATGCCAGCCGACCCACTGGCTGTGACGTTGCAAGGCAGCGGCTGGAGTGCCCCTCCCTGCTCCACCCTGGCCGTGCAGTTAGGGGCCTTGTAGGTCCTCAGTCAGCCCTTGTTGAATGGACAAAGGACAGCATGAGGCGTTATTGCTGTTGCAGTTAGGCTAGGCAGCTGGGAGGCAGCTGGTGGGACAGCAGGGCCTGCACCCGGGATGCTCATGCACCCCATGTGTCAGCCAGGATGCTTTTAGTGTCAAAGACAGAAAAGTCGACCGAAATGGCTTAAGCAATACAGGAGATTAAAAGAAGTCTGGAGAGGGCAAGGCTGGGGGGTCCTTAGGAGCAGTGTGCCCCCCAAGTCCAGGAAGTTGTGGGGCTGGCTGCCCTTCTCAGCAGCTGTTCATTCCCTCCAACCCTACACCCCCAGATGGTTTCTTCCCTCCACCGCCAGGCTGATGTCCTGGGCTGCACTCTGATTGGGCCAATTGGGTCACATGGCCACCATGGACCAACCACTGATATGAGAGAGGGTGGGATTCAGCTGATTGGTTTAGGCCCGTGGCTGGCAAACTGCGGCCTGAGAGTCATGCTGCTCGCAAGCCGCAGTTTGCCGCTCTGCTGACTAATGAGTTTGCCGACCACTGGTTTAGGCAAATGGGGTTGACCAAATACACTCTCTGATCCAAGAGGGAGGGGGGAATGGAGTCCAGAATGGGTGTATTAGCGTTTTATTTCTTCGTAACAAATCACCAAGCACATGGCTCACTTAAAATGACACACATTTATTATCTCGGGTTCCGTGGATGAGACCTCGGGGTCAGCTGAGGCTCTGTCCTCAGCCGAGCCTTGGGACCCCTCCCCAGTGCATGGGTGTCGGGCAGTCCTTGTGCAGGGGGCTGGGTCCCTGTCACCTTGGAGACCGCTCTCAGCTCCTGGAGCCTGCCTGCAGGTCCTGCCACTGCGCCCCCCCCCCCCCAGGTCAGCTGTGTGCTCCGTCAGGGCAGCAGGGTGCCTCTCTCTGACTTCCTCCATCTGGGACCTCCAAACCCTCGTCTCACAGCTCACCTGATTAGGTCAGGCCCACCAAGGTAATGTTCCTTGGGGTGGACCAAAGGCAGCCTATGCTGGGTAATGTGACCTAGCCGGGGGAGTGGGTACCGCCACATTCCCGGGTTCTGCCCAGGAGGGGGAATTAATCGGGGGTGTGCATTGGGGCTGCGGATCAGTAGCCATCTTAGCTCTTGCCTAATAATGGGTGAGTGTCAATGCTCCATCCCCAACATTTCTGATCTTACCTCAGATCCTGTCCGGATTTCTTGACCCCTCCCATCTCTCCAATCCCCCAGTCCTAGCTGTGCCCACAAGGCTGGCTGTCTCCCAAAACACCTTCACCCCTCTGCCCCTGCCTCTTCAGGGTACAGACCCTCTGAATCCCTCAGGGCAAGTGAGCAGCTGGGAGAGATATCAAGTCCCAGTGCTGACCAACCTCTACCGAGGCCTGGACCAACAGCTCCGAAACACACTGTGGGTCTCCACTGATTGATGACTATGTTTGATACTTACGAGGTGCCAATGATTGCCCTCTGCTTCTTTCTCCCCTTATCTGACTTAACCATCCCAACAACCCATGAGATGACCTCTCTTTGCATCCCCATTTTACAAAACATCTCCAGGGGCTCCATCAGGCTAAGCCAGTGGTCGGCAAACCGCGACTCTCGAGCCACATGTGGCTCTTTGGCCCCTTGAGTGTGGCTCTTCCACAAGATACCAGGACCTGGGTGAGTCTATTTTGAAGAAGTGGCGTTAGAAGTTTAAGTTTAAAAAATTTGGCTCTCAAAAGAAATTTTAATCGTTGTACTGTTGATATTTGGCTCTGTTGACTAATGAGTTTGCCGACCCCTGGGCTAAGTAATTTGCTGCAGGTAGTGTGCCCAGCAGGTGGCAGAGCTGGGGCTCCGAGGAGGTGCCCTGACTGCCAAGCACAGGCGCGTCACCAATCTGGTAACAGGCCTTCCCCAGAACGTTCCAGACCCCGCGGCCCAGCTTGCACATTGCGCTGAGGGAGAAAGGGGGAGGTTTAGGTTCAGAAGGACAGCGGCGTTATTAGTTCAATTTCAAATCTGAGCCTGGGGCGTGTGGCCCAAAGCCAAGTGCAGGGGGACGGTATGTGCTTGGCCTGTTCTCCATCCCTGGGAGCGCCACGCACAGGGTCTGCTGGGATCAGGCTTGTAGGCTTTGGAGAGCTTTCCATAGGAAAATGCTCGCAGGGAAATAAATCATTGGGTGCCCGCGGGAGAGGAAAAGGCTGGCTGCTTTGCCATTCACCTGTGGCATGGCCCCCACCAGGCACGCAGGCGTCCATCCCCGCCCCGGGTAGCGCGGCGTGTTGGAGAGCACCGCCCCGATCTTCCCAACTCCGAGCACGGTGAGCACACGCGACCGGCGGCAGGGAGGCCGGGCTGGGCCAAGAGGACAGCACGGCTCGGCTGGAATGACATGGCCCAGAGGGTGTGTGTCCAGCTGCTCTCGGCTCTGATCTGTCCGGCAAGCCCTCCTGGGCAGTGCCGTGCAATCGTAACATGACACGAGCCACATGCAACTTCAAGTTTTCCAGGAGCCGCAAAGGAAGTTGGCAAACTATTTTAATAATATGTCCTGTAACCGATATGTTCAAAATACTATCGTGTCTTTGATCTATAAAAACTATCGATGAGGTTTGTATTCTTTTTTTTTTTTTTTTTTTGGTATGAAGTCAGGGAAATCCAGTGCGTGTTTTGCGCATATGGCCCAGCCACAGGCCGTATCGGTTCTCCGCCCCGTCCGGCTCTTGTCACACGCCTCTGCTCCACGACCTTCAGTGGCTCCCTCCTGCCCGCCCTTTCGGAGCCAGCTGCGTGTCCTAATGATTTGTGTCCCTGCCTCTCTGGCCAACACTGAGATCTTTTGTGGCATCTAACAGGACACTTATTTTGTGCCCACTGTGCCCTGCGGTGAGGTGCCCTGAGCTCCGTAAATTGTGTTTTCCGCGGGCTGTCAGCAGCTCTTCCTGGGAGGTGTGAAAGCATCAGCCGCGTGTTAAGTGCTTCATGCAGTTTCCTGACGATTCTCAGAACCTCCGTGAGCGGTAGGTATTTAGTCTCCACGCGGTGGATGGAAAAGCGGGGCTCACACTTCCCCGAATCCAGATCTGTTGGGTTCCAAATTGCTCTCTCGGGCACACTGTGCCTGGCGCCGTGGCTGGACGCACCCTGGCTTCTCAGAGACGTGTGTTAACTGCGTGAATCGGGACCACGGTTTCCTGGAGGAGCAGCGGGCACCTATGTGGGAGTTGCAGGAGGGGCTGGATGCCCGCTGACTCGCGTGTCCTTCTCGGTCCTCGGGGTGTGATAGCAGTGCTGGGCCCCGGGGGTGGGGCCGGGGACTGACAGTGGCCTCTCTGGGAGCCGGGTCAAACAGAACCAGCGCTCTCAGTAGCCAGGCAGCAGATTGGCAGCCACAGCGCACCATCAACTGGGCTGCCCTCCCGCCTGCCCAGGGCCGATCGCTGGTGCTCAGGCTCCGGCCACCGCTGTCTCCGCGATGCGCGAGTCACACGCATTCATGGCGGGTGAGGGCGACGCTTTGCTTGGTACCTTGTGGAGAGCGTGATAAAAATAAAGACGGGCCACTAATAAAATGTTCATTAGGATTACCAAGAGAGAGAAAAAGAGGCCGATGTTATCGTGCCTCCTCTCAGATAATTTCCCTCTGATTAGCCAAATAAAGATGCACCCCTCCCACCCGGGTGAGTGTTTGTTTGCTTTAAAACATCACAATGACATCCCCCACTTTGGAGACTCTGGGGAGCCGGAACCGCCACACGTGGGCTTTGGCTGAGAGGACCCGGGCCGGCGCTCTGGCTGGGATGCGGCGGCCGCTGCGGACGTTACTGGGCCAGCGTGCGGCAGCAGGCTGTGTGCGGCTGCCTCTCTCTAACACCCTCCGTGGCTCCCCGGGGCCAGCTGGCATCGGCACCTGCCCTCCTCTACGGAGTGGTAGAAAGGGAACCAGGCAGGGAGCCTGGAGCCGTGACTGGTGCGTGGCCTGAGCACAGCCCCAACCTCGCCCCCCTCCGCTGCCTCCCTGATAAAACCAGGAGGCAGGACTAGCTGCTCCCAGCCCCAAGGCAGTGCTGGTTTCCTGCACTCTGCCTGCCCACCCCTCGCCCCTCAACCCCCGTTCCTCCGGTTTATCTACATCTTCCTCTTCCCATCCGACTTTAAACTTCCTCCTACTTTTAGTTTGTATCTGTTTCTTCTGTTTTTCTATGTTTGACGCTGTGTGTGTGTGTGTGTGTGTGTGTGTGTGTGTGTCTGTGTGTGTGGCTATTGGTAGAGCAGAACACGAATATGCCTCATACATAAATAGTGATGCTCAGATTGGCAACGTGTTCCGAAAAAGCTTTTTACTAGAATATTTGTGTGGTCTGAAGTGGAGACAACCAGCCCTCGCTGGTTTTGCTCAGTGGTTAGAGTGTTGAGCTTCGGACTGAAAGGTCCTGGGTTCGGTTCCGGTCCAGGGCACATGCCTGGGTTGTGGGCTCGATCCCCAGCAGGGGACGTGCAGGAGGCAGCTGATCCATGATTCTCTCTCATCATTGATGTTTCTCTCTCTCTCTCTCTCTCCCTCTCCCTTCCTCTCTGAAATAAAACAATAACATAAAATGACATAAAAGAGGAAGCGGAGACAGCCAGTTTGAAGAATGAGGACCAAGCCGATGAAATAAGTTGCAGCCGGAAGACCTGCCTCAGGATCTCGGGCCTCCCTCTCGCCCAGAGCATCGTCTCGGGAGATGTTCGACCTTCCTCGTCCGCAATGAGGAGAATCTGGTCTGAAGGGTCCGTGTTAAGGGAGGTGAGCCCCGGGCTAACGTGCATAATCCGCACGAAACTGTTTTATCCTCGGTCTAATCTATGGGCCAGGCACGATGGTGCCGTCCACCGGCGGCGCCCGCTGTGAGCCGAGCAGCGTGCTGGGCTTCGAGCTTTCCTCAGGATGACCCCACAGCTGTGGGGCGGGGGATTCTAATCGCCACGGGCAGCTCCAGAGAGAGTGGGGCACAGAGGCAGTGGTCAAGGTCACACAGAGGCAATGGTGTGGGTTAGTTCTGGTTTTGCACTGGGTGCTCCTGATCTGACTGTGCCGGACGCTCTGCCCTCTGGTCCAGGAGCTCATGCCGGACGCTGACCCCTTCCCCCGATCTCGTTGCTGGGCTAGGATCGATTTGCACATGTAAGATGCCGTTGACCTTATCTAATAAAAGGAATCAGGACCCAAGGAGTCTGTTTAATTCATTATTAAAGATCATTTCCTGTTATTATCTTCCCTGTAGCAAAATCAGCTGTTAACTCTCCTGTTAGCATAACCCAGCCAGTATGACTAGAAAATTAGGAAAAAAAAAAAATCAGTTCAGTGATATGTGAGCTGAGCCCAGGGAATTCCCCATCTCCAGTGCGAATTAACATTGTGCCTTAGAAATTGAGGAAATGTTCTGTTAAGTGGAAAAAGAGTTGCAGAAATTTTACTTTCAAAAGTCAAGTGAAAAGTTACTCTTTTTTTTTCTTCTTCCTCCAACTCAAATTAATTTTTGTCTCAGGGCAAGAAAAAGTAAATTAAAAATCACACACTGCCACCTCCTCCTGGCTCGGTGCCTCCTGGGGTCCCCTCTCCCTCGCCTGGAGTCTCGGGGTTCTCCAGCCCAATTTGGGCCTCGGAGGATGCCTTGCTGCAGGGGTTTCTGCTCCCGGAACCCCTGACTATGGCAGGGTGGGGCGGCCTGCCCGTCCCTCTCCCTCCTAGGTCCTTCCCTGTCCTCCTAGGAGGTTGTTGGGAGTGAGGAGGGGGACTAAGAACTGAGTCCTGGGTGACATGCGGTGAGGCAAGGCCAATACCTGGGCAGGCGGTTGCTGGGAAGCTGACCATGCCTCCTCCGTTGGGCAGTGAGATGCCCATGTGGCTGTGAGTGGGCACGGAGGTCTGGGGAGCTCCGGAGAAAAGGGTCAGGCAGAGAGCAGGTGCTTCTGGGTATGGGGGCCCAAATGCATCCGAGGCCTGAGCTCACTGCTCTGCAGCCACTGGGGTCCATAGTGGGGTCCTCACCTGGGTGTGTGCATGTGAGGCACACAGCAGCCTGGTCTGGCCAAGGAGCCGCTAAGCTTGGGACAGAGGACCTGGGGTGGATTCCTGTCTCCTTTACTTAACACTAGAGGCCTGGTGCACGAAATTTGTGTATGAGTGTGTGTGTGTGTATGTGTGTGTGTGGGGGGGTGTCCCTCAGCCCAGCCTGCACCCTCTCCAATCTGGGACCCCTTGAGGGATGTCCGACTGCCCGTTTAGGCCCAATCCTACTGGGCCTAAACAGGCAGTCGGACATCCTTCTCACAATCCAGGACTGCTAGCTCCAAACTGCTCACCTGTCTGCCTCCCTGATTGCCCCTAACTGCTTCTGCCTGCCAGCCTGATCACACCCTAACTACTACCCTGCCAGCCTGATTGATGTCTAACTGCTCCCCTGCCAGCCTGTTTGCCCCCAACTTTCCTCCTCTGCTGGCCTGGTCACCCCTAACTGCCCTCCCCTGCAGGCTTGATTGTCCCCAACTGCCCTTCCTTGTAGGCCTGGAACCTCCGACTGTCCTTCCCTGCTGGCCATCATATGGTGGCCATCTTGTGTCCACATGGGGGCAGGATCTTTGACTACATAGAGGCAGCCATCTTGTAGAGTAATGGTCAATCTGCATATTACTCTTTTATTAGATAGGATAGAGGCCTGGTGCATGGGTGGGGGCCATGGGTGACATGCCCCATGGTTTGCTCTGAAGAGTGTCTTGGATCAGGGTGGGGGTTCCCTTGGGGCGTGGGGTAGCCTGGGCAAGGGGCCTTTGCTGGCTTGCAGGCCAGCCACGCACTCTAGTGACCCAAGCAGAGGCCGTGGAATCTGGGATTAATTTATGTTCTACAACTGAAACTTTGTAGCCTGGAGTGGAGTCAAGCCTTCTGCTCACTCTGTGGCAACAGCCATTTCTGTTTGAAACATTGTAGCCTAGAGTAGAGGCCAAGGCTAGGGCTGCAGAAGTTTGGCTTCCTCCATCGCCCGGGCAACTCTAGCCTCTTCTCTCTCCAGCTACGTGTCTGCGGCCATTTCTATTGGAATTATGTATCCTCTATAATTGAAACTTTGTAGCATTAGTGGAGGCCTAGGTAGGGAACGGCAGGAGGAAAGTTTGGCTTCCTCCATTGCTGGGAAAACCCAAGCCTTCCTCCTGCTCTCAGTGGTGGCAGCCATCTTGTTTGGGGTTTATTTCCATAATTTGCTCCTCGTTGGCTGTGGGTGTGGCTGTGGGCATGGCTTGATCAGAGGAATGATCAATTTGCATATTACTCTTTTATTAGATAGGACTAGTGGCCCCGGTGCATGAAATTTGTGCACTGGAGGGGGTGTCCCTCAGCCCAGCCTGCACCCTCTCCAATCTGGGACTCCTTGGGGAATGTCTGACTGCCAGTTTAGGCACAATCCCACAGGCAGTTGGACATCCTTCTCACAATTCAGGACTGCTGACTTCCAACCAATCACCTGCCTGCCTGATTGCCCCTAACTGCTTCTGCCTGCCAGCCTGATCACCCCCTAACCACTCCCTACCAACCTGATCAATACCTAATTGCCCTCCCCTGCAGGCCCGATTGCCCCCAACTGCTCTCCCCTACTGGCCTCATTGCCCACAACTGCCCTCTCCTGCCAGCCGTCTTGTGGTGGCCGTCTTGTGACCACACGGGGGCGGCCACCTTATGCAAGGGTGTGATGGCCAATTTACATATCACCTCTTTTTTATATAGGATTCTCGTGGCTTCAAGCAAATCTCAGTACGGCTTTGGCATCCATTTTTTCACGTGGAATTTAGAAATTTGCCAGCCCTGGGATTGCAGTGAGGATGGTGGGTGGTAACATCTTGGAGGCTTCACCAGCACAGGACTCAAAGGTCAGAGGTGACAGTGCGTTGCCAGGAACCCAGAAAGGGGCGGCGTCCCTACTGTGTGCTGGAAACTCTCCTGGGCTCCTCCCACATTTGTTGCAGGCTCAAGGGTTCTTGAAAGGTAGCAATTGCCGAGATATTAGAGTTAGTCAGAATAATGGCAGAACGGAGCCACAGGGACCTTGAGAAGGCTGATTGGGGGACTCCCTTGTCCTCATTTGTCCCAAGCTTTCCTGAGTTTAGCACTGAGGTCCTGTGCCCTGGGAATGTTCCCTCCCCATCTCCCCTTCCCAGCCCCAGCTCTAGGCCGACCGGGATGGCTGGCTGCCCTGCAGACCTTCCCTGTTTTAAAGATGAGGAGCAGGGCCGGAGACTGGCTCAGAGCACATGGCTAGGGTGCAGCGGAGATGGTTTTCATGCAAACTTTGGGGCCAGGGTAGCCTTCCGCACACGAGCATCTGACGAGGTGGCTGCTGTGGGCTCATCTCTCCTCCTGGCATCGGACTCACAGTTGTTCCCTGTGAACTCCATTACCTGCAATTTGCAAGAACGCAGCCAACAGGAAACCTCTGGACACGTTCTCTTTCATGAAACACAGTTTGATTACAAATCGTCAGAGTCCCCCGGAGGACAGGCTTTTCTGGAGGATGTCGCCTGCCACGGCCATTTCTGCACCATCTGGGTCCTCTGGGGGAGCCCAGCGGAAGCTGCAAAGTCCCCCACTTGCTAATGCCAGCTGTTGGAAACCCCCGTCTTCTGGAACCGTGGGTGAGGGGTAGTCTCGGTGGGTCCCTGGCTCCAACATGCAGAACATTTTGATCGATGTGACAGTTTGTTTTTTGTTGCAGCTTCCAGAGACATCCTCCTGGCCCGTGTCCAGCAGGCCAGCGATGGGGCAGGCGGACTCTGTTGTGGAGGGTGAAAGGTGAGCCACGGCGCCCAGGCACAGGAACACGTGTGTTCACAGCGCATCGAGGGCCCTCCTCCAAACAGCCTCCCGGGGAAGCCAGACCCGGCGGGCCGTGTCCTCCATGCGATGCTCTGAGGGCTGGAGAGAGACCGGGATCCGTGCTGCTGGGACCCCGCGGCCATCACTTAGTGAGCATCCCTTGGCACTTTGCCAGCCTGTCACGTGTGCCAGCGAGACTTTCGTTACTTAATACCATGCCTGCCACAGACACAGGAAGTGAGAGCCACAGTCTCCAAGTCCTTTTTCTTCTGCCAGACCCTACACTCACCTCCTCCTGCCCATGCACCTCTACCCACCCATGCACCTCCACTGCCCCCTCAGCTCCCTCTTCACTCCCCCGTGCACCTCTACCCACCTATGCACCTCCATTACCCCATGCACCTCCACTCCCCTTCCTCTCCCCCTCAACTCCCCCTGCACCTCTACCCATTCATGCACCTCCACCCATTCATGCACCTCCACTCCCCTTGGACCTCCACTCCCCGTGCACCTCCACTCCCCCCCTGAACCTCCACTCCCCACGCACTTTCACTCCCCCTGCACCTCTACTCCCCCTGCACCTCTACCCATTCATGCACCTCCACTTGCCCTCCACCTCCACTCCCCCTGCACCTCCACTCCCCATGCACCTCCACTCCCCCTGGACCCCCACTCCCCATGCACCTCCACTCCCTGTGCACCTCCACCCATTCATGCACCTCCACTCCCCTTGGACCTCCACTCCCCGTGCACCTCCACTCCCCCCTGCACCTCCACTCCCCATGCACTTTCACTCCTCCCTGCACCTCCACTCCTCATGCACCTCCACTCCCCGTGCACCTCCACTCCCCCTGCACCTCTACCCATTCATGCACCTCCACTTGCCCTCCACCTCCACTCCCCCTGCACCTCCACTCCCCATGCACCTCCACTCCCTGTGCACCTCTACCTATTCATGCACCTCCACTCCCCATGCACCTCCACTCCAGTGCACCTCCACTCCCATGCACCCCCACTCCCCCTGCACCTCTACCCATTCATGCACCTTCACTCCCCCTGGACCTCCACTCTCCCTGCACCTCCACTCCCCCTGCACCTCTACTCCCTGTGCACTTCCACTCCCCATGCACTTCTATTCCCCATGCACCTCCACTCCCTGTGCACCTCCACTCCCCCTTGCACATCCATTCCCCGTCCACCTCCACTCTCCCGTGTGCCTCCACTCCCCGTGCACCTCCACTCCCCCTGCACCCCCACTCGCCGTGCACCTCTACCCATTCATGCACCTTCACTCCCCCTGGACCTCCACTCTCCCTGCACCTCCACTCCCCCTGCACCTCTACTCCCTGTGCACCTCCACTCCCCATGCACTTCCATTCCCCGTGCACCTCCACTCTCCCGTGTACCTCCAGTCACCTGTGCATCCCCCCTTCTCTTCATCAGGCTGTCCATCTCATCCTTCACTATATCCTTCACAATGAACAGGTAAACATATGTCAGTGTCTCCCTGCATCCTGTGAGCTGTTCACGTACATTGTTGAATCGCAGGAGAGGGGGTCACAGGAACCTCGGTTTGTAGCCAGTTGGCCCGAAGTACAGTGGACAATCTGGACTTGCAGTTGGTACCTGACATGGGCGCGGTTTTGAGGGGCTGAGTCCTAACTGGCGGGATCTGATGCTGCTTCCAGGCAGACAGTGTCAGAGCGGAACTGGGTTGTAGGACACCCACCCAGCTGGTGCTGCAGAATGGCTCAATGTGTGAAAACCCACACATCTGGTGTCAGAAGTCCCCTGAGTGTGACAGTAGTGTGAGAGCCACAGAGGAGACACTCGGGAGTTTCTCAGGTTGCATAGCAATAGACTCAGGGTTGCCCTTGGGGCTGAGTGTGGGGTGGGGGCAGCATGTGGTTCTTCCCCTGGACAGTATTTCATGGAACAGGTTCTCCCAATTTATCATTGGAGGGGTGCAGGGAGGGGACAGGCTGACAGACACTGGCAGGTGTGATGTATTATGCAGTTAGAACAGATCAGAGCCACTGACACTGTCCAGGTGGAGCTGATGCGATGTTTGCTTCCTTCTGTAGGAAGAAGCCATCTCGCAGCTTCTTAGAGAGAAAATATTTTAATTATTAGAAACACTAGATCTACACAAAAGTGCATGGAAATAGCTATTTAAATTCCACTTGTATTTGGCAAAGCAAAGATCAGAAAATCTCCATGCAGGTAGAGGACAGAAAGAAATGACAGCAGGAGCGCTTTGCCGTTACTCTGGGCGGGAGGGCGCCCACCATGCTGTTGTGCGTGGCCTGGCTGGGGCTCCCCTCCCTTTTGCAAATTCGAGGTGTCTGTCCACATAGACTCCTCTCCTGCGGTGCACCTCCTGGTCCCCTACCCACCACTCACTGGCTCCAGCATCCAGGCAGAGTGTCTGCGGCCTCTCTCCCATGCTTGTTTGAAAACAGTGTCATGGCAAATCCCTTCATCTCCCTGCGATCCCTCGGGTCTCCCGTGGCCAGGCTGTATTCCAGGTCCTCCCTCCCTCCCTCCCTCCCTTCCCTTCCCTTCCTTCCTTCCTTCCTTCCTTCCTTCCTTCCTTCCTTCCTTCCTTCCTTCCTTCCTTCCTTTTTTTATTTCAGAGACGAAGGGAGAGGGAGAGAGAGATAGAAACATCAATGATGATAGAGAACCATTGATCGGCTGCCTCCTGCACGCCCCCCACTGGGGATCAAGGCTGTAACCCGGGCACATGCCCTGGCCGGGAATTGAACTGTGACCTCCTGGTTGATAGGTTGATGCTCAACAGGTGTGACATTATGCAGAGGACTTTAATTACTAGGAGTTGGGGATTCTGTTACATAACATCTTACAGGAAACCGTTTCTTAGATGGGAAGCTCGGTGGTGGACCATCCTTGAAAATGGATGATGCGTTTTGTCGACTTTTTCTCCCTGGTCACATGACCGTCCCTTGCAGAAAGAGTGACATCAGCTCACGATTTTCTTTGAATATGTTTCCATCAAACATTTTCAAGATCTCATACTGAAGGCACAATGGAAAGGCTTTCTGAAGAGTGATATAAAACCCAGAAGCCACACCAGAAAGTATTAATGAGAGAGAGTGTGAGGGACGTGTGTGTGTGTGATGTTGCCGGGGGCAGTGTGAGTTGTCATGGGTTTTTCGGGGAAGCAACGTATTTGGTAACGTGAGTCAAAATGGTGAATGTTGTGCCCACAAGCGACCGGTTTTCCACGGAGACTGAAGTTTCCCAGCCAGTATTGCATGGAACAGGTTCTCCTAATTTACCACTGAAGGGGGACGGGGGAGAGGCTGACAGACACTGGCAGGTGTGATGTATTATGCAGTTAGAACAGATCAGAGCCACTGACACTGTCCAGGTGGAGCTGATGCGATGTTTGCCTCCCTCTGTAGGAAGACGCCCTCTCTCTCCAACCTCCACCTTCATTTTCTGCTCTCTGAAACGTGTCTCCTTCGGGAGCATCAGTGCCAGAGCTTCAAACATGATCCCAAACCGGGGCTCGCTGCCTGGGAACCTGCCTTCTGTGGCTGGGACAGGGCACGGCAGGCTCTCTCGCCCCAGGGACCTCCCTGGTCTGCAGTGAGAAGCCAGAGACCTATGATCCTGCATGAAGACGGATCCTCGGAGAGAATCTGTCGGGCCATGGACCTGCTCTGCGCCCGACTCCTCACTCCCCGATGGGATTCTCCGGCAGAACCTCTCCAGAATGTGTGGGAGAATCTCTCTCCATTTGCACCTCCTTCACTTCCGGGTGAAGCATGGAACTTCCCTGGCCTCTCTGGGAGCCAGGTGAACTCACGGTCGCTCATGGCTGGGAAGGTGCCCCACAGGAACCCCCACAGGAACCCCCACACGAACCCCACGGAGCCTCCAGTGCCTCCTGACGCAGGTAGGTGCAAACATGCGAGCAAACAGCGGCAGAGCGGGCCATGCTTTGGGGTCCGCAGGGTCAGCCTGCTGCTCACTCCTCTGCTGCCCCATCTCCTCCTGGGGCAGGGCAGTTGGGGTCTCCTTGTCTGCTGTTGTCCAGGCACCTGATTCAAACAGGGAAGGCGGTGTCTCCCATCGGGGCCAGTGGCTGTCAGCCTTGGCTGCACATCAGGACCCCGGGGGGAAGCTTAAAGGCGGTGACCAGCGCCTGGATCCCGCCCCCTGGACTTTGATTGATGGCAGTACTTACAGGTCCCAGGTGATTCTAGGGGTAGCCGAGGTGCAGAACCCCGGGCCTGGGAGGACTATCCCGGGGTGTTTTTTGCAAGCACGTGGGGGCTCTAGTAACCGTTACTTGGCATAAACTGGGACTGGCCTAGGCCAGTGGTCAGCAGACTGATTAGTCAACAGAGCCAAATAGCAACAGTACAACGAATGAAATTTCTTTTGAGAGCCGAATTTTTTTAAAACTTAAACTTCTTCTAACACCATTTCTTCAAAATAGACTTGCCCTGGCTGTGGTATTTTGTGGAAGAGCCACACTCCAGGGGCCAAAGAGCTGCATGTGGCTCACGAGCCGCAGTTTGCTGACCAAGGGGGTAGGCAGTCTGGGATGTACGATCACCTTGCTTTGACCTTGAGACACCCTTGAGAATTGTCTTCTAAGAGAACGTGGCCACAACTGGTTTTTGTTTTCATTTTCTATGTGGCTGCAAACATGGGCCCCTCACAGCACCGAGGAGGGCTGTGGCGTGAATCTGGCCCCTTTCTGCTCCCCTCCCCTTTCTGAGAAGGCCAGGCCACACATGCTCCAGGCATGCCCACCCTTGGCTGCTCCTCCGTGCGGCGCCTCTCACTCCTCCCCGAGACCCAGCTGTCGGTCTGCAGCAGCGTGGCCGAGACCGGGGGGCTTGTGGTCTCATCTCTGAAACATGGAATGAATACGACCAGCCTCGAAAGCGGTGGCTGGCCTCACAGGAGACCCTCTCACACACATCTGTGTGTGGGGGGGACCCCTGGGCAGCCAGGAGCAGAGCACAGTCTCTCCTCCTCACTGAGGAGATGCGCCTCTTCCAGGGGCCCTGGCCTTCCCTGCGAATCGCACCCCCATGACAATCGCTTAATCCTCTTAGAAATGACAGCTGGTCATTCCGGCGTTGTTCAGGCAGGATGGATGACTCTTCCACACTGACATGACACTTGGAATAAGTGAACCCCGTTATAAACGTTATTTTTATTTTATTTTTTTTTGCATAAGCTTGTCCCGTAAGCGGTGAAGTAAGAGGCGGACACCATGCCTGCCTTTTCTGTAGACGGGGAGATCGAGGTGCGTGTGGTCTAAAATCTGCAAGGAGAGGGGGCTCCCGGCATGGATGGAGAGCCTTGGTGCCAGGTGCTTTCCCTCTCACACTTCATTCCATTCCATATTAACACCCCTCGGAGGAGTTGCTGCTATCTCTGTATCTTGGTTGAGGAAACGGAGGCTCAGAGAGGTTGTGTCACTTGCCCAAGACCACACAGCAAGGTGGCCAGCTGGGCTGCGATTTTGATTCTGCCTGACTCCCAAGCGTAATCGGAGGTGGCTCTGCCTGTCAGGCCATGAGCCTGGTACCTAAATCTCAGGAAGCTCCGGAAAATCGCGGATGGTTAGAGCGCGTCCTTTCATATCTGCATCCCTTCCCAGGAGATCCTGTGTCCAAACATTTGGCTGAGGGGCTTCGTAGGGCGATAACTCCACCTTTGCCCTCACCTTCCATCCCCAGCGTTGATTGGCCGGCTGTCCCCTGGGGACACCGGGTGCCTTTGGTGTGGTCCCCACCCTTACAGAGCTTCCGGATTAGCCGGAGAGGCCATCGAGGGGGCAGCGTGAGGGAGGTGCTGAGGCGGGATGGGCAGAGGTTTGGAGGCTGCTAGGTCCCAGCAGGGTGTATTCAACCTGGCACAGCAAGTCAGGGAAGACAGCCTGGAGGAGGTGACTTTGGAATCAGCGGTTAGAGCAAGGTTGGGGTGGATGAGGAGAGAAGGAGCAGAGAGAACATGGACAGCAGTGTGGATGCACAGAAAGACACTGCATGTTTGAGAGAGCGAGTCCCAGTGCAGGGAAGTGTGAGGCCGAGGGACAGTGGGGAGGTGGGGGGAGGGCCCAGCTCCTATGCTTCTATGCTGCATTTGTTCTGGCTGTGACGGATGCAGCTGCCATATCGGTTCTTTTTTTTTTTAATTAATATTTTATTGTTAAAAAAATTTTTTTTTATTCTTTAAAGTATTACAAATAATAATACATATGTTTCCTTTTCCCCCCCATTGACCTCCTCGCAGCCTCCCCCACCCCCCAGTACATGTCCTCACCTGCCCCAACCCCAGTATCTTGTATCCACCCCACCCTCCCCTGCCTTCCCCCTGTAGTTTGAGTCTGTTCAGTGCTTCTTTGCCTCTGTATCTATTTATCTATCTATCTATCTATCTATCTATCATCTATATCTATTTATCTATCTATCATCTATATCTATCTATCATCTATCTATCTATCTATCAATCTATCTATCATCTATATCTATCTATCTATCATCTCTATCTATCTATCTATCTATCATCTATCTATCTATCATCTATATCTATCATCTATCATCTATCTATCTATCATCTATATCTATCTATCTATCTATCATCTATACCTATCTATCTATCTATCTACCTATCATCTATATCTATCTATCTATCAATCATCTATCATCTATCATCTATATCTATCTATCATCTATATCTATCTATCATCTATATCTATCTATCTATCTATCTATCTATCTATCTATCTATCTATTTTTGCTGTCATTTGCCATAGCGGTTCTTCTGCTGCAGCTGGTGCTCAGTATGCGAAGTGGGAGCGAGGTCCCACAGCCTCGTCTCTTCAAATGAGGCTAAAGGGCGAAATGACCTCATTACGTTGTTTTGCGGGTTGCCGCTTCTCTCAGGACCCCTCCTGCGAGGAAGCCGCTTTCACACCCGCCCCCGGGGCGCTCGGGTCATCCCTCTGCCGTTCAGCAAGGGCCTCTGAGCCTCCGGGAGACCTTGGCTAGACTCTAATGCTTTCCTTACAGAAAAAAGTTTATGCCGTTGCTGCAGGCTTTTATTAGCGTTTCACGTGTGGTTTGGTTTCAGACACAAGGCGGCTTGAAAATTCGCAGAAAAGGAGTCCTGTGTTGACTAATTTGGTTTTCTTTCTCTTGGTCCCGGCACGTGGGAGGTAGTCAGACTGGATTTCACCGCTTTGTGCAGAGCCAGCCTGTGTCTCGGAGGGCGGAGGGCAGAGGTTGGGTGTTCTAAGGACGCAGGGGCGGGGGTGGCATGTGAGATGCCCAGGACCAAACACACTGGAGCTGGGAGGCCTGCCGTGGCCACGAGGGCCAGCGCTTTAGCCTATCCCGTTACACGCCGATCCGCTTCTGCTTGGGTTCCCCAAGCGACAGGGAACTCACCACCTCAACATTAGCCTGGAGTGATTGCTCGTGGGTGTGCTTAATTAGACCACACAGCACAGTGGTCGGCAAACTCATTAGTCAACAGAGCCAAATATCAACAGTAACAACGACTGAAATTTCTTTTGAGAGACAAATTTTTTAAACTTAAACTATATAGGTAGGTACATTGCTATTAACCTAATTAGGGTACTCCTAAGCTGGCCTTTGCTAAAAACTTAAGGGGCCAGAGAGCCGCATGTGGCTCGAGAGCCGCAGTTTGCCGACCCCTGACACAGGAGGTCCCACTACCTCTGGGCTCCAGGGTTAAGGTGGCCCAGCCCTGGGCCACAGGACCCGGGAGGCTGGCGATTGGCCCCAGAGAGCGCAGAGCCAGGTGCAGAGACACGTGGGCAGTGCCTCCGAGGTCCCTGGCGCCTGCCCTCGGCGACAGATGTGCACGCACACAGGACGCAGGGCACACATCCCGGCACGGACAGGGGGGTTCACGCAGAAATGTGCAGACCAGGTCCTCCTGGAGGTGTGCCCTCTGCTGTCCTGGCTGCGCTCATCACCAGTTGTCAGCGGGGAAGAGCTGCTTGGGAACCAGCGAGGCCCTGCAGCAGGCACACAGCTGGCGTCTGCCCGTAAGTCCCGAGGAGACGCCGAGCGAAGTCCTCACCTCGTACAAGGTGGCCTCGCCCAGGCTCGCTGACGCCTTTTGCTGTCAGCTTCAAAGTCAGGAGCGAGAGCCGCTTTTCAAAGGCATTCCAGATGCGTTTCTCGACCAAGGAGGAGAGACATTTGGTTGGGACCTGGGGTCCTGGAGCCCGAGCCGAGCGAAAGAGATAAAGAGCCGTTTTCCCATCCTGGCCGGTGTGGCTCAGCTGGTAGAACATTGTCCTGTGCACCGAAAGGTCACCAGCTTGATCACCTGCCAGGGTCACGCTCAGATTGTGGGCTCCATCTCCGCCAGGGGGCGTGCAGGAGGCCGCTGAGCAGTGTTTTGCTCTTACATCGCTGTTCCGCTCGCTCTCTCCTCCTCTCCCTTCCTCTCTCTCTAAAACTCAATGAAAAACATCTAAAAAGAAAGAGCTGTTTTCGCCTCAGAGTTACCAGAACCATCTGGATGCTTGTGAACCAAGCGGAGAGGGCTGGAGGGCCTGGGAGGGCCGGCCTCTGCAGTGTGCTCAGGCCCCGGCAGCGGGGTGATGGGGAAGCGCTGCCTGTTGGAGCACTGACCAGGCATGCTGCACCCCAGGGGCGCTGCACCCCACAGAAGCCCGGGGAAGGAGGAACACCCCGCACCGAGGTGACACGTGTGCGGAGGGGCTCGGGAGCTGCGTGGGCTGGCAGGGC
This sequence comes from Antrozous pallidus, assembly GCA_027563665.1. Classification (NCBI taxonomy): domain Eukaryota; kingdom Metazoa; phylum Chordata; class Mammalia; order Chiroptera; family Vespertilionidae; genus Antrozous; species Antrozous pallidus. The sequence goes on from CM050525.1 coordinate 47,184,156, forward strand.
CGCTCCATCCTGCAAATTGGTTGTGCTGCCTGCTCCTGCCCTCCGCCCCCTCGCCGGTCTGCAGAGAGCCGGGGTGTCTGAGAGTCCCCTTCCGAAGGGCTTGACACGCTGCCTGCCCGGGGTCACGGGAAACGAACGCATCGCCCTTCCCCGCGGTGGCCCCTGGGAAATCTCCTCTCGCCCACTGTAGCTCGGGAACAACCGCTGGTCCACAGCTGACAACATTCATTCTCTGCACCCAACGACCCCGGCCTCGGCCATTTTCTACCTAATGCAATTGGCTCCTGGCGACGGGTCGGACAGCTGTGACCTCGGGCGCGGCTGACAGAGCCGTGATTAGCAAGAAGCGTGTGCCCCGCTTCCCGGAGCCCGGAGGTGGTGTGAGCTCAGTGAGTGAGATGCTGCCCGTGAGGAGCGCCTTTCTCACGTCCGCAGAGGCCCCAGCTGCGGTGGCAGCGACAAGGACTGATGTGTGGGCAGCAGCGACGGGGGATGTCCCAGGCAGTCCTGCTGGGGCTCTGCGTCCGCCACTCTTCCAACTAGCTGGTCCCTTTGGCTCCCCGGGAACCTGAGCTCAGACATTTTTAGTGAACATTTAAGACTTTTTCTCCCCGCCGCCGTCCCCATCCCTGACTTGCACTGTGACTCTGGCAGCGGCCGGGTGTTGCTATGAATGCTTGTGTCCTCCCCCAAAGTCACAGGCTGAAATCCAATGCCATGGTATCAGGAGGTGGGGCCTTTGGGAGGTGATTTGGTCGTGAAAGTGGAACTCTTGTAAATGGGATTAGTGTCTTCATTTATTAAAAAAAAAAAGACCCCAAAGAGCTCCTTTACCCCCTCCACCACCCGAGAAGACACCCGCCTTGAACCAGGAAGGGGGCTTCGCCAGCCCCGAGTCTGCAGGCACCTTGATCGTGGACTTCCCAGCCCCCAGAACCGTGAGAAGCACAATTCTTTCGTTGTAAACCACCCAGGCTACAGTGTCCCATGACCGCTGCCCAGATGCACGGACACCTGCTGGGCTCGCGCCGGGAGCCTCCGTGCCCACGTCTGCAAGGCGAGCCCCCACGCTGAGCATTCGTGAGGGCGGGGTCCCTTCACCGCAGACCCGGTGGGGCCTGTTCCCCTCTGCGGGAGCTCTCTTTATCCTGGATCCCGTCCTGTGTCGAAATAAGTTTCCTTCCCAGTCCTCAGTCTTGGGGACTGTCCTCCACGCTCCTTCCCCGCCTTCAGCGTTGGAGAGCAGTTGGGTTCGGTTACAGACCAGCCCGGCTCCCTCTCCTCAAGCAAAGCTGTGGGACCTGGATCGAGCCTTGTTTGGGCAACGAAACGCATAAAAATTTCATTTTGATCGGTGTCTCTCACATCCGTGTTTGACCCTCTGTCCCTCTCCCTTTCTCTCTGTAAAAAAATCAATAAAATATATTACAGAAAAAGAAAAGAGAAGCGGTTTCATTGCGGCTCCAGCCCTGGGATTCGTCCTCTACCGGACACCGCCCAGCTCAGCCCGGGGCCCAGCTCTCTTTCATTTTGGCCGGAAGAGGGTTAGGCAGTGGGTCCTGCGGAGGCCGTGAAATAAGGCGGGATGCCAGAACCAGAAAGCCCTTCTGTCCCTTCACCACGTGGAGACAGGGCGGAGGTCAGGCGGCGCGCCGGCAGCGTGTTGGTGTTTTCAGAGAGCGCCCGCACCCTGCCACCCGGCGGCTGGGGGCCGGCGCGGGCCGCCGACATCCTGTCGCCCCGACAGCTCTTTTCCGTCCTCTGACGAGACGTCTTGGCAGATGAAATGTCACTGCCCTGCTTACGATTATAAATGTCACCCTGGTCGCCTTCCCAGCTGTTCCTGCCTCAAAGATACAGAGGAAGGGAACAAATGTTTCTGGTTCCCAGTAAACCCAGCCGTTTCCTGAAAGCTCCTTCTAACTTCGCAGAGCATTTTGAGGGGAAGGGGGTCCAGCCGCCCCACCCCGCCTAGCCCAGCCCAGCCCAGCTTCAGCATCTGATTTCTTGGAGCTGGTTCCTCAGGCCGGGGTCCCTTTGGCAGCGTGGGCTGGCAGGGCGTCTTGGAGCAGATCTCATTGTTCAGACGAACTGAGCACATGTTTTGGTGGAAATACCCAGGAGGACACCAGTGGGTTCGATAACAGGAGACGGGGACCTTGGCAAAGGGCAGTGGCCGGCAAACTCATTCCTCCACAGAGCCAAATAGCAGCAGTACGGCGATGGAAATTTCTTTTGAGAGCCACATTTTTTAAACTTCTTCTAACGTCACGTCTTCAAATAGACTAGCCCAGGCCCTGGTATTTTGTGGAAGAGCCACACTCAAGGGGCCAAAGAGCTGCATGTGGCTCGCGAGCCGCAGTTTGCCGACCACGGGTGTAGCGGACGGGTGAGAGGAGGCACTTGCCATCGCCATTGCCTGGACGCCTCCCCTCCCTTTGTACAAAGAGCCACACTGCATGGCACAGTTAAAGCTCCACTAAAGTTACAGCTGTGCCTGGCCGTGCGGGGCTCCCCATGCCGGTGGCGTCCCAGCAGCCGGGGAGAGGGCTTGTGGGACTGGCAGGGTTCTGACTGGTTACATAGTGGGGGCAGGAAAGAGTGTGTCTAGAATTCAGGGGACCTCCTGGGGCCACTCTTGGTGCTTGCAAACCTGAAGAGAACCAGGAGCAGACAATGACAGGCATAGTACCAGGGCCCGGTGCCTGGGACTCAGACCCTTAGGAATGAAGGGGTGGCAAGAGCCTAGACCAGAGCAAGAGCTGGCCCAGGGCATTCTAGAAAGGCCCATAGAGGAATGTATTAGTTTCCCAGGGCTGCTGTAACAAATGGCCACAGCCTGGGTGGCTTACACAATAGAAAATGATTGTCTCAGTTCTGGGGGCTAGAAGCTCAAAATGAAGGTGTTGGCAGATAGGTTTCTTCTAAGGGCTTATAGATGACCATCTTCTTCGTGTGGTCTTTCCTTTGTACCAGTATCTATCTGTCTGAATCTCTCTTCTTATAAAGGCACCAGTCATAATGACCCAATTTTACTCTAATTACCTCTTTAAAGAACTTCACAAAATAGCTATATTGTGAGGTTCTGGGGGTTAGGGCTTCAATACATGCATTATTTGGAACACAACTTAGCCCATGACAAGGAGAATTATAATGCCTATTAATTAAAACCTCCAGCAGGAGCTGTAGCCGATTCCACTAATCCTTCTGTCATGTGTTTATCTCTCTCTATAAAACCCTAATATGCAAATAGACCAGACAGCGGAACACCCAAACAGCTGAACAACCAGTTGCTATGACATGTACTGACTACCAGGGGGTGCATGTGGAACATGGTGAGCATCAGCAGCAGGTGGCAGAGCATGGCACATGGTGGGTGTTGGCTGTGGTGGGATGGTGGAGCAGGTGAGCAGGGGCTCCAGATTAAGATGGGGTGGTGCTGGTTGCTGTCATCGAAGTGAGCCTCTGATGGTTACTGAAAATTCTTTGCTCCTGTGCACCCCGGTCCTGCCCAGCACTTGCACCTTCTGCTGGCACCAGTCCTGATTGCTCAGTGCCATCAGTGGGTGTGAGCAGTGGCTGCCAGCCCCAGTCGCTCCAGAGGGCTTTTCCACCTCCCCCTGCTCCTGAGGTGCAATAAGGGCAGCAGCCGCCACTCACACCTGCTGCTGGTGTTGGCCCCAATTGCTCTGCGCTGTCAGCGGCTGGGAGTGGGGCTGGCATTGTCAGTGTGTGGGAGCAGGGGCAGGGGGAGCTGGGCTGCCAGCACACAGGGGAGCGGGGGTGGGGAGTGTGGAGGATGGGCTGAGACCTGCCCCTGTGCCCACTGCAGTCTCATGGCCCACAGTTCCTTTCAAGGTGCAGGAATTCATGCACTGGGCTCCTAGTTTATTTACAAAAGAAACGGTGGCCAGTCACCATCTTGGAAAATCAGTGCCGGAACAGAATGAACTCCAGTGGAGCAGGATTAGATCTGAGCGGTGCAAGGGGTGGACTGTCACAGCTGCTTGCAGAGCCCCGCCCACACTCCATCGGTACTTCTTATTCCCGAGCACACAGATGGCTCCCCTCTGCTTCTGTCCTCCCTCAGGCTTCCTCTGGCATCTCAGCTTGTGCTCAGGATAGGCAGGAAGTGCTGGGAGTTGATGCCTCCAAGGTTGGTTATTAGCTAATGAAGGATGCATTGAAGAATTGATTAACTTCTTCATCCTCCACTGGGGTGGAACTGGGGGACTCTGAGGCATGCTCTTCACTGCCTCCCACAGGTCATTGGTGGTATCACCGATGTCTTAGTTGCATGTCCTGGATGAGTTTGTTCTATCCCCTTCCTGTCTTACTTCCCTCCTCTCCTGCGGGTGTTTCTTGGGTTCATATCCCAATAAACTATTTGTATTTATTTATTTACTATAGACCAGTTGCAGGAAGATTCCTGCAACAATAGGGCTTCCTGTGGCCTGAGCAAAGCTCTCTCCTGTCTCTGCTGCCTTGCTCCCTCCTGCCTCCTCTGCCTCACTCCCTCCCTTCTCCCCTGCCCTGCCTGCTTCCCTCCCTTCTCTGCCACTCCAATTGCTTACTTCTCTGTAGCTTTGCTCCCTTCTGCAGTGCTTGGCTTCTTTCTATGCCATCTTTTGCACCTGAATATGCAAATCAGCTGCCATATTGGTTGGTTAATTTGCATGCTCACTCTGATTGTGGGCATGGCTGATAAGTGTGGCTGGTGGGTGTAGCGGAGGTATGGTCAATTTGCACACTAATCTTTTATTAGATAGGACTATTATTATTTTTTATGATCTTTTTTCAGATTTAAAATCTTTATTGTTGAAAGTATTAATATACCCTCTTTTCCCCCTGCATTGACCTTTCCCACCCCCCCACCTTCCCCTCCCCACTTCAGGCCTTCACTACTTGCATTTAAATCCTTGTGCCAAGATCTGCTTCTGGGGAGAACCTAAGTGAAGACAGAAAGAAATGGGAACCCCATATGAGTGCCCACTGAGGGCTAGGAATTGTGCCAGGCTGTTCACATCCTCACCTTTTGAAATGTGGGGAGGCTGACTTTATCATTTCAATGTTACCGATGAAGAAACTGAGCCTAAACCACCTGCTGAGGGCCCAGCACCCACCCTTAAGTGGTGGAGCCAGGATTTATTTCTGATGACGGGGCAATCCCAGTCCCCAGCTGACAGGTGGCAGCCTATGCTGGGGCAAGCTTCAAACTAGGAGTCAGGAGCCCTGAGTTCAAGTTCCACATACGGCGGTTCTGTGGATACATTACCCTCCCATTTGGGGGCCCTAGCTTCCCTCTCTGTGCAATATAAGGAGAGGGTTAGCACATCTCTGAAAGCCCCCTGAAGATGAGAATCCATCGGGGACAGTGCTCCTGGGCCCCCTCCTGCTCAGTGTCTGCCACAGCCCAACCCGGGCTCCGGGGTGACTCCTTCTAGACAAGGTCTCGGAGGCTGTTCCGGGGGGTTTACCCCTCCACCGGTCTCTTCCTGGAACTTATTGGCTGTCAGATAGTTAAGGGCTAGACGGATTATCTCCCCGTGATAAGACAGATAATATAATTCTCCAAATGTCATTTGATTCGCTGGGAAAAGCCAATTTCTTGCCAGCCCTGAAATGTCATGGAGGGAAGTCACCGGAATTCATTGACGAATCGGTAATCTTTCCCATGCCTTCCCCATGAATGTCGTATAACTTCTTCTGCGAGACAGTGTCTATAGACTCGGTGAAGGGGATGGGGCAGGTAAGATGGAAGGCTGCAGATTAATGGTTGCCTAATAGATTAGGCTCAGGCGGCAGCGGATGAGGGATGGGGAGTTGTTACCTGTCCGCTAAGTCTGTTCACCAGGCGTGAACCACACATGATTTGAACGAGCCATGTTATTCCTGTGGTAATTCTGAGAGTCGCCTCCGTGTCTGAGATGAACACACTCAGGTTCCGAGAGGCTGAGCAGTCGGAACCAGGCGACCCGCCCAGCCTGGTTTGAGTGGAGCTCGGTCACGAAGAGCGAAGGCTTTGGAGCAGGAGGACAATGTGGATTTGAATCCTTTCCCAGCTCATTTATCATCGTGTCATCCTCAGTGGGGCACTTGTCTTCTTGGAGTCTCAATTTCTTCATCTCAGGAGTGGGGGTAGCACCATCCACGGGGTACGGGGTGCGCAGCTGTGAGCACAGTTTTAGGCACGTGGAAAGTGCTCAGTGTATCCCTGTGCATGTGCTGCCTTCGAAGCCCCCTCCTCCCCGGGATCCTCTCTGCTCTCCACCTCCTCACGCCCCTGTGCCCCCCAGTTAGGTGATTCTGGCTGCTGGTCTTCCCCGTGCCTCATTCGCACCCGGGAGCGAGACCTTGGCCTTCCCTCTGCAGGCCTGTATCCTGCCTCTTTGTCATTTGCAACGACAGAAGGGCACACAATAGCTCCCTGCACTGGATTCTGGTTTTTCTTTATGACATTTTAAGACCTTTTTCATCTTTTAAAAATAATTCTTTATTGTTGAAAGTATGACATGTGCCTCCTTTACAATTTTTCCCTCTTAAAGGCACCTTCGTCCTGTTCAGGAATGATCAGTGATGTTTGCTTGTCTTGGCACTTGAGGGTCCTGCAACTATTCACTCCCACCCAGGTTACCCATCCTCACTGCTTCCAACATGTAACCCCCACTCTCTCTCCCGAGGTTACTTCCCAGACCACACCACAGCCCGGGCTCCCGATCACCATCTCTTCTTCTGCCTGCCATGGTGCTTAGGACCCCACCATTAGGCAGTCTCCTGTTTGGTCAAAGGTAAAGTGTCTTCTGCTAAAATGCAGCTGTCTCTAGAATGTGCAGACCAAGTCTGTCAACCATCCTCAACATCCTCCCGAGGTTTTCCCTGGCCAGTGAGGAAACCTCAGTTGTCTTCAGAGCCCCCCCTCTGACCTTTCCCTGATGTCAGCAGGCAGTTCTGGGGACAAATAACAATATCAGGGACCATGTGCATAGAGGATACAGTGAAAGAAGGGTGAATAACACCCAACATATTGAAATCTTTTTATCTCCTGTATCTTTGAGATTATTATTTTCTGTGTGGAAGAAAGAAGGTACAGATGTGATATACAAGTGGTTCTGTGTAAATCCCACAGTCTGGAATTCAAATCGGAAGTGTCAGACAGTATATATTCATGCTATGGACATCTGTTTATAGCATTTTTATTTAGATCTACCTTATCCCTTCTGTGGGCTAGAGAATGTTCCATTATATAGTTTTATCACAGCTTATTCAAGTAAATGTGTATATGTGTATTATACACAAATACAGGGTGTCCCAAAAATGTATACACACTTAACAGCTGATAGCTCAATTGATGTTTCTTTAAAAATTTTTTTTCTTTAAATATTTTTAGAGAGAAAGGGAAGGAGAGGGATTGAGAGATGGAAACATGGGTGAGAAACATTGATCGGCTACCTCCTGCGTGCCCCTGCCTGGGGATTCAGCCTGCAGCTCAGGCATGTGTCCTGACCAGAAATGGGACTGGAGACCTCTTGGTGCCTGGGTCGGTGCTCAACGACTGAGCCACACCAGCCGGGCTCAGTTGATGTTTCTTTCTTTTAATTTAACTCATTGCAATTAATAATATCCAAAGTGCATGTACAGATTTTTGAGACACCCTGTATATAAAGGTGTTTCTGAGCATATGAGGGGATATTTTTGACTGGGAAATTTCCAGAAATGAAACCTAGTGAGGGCAGGGCCTGTGATCGCCCATAGATAATAGACAATGCCTTCCAATAATGGTGTATCACTTCCTGCTAGGCTGGGGCCCAGATTTCTAATCTGAGTGAAGGAGGGGACTATTTCCTCACTCTCCAGCCTATTTCCAGCCCAAATAGGAAATAGACTGCTTTGATTTATTTCTATCATAATGAGACTTGGCCAAAAGAAAGAATCTTTTATATAAATGTGTAGGCCATTTCTACTTCTTCTTTTGTGAATTGCCTACTTACAATTGGACTCATTTTCAGTTGAATGCTTATATTTTCATTATTTATAGGCGCTTTCAACATATTATATATTTATGGCTGTTTGTCCTTTTTCAGATGTATATTTTGTAAGTGTTTCCCCATAATCTGACACTTGTTTTAAAAATGGAGACGCTTTAAATTTGTATAGAGTCAGAATGGTCAATGCGCATCCCCCTGTCAATGGCTCCTGAGTTTTTGTAACATCTTAAAAAAAAAAGGTCTTTACCTCTAAGTCATAATAGTTCTCTTATATTTCCTTCTAGTAGTTTTATATATTTTTTTACTTTACATTAAAATTTTTAATCCATTGAAATTTTTTTATGTGTGGAGTGAAGTAGGAATCTGTGTATGTCAGTAACCTGTCTATGAATCATCTGTCATCAGTCTTTCCAACAGACAGTCAATTTTTCCAACGCCATTTATTAAATAGTCTATTCCACCGTTGATTTGAAAAGCTACTTTCCACTCACTAAATTATCATATGTAATAGGTGTTCTTTATACTCCATTTGGTTACACTAATCTTTTTGCTTCTCTCTCTCTCGCTCTCTCTCTTTCCTTAAAGATGAAGGACAAGGGGAGTTTGTGAATTTTTTCCCCCCCATTCATGTGTGTAAATGGCTGAAAGGCATATGCTAACACGCATACACAGACCTTGTGGTACCAGCCATCTGCTCAGTGATCCTAGGCTCCCATTTGGGCTCATTCCTCTGCTTTCTTGGGTCTTCTCCATGGCTTCCCCTGTCCCTGGGTCTTAGCTGTTGCTCTGGGGGACATTTTGGGTTTTGCTGTACTCTGACCACATCTGGACTATGTTCTTCGAATTTTTTAGGCTAATATAAATGCCAACATTCAGAATTCATTCTCAAGTTTCCTTCACTGTACTTTTACATTTGTTTTCACTATTCTTGCATATTTGTTTTCCAAGTGACTTAATTATCAACTCGTTAAGTTAAAATACCTCTTAGAATTCTGATTGGAACAGCATTATATTAATGAAGTAGTTTGAGGAAGAGGAAGGAAATATACAGTATGTGTCTTTATACCCAAGAATATCACTGAAGTTCTTTTGAAATGCCTTTTAGTATATTTTCATAGAAAGTGCTTACATTTTTCTCGTCAAATGTATTTTTAGATGAGTTATAATTGCTTTGGATATTTTGAGCCTGGTTCTGCTTCCCACTATGTTTTTTATACTATATTTCACAACTGACTGCTGCTTATATATAGTTAAGCTATCACATTAAAAAATATTTACACTCAGAATGCAGGGGGAGAGTCCATTCTTGTGGAGTTGGTGAGGATGGGACAGCGGGAGATGGGACAGCAGCTATGCTGGGAAAGCCACAGTGATATCTCTTTCTCTCTCTCTCCCTCTCTCTCTCTCTCTCTCTCATTTTATTTTACTAGAAAAGTTAGCATTTATTAAAACATACAGGATGTCAGCTTATCCTAAATAATAAAAGGGTAATATGCAAATTGACCCTAATGGCAGAACAACTGGTTGCTATGATGTGTGCTGACCACCAGGGAGCAGACGTTCAATGCAGCAGCTGGCCCTGGTGGTCAGTGCACTTTGACAGGGAGAGTGCCACCCAGCCAGAAGCTGGCTCATGGCTGGCCAGTGCAGCAGTGGTGGCAGGAGCCTTTCCTGCCTGCGTGGCAGTGCTAAGGATGTCTGACTAACAGCTTAGGCCTGTGGAGTGGGCCTAAGCCATGAGTCTGACATCCCCTGAGGGCTTCCAGGCTGCCAGAGGGAAGTCTGACTGCCAGCTTAGGCCTGATCTCCCAGGGAGTGAGCCTAAGCCGCAGGTGTACATCCTCAGAGGGGTCCCGAACTGCGAGAGGGTGCAGGCTGGGCTGAGGGACCCCTCCAAGTGCATGAATTTTTGTGCACCGGGCCTCTAGTTATAAATAAGAGATGCCCTGACTGAGAATCAAACTGGCAACCTTTTGGTGCATGGGATGATGCCCAGCCAGCTGAGCCACCCCAGGCAGGGCTCCACGGTGACTTCTGCCCTCCTCCCGCATGTGATGGCTGGCTCCATGAAAAAAGTGAGCCTCTTTCCAGGATGGATTTTTACTTTGCTTGAGCTTGGGATAGTGCTAAGTCAGCACACCAGCTTGCTTAGTGACCTTCCAGAATCGTCAGGCACCTGTGAGATTTGTACCAAAACGCCACATCTCCTTTTCCAGGAATTCTGGGGTAGAGAATTTTCCAGCTGGTTATATCCTGTGTTGCTGAATCCCTGTGGAAATTGGTGCAAAATTGCACTGACATGGGTTGGACGACTGTCGGGTGGCAAGGGAAGCCACAGGGTCCGTCTTTTTCAAGCGTATGGATGTACCATCCCCAGCTGTGGGGTAGCCACCTCACCAGCGGGGTTGAAGTCACATACAGAGCCTTCACAATTAATATGGGAAACTGTCTAACAAGTTGTACAATTTGCTTTAATGGGATGTCTGATGAGTGACACATGGTTGTTTGTCAACTAAAAATATCTTGAAGACCTTTGAGCAAACCGAGGGAGACCTCACTCTTGTCGCATTTCACAAACAGCTGCGCCCGGCCCTGGGTACACATAATTGCTGAGACCGACTGGGGAGGGCTGCAAGTGTTGATGCTGTCGTATTAATTTGCTCCATAAATCAACACGCGAACTTGACAGCCCTTTAAAATCTTTATCATCATGCATGTATCCTTTGTCTTCCAAAGGCGCCTCGTCTAACTTCAATCCAAAGCAACTCATGTTCATGAAACAAGTATTTATCGAGTACGGGCAGGTACGAAGATGTAGGGCCCAGGACCCATCTTCAAGGAGCTCACGGGCTCATGGGGGAAATAGACATATAAGCAAAAAAGTCCATTTTACTGTGATCAGGGCAGTGATAGAGTGAGGCATTGATGTGGTGCTGCCACTAGATTAATTTATTCCTTTATTCAACAGGGACTAAGACCTTCTGAGACAGCCCGGCTGGCGGGGCTCAGTGTTTGTGTGTCGACCTATGAACCAGGAGGTCTTGGTTCGATTCCTGGTCAGGGCACATGCCTGGGTTGCGGGCTCGATCCCCAGTAGGGGATGTGCAGGAGGCAGTAGATGGATTGATGATTTTCTCTCATCATCGGTGTTTATCTCTCCCTCTCCCTCTCCCTTACTCTCTGAAATCAATAAACAATATATATTAAAAGGAAAAGACCTCCTATGACAGAGGTGTGGCCTCAGCAGATACAGGACACAGTGCTTCAGGGAGCTCAGCCGAGGAGCAGGAAACAGACACATATACAGACTATACAGAACACAAGTTATGGGCATCTGTAGAGGGTGTGGTGGGCGGGCTTCAGTGAGGAAGTGGTGCTTAAGCTAAGTTTTGAAAGGTGGACGAGTGTTTATATCCTGGGCAGGTGGGGAAGAGCATTTAGTGGTGGGAGTGGCATATGCAAAGGCCTTTGTTTGGGTGAGGGGGTGGGGAGAGAACAGGTTGTTTAGGACCAGGAAGTAGTGTAGCATGGACTGAAGTAGTGTAGCATGGCGGGACGGGGCTTTGGTGAGAGAGGAGGCCAAAGAATCAGGTGGACATTACATTCTGAGTGGTCTGCAATGCCCAGCCGAGGAGCCCGATGTTTCCCCCAAACCTCACAGGCTTGTCCCAGGTTTGCTCTTCCTTAGCTCTCTCTCTTTGAAAATGCCAGCCCTGGTCGTTTACCTGCTGTCACACATCATGTAGAGTCTCAGGCTTGAGAATGTATGCACATGAAGTAATAAGCTTTGAGTTCAATTTGATTGCCTATTGATGCGTTTCTCGGCTTACTTATTTGTTTACTTTTTGGTCATATTTCAGCGACACCTACTCTTGAGCATAAAATGGTTAAGAGAGACTCTGAATGGAAATAAGCCATTTGCCCAAAGGAGACTCCTTCCTGCCTTCAGACAGTGTACGCTCCCAGGAGGTAGACCAGTTGCCTGCACCAGAGTCTCTCTCCATTGCAATCACCCCTGTGATGAAGAGGTGGGGAAAGTCCCCAAGGTTACTTCCCAGAGTTTACGGAAAGTGGAGGAAGAGGGAACCGGGGTGGGGTTCTCATTGATCACAGTTCAGCTTCGCAACAGCCTCTCAAAGTGGATGGGTTACCAATACCACCTCATCGACGAGGACACTGGGGTTTAGGACAGCTGAGCAACAGACTCTAGGTTCTTGCTACTTAAAGGGTGGTGCGTGGTCAGCAGCAGTAGCACCACATGGGAGCTTGTAAATGCAGGACCTCAGGCCCCACCTTAGAACTAGAGAATCAGCCTACGTATTACAGGACACGCCCTCCTCCCTGCTCAGGCCAGTCCATGCTGAATGAAGTGTGAGAAGCATTGGTCCCCCGCGAAGAGCCAGCTCAAATTTCTCTTCTTTCCAAGACCCCACGTTGCCTCCACTTAGGGCTACTGGGCTTATTCCTAAATGTCATGAGCAATTTTGGCTGGGTATAGTGGGTGGGTGCCTATCTCTAATTATGGTGTAAGTTCGGGTTTAATATGCTGCTATGCTTTGTGACGGATGGATCTGAGGAGATGGATGTATTAATAAACTTGATCCTTCATTCCTCAGTAAAGTTAAAAAAAGGGGAACTACTTCTCTGAGGCTGTGACCCTCGAGCTGACCTTTGAAGGAAGAACATGCCCGGAGGAGCATTCCAGGCAGCAGGAATAGCAAGTGCAAAGGCCAGGGGCACAATGGGGGACAGTGGTCGGCAAACCACAGCTCGTGAGCCACATCGGCTCTTTGGCCCCTTGAGTGTGGCTCTTCCACAAACTACCACGGCCTGGGCGAGTCTATTTTGAAGAAGTGGCGTTAGAAGAAGTTTAAGTTTAAAAAATGTGGCTCTCAAAAGAAATTTCAATCGTCGTACTGTTGATATTTGGCTCTGTTGACCAATGAGTTTGCCCACCTCTGACCTAGGGCACTCCTCCCGATGAAAGCTCAGAGTGGCTGGAGGTACGTGGGCCATCTCCGAAGTGAGATGCCATCTTGGCTCAGGGTTTGTTTGAAGAATGAGTTTTCTCTCAGCCCGGTGGGCAGGAGAGCTGCGACAAAACAGAACAAGGCTTGGCCTAAGAGGACACTTAAAAGTTTGTTAAGCACCGAGGTGGACCCCAGTTTTCCTGTCTGCCCAAAGGGGACTCCCGCCCTCCTACTTATCTCCAAAACACGGCAGATAGGAAACTGCTTAGAGGAGCACTACAAACTCTACCGTCTTGTCCTGAAGTCCCCACCCCCTTACCTCAGACACATCTGTGGGGGTGAAGGGAGGTGAAGTGGATGCGCCTCGGCTTCCATGTGGGAGGGTAGTGGTTAATTAAGAAGACTTAAGATTTTCTTCATAAGCACACAATAGCCTGTCGCCAGCTGCCTGCAAACACCCCACCGGAAGCAGCGGACACGGAGCTGATGATGACAGACACGGGGCTGAGAGCGCTGAGCCAGACGCCGGGAACAAGTGGGAATGAGTGAAGTTGGCGAGTGGCCAGGAGGAAGCCTCTTTGCATCTCACAGAGATGCGGTGGGAAGCCTGTAGCCATGGAGCTTGGATGGGGCGAGGCTCGGGGCTGGGGACAGGGCTGGGGGCAGGGGTGTTCAACCATGGGTCTCGCCCATCTCCAGCCCTGTCGGGACTTGAGGATGTAATTATTTTCAGACCTGGAGATAGGGGGGAGCCAGTGAATCAAATGAACTTTGAGAATTGAGGTATGCTAAGGGTTAAATGAGTCCCCCCGCTCCCCCCCCCCCCAAATGTGTGTTGCTATCCTTACTCTCATTGCTTTAGAATGTGACTTTCTTTGGAAATAGCATCTTTGCAGAAGTCATAAGTTCATAAGGGTGGGCCCTCATCCCATATGACTGGTGTTCCTACACAAAGGGGAAATTTGGACCCGGAGTCAGAGATGCACAGGGAGACGATAGCCATGTGACTGGCACACATCAGAGGCTGGAAGAGACGAGGGGGACCCTCCCGTAGCATCATTAGAGTGAGCATGTCTCACCGCACCCTGATTTTGGGTTTCTAGCTTCCAGAACTGTGAGATGATGAACTTCTGTTGTTGAAAGCCATCTGTTTTTGGTACATTGTAGAGCAGCCTCAAGAAACGAATAGAAGGTGCTTACGACGAGGCGCACGTGGCCTCTCCAAGCTCTCCAATAAGAGCAAGGCAGCCCGCCTGGCCGGTGTGGCTCGGGCATCGAGTGTTGACCTGTGAACACGGTTCGGTTCTGGTCAGGGCGCATGCCCACATTGTGGGCTCAGTCCCCAGTAGGGGGCGTGCAGGATGCAGCTGAGCAATGCTTCTCATCATTGATGTTTCTCTTGTTCTCTCCCCCCCCTCTCTCCCTTCCTCTCTGAAATCCATAAAAATGTGTTACAAAAGAGGCCCCACAGAGCTTCCGTGCCCCCTCTGCCCTGTGAGGACACTCTGAACCAGGAGGGAGCTCTCCCCAGACACCGAATCGGCCGGCGCCGCCATCTTAGACGTCTAGCCATGAGAACTGTGGGAAATAGATTCCTGTTGTTCACGAGACGCCCAGCCTGCGGTGTTGTGATAGCGGCCCAAAGGGCCCAAGACAGTATCCCTTCCTCCTAGAGGAACCCCAGAAGAAAAAAGATAACGTGTCAGCAAAGTCACACTTTAGTTTTGAAAGGCTGCCATCGTGGTCTCTCCGATGCCAAGCCACGGGCTTGGCTTCGCTCTCCGTCTTCACGGGTGTAAAGGTGGTTTGAATTAACCAGCGCCACTTGGCTGGCTTCCTCGCCGTTCCCAGAACCTGACCGACTCCTTCCCGTCGCCGTGGCATCGTTCCCTGGGCCTTTTCCTTCCCCTAGTGTCACCATTGTAACCTTAACTGGGCCAACCCCCAAACGGAATCCATGACCCGAAAGATGCGGGAACTATTTCAGTTATGTCTCAAACCAGCCATAAAAGAGAATCCCTCCGGGGGCCAGCTCTGGGTTTGGCTCTGAGACTCTCAGAGTCTCCCTCCACCTGGAATGTCTTTTGACTACTTTGACCTCCTGCTCAAGTCCTGCTTATCTACAGGGGAGCGTGCTTGCCTGTACCCTCCTCTCTGCAGCCTTCCCGCTGTTTCCCTCCGAGGTGCTCCTCATGTTGTATTGCTCAGAGGTCTGTCTCTCCCTGTAGACTCCCTGAGAGGTTCATGGGGAAAGGACTAGTTTTACTCAAAGGCCCTAAAGTTCCATTTTATACAGAACCTAGGTCTGCCTTTGTTGGAAGGGCAAGGGGGGTGGTCTTTTCCCCAAGGATGTATTTGGAGGCAACTCCCCCCTCCATGTGTAAAAGACACCAAAAGTAAACCGCTGGTTGCCCTGACTGGTTTGGCTCAGTGGATAGACCGTCAGCCTGTGGGCTGAAGGGTCCCAGGTTCAATTCCAGTCAAGGCCATGCACCTTGGGTGTGGGCACCTCCCCAGTAGGGGGTGTGCAGGAGGCAGCTGATGAATGTTTCTCTCCCATCGATATTTCTAACTCTCTATCCCTCTTCCTTCCTCTCTGTAAAGAAAAAAAAAAATAAAAAAAATCAAAGTAAATCGCTGGCTAGATCAGTCTGCCTCCCCAAACTTGGGATTTTTAAATTCGTATTAGAGAGACTGCGATAACTTATTAGACATAAAAATACTCACGTGGCACCTTTGGCCAGCCCATCACGTCACCTCTCGGGGTCTCAGTTTTCTTTATCTCTACAACTATATGACAATTACACTATTGTACTTACTTCACGGAGCCGTGCGGGTCAATTAAGCTCCCGTAAACTGGGAAATGTTGAACAAATGCTAAGGTTTGATGGTCATTAGTTTGAACACGGTGCCAACCATCCATCTCAGAACAGAGGACTCCGAGAGGGACCTGGCAGATTAATGGACCAGTGACATTTATCATCCAGCATCCGTCTCTTTCCAGTTATCTGTGCCTGCGTGTCTGGGCCTGGGCTGAAGGAGGGGTGGGCGAGGGCAGAGTGGAAACCAGGTTCTCTTCTCGGTGTTAGCATTCCTGTCCGGGGCATGTGTGGGGCCTGCTGAGGGACGTTGTTAGCATCGGAGGCTCCTAAGTCTCGCGAGGAGAGAATTACAGGCAGCCAGGGCCCTCCAGGGAACAGCCATGTTTGAGAGCAGCTGGCGAGAAATGGCACATGACTGTCTGAGTTCAATCAGCAGCCCTGACTTCAGCAGGAAGCCGGCCAGAGCTGGTCGCCAGTGAGCGTGGCTTGACAGGCATCCCAATAAATAGTTGAAGATTCCTGAGTGGTTTGCCCATGATGTGCAGCGTCGTGGGGGCCTTACCCGGGGAAGTGCTGACCACCGTTGTGAAACCTCCTAGTGCCCTGGGCCCAGCCCGGCTTCCTCTGGCCCTCTGTTTTCAGGAGCCGCATTGAGATTTGCCAGAGCAGGTTTCATGCAGAGAAAAGGAATTGGGTCAGCTGGCCATGCCCCATTGCTTTTGCCAAAAACATTCTACCAATTTTTACCTGAGACAGAAATAACATTTCCCCCCCTTTCTAGAACATAGAATGGATGAAACATTGGAGGTCAGAGGGAAAGTAGCAAAGCCCTAAGAAATCTTCCCTCCCTCCCTCCCTCCCTCCCTCCCTCCCTCCCTCCCTCCCTTTCTTTCTTCCTTCCTTCCTTCCATATTTCTTTCCCTTCCTACCTATCTATCATCTATCTATCTATCTATCTATCTATCTATCTATCTATCTGTCTATCTATCATCTATCTTTATAATTTCTCCTAATTATCTAGGCCTTTTCTGTTTGCTAGTCATTCATTCAATTATCTAACTCATCCACTCACCCGTCAACATTTGCCAACACTTACTCTATGCAGATTCCTTTCAGGGAGATGGAATAAGAGACAACTAGGCTGAGTTTTTCCATGAGAGAGGTGGAATGAGGAGCTTGGGATAAAAGTTAAAAACCTCTTTTAATCAGCCTCTTATCAATGAGCAATTCAATGTTCAGGAGCCTTTACAGGTAACCTGGGCTTGACATCAGATGAAACACAGGGGATGAACCTGTGTTACATTTTTTTTTATTGGTTTACTAGAGGCCTGGTGCACGAACCCTTCAGTCTGGGCTGCACCCTCTTGCAATCCAGGACCCCTCAGGGGATGTCAGACTGATGGTTTCAGCCTCATCCCCACAGGCCAGTGCTCGTGGGTTAATTTGAATACTTACTTCTGATTGGCTGGTGGGTGTCATAAAGGTCTGGTCAATTTGCATATTACTCTTTTATTAGTGTAGACTAGAGGCCTGGTGCATGAAATTCTTGAATGGGGGAGTAGTCCCTCAGCCCAGCCTGCACCCTCTCCAATCCTGGACCACTGGATCCTAACCACTCATCTGCCTGGCTGCCTGATCCCTCCTAACCATTCTGCCAGCCTGATCCCCCTAATTGCTCTCCCCTGCCTGCCTGATCACCTAACTGCTCTCCCCTGCTGGCCTGATCCCCATAACTGCTCTCTCCTTGCTGGCCTGATTGCCCTTAACTGCCTCTGCTTCGGCCCTGCCACTATGTCCAAAAGTGTGTCCAGAGGTCATCTGGAAGATGTCTGGTCTAATTAGCATATTACCCTTTTGTTAGTATAAACTAGTAGGTACTGCCTGGTGGACTTTATCATCTTTTCTTCCTAGTCCAATCAAGGACCTGGGCTGTTGATATTTCCCTGGGCTATCCCTTCACAACCCCCCCTCCCACCCTACTTGCTCATAGTCAAACACTTGAAGCATGTGTCACAGAGATGGCCCATTAAAATGTGACTTGATTGTATGTGGCTCCAAACCCCAAAGATCACAGTGTCTTATCTGGGCCCTGCAATCAAATTCTCACTTCCTTGTGGCCAGTGGGTATACGAGATGAATGCCGCCTGTCTTACCCCACTCTCCCATTAGATGGAAAGGAGGAGCTGTCGTAAGTGAGGGGATTGGCCCAGTGCGGGGGGGGGGGGGGAGGCAGAAATCCCCACCAGTGGGTGGTCTGCTCCCTGGCCATCTGGGTGTTTACACACTAGAAGTGTGGACCTGGGAGCCTTGGCGAGGCGCATCCAGGGCTGGATCAGTGCCTGCTAGGAGCAGCCACCTTCCTTTGTTCTGAGTCCCCAGGCAGCCTGCGGGGAGGGGGCCAGTGCTAGGTGAGTCCCTCAGCTGCAGGCAGAGAGAAATGCGCATCACCGGCCACACGGGAGTAAATCTTCGAGGGTGCTTATCGATTCCCTTCTGCATGCTGGAAGGTTTGCGGGGCCTTCCAAGATTTCCCCAACGGGCCTGGGGGGAACGTGGCTTTCTCCCGAGTGCCAGAGGGAGCGGGCCATCCACACGGCATTTCCACCTTTGCAGTTGCATGCACTCCGTTCCTGCAGGTGAGCGTTGCGTTTCAACAGCATGTCAGCTACTTCTGCTGAGAGCCTCATCAGAGACCATCATTGTTCTCATCGCCTCACGTGCCCTGTGAGACAGATGGTGTTACTGTGCTCGTTTTATACACAGGAAACGGGGACCCAGTAACAGCTAACTAACAGAGCTCTGCGTGTGTCAGACACCTCAACCCGCCAGGCACCTGGTTCTTCACATTACCTTTATTTTCCGCGGTGCAGGCACTATTATTGTGTACTTTAGCGGCCCAGTACATGAAATTTGTGCACAGGTAGGGTCCCTAGTGGCTGCTGGCTGCGGGCCAGGGCCTCCCTTCCTCTAGCTGCCGCCGCCGATGCTGGCCGGGGCCTGCCTTTGCACCTGCCTTGGCCTGGTGCTGTCCGCTCACCTGCTCCACCATTCCACCGCGGTCCCGCTCTTGTTGGGGTCTGTCAGTGCTGGCAGCCCCTCCACTGCTGCCCGCTGCCAGTGCCAACACCCGCCATGTTCCATGTCGCCCCCTGGTGGTCAGCGCGTGTCTAAATCCCGGTTGGTTGAACAATTTGCATATTAGCCTTTTATTATATAGGATTTTTGCTTATGAGGAAACTCAGGTTCACAGGTCAAGTAGCTTCTAAATATTAAAGTTTTTTTTTTTTAAATATTGATTTTAGAAAAAAGAAGGGAGAAGGAGAAAGGGATAGAAACATCAATGATGAGAGAGAAACATCATCTATCGGCTTCCCCCTGCACGCCCTGGCCTGCACACCCCGGCCCTGACCGGAATTGAATCGTGACCTCCTGGTTCATGGGTCAAGGCTCCACCACTGAGCCACACCAGCTGGGCTCAAGTAGCTCCTTCAGGGTTACTGAGAAGATGTACAACAGGCTTGGAATCGTCGCTTAGCCAGGAACGATTTCGTTTTAACCATTCTGCTCTCCTGCCTCTCTGGATATATTTAGACAGAAGAACTTGGTTATTTGCGGGCTTAGACATGTGGCTGAATTTTCCCCCTTCAAAGCACAGACGAATTGCCGAAAATGATTATTATGCCATGTTCATCATTTATTTCCATGTCTGAAGGCGGTCTGCAGGAACTTTAAATATATCAGGCCGAACACTAAATGAGATTTCTAGAACCTTTTGTGCGTGTGGAATGTAATCTGCAACATCTATTAAAACAAATAACACACTTGTCTTTTTTATTCCCCAGCCCCACTTTGGGAAATTCTCCTGTAGAAACAAAAGCACCCGGGAGATGAGATACACGATTAAGGGAGTCTCCACAGATTGTTGATAATGACAGAAACTGGCAAGAGCCTCGCAGCCTCTCACTGGGTGGAGAGAAGTGGGTAAAGGTGGTTTGTCCGTACAGTGGGAGGTTGTGTGGCTATGACCTGGGATACAGTTAGGTGACAGTAGCAAGCGGGTGAAACTCTCATTTTAAAGAAACTGAACAAGGGGTCCATGGGAGGTGAGGGTCATGCAAGGAGAAGAATGAAGTTGGGGAGCCCTTTCCGTGTTGTTTCGCAGGACATGGAGAGCACATCATCCTTTTTAAAAAATGTTTAATAATTGAGGTATAATTTATGTAGTGAGTGTCAGTTCAGTACGGGTGTGCACAGTCGTAACTGTACAGTCTGACGAGTTTTGGCAAATGCTTACTTCCATGTAACCCACACCCCACTCAACATATAGAACCTTCCATCACCCCAGAAGTCTGCTCTGTGTCCCTCTAATCCTTGCCTGTCACCCCCTCTGCTCATAGCAATCACTCTCCTCGTGTCTCTGACCACAGGTTAGCATTCCCTGTTCTGGGACCTTACGTAAATGAATTGTGCAGTATTACTCTTTTGTGTGTGGCTTCTGTTCTCATCACAGTGGCTTTGAGACTAATTTACTTTGCTGTCAGTAATTTGTTCCTTTTTTACTGCTCTGTAGTATTCCATTGAAGGAACATAGCACGATGTGTTTATCCATTCTCCTGTTGATTGACATTTGGGTCGGCTTTTATAAATAAGCTCCATGGACATTCTTTGACAAGCCTTTTTTGGTGGATGTAAATTTTTGTTTATCTTGGGTACAAACCTGGAAATAGAATTGCTAGGTCAAAGGGTAGGCAAATGCTTACCTTTACAAGAAACTGATAGCATTTCCCACATACTTTGCATTCCCTCCAGCAGTGTGTGAGAGTTCAGATTGCTTATAGTTTTAACTCGTTTTCCTAACGCCTCGTCATGTTCCGTGCTTTTCCATGTTCCAGCTATGCGTAACTTGACATCAAAACCATACTTTCTTGATTTCTGTAGCTTTACAGTAAGTTTTGAAATCAGATAGTTTAAGGCCTTCAATTTTTTTCTTTCCAAAATTGTTTTATTCTGGCTGTCATGGAAGTTTTGGTTACAGTTCTTGCATATGTTTTGTTAAATTTATCCCCAAGCATTTTATGTTTTTGATGCTATTATAAACAGAACTTTTACAATTGCAATTTCCAATTGCTTGTTGCTAGAGGATGGAAATAAATCAATTATTGTATGTGGAGCCTGTATCTTGCTGCTTTGCTGAGCTCACTTTTCATTTCCGTTATTGTCGTTATTATTTTGGCAGCTTCCGTAGGATTTCCTGTGTATGTGATTACAATCGCCTGCACATAAAGAGCTTTACTCCTTCTTTTCCACTCCGTATACTCCTCCAGTCTTTTCCGTGCTTTGGTGCACTGGTTAGGACCTCTAACAAAGTGTTGACGTGGTGAGAGTAGGCATCTTTGCCCTCTTCTCCATCATGGGGAGAGAGTCTTCAGTCTTTTACCATTAAGGATGGCATTAGCTGTAAGTTTACTATTGATACCTTTCATCAGATTGAGGAAGGCTCATTTAAGTTTGCTAAGCATTTTTATCATGAATATGGGTTGGATTTCATCAAACACTTTTTCTACATCTATTGACATGCTCATAATGCTATTTCTCCTCAATCTTCTATTATGATGAATTATACTGATTGATATTTGAATGTTATACCCATCATGGAATCCTGCAATGAATACTACTTATTATTTATATATAGAGATAAGTATGTGTTATTCTATATATAGTAGAGGCCCAGTGCATGAATTTGTGCATAGGTGGTGTCCAGCCAGCCAGCCCTGATAGTGGTGAGGACAGTTGGCCCATGGCCCAATCCCCTGGTCAAACTCCTGGTTGAGGAGACAATTTGCGTATTAGTCTTTCATTATAGAGAGTGTGTGTATGTGTGTGTATGTGTGTGTGTGTGTGTGTGTGTGTGTGTGTGTGTGTACACACACACACACACACACATATGTATATTCAATTTTCTAACATTTTATTAAGGACTTTGGTATCTATGTTCATGGGTGTTGTTCTGTTTTTATTGTTTTTCCCCTTGTAATCTCCCTTTGGTATGGTTTTAGCATCACAGTCATGTTTGTCCTATAAAAGGACGTGCAATTGACATTTTTTTCTAAAATGACTTTATGTAATTCAGCAGTGAAACCTGGGTCTGGAGTTTTTTTTGTGGGAAGGTTTTCAATAATAAATTCAATTATTAAAATGGGATTAAGGCTGTTTATATTTTCTGTTTCTTGTGTCAGCTTTGATATTTGTATCTTTAAACCATTTGTCAGTTTTATTAAATTATCAAATTTAGTGGCATAAAATTATTTAGAATGCTCCCTTATTATCCTTTTACTGTTGTAATGTAGTTAGCGATGTCTTCCATTTCATTTCTGATATTGATAAATTTGTGTTGTTGCATGGTATTTTTTTCACTTTTTAAATTTGTCCTTTATCTTGTTCTTTATATGTAAAGTGAATCTCTTTTAAACCATATATAATTGGATTTTGCCTAAAAAAAATCTAATCTGAAAATCTCTGCTTTTGCTTTTAACATTAATTATATGGTTGTGTTTAAACTTACCATCTTTCCATTCATTTTCTGTTTACCTCCTTTGTTCTTTTTCTTCCTTTCCTGCCCCCTTTTGGATTAAATAGGTGTTTTTGGATGTTACATTTTATCTTTTGGATTGGATTTTTATCTGTGCGTATTTGCTAATATTATGTCACTTACCGAGCAGTCACTTATTGATTCAGCACCTTGTAGTAGTGCCCGGCTGGTGTGGCTCAGTGGTTGCACTTCAGCCTGTGAACCAGGAGGTCGCAGTTCGATTCCTGGTCAGGGCACCTGCCCAGGTTGCGGGGATGGTCCCCAGTGGGGGTGTGTAGGAGGCAGCCAATCAATGATTCTCTCTCATTATTGATGTTCATTTTTCTCTCTCCCTTCCTCTCTGAAATCAATAAAATATACATATTTTTAAAAAGAATCTGGTAGTAGTATCCACATGTCCCTCCTATTCTGTACTACTGCTTTCATATACTTACTTTTACATATGTTTTAGCCCCTGAAATACATTGTTGTTCATTTTTAAAAACTGTCATCAATCAACTTTTAGATAAATTAGGAAATGAGAAAAAAGTCTTTTATATTTAGCTACCTAGTTCCTGTTTCTGGTGATCAGAATTCCTTCTTGTAGGTATGAGGTTTCATCTGATACCATTTTCCTCAGCTTGACTAACTTCCTTAAAAAAAAAAAATCCGAGTTCAAGTCTATTGGTGGCAAATTTTCTTAATTTTGTTTATTTAAAACTGTTTATTTCACCTTCCTTTTGAAAAGTGCGTTCCCTGGGTTTGGGATTGCAGCAGACAGGCATTGTCTCCCCCCTCACTTTAATGATGGTTCATGTTTCCAGGTTTGCATCGATGCTGCTGGGGGGTCAACGATCAGTCATGTCGTTTCCTTCTTTGGAATGTGTCCCCCCCACCCTCTTGCTCTGTTAAAGATTTTTCTCTTTATCTCTGCTCTTTAACTGTTTGATTGCGATGTGGTTAGGTATGGTTTTCATTAAGTTTACCCTCCCTTTTTTTTTTTTCATCTTCCATCTGTGGACTGGTATTTTTCATTGATTTTGAATTCTTTGGCATTGCTATGTTTTTAGGTGTGTCTTTTTCTCTCTCTCAATATCTCTCTTCTCTTCTTTCCGCCCTCTAATTATTTATCCCATAGGTCACTGAGGCTTCATTTACTATAATTAATAGAGGCCCTGGCCAGGTAGCTCAGTTAGTTAGAGCATCGCCCCAATATGCCAAGGTTGTAGACTTGATCCCCTGTCAGGGCACACACAAGAATCAACCAATGAATGCATAATTAATAGACTGTATTTTTTTTTTTTAGTTTTAGATATAAAGAAAAATTGAATGGAGAGTACAGAGAATTCTAGTTTCCTTAACCCACACCTTCCAGCTTCTGCTATCTTTAACATCGTGCATCAGAGCAGTACACTTGTTACCATTGGCGAACCCACACTGATGTGTTTGTAACACCCAAAGAATGTAGCTTACATCAGGTCTCACTCTGTGTTGGGCATTTCATGGGTTTGGACAAATGTATTATGTGTATTTTCTGTTTATCTGTCTACGCCGTTATAGTACCATACAGGGCACTTTCACCACCCTCCCGATTTGTTGTATTCCAGCTGTTCATCCACCCTTACCCCTCCCCCCCGCATCCTGGCAAACTCAGATCTTTTTACTGTCTTCATAGTTTGGCCTTTTCCAGAATGTCTTGTAGTCAGAACCACACAGTGCGTAGCCTTTCCGATTGCCTTTTTCCATTTAGTAATATGCATTTAAGTTCCTCCGTGTCTTTTTGTGGCTTGGTAGTTCATTTCTTTTAGTGCTAATCATACTCCATTGTGTGGATACACCATGATTTGTTTATCCATTATCTACTCACCGATTCAAGGACATCTCTGTTGCTTCCAAGTTATGACAATTGTGGGTAAAGTTTCTCTAAAACATTCAAGGATAGGTTTTTGTGTGAATTTAGGTTTTCAACTTATGTGAATAAATACCAGGGAGCTTGGTGGGTGGATTGTCTGATTAAAATAGGCTTAGTTTTGTTATAAACTGACAATCTATCTTCCAAAGTAGCTGTATCCTTTTGATTTCTCATCAGTAGTGAACGAGAGGTACTGTTGCTCCAGAACCTCATCAGCCCTTGGAGTTGTCAGTGTTTTGGATTTTGCCATTCTGATCGGGACACTGTGATAGTTCATGGTCACTTTAACTTGGATTTTGCCATTCTGATAGGCACACTGTGATAGTTCATGGTCATTTTAACTTGGATTTTGCCATTCTGATAGGCACACTGTGGTAGTTCATGGTCATTTTAACTTGGATTTTGCCATTCTGATAGGCACACTGTGATAGTTCATGGTCATTTTAACTTGGATTTTGCCATTCTGATAGGCATACTGTGGTAGTTCATGGTCATTTTAACTTGGATTTTGCCATTCTGGTAAGCATACTGTGGTAGTTCATGGTCATTTTAATTTGCAGTTCCCTGATGACATATGCTGTTAAGCATCTTTTTGTATATTTATTTGCCATTTGTGTTCCTTCTTGGGTGAGCTCTTTTTTCAGACCTTTGCCTATTCATTTTTAAATTGGGTTGTGCATTGTCTTATTGTCGAGTTTTAAGAGCTCTTTTTATATTTTGGATACCAGCTCTTTATTAGATACTAGAGGCCTGGTGCACAAAATTTGTGCATGGAGGCACTGGTAAGGGGTGTCCCTCAGCCCAGCCTGCACCCTTTCCAATCTGGGACCCCTCTAGGGATGTCTGACTGCCCATTTAGGCCCGATCCTGCTGGGATCGGGCCTAAATGGGCAGTTGGACATCCTCTCACAATCCAGGACTGCTGGCTCCAAACTGCTCGCCTGCCTGCCTCCCTGATTGTCCCTAACCACTTCTGCCTGCCAGCCTGATCACCTCCTAACCACTACCCTGCCAGCCTAATTGATGCCTAACTGTTCCCCTGCCAGTCTGTTTGCCCCCAACTTCCCTCCTCTGTCAGCCTGGTCATCCCCTAACTGCCCTACCCTGCAGGCTTGATCACTCCCAACTGCCCTCCCTTGCAGGCCTGGTCCCTCCCAACTGCCCTCCCCTGCTGGCCTGATGGCCCACAACTGCCCTCCCTTGCAGGCCTGGAACCTCCCACTGTCCTCTCCTGCTGGCCATCTCCTGCTGGCCATTTTGTGTCCACATGGGGGCAGGATCTTTGACCACATGGTGGCAGCCCTCTTGTCTGTAGGAATGATGATCAATCTGTGTATTACTCTTTTATTAGATAGGATAGAGCCCTGGTGCATGGGTGGGGACTGGCTGGTTTGCCCTGAAGGGTGTCCTGGATCAGGGTGGGGATTCCCTTGGGGTGTGGGATGGCCTGGGTGAGGGGCCTATGGTGTTTTTAAGGCTGGCCATGCCCCCCAGTGACCCAAGCGGAGGCCCTGGAATCTGGGATTAATCTATGTCTCCAATTGAAACTTTGTAGCCTAGAGTGGAGCCACGCCTTCTGCTCACTCTGTGGTGGCAGCCATTTCTGTTTGAAACTTTGTAGCGTAGAATGGAGGCTTAGGCTAGGGTTGAGGAAATTTGGCTTCCTCCATTGCCCTGGCAACCCTAGCCTCTGCTCTCTCCAGTTCAGTGGCTGCTGACATTTCTGTTGGGATTATGTATCTTCTATAATTGAAACTTTGTAGCATTGAGTGGAGGCCTAGGCCAGCAAGGGCAAGTGAAAAGCTTGACTTCCTCCATTTCCAGGGAAACTCAAGCCTCCCTCCTGCTCTCAGTGGCCGCAGCCATCTTAGTTGGGGTTTATTTGCATAACTTGCTCCTGGCGTGGCTGTGGCTTGATCAGAGGTACGGTCAATTTGAATTTTACTCTTTTATTAGATAGGATGGTTTACAATGATTTTCTCCAATCTTTGTTTCATCAGGGGCCTGCAGGAAATGTGGGACAGCTAAAGTGTACATATTATTAAAAAAATTATTAAAAATATTTTTATTGATTTCAGAGAGTTAGAGAAATATCAATGATGAGAGGGAATCTTCCCACACACCACGCACTGAAGAAGATCCAGCCTGCAACTTGGGCATGTGTCCTGAATGGGAATCGAACTGTGAACCCCAGGTCGATAGGCCGATGTTCAACCACTGAGCCACACTGGCCAGGCTGACGGGTACATCTTTGTTACCTTTGCCCACTGAGCCCACATCTCCATTGGGAGACCCTGCTCAGGTGGATGGTGGTGGGGTACAGAGGATTAGAGGTCAAGTTCCCACATCCTAGCCACCAGACATAATCTCCTCTGACCCACAGACGTGGCCCCCAAATCCAGAAGGTCAGGACCTGGTAGATGAGGAAACAGGAGAGGTACGGGGCCCAGAAGGGGGTCCCTGGGCTCTGCTGAGAACGGAGCGCTGACATTTATGCCTGGTGGTTAACACTGCAGGGGGCACCGTCCCAGAATGGCCCTGGCAGCAGGCTCTCTGCGTGGAGTTCTGCGTGGGGACAGGATGATATACAAATGACATTGGACTCCCCCAACTCTGGTCTAGAAAATCAAATTAGGACGGATCTTCCTGGGATGAGGCTTCTCTCCTGGGGGGAGCCCTGCCGAGAGCCCCGCTCACCCCGACCCCGAGAGAGGGCTCTGTCTTCATGAGTGGGCAGAGCCTTCCCCTGGCTTCCAAGTCCCATCCCTCCAGCTGTCGGGGGCCTCTTGGGGTTGCACTGGGAAGGGGGTTCTGTGCGCTGGACCCTCTCTCCTGGCCCCCACGTTTCTGGTTCCCGGCTCCTCTGGAGCTCCCGGTAAGTTATTTTTAGGGAGCAAAAAGCAGGCAGATTTGAGTCTACCTCATTGGTCATTGGGAATGGTTTCTTCAGATTTTTTAATTAAGACGCTTGGGCAGTTAAGGTAGAAATAGCTCTCAGAGATGTACGATTTGGGTCTCTGGTTTTCAAAGGTGGTGGCAAATGCAGGCCCTGAATTTAGGTTGCTAGGTTCCTCAGAACTCCTTCCATCATAATGGACTGTCTCCTGGTAAAGTTGAAAAAAAAAGGGGGGGGGCCTCTTGCAAAACAGTGGCTCTATGGAAAGGTGGAGTGGGAGGCGGTGCAGAGATGAAGAACAATGCAGCTGAGTGACTGAGGCTGCAGAATTAGAACCGGAAAACCACAGAGACGGTCCCCGCCCACCCGGCACCCCAGCAGGCACCGGGGGACTTTGCCGGAGAAGACGTTTCAACCGGGGCTTTTAGGGACATCCGCGCTCCAGGCTCACCGTGACATTTTGTTTGCTTGGAGAGAGACTGCGGTGGTGGTTTGGTAAGTTTTCAAGGTAAAGCAACCCTCGGATGATCACATCCCCAAGTCATGACTCAGAAGGCTGAGCTGCCTAAACCAAGGGATGTGTACTGGCCTCCGAGTGTAACTAAAGTGAGGAATCCGAGATTTCCTAAACGCAGACACCTCAGGCATGACCAGCACCTCCACTCTCCAACCAAAACACAGGGACAGAAAGAGGCAAATCTTGAGGAAATAAATAAATAAATAAATACATAAATAAATATGTCATTTTCCATGATGGAAAAACACACGGCAAGAAAGAAGACAACAGACAAAACAGAACAACAGGGATAGTTTTAAATGCCCTTCTAGGAGTTTGGCCTTGAACTCTGCATGTTCTACTAGACTCTTGTGGTGAGGGTAGTGATTAGGCTGAGGAAAGTTGCCCACTGCGTTTTACAGGATTAGCTGAATGTCGATCAGAATCCTGGCAGAGGCAGCAGGTGGCGGTCACCCATGATGCCAGGTGGGAAGTCCTAGATACAGGCCTGAGGGAGGGGGTCCTAGTTCAGAAGGGGCAGGGCAAGGGTTGGCCTTGGGCTCTGACTCCTGGGCCTGCCCTATAGGAGGCTTGACTGCCAGTAGCAAGGTCTCTCGCCACACAGACGTTTGGTGGGTGCTGGTTTTCCCATAGCAGCCACCGAGATGGAGAGTAGCTGGTGCAGGGTATGTTTCCTTGTTGTTCAGGTCAAGGAAATGGGCAGATGAAGAATGAGTAATGGAACCATCAACAAAGAAAAGCCCAGTGTATGGGAGAACATAATTGCAAATGTTATCACTGATAAAGGTTTAATCTCCAACATCTATAGGCAACTTATACAACTTAATAAAAGGAAGAGAAATGATCCAATAAAAAAATGGGCAACGGACCTAAATAGAATCTTTTCAAAAGAAGACAGTGGGAAGGCCAAGAGACACATGAAAACATGCTCAAAGTCACCAATTATCTGAGAGATTCAAATCAAAACGACAATACAGTCTCATCTCATACCTGTCAGAATGGCTGTCATCAACAAATCTACAAACGACAAGTGCTGGCAAGGATGCGGAGAAAAAGGAACCCTCGTGCACTGCTGGTGGGAATGCAGACTGGTGCAGCCACTGTGGAGAACAGTATGGAGTTTCCTCAAAAAACTAAAAATGGAACTCCCATTTGACCCAGTGATCCCACTTCTAGGAATATATCCTAAGAAA
Source organism: Antrozous pallidus (assembly GCA_027563665.1). Taxonomy (NCBI): domain Eukaryota; kingdom Metazoa; phylum Chordata; class Mammalia; order Chiroptera; family Vespertilionidae; genus Antrozous; species Antrozous pallidus. The sequence goes on from CM050525.1 coordinate 47,213,019, forward strand.
TTAGAAACACCAATCAGAAAGTATAAGCCCTATGTTCATGGCAGCACAATTCACCATAGCTAAGATTTGGAAACAGCCTAGGTGCCCATCAGCAGATGACTGGCTCAGAAAACTATGGTTCATCTACACAATGAAATACTATGTTGCCATGAAAAAGGAATTCTTTAAAAAAATATTTTTATTGATTTTTTGCAGAGAGGAAGGCAGAGGGATAGAAAGTTAGAAACATCAACGAGAGAGAAACATCGATCAGCTGCCTCCTGCACACTCCCTACTGGGAATGTGCCCGCAACCAAGGTACATGGCCCTGACCGGAATCAAACCTGGGTCCGTTCAGTCCTCAGGCCGGTGCTCTATCCACTGAGCCAAACCGGCTTCGGCGATAGAAAAGAAGGAATTCTTACCATTTGCAGCAACCTGGATGGACCTGGAGAGCATGATGCTAAGTGAAATAAGCCAGTCAGTGAAAGAAGAATACCGCATGACCTCACTCATTTATGGATAGTAAAGAGCGTGATAAAAACGATGAACAAAAAGATAGATACAGCGGCAGTAAAGCATCAAACAGACCGTCAAATCACAGCGGGAAGGTTAGGGAGAGGTGGGGTAGATAAGAGCTCAACCCAAGGACTTGTATGCATGCATATAAGCACAACCAACGGACACAAGACACTGAGGGGCGAGGGCATGTATGGGAGTGAGGGGGGGAGAGCAATGGGAAGATATGTACACATGTAATACCTGAATAAAAAAATGAAAAAAAAAGAATAACGCCCCCCCCCCCCCCCCCCCCCGCATGGCTGTGGCTCCGAGAGAACTATAGAAACCGCAGAGCATGGGGAGAGTCCACTGGGCTCAGAGAGGCTTGAGGGGGGCCCTTTCCCAGAGCCACCTGCCCCCTGGAGAGATGCCCACGCTGGTGGGTTTGATTGCAGCAGAAGGTGAAGGGAGGGCCCAGGCCGTTTGTTCACTGGGCTGGTCTCACCCAAGGAGCCGGGTATTGGCAGAAAACTCTCATTCCGACTGTGTGCCTGAGCTATTTATGTTGAAAACATCTGAATGACTTTCCGCCCCCCGGCCCCCCCCTCCCACAATGGAAGACGGGCCCACTTCCAGGCCTGCTCCCCCCCCCCCCCCCCCCCCCCCCCCCCCCCCCCCCCCCCCCCCCCCCCCCCCCCCCCCCCCCCCCCCCCCCCCCCCCCCCCCCCCCCCCCCCCCCCGAGCCGCCCGGCGACTAAATGCCCAGCAGAGCTCTGCGAACACTCCAGTTTAATATGCACTTGACCTCTTTGTCTTTCAGAAATGGAATTTATTGAGTTTGGATTCCTGCGCCCCTGGGCCCCCACTAACATCTAATTAACCAGACCACACTTTGACTTCAAAAGTGCAGGGGAAAATGAGGAGATGTATTATGACGTTCTCTCGGCAGGAACCCCGAGGAGGGCTGGAGAGCTGAGCCAGGGGCTTTTGAAGTGACTGAGTTGGTGGTCTGCGGTTGTGCCAGAATGCGAGATAAGCCGGCCAGCCCTCCTCTGTGGCTGTCTTTCCCCCCAGTAAAGAGCCACGGCCTCCCCTTTTGTTGTCATTGACCTTCTTGGACTGAATTTCCCAAGGCTCTGAATCTGCACTCCTTTGATGCATCAACAAACGAGGGTGCAGCCAAATGTATGCCCCTCTCCCCGCCACCCCTCAGTCTCCAGTTCCCACCATGAAAACCACTCCTTTGTCATCAGGGAGCCGAGTCTAGAAAGCCATGAAAATATGGCTTCAGCGACAGCATCACAAGAAGCAGAATCATGGCTTATTGGTGCAGAGTTTGAGAACTACGGGTTCACTTCCCTTCCCCGTTTTCAGGCTGCAAAGGCAGAAAGGGAAGGGAGGCAAAAATGGACGCTTGTCTGAAGCAGCTAAGAACAACGGTGGCAGCCTTCTTGTCCATCTCCTGCCCGCGGGATGCTGACGTGGGAAGATGCAGAGCGTGGCTTAGCCTTGAGGGCGGGTAGTCACTAGAATGGAGCAGAAGGGACCTCCAGCGAGGCAGTGGGGGCAGGCCTGGGCCAACACACAGGGCTCACCTAGAGGGGGGATGACCATGGTAGGCCATGTGGGTGGATTTAGGCCATGCTGTTCTCCAGGGAGGCCCTCTGGCAGGTGCAATAAGGCAGGAGCAGGCTTGGGAACATGAGAAGAAGGCCATGTTGTTTTGAAGATTTAAACGAGGTAATGACCGTAAGTCGCTTAACCCTGTGCTCGCAATAAATCGAGGGGAAAGAGGTGTGGGGACGGGTGGCCTTCTGTTTGCCTCTGACAAGCTCCACGTAGTTGTTTGTTTGTGGATGTAGCCAGGGCATGTAGGACAGTTCTTGGCACATAGTAGGAGCTTGCAGCAAACATTGGTGCCCTGCCCATATCTCCTAAGCCTTACTGTTTTAGGGTCACGGGGCCTGACTTCTAAGGCCATTTTTACATTTCTTTGCCTATGGACTTCCTTTGTTGCCAACGCCTACTCTGTCCCACTGAAAGGAAGACCGGAAGTGGGGAAATTAATAACGCTGGAAAAGCATCGGCCAGTGAACCTATGGCGGCATGCAAATGCCCCAGCTCCCTCCCCTCTCCGGAGGGATCCATCTGAGACACAGGCTCTGCTCTGAATCTCAGAGGTCACCTTAGGGGGAACGTGATAATGCATCCTCCACTTTTGCACGCCTCTCCAGGTGTTTTCTTCACCTCCCAAACAGTCTGCTAGTACTTAAATCTTTTTAAGAAATATTTTTTAAAATTGATTTCCGAGAGGAAGGAGAGGGGGAGAGAGAGATAGAAACACCAATGATGAGAATCATTGACGGCCTGTCTCCTGGACAACCCCTACTGGGGATGGAGCCCATAGCTGGTACAGGTGCTCTGCCCGGGAATCAAACCGTGACCTCCTGGTTCCTAAGTTGATGATCAACCACTGAGCCACACCGGCCATTCTTATCTGAGGGTCTGCTTCTGGGGGAATCCACGCTGAGCCAGTGCTCACTAGCTAGGGGGCTGGATAATGAGTAAACGCATGCGCTGGACACCGCCAGTGCCACTTGACACGACGTTTCTCAAGTCCTCGGCGCGCAGTTGGCGAACAGGGTGTCCCTGGACTCAGAAACACCCCCTTCTCCCAAGTGTCCCCCAAACTCCCGACTTGGCCCCCAGTTGTTGCCCTTTGTCTGGGTCGCTTCTTCTTTTCCTGGCACGATCTAGAGCAGTGGTGGGCAAACTCATTAGTCAACAGAGCGGCAAACCTCGGCTCTCGAGCCACAGTTTGCCGACCACCGATCTAGAGGGAGAGGGGGTGTTTCAACGGTCGAGTCCCCTGTCCTGGGCCATTCTGCTTGGCCACTCCTCTTGCCCCACGACCTTCCCCTTCACTACATGTTTGCAGAGCCTGCCTCTCTCCATCTTTCATCCTTGATGATTCTCCGATGGAATCAGCCACGAAGCACATCAGATATTTGCAGCTTTATCTCCAAGAAAGGCGGAGTCGGTGGGAGAGCGGTGCCGCCATGCAGAACGCAGGGCTACGTGCAGGGGCGAGGGGGAATCTGGTGTCCCGGGAATCCAAGCTGCGGCCGAGCTGCTCCTCGGGGAAATTCGTTAAGCTGCCTGCAGGCCCTGTACAATTAGATGACAACATTAATTTGCAAACGGGAAGGGCGATGGTGACAGCACTATAATTTATGGCTTCGGTAAGTGGCTCATGCCCAGCGTCAGAACGGATCCACTTCGGTTCAGTCTCTCCCCGGGTTTTCACATTTTTTTTTTTTTGCATTTATATTGGGGATGTAAGTGACAAAATTGAGCCTGTGACAGGCCGGGTTGTTGTCAGCTTCGTTCTCCGCCCGCCCCGGTTTTTTGATAAGATAATTACTCCATTTCGTGTGTGTTTCTCATGTCTCATGGCAAATTGGGCGATGCTGGCCTGTCTCTGAGCATTTCTCCTCATGCATTTGCAGAGGGAAGGAGCAGGTAGTGGTGGCTTTGTTACTTGGGGTTGGCAGTTTCCCAGTTAGGTGGAGAACATTCTGGAATCTCTAGACTGTCCAAAACCTTTAAAGTCCTCTTATTCATCTCATAATCACAGATCAGATTGTCTCCCTAGCATCACCATATACCAGTGGTCGGCAAACTCATTAGTCAGCAGAGCCAAATATCAACAGTACAACAATTGAAATTTCTTTTGAGAGCCATTTAAAAATTTAAACTTCTTCTAATGCCACTTCTTCAGAATAGACTCGTTCAGGCCGTGATATTTTGTGGAAGAGCTACACTCAAGGGGCCAAAGAGCCACTTGTGGCTCTCGAGCTGCAGTTTGCCAGCCACTGCCATATACCATCACCCTTCTGTTAGAGGAGCCATATAATTTATTGTTCAAACTATAACCCTTTTTAGGGGTACAGGGAGAACGAAGAGGTCACTATTAGTAACAGGCTGTGATGACAGGTATACATTTGGCGGACTGATATGTATGGATGTGTCCCTTCCATGCATGTGCAGCCCTTGTGATAGGCAACTTCTTTAAACCGACAAAGTATATGTGTCAAAAATCTATTTAAAAAAATCCTCATGTTTAGTGGGAAAATACGCATTTATTTTAAAATTAAGAAGACACAGATATTTATTTTTATTCTCCCTCCCCGCCCCCAATATTAAATTGGCAGCCTTAGCATAGTCAGAGAAGTCTATAAGTCAGGAGTTATACTGATTGGAAAGAAGAATCAGACCCCCCATTCTTCAGGGACAATTTGGATCATCTACAGAGAAAACCTAAGAGACTCAAAAGATCATAATTAGAATTAATGAGAGTTCATTAAGTTTATTGGATGTAAGATCAATATACAAAAGCCAATTGTATTCTCTACATCAGCAAGAAGCCATTAAAGTGCTATTTGCAATAGCAGCACAAAGCGATGTGCTTAGGAATAAATAAAATGAGAGCGGTATATGACTTCTCTGAAAGGAAATTATAGCAAAGAAAACCCAGCTGAACAGAGTTCAAGGACATGGAGCCTCTCTGTCGAAGAGAGGTTGGTTCTCCCCAAATTAGTTTACAAATTCAATACGGCCCCTGTGAAAGTCCTAACAAGGTATTTATGGAACTTCATAGGCTTGTTCCGATTTGGATCTAGAATAACAAAAGTTAAGAATAGCCAGGGCACTTTTGGAGCAGAATAAGGTGGGGATACACTGCCAGGTGCCAAGATTTGGTTAAGCAATTAAGAAGACGTTAAGAAGGAGCAATATTCACTTAGCGTAATGTCAGAAAGGTTCACCCACATTGTCTCATATCGCAGAATTTCCTCCTTTATTTTTTTGTTTTTCCAGGCTGAAGAATTTCCCCTTGATGTGTAAGCCACATTTTCTTCAGCCATTCATCTGTCGATTGGACAGTTAGGTTGTTTCCACGTCTTTGCTATTATGAATGGTGCTATTTCAATCAAGCAAGATGAATAAGCTGTAGGGAGCTGCCATACAACAGTGTACCTTTAGTCAAAAATAACGTATTGTCCACTTAAAAATTCGTTAAGGGGGCAGACCTCACACAGTCAATGACACACACAGCTGTTGAAGGAAAGGGGCGGGGCCGGACGCACAACATTCAATCCTGTTTCTTTCAGAGCCGTCGGCATTGTTCTCCTCAGCCACTATTACAGTTCTTCAGGGTCAATGAGATCCTTTCCTTCTCTTTTGAACTTTTACACTTAGTTGGAAGGCGCTGTCCCTGTGATTGGCTTTTTCCAAGTCTGCATTTCTAGAATTATATTATGGAACCACCGTGTTAGAGAAATCTTTCGAGGCCGCTTGACTGGCACTGAAGGACTCTGTCCTGTAGTTGTTCTGAGAAGCGAGCACTGGTCTCTGATTGCTTCCAGAAACGGGGAGCTCATACCTGCAGAGGAGGCAGGCCTTTGAATCCATTGCCACAGAGCTGGGGAGTCAGGAGACTGGGGTTCTAGTGCCTTGGCTGAGTCACGTTGGGCAAAAGTTGTCACTTTCCTGCCTCAGTTTTCTCATCGGCAAAATGGGATCATTCTGATTGAGATAGCAAAGTGTCTGAATTACAACAACACCGGCCCCTCTCTGAGGCCAGGTAGGGCTGGAAGCTTCCAGAGGGGAAAAACTTGCCTTTTCCTTTTATTTAAAATTCTTTTTTTCCTGTTTAGAGAAGTAATTGTGTTCATTGTAAAACTAAATAAATAAATAGCCCTAACTGGTTTGGTTCAGTGGATAGAGCGTCAGCCTGCGGATTTAAGGGTCCCAGGTTTGATTCCAGTCAAGGGCATGTACCTTGGTTGCAGGCACATCCTCAGTAGGGAGTGTGTAGGAGGCAGCTGATTAATGTTTCTCTCTCATTGATGTTTCTAACTCTCTATCACTCTACCTTCCTCTCTGTAAAAAAAAAAATCAATAAAAATATTAAAAATAAATAAAATAAATTAGGAAATTACCTATAGCCTGAGGCTGAAACTAAAAATTGTGCTGAGTGTCACCAACTGGAGATAACTCCTGTTCACAGTGTAAGCTATAGAAGATCGAATCCTAGGTAATATGCAAATTGACCATAACTCTGCTACACTCACAAGCCACACCCACAGCCAATCAGGATCAAATATGCAAATAAACCCAACGAAGATTGCTGCGGGCAGGAGAGAGGCTTGGGTTTTTCAGGCAATGGAGGAAGCCAAGCTTTCCATCTGCCCTGGTTGGCCCAGGCCTCCGCTTAAGGCTACAAAGTTTCAGTTACAGAAGGTAAATAAATCCAGCAGAAATGGCTACTGCCATGGAACGAGCAGAAGGCTTGGCTCTGCTCCAGGCTACAAAGTTTCAATTATAGAATATAAATAAATTCCAGATACTGGGGCCTCTGCTTGAGTCACCAGGGGGCGTGGCCGGCCTGCAAACTACAACAGGCCCCTTGCCCAGCCCACCCCACGCCCCAAAGGAACCCTTACCCTGATCCGGGACACCCTTCAGGGCAAACCAGCTGGCCCCCAGCCATGCAGCAGGCCTCTATCCTATCTAATAAAAGAGTAATATGCAGATTGACCATCTCTCCAACACAAGATGGCTGCCCCCATGTGGTCAAAGATCCTGCCTCTATGTGGATCCCAAATGGCCACCACAAGATGGCCAGCAGGGGAGGGCAAGGGAGGACAGCTGTGGGTGATCAGGCCAGTAGGGGAGGGCAGTTGGGAGGGGCAGGCCTGATAGGGAGGGCAGTTAGGGGTGATCAAGCCAGCAGGGCAGTTAGGGGTGACCAGGCTGACAGAGGAGGGAAGTTGGGGGTGACCGGGCCTGCAGGGAAGGGCAGTTGGGGTGACCCTGGCCTGCAGGGGAGGGCAATTAGAAGCGAACAGGCTGGCAGGGGAGCAGTTAGGCATCAATCAGGCTGGCAGGGGAGTGGTTAGGGGGTGATCAGACTGGCAGCAGAAGTGTTAGGGGCAATCAGGAAGGCAGGCAGGTGAGCAGTGGGGAGCCAGTAGTCCTGGATTGTGAGAGGGATATCTGACTGTCTGTCCCACTGGGATTAGGCCTAAACGGGCAGTCAGACATCCCTCTAGGGATCCCAGATTGGAGAGGGTGCAGGCTGGGCTGAGGGACACTCCCCACACACCCCTTCATGGGCCTCTAGTTATCTTTATAAAAGCGAGCAAGGCTGGATGATAATATCACCAGTATAGCCACAAGGAAGCACTTGGAGCAGCAGAAAACTAAGCGTTTTCTTAGCCATTTTGAGTATTTTTCATCTTACTGAATTCTCACAACAACCACTCCTATGTTATCTCCACTTTATAGACCCTGGAACTTGAGAAATAGAAAGTTAAGTGACTTGCTCAAAGTCATACAATAAATGGTGGAATTTATGTTCTTAATCACACACCCAATGTAATACGGACTTTGAACCCGTCCTTCGAAAACGTCATGCCCTCTGCATTTAGCCTTGTGGGCCCAAGCCCTGGGAAACCGGGCCAGCAGGCCCTTGGGCTGTGCAGGGGGCGGTGTGGGTGGGCGTGCACCTGGCTGGCACACTCGGTGAGCTCTGCCATGTTCCAGTGAATGCCTGTGCCATGATGTGCTTGATGATCCCCTGGTCTTGGCTTTTTAGGTTGTTTTTGAATTTTGTTCTTAAAACAAAAACAAAAACCTGCACTGAACATCTTTGTGCTGAAAGCTTTGTCCGAGTCTTGATTGTTTCCTAGGAGAGAGTCCGAGCTTTCAGTGCTTTTTAAGGCTCTTCCCAGTTGAGCTCCTACCAGCCGGGCGGGCGAGTGTTCTGGAGACTTAGTGAGGCGGCCAGTGAGGGTTCCCAAGGTCGAAGTCTCTAGCCGGGCTGGCCCAGAATCCCTGGGCATTGCCTTTCCTCTGATCCAGATGCTATGGACTTCCTGGGCAGGCCCCACACTCTGGACCACAGGGGACGTCACCATCTGCCGTCTGCATCCCAGGCCATGGAGAACCTCAAGGTGGTTATAGCATCCAGCCTTGTGGTTTCGCTAAGGAACCATCATTCTCAGGCCATACAAAAATATCAACTTAAAAATTAGCCCGCTGTATTTGATCAGATATTTAATTAATTCACCCCTAATGCCTTGGGAGGGCCAGACCAAAAAACGATTTTGTGGGCTTTGTACGGTCTGCAGGCTGGACATTCCCTACTCCTGCTCTAAGAGATGGTTGTAAGTGAGTCCATTTAGACCTGCACTTCCCAACATCTGTTGGTTAGACATTTTCTTCACAGTGAGAAATAATCTTGAAAAACTCCTTATGCATGATTTAATTATGCTTTAAAGCAATATTTTCAACGCTAAAAACATGATTTTTTTCAGTCAGAAATGATATTAAGCCAATATATTATTAAAAGTGGACTTTAGAGCCATTTAAAATAACATTGTAAATAACATTAAAGCAGGCGCGTTATGGCCGTGCTCAAATTATGAGTGAACAAATGGTGCTTCATGAAGTATGGACAAGCATCATTTGCTGGCAGCTGGGTTAAAAATGGACATTCGACATCATGTTTGAGTTTGGGGCCCAATGTATACTTAATAGGACCGCAGATTGGACTATATATCACAGCATAAGAAAAACACATACGTTGTTTTCATGGCCTGATATTTGGCATGTTTGAAATTTTCCTTACAAGCAAAACTGTTATTTTTAAAAAGTAAGCTTAGTGTTTTGTTTGCAAATGACACGAGAGAAGATTTCAGGCCCCTATCTGCAGGCCGGTTTCCACCAGCAACACCCCGCGGGCTGCAGATGGTCTTTCTTTCTAATAAATATAAAAAGTCAGAACAGTTTGCCAGTTATTCTCTTTTCCCTTTAGAAAATGATTTTGGAAGTTGTGGAGACATCTTTTCTAAAAAAAGGTATATATTTTTTAATGATTTCAGAGAGGAGGGGGGAGAGAAGGAGAGAGAGAAACATCAGTGATGAGAGAGAATCATTGACCGGCTGTCACCTGCACGCCCCACACGGGGGATCGAGCCCGAAACCTGGGCATGTGCCCTGACTGGGAATGGAACAGTGACTCCTGGCCCACAGGTGGACACTCAGCCGCTGAGCCACGCCGGCCGGGCTGTGGAGACATCCTAAACATTCTGGCCAGATGAGTGCAGTTTCTAGATCTGGTTGCCAAGGTCCGGAGGTGAATCCTCAGCGTCGCTGTCACTCTGCTCCCCCTGTATTTCCACAGCCTGAGGCGACCGGCCTGAGGGGGGAGCCTTGAGCCCCACACCCAGCTGACCTCTGCTGACTCTTGTCTAGCCCTGGAAGGCTCTTGAACTATTCTGCTTTAAAGAAAAAAAAATTCCAATTTCATAGCTAATTTTGTTTATTTGAAAAAACAAACAGAAACAGCCAAGACCTGGCTCAGTGGATAGAGTGTTGGACTTCGGACTGAAGGGTCCCGGGTTCGATTCCGGTCAGGGGCATGTACCTTGGCTGCAGGCACATCCCCAATGGGGGGGCGTGCAGGAGGCAGCTGATCGATGTTTCTCCCTCATCGATGTTTCTGACTTTCTGTCCCTCTCCCTTCCACTCTGTAAGAAATCAATACAATATATTAAAAAAATGAACAGAAACAGGCGGTTTTATCATTGCGATGGCAGAAAACTCTGGAATGCCTTTGTGGACCCCTAGGGGAGGGTGTTGAATCCCAGATTCAAAGATGGTCATTTGGACAAATGCTCCCTCCAGTTTCCCTTTGGACACAGGGCACCGTGGGTGGAGGTCTGATTTGTTTCAAGGTCCCCCATTCAGAAACTTTTCTAAAGTGGGAGTTGCAGGGATTTGGGGTTTGGGATTTGGTTTTAGCCCAAATGGGACTCAGGTCAAGAACCTAGAGCTGTTCCAATGCAGTCTCTCTCTCTCTCTCTCTCTCTCTCTCTCTCTCTCTCTCTCTCTCTCTCTCTCTCTCTCCCCCCCACCCCCCTTCAGTTTCCTCATCTGCCAAACAAAGGCAGAGAATTATCTAACCTTGACACGTGGTCCAGGACTTGGATTCTTTCTTAAGCACAAAGCCCCTTTCCTGCCTACCCATGGAAGAAGAATTGCAGGCGGTGATCCGTACCTGTGGAAACAGTGCGTGAGCAGCTTGGGGCAGGGTTGAGGGAATTGTTCGCCATCCTCTCCACCCTCAGTCTCCCTGGCAAATGGACACTTCTGGTTTGAAGCTGCCTTTATGGACTTTCCTCCCCTCCCCCCCCCCCCCCAATGGAGAGAGAGAGACACAGAGAGAGAGCTTTGCTGGGGTCAGCTGATGGAGGAAGCAGGAATCGAAATGCAACTGGAATTCTGGGCTTTATTTACTTCCTTAGGAACCAGAGCTGGGTCAGCCCTCTGTGGTGAAGGATTGATCCTGGAATCTTCTCTCTTGGTTTCACAACTGCAACTCCATTTCTGGTCTCTAGAGGGCGTGGGACCCAAACTCCAGGGCTCTGGCCCAGAATCCTGTGGATTTGTGGGGAGTTCAGGAATTCTTGAATGTTCCTACTGCAGAGGGGCGCAGGAATCTGAGTTTACAGCTGGGGAACTCCAGGCCTAGAGCAGGGAGCTCACTCAGGGTCACAGATTTAGAGGCGAACCAGGAAGTTTCAGTTCCAGTCAGCTGGCCCGGTCTCTGTTCAGGCCTCTTGCAAACGCTGGGAGACTGGGAGATGGGGACATTGGTGAGGAGGTCTCCATCTTCTGTCCACCCTCTTCCTCAGTCACCTTGCTCATCATGAAGTGTTTTTCCCTTTGAGTCATCCTAAGTAATTAAGTAAATTCCTTGGGGGTGGAGCTCCTGAGACTGAGACTGAGGCTCTTAGTCCTGCAGGAAATGTAAGACAATCCTTTAACTCAGGCGCTTTTGATTTGGAAAATTCTGGTAAGGTGGGGAGATACAAGGCCTTTCTGCTGCAGACACATTTTGCAGGTCGGGACGGGTCCTGGGAAGGCTCCCAGAGGAGATGGCATTGGAGCCTGAATCAAAAGAGGAGCCTGTGCACCTGGCTGGGTGGCTCAGTGGTTGAACGTCGGCCCATTCCCTGTCAGGGCACCTGCCTGGGTTTCAGGCTTAATCCCCAGTAAGGGGCATGCAGGAGGCAGCTGGCCAATGATTCTCTCTCATCATTGGTCTTTCTCTCTCTACCCCTCCCTCTTCCTTCCTCTCTGAAATCAATAAAAAATATATACACACACTAGAGGCCTGGTGCATGAAATCTGTGCATGGGTAGGGTCCCGAGACCTGGCCTGTGATCAGGGCCAATCGGGGCCTTCCTTCCCCAGCTGCCGGCTGCTGCCTGGGGCTCTTGTTCGTTCCACACTGCCCCCTGGTGACCAGCGCATGTCATAGCAAGCAGTCGAACTCCTGTGGGTCCAACTCCCGAGGGGGCAATTTGCATACTAGGCTTTTATTATATAGGACACAAAAGAAGCGCCCGTGTCTGGGAAGGGCACTGGGTGCAGAGGGCACACCAGGGGCAGACACAAGGGCCATTTGGTGCATGTAGGTGGTGGGAGGGGTGGTAGGTGGGGGGAAAAGGTGGGTGCTTTTTCCTGGGGGCCATCAGGACCCACGGAACTGCATGGCTCAGCAATGCTACCTCCCTCTAGGCTGCTCCCAGGGGACCTGTCCCTGCTGGCATTTGGGAATCAGTGGGTTAACAGCATGAAGGCTGCATCCCCACTCTCACAACCTTTCCCACCCCGCGCAGGGCCATAATTCTCCCTAATAAAATAACACGAAGCTCAATTATGCTCCTGTTCCCATGTTCCTGGACTTCATTAAGCACAAAGGGATTACAAACTTGTATAAATTAATCAATGTACCATAATCCTAAAAATTAGAAGACGAGTCCTTGAGGAAGAAATGTAATACAGGCTTTTTAATTAGCAGGGTCCCAGAGATTCATTGCCCTCCCTGCAGGTCCTGTGTTTATGAATTGCCTTATGATTCGAAGGGGAAGGCCCCGTGGATGCCCGGCCTGCTGAAAGGAAATCCTAGAAGCGGCACTCATTTCCCGGGCTCACCCCCTCCTCAGAGCCGGAGCCGGGTGACAGAGCTGGCCTGGCTTTTCTTCCTTTTGTCCCACAAACAAGAGCCGACTTTTAAAAGGAAACTCAGAAAAGGGATCCAGAGGGGACGTGAAGCGACTTTTATCCTTCTTACTGAGCCTGTGGGGTTTTAGAACAGATTCTGGGGGCACAGGGGTCTGGGTTTGAGTCCGGGCTCTGGGAGAGCAGGCAGATGCTCCGACCTCTGAAAGCCTCTGTTTCGTCCATGTCTGGTTCCGTCCTAGATCTTGATGAGAAACGCCTCCTGATGACACTTGAGAACAAAACTATCAGACCCAGAAGCGTCTCCAGCCGCTGCAGCTTCCTCCTTTCCAGGATGGGGCAGGCCATCCTCCATTCTGGCCGAGTGCATCTGGACTGCACTTCCCATCCCCATGTGCCTAACTGGGCCATCTTTTTCTTTCTAGACCCTTCTCTCTTCTAGACCTTACTCTCTCCTTCCCGGCAGCCTTGAGCCATGCCAAGTCCGTCCATCTAACAAGCCAGAGCACAATTCTTTCTTACCTGACTCCCCCACCCCCCACAGCTGCTACCTGTTGCCTCTCTCCTCCCGTCTGCAAATGACATGGCCCCTTGGCTCACAGCTCAGTCCCTGCCCACAAGGCGACAGTCATTCTTCTCATTGAGAACCAGTGCGTCTTTCTCTTATTCGATCTCTTTGCAGCAGTGGGCTCAGACGATGCTTCTCCCCTCCCCAGAGCGCTCTCTGGCTGGTTTCTTCCTGGCTGTTTAGACGATTTCATGGGTGGGTGGGTGGACGGACCGATGGATGGATGGCCCTGTTTCCTTCCTTTCCCATAAGCACCTGTTGGCTCAGTCAGTGAGTGAGAGTATGTTTGCTTTGGGACATCTTTCCTAATGGTTTCCCCCGGGACTGAGGCTGATACTGATTCGGATCCAGGTACAATCCCCTTGGGATCCTGTTTGGGAAAGATTTTACTTCCACTCCATGAGCTATTCCCATCATCTCTGATTTACAATGGGCTTGGCCTCTAGTTAGGAATCAACAAGGCTCATGAGTCCGCCTCACCCGGAGGCTCCGGGGTCATGGGGGATTGCAGCATCAGGCTGTGCTGCTTGAGGTTGGGCCCCGGTGGACACAGGGCCCCCTGGTGACCATGGGCTTGGCCACTCCTGCTTTGCCTCCACCTTGGCCCCATTGGCCCACATGGAGGGGCTTCCCCAGAATTAGAGGCTCAGGGCGGGGGCAGTGCTAGTGGCTCCCCGATCAGCTCCTCCTGCAGAAGCATTTGTTCTGTGTTCCCAGAAGAGCCCGGTGGTCCAGTCACTCACACCTCACACTCCACTCCTGGGTCTTCCCTGCTGTCTATTTTCATCCTGACTCATTTACCCTGAGTGTTTTATAAACACACACACACACACACACACACACACACACACACACACACACTCTTACTCTGTGTTTTACACACACACACACACATTTACCCTGTGTGTTTTACACACACACACACACACACACACACACATTTACCCTATGTGTTTTACACACACACACACACACACACTTACCCTGTGTGTTTTATACACACACACACACACATTTACCCTGTGTGTTTTATACACACACACACACACACACACACACAGCAGTGCTCCCAAAATGCTTGCCTCCTTCCCTTCCCCTTCCAGGATTTTCCTTGAAGGCTGGTGCGCTGGGGGAGCTGGGCCAGGGGTCTCTTTGCTGAGCAGTTTCATCAACACTGGGCTCAACCCGGAACACAGGAGGCACTACACAGGGAGGGGCGAGGGCAGAACCCAGTTTTTGGTACCCTATACATCCAGAGCGGACCTGTCATAGGTCACTCCAGAATCATTTTGCTTGTCAAACCTGTATTTCCGCACCCAGCCCAAGGCCAGGCACTGGGACCCACACGGGGAGGCAGGAGACCCTTGCAGTGAGGAGCTCAGACTTTGGAGGCAGACAGCTCTGGCTTGAGTCTTACAGGCTTGGGGGCAAGTCCCTGGCCTTTCCTGAGCCTGTTTCATTTATTTATTTATTTATTATTTTAAAATATATTTTATTGATTTTTTACAGAGCGGAAGGGAGAGGGATAGAAAGTCAGAAACATCGATGAGAGAGAGACATCAATCAGCTGCCTCTTGCACGCCCCCTACTGGGGATGTGCCCGCAGCCAAGGTACATGCCCTTGACCAGAATCAAACCCGGGACCCTTCAGTCCGCAGTCCCACGCTCTATCCACTGAGCCAAACCAGTCTCCGCCTGAGCCTGTTTCTTTATCAGTAAAACGGGGAGAATGTCTGTCTCCTGGGCAAGCTGCAAGGCCCGAATCAGATACCGCCCCTAAAGTGCTCAGGGCGGCACCTGGTCTGCAATGGGAGCCCGCGAAAGGGTGGTTGTTCTTTTTAATAATACATGGAGGCTGAGCGAATGCATAGATGAATGAATGTCTGGGAAACTTTCAGCCGAATGTGCATAATTAATGCTCATTCCCTCCCCACCCTCGCCCAAATGAAATATACAGAAGGTCTAAGGAAACCCATTAGCCGCTGCTAACGTTCTTCCCTAACAAGAGACCTCACAGCCGGAGCCAGGGCTCCTTTATGATCGGGGCACGGGGATGGATTCATAACACCCACCACTCCACGCGGCACCCCTCCCCGCGCCCACAAACCCACCAATCTAGGCACACCAGGGGCTGACAGAGGCGTTGCTCTCACCCCGACCCCTGTTCACCTGCTGATTTGTCTCCACACCTGCAAACAGCCTTCATTTCCCCTCCCCTCCCAATGCGAGGGGCCTTTGCTCGCCATGCAGCCTGCCTCCGGAGCGCAGTCTGCAGAGGGCAATGGAGACCGGAGGGATCAGCGGCCCCTCTTGGAGGCCGGCACTGTTCTTAGCTCTGTCTCTCCAGCAGGTGGCCTGGCCTGGGGTC
This sequence comes from Antrozous pallidus, assembly GCA_027563665.1. Lineage (NCBI taxonomy): Eukaryota > Metazoa > Chordata > Mammalia > Chiroptera > Vespertilionidae > Antrozous > Antrozous pallidus. The sequence continues at coordinate 47,228,531 of CM050525.1, forward strand.
TGGGCCCAGCCTGGTAGATGAATAACAACAGGAGACCGTCAGGGCCCAGGAAGCTAGGAGAGGGGAGGTGGGGTGCCCTCAGAGCACTGCAGAGCTGGAGGCGCTGGCTCACCCTTTATTTTGTTGGAAAGGAGAACCCCCCCTGTAAGTGTGCATCGCCTTTGTCCAGATGCTCCTTGTCCAGTGACCAGTGTAATTAAAAACAGCAATAAACTTCCCTCCATATGTTTGTAGTGGAAAAGGCCAGCCCTGGAAACCGTGTGCGCACTTGAGAATTGAGAGCGTGGCGGATGCAGGGTTGGGGGGTGGAGGCGGCACCCTGAGGCTCCCCGGGGAGAAGAAGGCACCCCGGTTTCCTCCGGAGCCCGCCTTTGTCATTGGGGCCGCTTCCCAGAGCCAGGAGGAGCAGGAATCGGGGGTCGTTTTGCTTTCTAAGCAAGAGGGTCAGTTTCTGGAGGCAAACGGGCTGCAGGCTGAGACAATCTGTTGGCGAAAATAACTCTGGATGCGGATCTAACAAAGACCATAAAAGAGAGGCTCCGGACTTGTCTCCAGCCTTGCGGGAGCCCGAGTCCGGCGGTTTTAAATGAAGGGCAGCTGCAGCCCGGGGCGCGCATCTGCCTCCCCCAGTCCCGCTGTAACCACACTAAAGGATAAAAAGAAAGGCAGGACTTTTATGGGTAAGAAAGAAATGGCATGACAGGCGGCTTGCCGGAGCCCAGAGAGGGCCACATGGAGAAGGCGGGACTTCCTGTCTCTGCAAGGAGCAGCAGGGAGAGGACAAGGTGGGGTGATCTGATAGTCAAGGTCAGGGGCAGGGAGGAGGTCAGGAGGAGGTCTCCCAGCTGGTGCTGATCTTAGATGTTCGGTCGGGTCAGCGCCCCTCCTAGGCCAGTCCTTGCCTCCCAACTCCGGCTGTCCACCCGGGATGCTCTGTGACTTCGCGTGAAAGGGACTGACGCTGGAGGCCTGGCTCCCCTGGGTAGCATAGCTCCTGGGCACCTGGGAGGGACTCAGCCTGCTACCCTGGTGACTAAGTAAGAACCACTCGCTCTTTGCTTTGCAAGAACTCTTTACCTTGACGCATTCACAGGAGTGGGGGCTCCCCTACCGCGTTGCAGGCGTGGATGGTAGAGGTACCTCTGCTGAGTTAGCGCCTTATGCATACCTGTGCCCATCTGAGCAGCTCACCTCACCTGTCTGCACCTTGTGAGAAGTAAGAACCAGACCGGGCATTAGGACCAGGGGTGAGGTTGGGGGTCTGTGAAGGGCTCTTGTACCACTCAGGACCTGGAGTCTGGGCAGGGAAACTGAGGCAGGCCCCCAGCTGCAAGAATGGCATCACAAGAGGGCTGGATCCGGGGTCAGCCCCGGGCTGCTGAGGTGGGCTCTGACCACGAGAAGGTCAGGCGATGTTGGGAGCCTGGCAGCCAAGAAGGGGTGGAGGTGGAGCAGAGAGGCCTTCAGTCAGGTTTGGAGGGTGGCTGGTGTTGGAACGTATTCTATCCGTTCTGGCTTCCATCTCCCCACTCTGCCCTCTCTCCTCCCAATTCTCCCCTCTGCCCGGTCTTCCTGGCTGCAGCCTGTTATCCAGGTGCAGTCTGAGCGGCCTAGGCTTGAAACCCTCCCACGGCTCCCAGTGACTTCCAAACTCGGTGATATGCCTTACAGAGTCTCCTGCAACCTCCCCGGGCTTTGTCCTCACCCATCCCTTCCATCTTGGGGTTTGGACGGACCACTCGTGCGCTGCATGTTTGCACGTGGTCATAGCCTCATTCCCTCCGTCTACCCCCAAGGCACCTACCTCCTTTCTGAACAATTCCCCGGGTCAGGTGCTTCAGGCCTCAAGACCCTGGGAGTCTATGCCTGGGCACTTGCTCTGGCCTCACTCGGGAGGCTGCCCTGCCTGCCTGCCCGCCTGCCCAGGCCCAGAGCCATGGCCAGGGGGTCGGGGCAGGGGGGAGGAGAAGGCCTCGGGAGCCTTGGCAAGCCGCGAGGAGCAGGAATTGGAGACTGACCGTCCAGCTTGCCAGCCCCCCTCCCCTTCTTCCCCCCTCCGGACAGTGCTGAGGTGAGCTCTGTCAGCTCGCAGAGGGTCCCCGGGGCTGTGTCCTGGTTGACTCCATGGCGACCTACTCATTCCTGCAGTCATTGCCCCCTTCTCCCCCCTGTTGCTGTGGGCTAGATGCTTTCGTGTCTCCACGTTCATACGTTGAAGGCCCACCCTGCAAAGTGATGGGAGTGGGAGGCCAGCCTTTGGGAGGTGGTAGCCTGAGGTTGAGCCTCAGTGACAGGGACTCCTCTCTGCCCTGTGGGTCCATACGGAGGGAAGGGCATTCCGCAGCCTGAAGGGGCTCTCCCCAGGACCCGCTGCATGGCCACCCTGATCCTGCATGTCCTGGCCTCGGACTGTGAGATGTCCATTTCTGTTGTCCACACCCAGCTGGAGCTGACCCAGACACCTCTTACTTCCCACTCCCTCACCAGCTTCCTGGGATTCCCTCCCCCCTCTCCACATACACACAACCAAGTTCTAATCTCAGGGTCTGCTTTGGGGGGGACCCAAACCATGGCTGTTTGACATCTGCTGTGTCTTCTACCGGGAATGCTAGCTCATTGGTTATGAACCCAGGCTTCCCTGAAAGGAGCCACCTTGTCTGGGCTCCCGAGGCGTGTGGCTCTGCCCTCCGGCTCACTTGCTCATTGGCGTAACCCAGCAGCTTCGGTGTGTGGTCCGGGGCGTGGGGCTCTCAGTATTGGGGCCGTGCATTCATGTTTGCGTGTCCAGTGGTTGGCGCAGCGCCTGGCACATGGTAGGGGATCTACACATGTGTGTTCAGGTGGCGGTCATGCTCCTTGTCCAATGTTGGCAGTCCGGGCTTGGAAACAGCAGGGAACAGTGTTTCCCATGTTTTCCAGATCCTTCCTTCCTCGGCCAAAATCCATAGACTTCCTGAATAATAGCTTGCGTTTGTGTAGTGTGAGGGCTTCTTGTAGTACCCAGTGTGAGGCTGGGCCTCCCGGAAACCCTGCAAGACAGCATCGCCCCATTTTACAGAAGAGATCACTGAGACATGGAGGCTGGTTGGCTGGCCCGAGACAGTAGCCAGGAAGATGGAGATTGTGGTCCAGGGTGATGAAGTCAATGGCCCGGAGGCACACAACTCAGGGCCTGCAGGAGAAAGTCAACCAGTCCCAGGCCTGTCTGTCTCCCGAATCCACATTCGCTCCCCTCACCAGTTGCCTGGAGTGGGTGCCTGCTGTTGTGTGGGGCCCACCCCCCACTCTCCAGTTCATTCTCACCATGAGCCTCTAAGCTGGAGAGAGCATGCGTCAGAGGAAGAGACTGAGGTTCTGAGAGTTTCCAGGACAGAGGCAAGCTCCGCCCCCAGTCAGTCTGGCCCCGTATCCGCGCTCTTTCTCTACAGCCAGCCGTTTCTTTTTTTCTAAACGTGCCTGTATTTCATGCCCTGGCAGCACAGGCAGCGAGAGGCGCTTTCCAGGAGGGAATCTGGGGAAGATCCGAGGGCAGGCGCTGAGCAGGAAATGTGGGCTTTGGGGTTCACAGTTTGCTGACCACTGCTAGACCACGGCTCTGGTTATCCCCAGCAAAGGGCAAGGGCGCTGGGGCACTTACCTACCAAATCTTGCCAGTCGTGGGGAGAGAGCTGATTCCGGGAGAGACTAGCTCCCGGCCCGCCCTGTGAGCTGAGTGCCCACCTGCGACCAGGACAGACAGATCCCCAGGAGATGGAAGCCGTAGTCAGCAGCTCCAGCTCTTCCTCCCCCTGCACCTGACTCTCCTTCCAACTGCTCTTTCCTCATCGCCTGCGGATGGAGGCCTTTTATCTCGATTAGCAGTGATGTGCCCTTAACAGACAGCAAAGGGAACTGAAGGGGAATTCTCCCGGTCTGTCGGCAGACGCTATTTCTGCTGAGAGTTCAATTCTGCAGAGGAGAGAGACCCACAGCTCCGCTTCTGCCTGGTGCCCAAAGGCTGTCCCCTCTAAACCCTGCTTGGCTGCCACCCCGCTCTCCGACGTCTCCACTGCCCGCTTCCCAGCACGAACAGGCCGAGCTTGGTGCCAAAGATCACCCTCACAGTGAAACAGAAGCGGGCCCTCGTCGGGTTAGCTCTCTGGTTAGAGTGTCGGCCTGCGAACCAGATGACCGGGGGTTTGACCCCAGTCAGGGCCATGTACCTCGGCAGAAGTTCGATCCCTGGCCCAGGCTGGGGTGTGTGAGGAGGCAGCCAATCTATGTGTCTCTCTTATGGTGATGTTTCTCTCTCTTTCTCCCCCCCTTCCTTGCTTCCTTCCACTCTGTCTGAAAATCAATGGGAAAAATATCCTAGGGTGAGGATAAAAAACCCCAACAATAATTAAAAAACAAACAAACAAATGAAATGTCCCACAAAAATGAAATGTCCTACCCCCCAGAAGATGGGCAAAATCTAAAAGAGCACAAAACCTAGTGCTGTCAGGGATGCTGCAAAATGGCATTCTTGACTATTATCTGTGGGGGATAGGGAAGGGGGTGGGAAGAGGAGGGAGGGAGGGAAAAAGGGAGGGAGGGAGAGAGGAAAGGAGGGAGGGAGGGAGGGAGAGAGAATTCAAGCTCTCTGATATCTTTTTATTAGGGCATAATCCCATTATGAGGTCCCACTCTCAAGACCTCATCTAGACTAATTACCTCCCGAAGACCCCCATCTCCAAATGCTATTACATTGGGGTTAGGGCTTCAATATATGAATTTGGGGGCGGGGGCACAATCCAATCCTTAGCAGCCTCTGACCGAGGGAGCATGAAATAATCGCAGTGGGGCTCAGCCCAGCCTGGGAGCGCTATAGACCCTCGATTCCAATAATTACAGGCTGTTGTTCCTTGTGATTAAGTGCCTATCCCACTGGTCGGCAAACTCATTAGTCAACAGAGTGGCATGTGGCTCGCAAGCCACAGTTTGCTGACCACTGCTAGACCATGGCTCTGGTTATCCCCAGCAAAGGGCAAGGGCGCTGGGGCACTTACCTACCAAATCTTGCCAGTCGTGGGGAGAGAGCTGATTCCGGGAGAGACTAGCTCCCGGCCCGCCCTGTGAGCTGAGTGCCCACCTGCGACCAGGACAGACAGATCCCCAGGCAGAGGGGTCGGTGCCTGTCACTGAAGCTGCTGGGTTGCATGCTCACCTGTGCGAAGCGCTGAAGATGGGCAGGGGGCTGTGGATGGCTGCTGGGGGGTCTGAGGGCTGAACCCAGGGTCGCCAACTCTCACATCTGAGCAGAGGAGGAGTTTCCTGGGAAATTCAGTTGTGGTCGTGGAAGGTGAGTGAGGGCATCTCCTGGTGCAGAAGGTAGGAGCATGGGGTTAAGACGGAGTTCTCTCCTAGGTGAATGGCTGACTCAGGAGCGTGCTTTGTAGTGATGGGAAAGCTCAGGGGTATGGGGGCACTGGGAGAGGTGGGGGTGGGGGCTGATCCAGGGAGGAAGGACTGGATGTGTGAAAATGTGAAGGCAGACAGATTGGAGGGAGGGCCAGACACAGATATAATGACTGGCCTGTGGGAAGAGACAATGCAGGAGCTTGATTGACAGCTTCTGTTTGTTCAGGAAATATAGGTGAGGGCAAGGCAAAGGAGAAGAGGGAGAGAGGGGGGCATTGGCTTCGTCACCCCATTTTTCTTGCACCTTTTTGGGAGTGGAGTGAGTTGATTTCTGTTGATGCAGAAATACCATAGCTATCAAAATAATTGCATTTTCTTTCATTGAAAATAAATACACGTTGGATGCTTCCTCACCCTTGGTTTCTCATAGCCTTTGAAATTACTTATTGGTTTTGCTTGTCAGCATTGTGTGCCTACGGAATGTAAAGTATACTAGTATTTTTGAAGGGCCATTTGCAATCATTAGAAAAATTAACAATGCATGTTGATTTTGACCTAACAAATTTGTGAAATTTGACAACTTTTACATTGGAATGGGTGAAGGAGAAGATGCCAGAGAGAGGTTAAGAGCCAGGAAAAGGGATTCCTTGGACAGTAAGGCGTTAACAGCTGACACCAAGTGCTTACCGTGATCTAGGCCTGTGAGCTAAGGGTTTTAGTTATTTGCTTCCACAATCCAATAAAGGAGGTATTATTATTATCCTGGTTTTACAAATGAGTAATTGGAAGCATAGAAAGGTATTAAGTGACTTGCCACAGGTTATACAACCTATAAGTGACAGAAATAGGAATAGAAATTCCCCCAATTCTAGTGGTTACGTACATCATATCCACATAGCTTCACTTAGCCTTGTCTACTGGCACTCATCCTATATAATAAAAGGCTAATATGCAAATTGTCCCCTTGACCGGGAGTTGGACCAGGAGTTTGACTAGGGGGCAGGGCTGGTCGGCCAACTGCCTGCAGCCTCTACTCCTGGCTGGCCCTGCCTCGATTCCCCTCTCCCATTGGAGGTGGGGCCAGCCAGCCAATCTCTCGCATCCCCCAGCCCCCTGCCTGGCTGGATCACCCTGATCAGGGAATCCAGCCAGACCACACCCATGCACGAATTTGTGCACTGGGCCTCTAGTCTTTATGTAATTTCTTCCTTTTTTAAAAAAAAATTTTTTGCCCAGCTGTAAGAGAGGTAATTGACATAATGTGGTATAAATTTAAGGTGTACAATGTGATGATTGATAGATGTATATGTTACAAAATGATTATCATATTAAGGTTAACACCTCCATCACCTACGTAATTATCACTTCTGGTTTTGTGATGAGACCATTTGAGGCCTACTCTCCTAGCTCCAAGTATACAATACAATATCCTTACCAATAGTCATCCTGTTATACATTAGGTCCCCAGAACTTACTCACCTTATAACTGAAAGTCTGCACTCTTTGACCAACATCTCCCATTGCCCCTGGCAACCCCTATTCCCCCTTCTGTTTCTACGAGTTTGAAGTCTTTAGATTCCACATATAAGTGAGACCATAGAGTATTTGTCTTTTTCTTTCTGACTTATTTCACCATTTCGTTAGCCTTGGCACACCATCAAAACCTAAATGCGGCCCAGCTGGTGTGGCTCAGTGGTTGAGCATCTACCTATGAACCAGGAGGTGATGGTTTGATTCCTGATCAGGGCACATGCCCGGGTTGTGGGCTCAACCCCAAGTGTGGGGTGTGCAGGAGGCAGCCGGTCAATGATTCTCTCTCCTCATTGATGTTTCTATGCCTCTCTTCCTTTCCCTTCCTTCCTCTGAAATAAAACAAACAAGTAAACAAAAACCCAGGACAAAATAAAACTTAAAACCGGAAGACCTGTACAGTGCCACAAGCTTGGGCTGATATATTTCTTTGCAAATTCTATGTCAAATATAAAAGGCCCGTTTTCCACCAACAGATAATTACACGTTTATGGAGCTGATCACCAAATTGCAGCGATGAAAGGGAAATTTCATCAGACCTCAGGAAGTGACTTACAATGATGAATATCTACTCTGTCTCTCTCCTTTAGTCTTACTGGCAAAAAGTGAAATAAAAGGCAAGACAGGCTGCATGTATCATGGAATGTTCTTTACTTGCTCCTCTGCGATAGTTGTCAAAAAAAATGACATTTTGAACAAGTGTATTAATTCGAATTAGAAGTCCTTTTGTACTAAAATGCTGGGTAGCTCAGTTGGTTAGAGAGTTGTCCTGGTATGCCAAGCTTGAGGGTTTGATCCCAGCCAGGCGCATACAAGAATCAACCAATGAATGCATAAATAAGTGGCATAAGTCAATGTTTCTCTCTCTCCCTCTCTAAAACCAATAAAAAATAAAAAACAAAATAAAAATGATGAGTCCAGAAACACATAAAATTATCTATTTTTGTTGTAAGACTGTGGGACATGACAGGAGACAACGTTATTTTCCCGACAAGAAGTGAAGATGCCCAAATGGGCTGAACGTTAGCATTAGGAGTTGCTGTTAGATGTTGTGACACAGAATTTGGAGCGTGACAACAACTTTTCTGGGTCCCCAACTTATTTCCTGTGCCTGCCATCCTGTGCACTTCCACATAGTTTATGGTTTTAATATAATTCTCTGGGTCTGTCCAAATCACATGATGATGAAACCCTTCTCGACGAAGATCCAGCGAAGGGATGAAGAACAGTGTTTGCATTAAACGTCATGAGAGGTTCTTTGGGCTGAAACGGAGTGCTTGGACCCCTCGCCGTTCGTTAGGTGGGGAGACAGGCCAATCAATCTGGTCCCTGCAGCTGTAAGTTTGCAAACTCTGAGTTTGTGCATCAGGGAGAAATGGGAAGTCTGTGCCCTCGATTCTGGGAGGAGAGATAGCAAGGGTAGAAGGATAGTGATGTTAATGCGGTGCAAGCGGCTGTCAGGATTATTAAAATTTAACCACATGCTACAACATGCAAGATGATGGACTGGTGCCCAGGATGCTGAGGACAAGAATGAGGCACAGCCTCCAAGGGAAAGCTCAGGCTATTTGCTCTTCATTTCTGGAAGCATAGCACAACCTTTGCAGCATGTGTTGGATAGGTGAACCCCTTGTTAATGTTGGAAGCTGCCTCCAGCCCTCCACTCCCTTTCTTAGCTTCGGGAGGAGGCAGACTCAGTGGGGACCTGCATTGTCCCAGCGCATGAGTTCACTTCAGGGTCTCCAGAGGGGTCCTGCCTTATCCCTTTCGACCTGAGCCACACGAGGGCAGGGCCTATGTCTGTTTTGTGTTTCTGGTGCCTGGTATATAGTAGGTGCTCAATAAATATTTGTTGCACAGACAGGTCCTGGGAGCAACGTTAGCATGAAGCGTGTATAAGGCTAGGAGAAGGTGAGGTCTGGGGGTTTGGTGCCCTTTGTCCCCTATAGCAGACTCCCTCCTAGAAGCACAGGAGCGGAGAGCCCATCTTTAGAGCTCTGTGTCCCCCCTCTTCTTTCTCATTTGCCCTCAGTGCTGGCGGCCAGATGGCTGAGTAGCAGGACCAGCAGAAATGCACTTTTCCTGCAGGTCCCGCATGGAGGGGATTCACCAGCCCTGCTGATTCTCCCATTGGGCCTCCCAGAATCAGCTCCTGGGTGAGACTCCCTCAAGGGCAACCCAAGGGCACTCGGAGGGAGAGGAGCCACCACTCCCTGGCCTGGCCACGGCTTCCCAGAGAAGGCCGACACAGTCTGCGGCTCTGACCTTTGGCTGAGGGGTAACTTGTGGCCGTGCGCTCACATTCTCGCGTGGACATTGCTCAGCGTTTCCTAATTGGCTTTACCATTTTCTCAGCGGTTAATATTCATCTGTCAATGATGGAAGCATAAATAAATAACTCCGGTTCAAGCGCACCTTATTAGGCCATACATCATGCTGGAAAGTTCGCATTCTTTAACCAGGAAGATGAAATTAGAAGCATCTTGAAAAAGCCTCCTTGTTATCAATCATGTCATCTTGAACATGTTCCCAAGCTTGCTGCTGGCTTCAAGAATAGATGTTTTATTCAAAAGAATGTATTTAAAGAAAACGACAGCGCTTTCTGATTTCAGCTTTTTTACAAAACAGGAACTCTTTCAAGCCCTCCTGATGATGAGCTTTCGGATGCCGTGGCAGCTGCGTGGAGTGGCTCCAGCCTTCTCGGGGTGCACCCACCCCGTGAGGTCGAGAATCTCCTGGCCCTTTGGAAAGGGGGTGGGGACGGAAAGACAAACATCATGTCTGGATCACATAAGTCCCAGCAGATCCAATATGTGATGAGGCTTCTCCTCTTGGTTTGCCGGTGGCTGTCTTCCTGTCCCTCGTATGGTGGAGAGTAAGACCCCGTGTCCTCCTCTTTTCACAAGGGCGCCGATTCCTTCTCAATCGCCCCACTCACATGACCTCGTCTAACCCTATTACCTCCTCGAAGCCCCAACTCCAAGTACCTTGACATTGGGGGTGAGGAGTTTTTATCCCTGGCTCACTGCCTGCAAGGGCGAGGGATACAGGACTGAACACTCTCCAGTGCCCTTTGAGCTCTGATCTACTGGACCCCAGAAGAGATAGATGAGGGGTTCATGTGGCTCTGTGCATCCAGCCCCCTCTTTCCAGGAGGACTCAGGATCTCCACAGCCCCAGCCCACGCCTATAGTGAACCCCACAGCACAGCGAGTGCGGTAAAGTAGAGCCTGAATTCGGAGAACGGGAGCCTGCCCAGCTCTACCTACCCATGGCTGTGGGTCAGTCACTGTCTCTCCCACAGCCTCATGCTCCCCATCTGTAAAACAAGGCAGTTGGATGGGCTCGTCTCCAAGAGCCAAGGTTTAGTCATCGTCCTGGGAATTAGAAGATGGTTAAGGCTTAGATGTATTTCTGCAAAACAAACAGAACTTGACCCATTATCCCCAAGCCCAGGTCCTGAGGGGCAGTGTCCCTCTTACTGGAAAGATGGGTTAGGATCCAGAGGACATAGGGAATCTGCCCATCAGGTTCAGGCCTCGCACGGAGGTCATTCTAAGGGCAAGAACCCTCAAAGTTTACTCACTCCCTGATGGTCCCCAAGAACAAACACTGGAGCCTCCACATTCCACTGGGTTGGCATTCACTGCTTCTTGGAATGAATGCCGGACCTGGAACAAACGTCATGTGCTAGTCCAACTTCCTCACTTGGCCTTTGAGAAAATAGAGGCCCTGAGAGAGGAATTCACTCCGTTAAGGCCACAGCCAGGTGGTGGCTGAGATGGGACTGCAGCCCAGGGCTCTGCCCGCCCCCCTCCACCCTGGATTTGTTTCTCCTTTAAAGGCGTTAACGCAACTCCTTGCAATGCACAACTTAGTTTTGAATCCCCCCTTTTTTATTAAAATATATTTTATTGATTTTTTACAGAGAGGAAGGGAGAGGGATAGAAAGTCAGAAACATCGATGAGAGAGAAACATCAATCAGCTGCCTCTTGCACATCCCATACCAAGGATGTGCCTGCAGCCAAGGTACATACCCTTTGACTGGAATCAAACCTGGGACTTTTCAGTCCACAGGCCGACGCTCTATCCACTGAGCCAAACCGCTTTAGGCAATTCTTCCCCTTCTTTATGCACAAACATACCGTTGGAGTTTATAAAAATGCAGAAACACTGACCCTCCCCTCGAGGACATAGGCTGCCAACCACACCCATCGGCCGCCCCCAACTGCCAATAGGACCGACTGGCAGAATTCACCATGGACAGTGTGCCGGCGCTTCCCAGACAGACCTCTCGGAATTAATAATGTTGAGCCTGTCTACAGCGGTTCATATGAGTCAAATGGGTCAGTTATGACAAATGTGTCTCCCCCCAGCCCCACTGTAAAAAATGGGAGGCGTTAAATTGAATTACAGGAGGCAGCGTCCAGCACAGATCCCGTTATGATAAAGCCCCATCAATGCCTGAGTGTCCCGCCTGGCAAGATGGGGTGCTATGGAAGGAGGGAGGTAACTGACAAAGTGCTAGGGGGAGGGAATGTGGACCAGAAGATGATGTGGGGGGCAGGCAGGTGGACCGGGCCCTGGAAGAGGGGAAGGATTTGGGCACACGTACAGGTGTGACTTGAGCCCCAAAGAAGAGAAAGCATAGAGCACGTTTGAGGAATGCGGGATGTAAGTGGAGAAATGATTGAAAAAGGCTGGATGGAGCCCAGTTGTGAAGGTCTCCATTGCCAGGCTTAGGGCTTCGGCCACCTCTGAGAAATCAATCAAACCGCAGTAGCAGTGTGGTTGATGGAGAGAGGGGAAGGTGGACTTTGGAGGAAAGGTATTGTGCTTACTAGTCGGTGACCTTTGGCAAGTCAGGTAGCCGGTCGTCTTGACAATGGCAGAGAAAGGTTTTTATGGGTGACGCCTCACTTTTTACGAGCACGAGCGTTAACATGTATTGGTGTGCTACACTTTACATAACTCGCAGCATTGACTCTTCCGAAGGACTTTCTGTGGCAGACACTGTTCCTATCTCATGTCAACAGCTGAGGACACCGGGGCTCAGGCCTGGGCTTCTGGTTTACCCCGCTCGGCGTGGGAGAGCGGCCCGCCTGCGCGATGGGGCCAGGCTGTTGCCCACGGACCAGGGTCAGCGCTCACCACCCACGTGGTCTTACGAGGAGCCAGCATGTGCTAACGAGCATCTCAAAGGAGTGATTTGTTGAGTCTTTGCAACAGTCCTACCCGGTTGGTATATTGCTTCTCCCGTGACGTGGATGGGGAAGGTGGTGCCCATTCCTATCAGACAGCTGATGCCTGAGATCCAGGGTTTGGTTGATTTTCATGCACCAGGTCACATGCCCAGAGATTCCAATTTAATCGCCTGGGTGGTGTTGGATATCAGTATATTTAAAATCTGCCTGGGTGATGCTGATGTGTAGCTAGGGTTAAGAACCCCCTGGTCTGGTGGCTAAGCTCATATTCATTTTTCTAAAAAAAGATATTTTTATTGATTTCAGAGAGAAAGGGAGAGGGAGAGAGAGGTAGAAACATCAATGACGAGAGAGAATCATAGATCACCTGCCTCCTGCACGCTCTCCACTGGGGATCGCGCCCGCAACCTGGGCTTGTGCCCTAACCAGGAATTGAACCGTGACCTCCTGGTTCATAGGTCAGCACTCAACCATTGAGCCATGTGGCCAACCTAAGCTCATATTTCTACCCAAGATTTAAAAATGAAAAATTCGTGCACTTCTTTACCCACAGTGCCCAGGGGTTCCCAAACTTAGATACTTATTCAGTAAACCAACTGGCTTTAAAGAAAATAAAGTTTGAACCATACTGTGATTACTGTTTTCTTTTTTTTTAAGACAGGGTGAGAGAAGCTTTTTTAAAAATTTAGATGTACTGGCACATTCATAGTAGTGCCCAAGGCAGAAATAGCTTTTACTCATCTGTCAAGCTTCGATCATCACCTGCCAGCACAACACTTTTTTCCTGAACACATTGGAAAGAACATGAACTATGAGGCCTCCCAAATGGTCAGAAGTGTGGGCTTTGGGAGAAGAAAACTTGCGTCGTCATCGCTCCCCTCCCTGCACGCACGCCCTGTGTGCACATCGGGTTTGCTTATATTTTATAAAGAGGTAATTTGCAAAAGTGCAGTTAGTCCTGTCATGCTTTATCATTTAAATGTCTCCAGAACCGGTTGCTGACATGCAACTGATTAGCAGCAGACCTTAGTGCCAACTTAATCAGCATCTAATCCAGAGTAGGTATTAAAGATGGAATGAGATTAAAAAAAAAAAGAACCCTTCTCCCCCATTCCCCTTCTCCGTGAGCTATTTCAAATAGGATGCTCAACTTTTCCTATGGTTTGGGAAGCTAAAAGCTATGTTTGAATACTTTTATTACATGAAAAAGACACATAAAATGATAAACTGTCAAAACATTAGTGTAATTTTTCCCCGTTGGAGAAATTGAATTACCTCTGCTTCCTTTGCTATGGTTGCGAGGAACTGTCAATCACTCTGCCCATAGTTGGGGGAGGGGGAAGGGAGTGCAGCCACCTCCATCTCCCATGCGTGTTCTAGAAAGGTAAGTCAGCAGTTGGTCTCCCAAGGCATAGTACAGTTTTCATTTTGTCCTTGACCCTGTATCCTTCCAAGAAATAATAATTAAAAAATGTTGGTCAGTTTTTGCTTTTATTATTTGACCAAAAAGAAATAAATACATAAAATGAGTGAATTAATGAATCAATCAATCCTGATACAAACATTTGAAGGAAAATAATGCTAAGGTTTAGAATTTTTAAATAAACTTCTTTAGCCCGGCCAGTGTAACTCAGTGGTTGAACAGGAGGTCACTGTTCAATTCCCGGTCACAGCACATGCCTCGGTTGCAGGCTCGATCTCCAGTAAGAGGCCTGCAGGAGGTAGCCAGTCAATGATTCTCTCTCATCATTGATATTTCTCTCTCTCTCTCTCTCTCTCTCTCTCTCTCTCTCTCTCTCCCTCTCTCCCCCTCTCCCTTACTCTCTGTTATCAATAAAAAAATATATTTTTAAAAAGTTCTTTAAAAACATACACATAAATAGTTAAAAGGATGTGTCTTCCCAGGATTCCTACTAATATTTTCAAGGAAAGCACATGCCTAGAAGTGGTGCCCCTTGGACTCCCAGTGGGTCGCTGCTGTCTGGGTGTGAGCGGACTTTTCTGCTTTCTCTAGCAAACCCTCTTAAATGTTCCACTTCAGTACATCCTGATGCTAAAACATGACCCTGGGGCTGGACCGCAAGCGCGGTGAATGTTCTAATTTTCCTACTGAAGGTTTCTTCTTACTAACCAGCCTCTCCTGCCCCGCTCTCTCCCTCCCTGGGCACGACCTTCTCCTCTCCAGACGCAGGAGTGCCCAGGCCAGAGCAGAGGAGGGCAGAGGGCAACACCTGCCTCTTACCTGGCAGAGTCCCACGGCTGTCTTGTGCGAGCCCCCACTCTGGGCGACCCTCGGGCAGGGTCACTTTTCCTACCGCCCGATCAATCCCTGGCTGTTCACATCTGAAAACCCTGCTCTCTTCCTTCTAAATGCATTTTCAAAGGTTACAGTCCGTGAAACGATGCCCCGGCTCTCCATGAACTCAATTTGGGCTTGGTAAAATTGAAAGCAGTGGCTCCGAGGTGGGCAACGAGCCTCTCTTAAAACAGAAGAATTACATCTTACACGCAGTGTTTATTGCAACCTAGATCAAAAGTGGGGCTGGCATCTTTTAAGCTATCACTTCCCATGTCCAGTCTCAATGAGCTGGAATACCCCGACTCCTCGAAGAGGTAATGGTGTCTCAGACAGAAGTGACATCTAGTGCATCTAAAAGGTACAAACCTGCCCTAGCCGGTTTGGCTCAGTGGACAGAGTGTTGACCTGAGGACTGAAGCGTCCCGGGTTCTATTCCGGTCAACGGCAAAGACCTCGGTTGCAGACACGATCCCGGGCCCTGGTCAGGGCGTGTGCAGGAGGCAACCAGTCAATGTGCCTCTCTCACATGTTTCTCTCTCTCTCTCTCTCTGTCCCTCCCCCTCCCTTGCACTCTCTCTAAAAATAAATAAGTACAAATAAAAGGTACACGGCCGCAGCTAGAGGTGCTGTTGTCCAGGATAGTGGTTTGCAAGCCGTTTGGTGTCCTTTTTAAAGCAGCGGAATCTTCGTCTCCATGACGTATTCCACAGGCAGAGACCCGTTACCTACAGCAGACTCAGCCCGAGGACAGGCCAGGGCTCACGAGCACTGCTTTCCAGAGGTGTCAGCTGGCTGACCTAGACATGTGCCTCTCCTTAAGGGCCATTCTGATTATTTATTACTTTCGCAGTGGGAGGTGAAAAGTTGATGCTGGGCTTTTCTACCACCACAGAACTCTTGATTTCATAGGTCAAGGTTGAGCGGTCTTCCTGTGATTCAGATATTCAAAGCATATCCGTTGAGATCATGAGAGAGGCCAGGACACAGGCTCCCCGGGCTACCTGTTCTCCGTGTAACCAGATTTCACAGAAGTTCCGGGTAGAGTGATAATCGTGTCCAAGTTGCTTGGAGTGTATGCCATGGGCCGGAAGCCGTGCTAAGGGTCACGTGCATGTCATCTCATTCAGTGCCCACAGCAGTCCCGGGAAGTAAGTGTTGTTTTGCTGATCAGCTAAGTTCAGAGAGGTCGAGTAACTCACACATAGTTACACAGTACATCAAGCGCACACCTGGAATTTGTACTCTAGTGATGCGTCTCCAGAACCCACCCTCATAAGCACCATCTCCTAGAGCTAGCTTTGCACACCCTACCACAGGAGCAAATCCTGTTTCCTTTCCTCTTCCTTTCCTTGTATTCATCCCATCCCATCCCATCCCATCCCATCCCATCCCATCCCTTTCCATTCCATCTCATCTTGAGTCTTCCCTCTTCCCCTCTTCTTTGCCTCGAGACAGCCTGATCCATTTCTTCTCACCAAGAGCCCCAGGGGCTGCTGACACCCACACTCACTGTTACTTGAAATATCCCCAGGAAAGTTTATGCCCTCAAACGTCCCAGGAATGCGCAGAGAAAATAATTTGTGTTGTGTGAGTTGAAACAGTACACTCCTCCTGGACTCAAAGCCATGTCCTGCCTCTGACAACATCTGGCTGGTTGTCCGGCCCATGGTGGGTCACATGTGCCTGTGTGAGGAAGAACTCTCCCTTTAAGGAGGGCCGAGTTGGCAGATGCCCCTCCCCAGCTTCTTGCAGGCCGAGGCACTGAGCTTCTGCCAACAAGGAGAACACCCTGGCAATAGTTTGCCCAAACCCTGATGCCTCTAAAATGATCTATTTGATCATCAAGGCTGCATCCCCCACTGCGCCCCCTGGCTACCATCGCAGGCCTCCCATCGTCATCTGGTCTTGTCTCCAGCTGGTCCTAAGGAAGAGGGGAGGCCCCGACAGCAGGAACCCTCTCGAGTCCTCTCCTTTACTTCCAATCCTAACACAGAGAAGTTGGACTCCGGAGTTGTGCAATGGGGCTTGGTGGCAAGACCAGGTCTGGAGATGAGGCTGGGGCAGTGGCCCTCCTGGTAGAATCTTTAGCTTAGGCAGGGAGGTCACAAGAGAGCCACAGGATCTAAGCAGACAAGAGAAGAGGTGATGACTTGATAGAATGTGGGCCCTGGGGAGACAAGCACAGGGCCCTGACCAGTCCTTCAGTTTCCTGGTCTTGACAGAAAGATCCCCAGAGGGATGTCTCCTTGCATTTTGCAGGAGGCATCTCCATGGCTTCACTCTAGTCCTGGCCCTGGCTGAAAATCCCAAGTGCACATCAGTTTCTTCTGGCACCAACTTTAAAAGTAAGTATCAGGGAAGGACCCTACTGGGTTGAGTCACATGAACTTCTTGCGTCATTTCCTCATCTCTGGGTCTCTGTCTGCTCAGATCTTAAGTGGATAGGTGGGACGAAATGGCCTCTAAAGATTCGCTGGATCCTAATGTCCTAAGGGTGATGCATCTTTTCATTTCTGGATCCCCAGAACCTAGCACAGGGCGTGGCACACACCACACTGTGGGTCTCCGTAAATGAGTGCGCTTGAGTCTGCCTCTTCCTAGTATCCGCTATTGCGCGAACCACTGAGAACTGGATCCCACTCATTTCTCAGGATTCGTGGGTTCTGGGCCAAACCCTGGATTGGGAAAGATGTGTTTATGATGCAGACCAGGTTGGGGAGATTTTTGTCTAAGCAGCAACAGCTTGGGGACAGCTGTCTGTGTGGTATGGCCTGGTGAGAGCATTCCTCTCCATCTTGGCTCTGCCCTCCAGGGAGGGACGAGGGATGGGTGCCCAGATAGCTGGTGATGAACCAGGAGGTGATGATCACCTTCTGTCAGCTGGTGATGACAGGAGGGCAAGGCCCCAGGAGACTGGCCTGCATGCTTTCCCTGGGTCAAGGCTGAGAGACTTCAAGGACAATCTGTCCAACACTGTGCCCGTCTGACTGTTAACTCCAGTCTCTGCTGCTGAAGGAACCCAGGTGGTGGTGTCAGTTGGAGGTGAAGGGTGGTGGTGTCAGTTGGAGCTGAGAAAACGAGCCACTCTCTGTCATCTCAGCCCCATTTCCTCTTTGAGAGACTAGGAAGGGCTAACAAGGAATTCTGCCCTCAGAGAGAACAATGGATTCACAGTGTGGGCGTTGGAGGTTGAATCCCAGCTCTGTCCTCCACCACCTGGGTGTGCTTAGCGAAGCTGATTAGCTTCTTTGAGCCTCAGTTTTACTATCTGTAAGATGGACCTGAGAGCATCACCCACCTGCCAAAGTTGTGTCTGAATAGTCATTGCACAGATGTAAGTTTAAGTCACTGTGACATTTTTGATCCATCCCATTGCTTGTGAAAAGTTATATCCCAAATTCAGGGTTCTTGTCTTGTTCCTGGCTATGATGTTAGCGGTGGGTTTGGCATATATAGCCTTTATTATGTTGAGGTGTGTTCCCTCTATACCTGCTTGGTTGAGAGTTTTTTTTATTTTTTATCACAAGTGGATGTTGAATTTTGCCAGTTGCTTCTGCATCTATTGAAATGAGCATATGATTTTTATCCTCCAGTTTGTTAATGTGGTGTAAAGCGTGTTGATTGATTTGTGGCTGTTGAGTCTAAATGCACGGTTTCTAAACTGAGCGTGTAGCAGTGTAGATTCTCCACTCACATGTTGGCGCTCCATATTGTGTTTAATTTGACAGGAGGGCTTGTTGCTCTCAGACATTTCAGCAGCTGATGGCAGAGCGGAGGGAATGTGCGCTCTGCCTTAGCCAGGTCAGGTTCTCCACCAGCCAGTCTGCCATGCAGGGTTGTGGTGAGGAGCAAGGATGCCTACTATGCCCAGGACACATGAAAGGTGCTTTCCTATGTGAACCCGCGATACCCACAGAAACCCTAGGGTGGGGGGTTGAAGGAGCTGGAGCTCAGCCAGGGTCCCATGGACAGTGAGGGAGGGGATCTGAGACTCAAGTATGAAAAATTCCTGCTCCCTGGACACGTGTCACGGAGCCGCCTCCTGTGCCCTTCCCGACCTTACATCTGGGTGGCTTCTTCAGTGGACAAAGGCAGGCTGCACCACGTTGGTTTTGGGAAGAGCTCTTTCCTGCTCTGGTTCTTCTATATCCCGCCTCCCGCTCCCCCTCCTCCCCCCTCTCCCCCCTCCCACTCTGTCTCCTGCTCAATTTTCTTGCTGATTCAGCCCATGACCCCAGCAGCCTGCCAGCTGGTATCTAGAGATGGCTGAGGAGGAAGATGTTTGCCGATAAAATGCCAGGGTTTCCGCCAGCTTTGAGCTCCACTCCTGTGCTCTGCCTTCGTCCGGTAGGTTTTCCTTCTGGCCTGGCTGGTACACAGCTCAGCAGCCTTCCTCAGGGCCTCGTG
The DNA here is from genome assembly GCA_027563665.1 of Antrozous pallidus. Taxonomy (NCBI): domain Eukaryota; kingdom Metazoa; phylum Chordata; class Mammalia; order Chiroptera; family Vespertilionidae; genus Antrozous; species Antrozous pallidus. The sequence goes on from CM050525.1 coordinate 47,247,351, forward strand.
CCTGGGCTCCTGTTCTCTGACTCCCACCGGGTGCAGAAGATGATGCTTCCTGGCAGCCAGTCCGCTCCAGCACGGGGTCCTGGCATCGGCAGTCAAAGACGTTGCATGTTCAGTCAAACGCATTAGTCTGTTTAGCGTAGCTGACTCATGCTATCGGCTAGCCCCCTGGTTGGCAAACTGCGGCTCTTTGGCCCCTTGAGTGTGGCTCTTCCACAAAATACCACATACAGGCACGCACGTACAGTGTGATCGAAACTTCGTCTGCTCTCAAAAGAAATTTCAATCTTTGCACTGTTGATATTTGGCTCTGTTGACTAATGAGTTTGCCGACCACTGGGCTAGCCCTTCTAAAAGCAAAAGCTTCTCATAGTGTACATTTTTGTCTGTGCAGAAGAAAATGGCATTTTCTTTCCCTTTCTTCTGCACGGTGCCATCACTGACATGCGCCTGTCATTTGTAGAAGGGCGACGCGTACAAAGAAGGGTCCTAGCCGGCTTGGCTCAGTGGATAGGGTGTCGGCCTGTGGACTGAAGGGTCCTGGGTTTGATTCCGGTCAATGGCATGTACCTCGGTTGCAGGCTCGATCCCCGGGCCTGGTTAGGGTGGGTTCGGGAAGCAACCAGTTGATGTGTGTCTCACATCAATGTTTCTCTCGCTGTCTCTCCCCCTCCTCCTTTCCCTCCATTCTCCCTCTTAAAAAAAAAATCAATGGAAAAAATATCCTCGGGTGAGGACTAGCAACAACAGCAAAGGTAAGCACCAAGGCCTGAGTATCTTAAAAGCCGAGGAAAGGGGAGTCTTTGCATCCAGGAGGACGTCAGTAAGTGGCCACAGAAATGGAAGGGAAGAAAGGAGACACCCACATCTTTGCTCTTCTGCAGGATGTGGGGCATGCGCCCTGGGTGTCCTGTGGGAGTGTTGGTGGCCTGTGAGTCTTATGTGAGTCTTTCCCAACACGTTTGGAAACCGATTGAAAGAGACTACTCAGAGTTAGAAAGCCAGAATTCTTCTCCTGGGTTATGAAGAGGCATTTTGTGACCTTAGACAAGTCGATGAAGCCTAGTGAGACTCGAGTGCCAGACTGGAAGAACGGCTTATGCCATGCTGGAATTTCTGAACGTGGACATCCGCTGTGAGACCGAACAGGAGCGGGAAAAGGCCCTGCCTACCTCTCGGGGGCAGTAAGGTCATCTCCAGGTGACAGTGCCCAAAGTTCTGAATCCTGTGCAGCACTGGCTGACGTGGTGCAGTGGCTGGGGCATTGGCCCTCGCACCAAAGGGTCGTGGGTTCGATTCCTGGTCAAGGGCATGTACCTCCGTTACAGGTTTGATCCCTGGCCCTGGTCAGGGCTCATGCAGGAGGCAACCGATCGATGAATGTGTCTCCCTCACATAGATGTTTCTCTCTCTCTCATTCCCTTCCCTTTCCCTCCCTCCCTCCCTCCCTCCCTCCCTCCCTCCCTCCCTCCCTTCCTCCCTCCCTCCCTCCCATTCTCTTTGAAAAGCAATGGAAAAAAATACCCTTGGGTGAGGATTAAAAAACAACAACAATGAAAGAAATCTGTGTGGAACTGTTGTTGTAATTGTTCCTGTGGTCCTTCTGGAAGCCTGAGGAGTGATGGGGCAGATGCTGCTTCAGGATGTGGACAGGGCTGGACAAGGCCTGCCTACAGGCTACTCCCTCCTTGCCCCCCACTCCTGCCCACTGCCCAGGGCAAGTCCGTCTTGGGAGTTCTGCTTTGCTCCTTAGAACATCAGAGCACATTCCAGTGGTCCACACTTGGCCATCGCCACTCTGCCTGGCTGGGCCTGAGCTCGGCTGCCTCTGAACTCGGCCTCCTCCTCTCCATCCAACCGGCTATCTTAATCCAGGGGAGAGAAGGGGTCCCTCCACCGGCCCCAGGGTTTTGGCCCAGTTTCCTACCCCAACCCCCTCCTCGGGTTGTGGCTCCTCCATGGTTTCAGGGAACTGAGCTAACACAAATAATGGATTTTTATTTTATTTTTTTAAATAACCAGAGGTTAAGAAATCTCTTACAAAGGGAGTGGTCGTCAAGCATGCCAAGAATCAAACGTGGCTGAGTGTTTTGTTCACAAAGCTGTAATTTGTAGATTTGTGTGTGTGTGTGTGCGTGTGTGTGTGTGTGTGTGTGTGTGTGTGTGTGTGTGTGTTAAGGGGGCTGGACCATCGAAACACAAAGCTCATCTATAGGCGACATTCCAGGAAAACGAGACACAGTCAGCTTTCTCCTTGAATATCGGAGACGGACAAAGCAATCCTGCCCGCCATCCACAGGAATGTTTCATTGCAACAGGGCTTCGGCCTCCAGCGGCCAGGCAGGGATGCTGAGCCGTGGAGTCCGTTTCTGGGCAGCGGTGGGCGGGGTCTACCGTCCGGGCAGGAGGGAAGGGCCCTGGAGGGGCTGACTGCACAGCAGCCTGCGGAGCCGTCCCAGGCGGACGCCGGCGAGGGTGGGAGTAGGAAGCTTCATTCCTATTTCACAGATGTAGATTCCGAGAATCAGAAAGGTTAAGGAACTCTCTCGAGACAACACAGCTAGAGGCACCAGGATTCCGTCAGACTGTGGTGGGAACTGTTGGCCTCTGCTTGATCTCCCCAGATCCCTCTTAGGGATTCTGCAAACCCACTACCCAGCAATATATACTTTGTCTCTCACTCTTATAGCCATGACTCCCCCAGGGGCCTTCCCTTATGGGGCCTGGAAATCCCATCGCCCCTGGGTTAGCCCGTAGCCAGTGGGCAGGCAGTGCTGGCTACAAAAGGCCAGCTGCCCACTAGCAGCAGGACAGGCTGAGGTGTGCTGTACACTCCCCAGTCCCCCTGGGCTCAGGCTGGGTCCTTCCATTTCTCCTTCCTCCTCCTCCTCTCGCTCACCTGTTTCTTAAACCTCTTGCGCATAAATTCTCCTCCCAAGGTCTGCTTCCAGGCCACCTGATCTAAGACACGGACGTGTATTTGACCACCTGCTGGCCCCTTAACCATGGGGTACATGATTAGGGTATCTCCTAACTGCACTACAAGAGTGGAAAACAACACCCCATTTGAAATCTCAGCGTGGTCCCGAATTCACAGTCAAATTACAACAGGAGCAAGAATTCATCTCCGTGGGGTGAATTCCTTCGGTCTTCCAGTGCGCAGTCTCATCGCCTGTGAAATGGGAGGGCTCAAAGCGCTGATATGGGAGGATTGTTGTGAGGTGTCAGCAGGTTTGCGTGTGTAAACACGGGCACCGAGCGCACAGAGTGCCCAGTAATGGTGGTGAGGACTGTTAGCTTTCCAGCCCTTGTTGTCTCCTCGGACCTCAGTTCCTTGTCGGGGTTCAGAAACTTTTGTCGGGCAGGAGCCCAGCCAGTGTCCAGCGCACACTTAGCCCTTTCTGGAATGTTTTGGGTAGAGAGGTTTATTTTTTTATTTTATTTTTAAAAAATATATTTTATTGATTTTTTTTTTCCAGAGAGGAAGGGAGAGGAATAGAGAGAAACATCAGTGAGAGAGAAACATTGATCAGCTACCTCCTGCACACCCACAACCAAGGTACATGCCTTTGACCAGAACCAAGGTACATGCCCTTGACCAGAATCGAACCTGGGACCCTGGGACCCTTCAGTCCGCAGGCCAGTGCTCCATCCACTGAGCCAAACCAGTCAGGGCTGGGTAGGGAGTTTTAAAGAGGCGGCTGCTGTTGGGTAGGGCGCTCACCTGCCGCCATCGGAAAACCATGTTAAGATGGGGCTGTGATGTGTCATGGTAACTGTCCCATTCCCGCTCAGTCTCCCTTTCACTTGGGAGCAAGTTGGCCAAGCATTTCACAAACGCTGTGGGGGGAGGGGAGCGGCAGGGAAGAGTCCACAGAGTGTGGCAAACAGGAGGCCGAGCCGCTCTGTGGCTTCCCCAGGCGCATCGCGGGCCGATTAACTTCGAATACTTCCCCGCTTCTGAAGCACTTGATTCAAGTCCATTGGTGGTGGTGGTGGTAGGGGTTGGGGGGCAGAAGATAAGCTCTTACAAGGGCTAATTTGGGGCTTGGAGAACTTGAACATGTCTAAATCTCAAACTGGGGGTCGTGGGGTGCTGGCATTGCTGGGTTTGTGGAGGAGGAGACGTTTTAAATTCTGGCAGTGCATCCAGGTGCCCCTGGTCCCCGCTCCCTGGCCCCTCCCTTCCTCTTTGTGGCTGCCTGGCTGCTCTCCCTCCCTCCCCTTTCTTCACTGGCCAGGATGTAGACGAGTCTCCCCTTTGAAGGCATAGAGGTAGACGGCTTTGGATCCAGATCGCTGCCTCTGCTGCCTCTTGCTCCCCAGATGTCTCCCCAAATCAAAGTGGGGCTTCAGTGCTGCTGTGTCCTGGCGTCCTCTTGATGTGTAAATGGTCCCGCTGGCCTCACTGCTGTCCCTGGTTCCAGGGATGCGATGATATAGATAGATCTCTCCCTTGTCCCTCAGATCAGGCGGGGAGCTGCGGGTTCTCCTGTCATGAACCATGTGGGGCTCAGCTGGTGGTTGAGGGGGAATTTCCTACAAAGGTCAGACAAAGTGAGGCTCTGATCCCGCTGCCCCGCGGTGAGGCTGGGGCAGGAGGTGCCCTGGTGTTCTCTGGCTGCCTAGGGACTTGAAGAAAGATACCCATTGATTGGCTGGTGGCTCTGTAAGTCAGAGTTGGGCGGGTGTGGCGCAGGTTCTCTGCTCACAAGGCTGATAGAGGGTGAGGGCAGGGAGCGCTGGGGGGCAATCTGCTGCCAAGGGCATTCAGGGCCTTGGCAGAATTCCGCTGTCTGGGGGGCGAATAACAAGGGTCCAATTTCCTTATTGGCCTTCATTTGGGGCCTCTCTGGACAACTTAGGTCTGTGGGCATTCCTACTCACGTGATACCTCCACCTCAAACTCCAAAAACACATCAAATGCTCCCTGTGCTTCCAATCCCTCTGACTTCCTCTTCTGTCTTCAGCCAGAGCACACTCTTCCTTTGAATGCTCAGCTGCTTGGGCCAGGCCCACCTGGGTGGTCTCTGTTTTTTAAGGTCAGATGACCTTCAATGAGGTTCTAGTTACATCTGCAAAATCCCTGACAGAAATAGCTAGGGTAGTGTTTGATTGAATGATGAGGGGATGGAAATCTTGGGGGCAGGAGGGAATGCCCCTGACTGTGCTGTGGTTATGGCCAGAGGACCCAGAATAGCCCTGAATAGTCAATCCCCCACACCCATGGAAGGTCCCCAAGGGAGGGAGGGAGACTTCCAGAAAGCAGGGCAAATGGGAACAAAGGTACCAGCTTCTTACTCTCAGCAGGGCCCGGTGGCAGCCAAAGGAAGACCTCTGGGAGCCAGGTACGTTTTGAGATCACAGGTTAAAGAATCTCTCTCCCACCTGGCCGGCTCAGTGGTTGAGCATCGGCCTATGAACCAGGAGGTCACAGTTTGGTTTCCAGTCAGGGCATGTAACTGGGTTGTGGACTCGATCCTCAGTGTGGGGCATGCAGCAGGCAGCTGATCCTCTCTCGTCATTGATTTTTCTTTCTACCTCTCTCTCCTTCTCCTTTCCTCTATGAAATTAATACAAATATATTAAAAAATAAAAATCTATCCCAAGCTCTTAAGCCCCTTCCTTCCTTCCTTCCTTCCTTCCTTCCTTCCTTCCTTCCTTCCTTCCTCCTTCCTTCCTCCTTCCTTCCTCCTTCCTTCCTCTTTCCTTCCTCCCTCCCTCCCTCCCTCCCTTCCCTTCCCTTCCCTTCCCTTCCCTTCCCTTTCCCCTTCCTTCCTTCCTTCCTTCCTTCCTTCCTTCCTTCCTTCCTTCCTTCCATGGCTTCCCAAGACCAACTAGGAGCTCTCACCAGCACATACAGAGAAAACTGTGGCTACTTCTTAATAAACTTCATATTGAAAGGCCAGTATTTTATATTTACTAGATTTATTAAAACAAGGAATTGGTGACTTGTAACCCCAAGGGGCATCTTGCAAGCAGTTCTTACTTAGGATCTCCAGAGGTCCTTCCTTGAGAAATGCATTTGAAGTAGCTGAGCAAAACAGTAGAAACAAGACTGGCAGCCACTGGGGGAGGGCAGCTTCCACCTCGGGCACCTTGGAGATCACCCTGGGAGGCCCAGTCTGTTCCGAGTTTGTAATCTGAGTGAATTGACCAGTTAAAAAAAGGAAGGTAGGTCTGGGGTCTCCCCCTCTCTGTGGGATGCTTGAGGCAGGGGGCCAGGGTCTCATCTAACCTGAGACTGGACATCCATTTCCCCAGACAGTGGTTCTGTTTGTGAATGCTCACTCCCCTCTCTCAGCCGTGATCCCAGCACGTCCCCTGGTCACTCTCTGGGGCCTGACAGAGGGAGTGGCTGTCCTGGCCAGTGTGTCCTCCTAGCTGGCACAATGTAATGGGTGGGAGAGGAGTCAGAGCCCTGGAGCAGTGCATTTGGGGAACTGTAGTTTTCAATGAGCGCCTTTGTTTCAGAGAAGCCAGCAGTCTGGAACAAGACCTCCCTGTGCTTCCCTTTCAGCACAGGTGGTGCACTAGCACAGAGTTAGTTCTTACACATACACCAGCCAGCAGGGATGGTCTTCTAGCTGTTCACTTGAGGCCTCTTTCTGTGTGTTCACTGCAGCACCACTTGGAAGACCAAAGCCTTCCCCCAAATCCCCGAAATGTTTGGCAGTTGAAGTGTCGTTGAATAAATTACAGTGTAGCTGTGTGATGTGATGTTGGGCGCCCATTATAGTTGCACTTTAAAGGATGTCTACTGAGACAGGATCGAGTGTGAAGTTTCATGGAAAACTTAACACACCGTATGATCATGCCCCACACGCATGCCTGCGTGTGCTCCGCCCACACAAGAGCCTGCTAACAATGGGTCTCTGGCGTGATGCAATTATAAGGGATTTTTATTTGCTTCTGCATTTCCTTGTATAGTTTATGCCCTTGTTTTCCAAGTTTCTATAATGAGCTCTTTGCAAGGAAGTTAGATACATTATTTTAATAAATCCGTGGCTGTTAAATTGGTGCGTAAAAATCCGAAAACACTATGGGAACAAGTAGGTACAGGCATATTTATGAGCAGAAAATCACAATATTGTTAAGCGGTAACTTTCCTGGAATCTGTATATAATCTGTTAATAAGTCCATAAACCTAATGCATCTTAATTAAAACACTAAGGATTTCACTCTCAACGTTTGGCAAAAGGGTTTGAAAATCACCTGGGAAAAAGTAAATATGCAAAAATAGGACAAACTAGCAATCAAAGGAGAGTGATCTTCTAGCCAATCTTAAAATGTATCATGAAGCTCCAGTAATCAAAATGTTTGGTTTCAGAAGGGAGCCCCCCAAATATACCAAATCCCCAAGGGGATTTTAGTAAATGTTAAAAGAAGCACTTGAAATTAAATCTTGGGGTAGGGAGGGATAGATTATTTACTAAATGGGACAACTGACCAGCCATTTAAATGGAAAGAACAAATGATAAAGCTAGGTTCCTCTTTCTTTCTTTCCTTCACTCAGATAACTTCTAGAGAGATTGGAGGGAAGTGGCCTTTTAAACCCCGAGCTAGAATGGGTCCACTTTCAGGCTAGGCGCCCATTGCATTGAGAAGGGCGCCCCCAACTAAGCTACCAGGGCATTTCCTGTTTTATTTTTTCCATAGCTCTTGCCATCCTCTGCAATCATTAATTTCATGGGGACCCATCATCCGTCCCCGTATTGGGGTTCAAGCTCTTTGAGGACAGCTGTCCTGCCTGTCTTGTACCCCACAGTCACCCCCGTGCCTGTAAACAGAGCCCAGAACAGAGAGGGTACTCCATAAGCATCCATCTCCATCCACGACTTCAAACCTGGAAATGAAGCCAGAGGGAAGCATTGTTCCAAGCCGCCCAGAAACACCATCAGCTGTGAAGGGAGGGAGGCTGGATCTGAGTAGACATTAATTCGTGCATTAAATAGATAACCGGCGAGGACGCACAGCGTTTCAGGCACGGATCAGGGCACTGGGGTGCAGTGGTGAACAGGCAGCAGGCCCTGCCCTCCTGGAGCTTATATGCTGGCCAGGAGAGCAGTGAGAAGCAAGCAGACAAGTGCCTGTCTTGTGAGGAGTGCAGCCAGAGAGACAGACACGAGGCCGCGACCGAGGACCCTGTCTTCAACCAGGGTCGCAGGAGCCTCTCCGGGGTAGGGACGTTTAAGCTGTGACCTGAGGAATGGCCTCGGGAGGAAGGACGCCCTGGGTGAGCGGGCACAGCCTGAGCTGGAGACCGAGTAAAGCCGGACGAGCGGCTGCACACCTCACCCCAAATAGCCATTCCCAGGGTACGGCAGTGCGCTGGCAGGCAGGTGATTTACAGAGCTGCTCAAGACCCCCATTCTTCCAACGTTGTCCATGAACTTGTGTTAACCAAGGGCACCTTCTTCTGTTAGCTAGCTGGAGACAGAGGAAAGGACAGTCCAGAGGGAGAGAAGGCGAGGTATAAAGAACAGATGGGAGCCCTAACCGGTTTGGCTCAGTGGATAGAGCGTCGGCCTGCGGACTGAAGGGTCCTGGGTTTGATTCCGGTCAAGGGCATGTACCTTGGTTGTGGCCACATCCCCAGTAGGAGGTGTGTAGCAGGCAGCTGATCGATGTTTCTAGCTCTCTATCCTTCTCCCTTCCTCTCTGTAAAAATATCAATAAAAAATATATATATTTTTAAAAAGAACAGATGGGAGAGAGCTCAGGTGGGGCAGGAGTGAGTCTGGAGAAGCAGGTAACTTCTAGGCCAGGAAGGGCCCCCCAGGTCAGCGCTCAACTGTGGCGAGCATTCTAAGAATGATGGGAAACACCAGGAAGCAACAGGACCTGGCTCCAGTTTAAACAGATCATAGTTGTGGAGAGAGTGGAAATGGAAGGCTCAGGTAGAAGGTTATTTTGTACATTTTTAAAAAATGGCCCAAAACACTGTAAAGAAATAAAATGAACAATAAATCAGGAAAGAGGAAAAGCTTGGGCTGTTTCACCCAAGGCTGCTTTTCTGAATTGATTTTAAGGTTGTACAAAGTGAAATGAAAAACAAAAAAGTTTAAAAAAATGGACAAGGGCTATCTAAACAAGCAGTTAAGGCAATCTCTGTCGCTCTCTCTTTCTCAAACACACACAACGACGCTGCTCAAGAAATTGTCCATCGGCATATAAAGAGACGTTTACCGCTGGTCATAATAAGAGAGCAACAAATTAGAAGAGTAAGCAGACCCCACTCTTCACTGCTGAGACTGGCTGATGTGAAAGAGGGCTCTCCTCTCTGGGGTGGACTAGAGCTCGGGAAAAGGGGCGCTCCACGCGCTGCTCACGGGAGGGCAGGGGTGTGGGTTGTCGGTGTGACCTCGCTGGAGAGCAGTCGAACCGCATCTGACCCAGCAGTTTCAGGTCCAAGGACGGACGCTCGGTGCTCCCCCTGCCGTGCCCGCAGCTCTGCTGTGGTGGGGAAAGTCCTCCACAAGATCACAAGGACCATCCACAGGGGTCTGGTTAAATACTATCTGGTTTGACTTATGAATGGAACACTCTTTCTTCCTTAGCAAAAGGATAAGTTAAATCTGTATGTACTGCTCTGGAACCCTGCCCAAGGTGTACTGTTACAGAAAAAGATAAATAATAAAAAAGCCAGGGACAGCGAAGCAAGAAAACATTTTCTGGAAGGGATTATAGGAAACTGTTATATTAACAGGTTGCTTGGAGGAGACTTCTTTTATACACTCAGTGAGGTTTGGGTTTTTAAATTACACTTTTTAAGTTCAACAAAAAATATGTTTTTTTAATAAAAAAAAACACCCAGGAAGCATTAGCTATCATTGCAGGCAGCATAAATGATAATAACCCATAATAACAAATAATAAGGATGATTAGCAGTCTCCTGCTTTTGCAGGCCCATGTACCATTCATTGACTGACGGATGCCTTCAGACGTGACCTCATTTCATTCCGTGGCCGCAGCAATCAGCGCGAGACTGGTCCGCCATCGGGGCCTTGTTGGGGGTGCAGAGTCTAAGCAGGGACTCTGGGTCCCTCCTCTGGTTTCTCTCTGTTCTGATGAGAGGGCTGGAGGGTATCTGCGGAAGAGGCAGCCATTCTATTTCCCAGCGCGCGCGGATATGGGCGAAAGTTTCAGATTCCTAATGTTTCCCAGCCGCCCCTCTCATCCGCAGGGTGACCTTGGGCGAGTCGCTTCCTCTCTGTGCATGCACTCCGACGCCTCTGCAGGCTGTAAATATCTTTGATTTATGCCAAACGTCTTGCTGAGGTAATTGAATTTTCAGGGTGGTATGTCGTAACTCATGCCTCAAAGTTGGAAACACAAGTTCATGGACAGTGTTGGAAGAATGGGGGTCTTGAGCAGCTCTGTAAATCACCTGCCTGCAAGCGCACCGGCCGTAACCTGGGAATGGCTATTTGGGGCGAGGTGTGCAGCCACTCGCCCGGCTTTCCTCCGTCTCCAGCTCAGGCCGTGCCCGCTCACCCAGGGCGTCCTTCCTCCCAAGGCCACGTGCCGCCAGCACCAGCCCTGGCACTGCCTAGTCTCATCCCACTGTGTAGACAGGTACTAATCCATCTCAGGGCAGCGTTCCTCGCTGTGTATCCTTTGAGCCCAGTCTGGATCTGGAATATTGATTGTGTAGACTTGACAAGTGTCTATGAAACGCACAAATGACTACCTCACCTCGGCGAATGGGCTTGCCTTGCCCGGCCGTTTAAGACTCTTCACCTCTGAACTGTAGACTTTGGAGTTGAAGACGAACAGAATCTTACAAGCGTAGGACTGTGTGCTTCAAGGAAATGATTAATTAAGCCTTGGACATCGAGTGGAACCTGGCACGTGTGGGTCAGGTTCAACGTCGACCTATGACCCAGGAAGGAGGTCACAGATTGATTCTGGTCAGGGCCCACGCCCTAGTTGCAGGCTTGATCCTGCAGTATGGGGCGTGCAGGAGGCAGCCGATCAATGATTCTCATCATTGATGTTTTTATCCCTTTCTCCATCTCCCTTCCTCTCTGAGATCCATAAAAATATATTTAAAAAAGAGAGACGGAGGGGAGGCAGCGTGTGGGCGACAGATGAGCTACAGAGACAGGCAGGCTGGGTGTGCGTCCTCTCGGGTCCCGCTGGCCCTGGTCAGTGCAGCCCGGTGCTGTCAGGGCCCCGGGCAGGGCCCCCATGACTGTCCAGTGCCTCGCCTCCCAGCCGGCAGCCACATCTCTATCCCAAGGGATATTTCCCCCAGGACTTTGGGGTGGCGCTGTGTTGTTTTGGGGCAGCATGGAAATGTCATGGAATTAACACTTCCTTTTCCCAACCCAGCAGTCCTCAACCAGCGAGTTTTGGAATTAATATGATGTTGGGCCTCATGTAATTGACGTGATTCTGGCCCTGGCTGTGGCACTGCGTTGGCGGTCAATCCCTGACTCAGAGAGCCCGTCTCCCCCTCAGTGAGGGGGGCGGGGATTTCTATGGTGTCCCTTTTTTTATGGGTCAAAAATGGTTTAATAGTAGCAATTTCATATGGTTCTATCTATATGGAACCCTTGTCCTTCCGTTGGGATTAGCTAAGGGAGGTTTGCTCACCTCCCCCCCCCTCCCAACCCCCAGATCCTCCCCTGGATCAGATCCAGTCTGCACGGTGTAGCTGGCTTAACAGCATGCCCTTTATCACTGCGGTCCCTTTCCTGTGTCACTTCCCACTTTCCCACTGATACTTCTTGGGATCACCTCCCAAGTCGCATCTGTGCCCTTCAGGTGTCGTCTCTAACCAAACACCGGCCAGGGCAAGTCTGAGCTCCTTGTAGAGGCATGATAGTTGAGCCCAGAGAGGAGAGGGGGCTCTGCATGGGTTGGTCCAGGGTAGGTGGTGCCACAGGCCCTGGCTGGCTCCTTCCTCACTTGCCTTTAGCAGTTTCATGACAGGATGTGACAGAGGAGCAAGCTGGGACTCCCCTTTGCAGCACACACAGAAAGGCACCCGCGTGTTCGTGTGTGTGTGTGTGTGTGTGTGTGTGTTCGTGTGCGCACAAAAATCTGGACCGTCCAATGGGCACTGGCACATGGGAAGGCGGGGCTGTCCAGAGCAATGGCCAAGAGACAGCTGGGCACGGAGTCAGGAGTGTGGGCCCTGATACCTCCTTTGCTGCCAAGACTCTACCCAGGCTGGGGTGCTTTGTCCAAATGGCAGGATGCTGAAGTGGAAGCCTTGTCAAAATCTCAGCTCCAAACAGACGGAGGGAGGAGACAGAGAGCGTTTTGGACGGGCCTGTGACTCAGCAGAACCCTGGACTCCAGCCTGACCACCCGGTTCTGGATCTGGATGTGAGAGTCTCCCGAGGATACAAGCTGGTGCCCTCTCTCCCCTCCCACCCCGTGCCAGACGGGCATGGGGACATGTGACAGATGCCGACCTCCGGAAAAACTCTTAGTAAAGGAGCCCGCCTCGCTCTCCAGTTGGACCGATGCTGGGAGACGTGGATTCTGGCCCTGGCTGTGGCACTGCGTTGGCGGCCAATCCCTAACTCAGGAAGCCCGTCTCCCCCGCTGTGAGGGGAGCAGGGATTTCTATGGTGTCCCTGAGAGCATCCTGAAGCCACCCTTCAGAAAGGTGGTTTGGACTGATAGGAACCAAATTCGCCCTGTCAGCCCCTCTTCTTCCTCCTCTTCCTCCTCGATGGCAAGGGCCAGAGCCAGAATCCAAATTCCAGGGCCTATAATGAGCTTGGATCTGATCTGGGCTGGTGCTGTTGTCTTATGAGATAGCATCTTTCAAAGTTTGATCTGGAGAGCAACATTTTTGTGAGCTTTTATTAAATACTAGAGGTCCGGTGCACAAAATTCATGCACGGTGGGGCAGGGGGAGATGTCCCTTAGCCCAGCCTCCACCTTCTCCAATCTGGGATCCCTCGAGGGATGTCCAACTGCCCTTTTAGGCCCAATCTCAGTAGCATCAGGCCTAAACAGGCAGTCGGACATCCTTCTCACAATCCAGAACTGCTGGCTCCAAACTGCTCACCTGCCTGCCTCCCTGATTGCCCCTAACCACTTCTGCCTGCCAGCTTTATCACCCCCTAACTACTACCCTGCCAGCCTAATTGATGTCTAACTGCTCCCCTGCCAGTCTGTTTGCCCCCAACTTCTCTCCTCTGCTGGCCTGGTCACCCCTAACTGCCTTCCCCTGCAGGCTTGATTGCCCCCAACTGCCCTCCCTTGCAGGCCTGGTCCATCTTGTGGTGGTCATTTTGTGTCCTCATGGGGGCAGGATCTTTGACCACATGGGAGCAGCCCTCTTGTGTGTTGGAGTGATGGTCAATCTGCAAATTACTCTTTTTAGGATAGGGGCCTGAAGCATGGGTGGGGGCCAGCTGGTTTGCCCTGAAGAGTGCCCAGATCAGGGTGGGGGTTCCCTTGGGGCATGGGAGAGTGGGGGTCAGAGGTCTCACACAGGTCAGGTTTTTTTTTAAGTTTGGATAAATTTGCCTGGTGGCAAGATGACCCCAAGAGTTTCCTGGCAAGCCCAATGCCATATGTAAGGCACAAAGTCCTGAAGGAGCATGGGGTGTTTGGGGAACTACATGACATTTGACAAGTTGATAAATATAGCTAGTTCCCGAGAGCGGGGCCACGCCACCTGAGACGGCCCCACTGCCCTGTTCTCTCCGGACATTATTATGAGAAACAGAAACCGCATGCGTGGCTCCGCCACCCTCTGGGAACACTGTAATCAAACAGAGACAGCTGCTCAGAGTGTCTGAGTCCCCGAGGACGAGACGCTCCTGGGACGTGGCAGCTGGGAGCCGGCCAGGTTGATAGAGGTGACAGTCCCCCGAGATGCTGACAGTGATGGGAACGCTCCACTTGGGCGCCGCGGTGCCACTGGATTCACGAAGCCCACCCTCGGGGCACCCTGGCATGTCCACACGCATCTGAGGATCTTGTTGAGGCTCGAGGTTCTGCATTTCTACCAAGCTCCCAGGTGCTGCCCGTACTGCTGGCCTTCAGACGTCACTTTAAGAATTTCTAGGCCAGTGTCGCTCAGTGGTTGCGTCAACCTATGACCTAGGAGGTCATGGTTCGATTCCAGGTCAGGGCCCATGCCCAGGTTGCAAGCTTGATCCCCAGGAGGGGGCATGCAGGAGGCAGCCTATCAGCGATTCTCTCTCATCATTGATGTTTCTGCCTCTTCCTCTCCCTTTCTCTCTGAAATCAATAATACATATTTGAATTTAAAGCGTAAGGGTCAGCCTGTTGTGGCCTGCTACTTGTTTTTGTGAGGAAAGTTTATTGGAACACAACATGCTCATTAGCTTACATATCGTCTATGGTACTTTCACACCACAAGGGCAGAACTGAGTAACTGTGACAGAGACTATATGTCCCCAGAAGCCTTAAAAAGTTTACTGTGTAGCCCTGCATAGAAGAAGTTTGCTGTCTTCTAAGACAGTGGTTGGCAAACTACAGCTCGCGAGCCACATGTGGCTCTTCGGCCCCTGGAGGGTGGCTCTTCCACAAAATACCACGGCCTGGGCAAGTCTATTTTGAAGAATTGGCGTTAGAAGAAGTTTAAGTTTAAAAAATTCAGCTCTCAAAAGAAATCTCAATCGCTGTACTATTGATATTTGGCTCTGTTGACTAATGGAGTTTGCCGACCACTGTTCTAGGGTGGTGGTTCCTGGCTGTAGAGTAGAAAGATCTAGGGGACCTTTTAAACATCTCTGTGTTCAGGGGGCAGCAAGGCCAACGAAATCACAGTCTGTGGAGGTGGGCTTTCGGCATCTGCACGGCTTAAGGTCCCCCGGTGGTTCTAACGCTTGGCCAAGATTAAGAAGCTCACCTGGTTCTGATTGACATTTTACCTGCAATTCAGAAACATGCCACTAGGAGGCAATGCCATAGTTAAGATAACGCACAAGAAGCCAAAGAATACAATTAGGCATGGCTATCTGGATAACTCAAATGGGCTCTAGTCACTAAGATCTCCCAGCGTAATTAGGACTCACTTTAAAATTGAGAAATCACTCCTAGGTGATCAGTTACTATTAGCCACATGGCCTTATTCAGCGAACGCAAGCTCCTGGACCTGCGGGCCTTAGAAGTTGGCACAGAATTAACTGCTTTACATATGCCTCTCTAACAAAAATTGCTTTTTAAAAAAAAATTTAGCCTGGACCTTATCTTTTCCAGTCTGGGCTGTTCTCATCTGAATTTTGCCCCAGGCTCTTTGTCAGAATTTCCATTCCATATGTGGTAAACGCTGCAGCTTAAATTCAGCCAGTCACCAGCGCAAGCAGCATCGGTGTGGCTCTCCACAGCGTACAGAGAACTTTCACATCTACGTTAGCATTTGCATCCTCACAAAACCCCGTATACGGAGCGTCTCTCCATTTTACAGTTCAGGAAACCGAGGTGCCCAGAGTGGAAGGGACGTTTTTGAGAACTAGCGACAGGTGGAGAAGGGACTCTCACCCAAGTCTTCTGCCCAGGACACTAGCTAACGGCAACGGTTAACTTCCTCCCAATTGTGGGCAAAGCTCGTGTTAGCCAACGTGACAGAGTGGTCTCTCCCGCTCCTCTTTCTTCTCTGTGCTTCAGCTCTTCCCCCCCTCCCCCCGCACTTTCCGCGCCTCTTTTCCAATCCCTTTCAAATGAAGAAACGATTTTACGGCTTCTTTCTACATACTCCACAGGTTTCAAACCAGTCTTTTTGTAGATTCAGACAAAATCCCTAAAGGGGCTTGGTTCCCTCTCCTTTTTCCTTTCTGTTCGATATGTTTGAACCGTTTTAAACCTAACACATCAGAACGGATTTGAGACGCAGGTCGCCAGTAATTGACTCACAGAGGTGAGTCTGAGCATTGCCACTCAGGCTGTATCACTTGAGACCACGGCAGGCACCGGGAAGACAAATCGCCTCCAACTCCTCCGATTCAATTTCATTTCCTCTGCCCCATTGAAACTTCTTACCCCTGCTAGCCTCACGCATCGGGAACAAAGAGCCAGTCTCCTTGAATCTGACCTGGGTGGGCGGTGGCGGTTGGGAGGTGCTGAGAGATGGATGCTGAGCCTCTTTGGACTGGCCCTTTGCTCTGGCGCAGGGCTGTTGATTGGATTCCAGCAACCCAATCGGTTTTCTGTCTTAAGGACCTTATCTCTCACTTTGGGGAATGAGGTGTCCAAACCACCAAGGCGAGAAGTCCAAATGCTTGTTGTTGAATTTGTGCTCCATCCCCTCTACCTCATTCTCTCAGGGAACCAATTTGTGATGTTCTCCTCTGAACAGGGAATATGCCTAACAAAGCAGTCTGTGATGAAGCGTCCAGTGGGAGACATCAGTTTTAGAGTGGACGATAAATGTAAGTGAAGCATATTTGATGTTTATCAACCTTTGGAGATTTATTGCACCCACTTGGGCTGATCAACCAGGCGGGTGTAGGTTCTGGCAAGGGATTCCGGATGACCAGGGACAGAGCTAAATTTATTTTATTATTTATTTTTAAAAAATATATTTTTATTGATTTTTCACAGAGAGGAAGGGAGAGGGATAGAGAGTTAGAAACATCGATGAGAGAGAAAAATCGATCAGCTGCCTCCTGCATGCCCTTTATTGGGAATGTGCCTGCAACCAAGGTGCATGCCCTTGACTGGAATCAAACCCGGGACCCTTGAGTCTGTAGGTTGGCACTCTATCCACTGAGCCAAACTGGTTGGGGCCAGAGCTAATTTTACATTATTTTAGTGTTTAATAAGGTTGGTTCACTAACTGTACAATGAAATGTGATTTTACTTTTATATATTCTAGTCTTTAGACAGGGGGAAGTTCAAATTCCCTTGTCCTGCCGACAGAGCCCTCCCAGTCTTTTATTTCCCCCAAGAAGACCAACGTTGAGTTAACACACGGAGGTTGAATCCTTGATGCTGGGTCCTCCTTGCCCACACTCTATTGGCGAGAGTCATCCAAGGTCACTGTCTTCCTAGCTCCTACCTACCCCAGTGCAACAAGCCGGGGGTGAAGCAAACCCAGAGCCCCTCAAAGCTCCGACCCCCTGGTTACTGTCAAAAGGAAAAGCTGTAATTGGTGCATAGCATTTAAATTGCAAAAATATTTTAAAAAATCTTATTATTATTTTTTTAAAAATCAATAGATCTTGAGCAAAACTCCTTTCTGCTCGCTTCCGTCCCTGCTTCGCCCTGCCTTTCTGTGCCCTTCCGTGCCCATTAGCTCCCCGCTCCATCAGTGGGTGTTGAAGGTTTGTTACTCTTTGATGAGAACCTCTGCTGTGCTGGGTGACCTCTCATTGCAGGGAGCAGGGGAGCCTGCCTATCACAGCCCGTTTCTGTTAGAACGGCCCACGTGTATTCCGCAGCTGTCACAGCCACATCCTAGAAATGACATGTCTCCCGCGTGGCTTCTCGTGGATGCATTGTCCCCCTTCAGTCTCACGGATCTGGGACTCACTTGCTCCCCAAAGCCAGACGGTTGGCCCGGCTGCTCGGAGGGTCTGGGCCCCGTGTGGGCACGATGGGCAGGCATTGTCGCCTTGGTCATCACTGAACAAGATGAGACCTACTCATGAGCCAGATCAAGGGACAGGCCGGGCAGGGGCCGCCTGAGAGGTCTGGAGAGGAGAGGACGCCTGTGGGTCAGACAGAGAAGGGGGAGGCGAGTCTGAGAGACGCATTAGAGCCACACGCCTGAGGAGGTCGCTGTCGAGAGCCACCCAAGGTGGCCCAGCCTGTGGTCTCAGAGCACTGCACTGCACGCAGCAGACCCGAGTCTCCTTCTCACTCTGTCATTGACTCACTGGGGGGCCACAGGCCAGTCACATGTCCTCAGTGACCAGAAGTTTCCTTATCTATCAAATATGGGGGTTGATCGACACCAGTGTTGCCCAGATTTTAAATACTGTCGTTTGACCGTCACTCAAAGTGTGAAAGCCAGACACACGGACGGTAATGGCAGCGCTGCCTGATATCCACTTTAATGCTCAGTGACCGTCTGGACCCAAGTTCATTCTGGTTTGTAGGAGCCACAGTTTCTGAATGATTTCCCTACTGCTGACCTCCGTAAAGGAAGTGCCTGTTCGAGACCCGCCCAGAGAAGATGCCCAATAAGTAATTCTGGAGTGATTGAATGAATGAATGAATGAATGAATGAAGAAGGCAGCGGTGCTAACATTAGAACAGTCCCTTCTGAATAAGGAATATGCATTTCCAAGGGCAGACTCTGGACTGGCACAGGACTGGGCTCAGATCTGAGCTCCACCACTAGCTGATGGGTCAAAGCTTGTAAAGCGCAAACGGCATTCACTTCTTCCCCGTGTTTATCGAGATCTGCAAGCTGTGCTCCCCATCCGTGGGGTGAACTGAAACCCGCCCTGTTCATTTCTTAGACAACAAGAACCGCGTCTTCCACTTCTTTTTTTTACCCCGTTGGGAAGCTGTGTCTTTGGATGTGTCTGTAATTGTTCTTAAGGTTCTGAGGGAAAAGGTGGGCTGATTCTTTTACAAATAAGGCAGGCCCATCAAGGAGGGACATTGTTGGAAAAGCAAACGGGACCATCAGATGCGTGGGTAAGGGTGGTTTGTCTTCAGTGTGTGAGTCTGGAAGGAGAGGAGTCAGAGAGCTTCATGGGAGGCAGGGAGAGGCGTTCCCACTCTCCTGTGGTTCCCAGGGACAGGTGCTGAGAGGTGTCTGAAGGGAATCAGCTTCCATCAGGGAGTCGGACAGAGAATTCTTCCACCACAGCTGCTGGGAAGCTTCCTGAGCTCTGTTCCTCTCCACCTGCCCAGCCCTCTGCCAGGCTTTGCCTTGCCTGCTCCCATGGCTCTGGAAACTTCTGCCTCTGGCGTTGCGCTCACACCGCACACTGAGCAGGGGCTGACCTCTCATCTCCCCATTTCTCTTCTCCCAAAGTTCATGTTCTTTTTTTAAAAAAATACACTTTTTATTGTTGATTGTATTATAGATATCTCCCATTTCCCCCTATTTTCTCCTTCCGCCTTCCCCCTACCCATCCCAAGGTCTTCACTACCTATTTCCCTGTTCATGGGTTATGCATATCTATAATGATAAAAGTGTAATATGCTAATTAGACCAGACAGCTGAAGGACATTTTTGACGAAACCAGGACTGTCAGGGCCTAGGCAAGCCACCACAGCTGCAAGTGCCAAACCCCTTGCACGAATTTCGTGCATCGGGCCTCTAGTAGGTATATAAGTTTTTTTGGTTTCTCTCTCCTTGTCTGCCCAACCCCACACTGAGGTATGTTAGTCTGTTCCATGACTCTATGCTTCTGGTCTGATTTTGTTGGTCAGTTCATTTTGTTCGTTATATTCCACAGATAAGTGAGATCATGTGATTTGTCTTTCTCATCTTGGCATAATATTTATTTTATTTTATTTTTTAATATTTATTTTTTATTGATTTTTTTTGCAGTATAACTTATATTTAATAGTAGTACATATGTTTTCCTTTCCCCCCCATTTTCCTCCCCCAAGCCTCCTTTACCCCCCAGCACATGTCCCTACCCACTCCCCTCCCCGCCCATGTCTTTCATTCATTGGTTATACTCATATGCATGCATACAAGCCCTTCGGTTGATCTCCCCCTGCATCCGCCTCTCCCCCATCTATCCAAGCCTTCCCCCTGTAGCTTGACAGCCTGTTCAATGCCTCCCTGCCTCTATATCAATCACTCTCCCCTGTTTCTTTTCTTCAAAAATATCTTTTGGCATAATACTTCACTTAGCATAATGTTTTCCTGGTGCATCCATGCTGTCCCAAAAGGTAAGAGAGCCCGCTTTCTTATAGCTGCATAGTATTCCATAGACAAAGTTCAAGTTCTAAACCTGAACACAGGCCTTCATGACCCTGCTAGCCCACTGCCCCAGCTTTCCCCCCATGGTGCTCCTGGGTTGTCTAGCCGCCCTGCCATTGCTCACACTGTTCCCTGTGCCTGGAGTGCCCTTCCTCAGTTCGCCTCCCTGGCCGCATGCTGCTTATGCAACAAGGCAGAACTCGGAGTTTCCTGGACTCTCCGAGGCATAAATGGCAGCTCGATTTGTGCTTGCCCAGGCTCTTGATGCACCTCTGTCCCTCCCTGTCACGTGCATCACGCCCTTTAATTGCCCAGCTCCTCTGCTGGGCTGTGGCTCCCCGCAGACGTCACCCGGTCAGACTCTTCTAATTCTCCAGTGGGGCACAGGGCCGGCTCCGTGACAGACACCCAGTGCGGGTTTGTGGGACATAATTGGATAGCTGTGGACTTGACTTGTTCATGCTCACATGTCCGTTCTCTTCACCTAGCCCTCAAATGCTGGAGGGTAGGTGTGATTTATCCCAGATTCTTTTTATAATCATTATTGCATTCTGATGTTCCCACAGCCCCCTCGCCGGCCCCAGGCATGTGACTGTGTGTGATCGGTGGCTGTTGGAGAAGAGAATGGGTGACATTCCTTCTTCTAGCTCTCGGGCTCACCGCAGTGTCTCCCATCGCACGTGGATAGGCTGTCAGATAATATTTTTATCATCCTGTCATGCTTAGGAAGCCGGGCCCCTGATCCAGGTCATTTCTAAGGCAAAGTGATATAGTTTCCAGATCTCTGTGCTCAGAGGAAATCCCCGGCAGAGCCTCCTGCTCCGAGCGATGTGACATGTGCTTTTGCAGCACATCTCACACACCTGTGGGGTGGCGAAAGGTAATTTAACACCTGTCCAGGCCTCCCTTGAGGCTCTCCAAATGGGTTAATGGGATGTCGGGAGCAACCTTAAGAGGAGCATCTGAGTCCCCTGTGTTACAGAGTGTAAGTACCTCCAGCAACGGCCCCTGCCCCTGCTTGGTTCCTACTCACAGGGCATCCCAGGCTGGACTGCACTCCCCAACCAGACTTCTCTAGTGCTAACACCCCTTCGGTGTGGTTCCCCATGGGCTCCAGTGCGTAGGGCAGTGCTGCAGGGCATGTGGTGGGTCGCGCTTGCTGGATCTGTCCCGCTTTGAGCATTGAAGTCCAAGATGCAGTTGTCCCCAGAGTCCCCCAGATCTAGGCATCTATTATGCAAGAAGAGCCAGGATTTTGTAAAGCTTGCAGAAGGATTCTCTGAGAAAGACAACCCACACTGTGAAACGCAATGTGTCGGATTGACCAAACAGTACGTTCGTGATTGCTATACCTTTAAGTGACATAGTGCACAGCATGGGTGTCATGTTAACTTTCTATCTCCTCCTTTTTGGGGACTGGCTCAACCCCCTGAGTCAGACCAGACAGAACCTTCAGCTTTTCCGTTTTGGGGACAGAGGCCAGATAACACTGCACAGTGAAGCTGCATCTGATGCTCCCGTTAACTGGTACAAATTCAATGGGGGTGGAGATCATCTCTACCATTTCCAGGCTTGAGCGAGAAGCGGTGATGGTGCTAGTCTCCATGGTCTTGGTACCTGTGAGCCTCTTAGGCGAGCTCCTGATTGTGCTCCCATTGTCTGCGAAGCGTGCTTCTTCCATCCAGTCCTCTATTACCTCCTGCCCATCACCGAATCCATGATGCATAGCAGCATCTTTTCCTGAGCAGGGATGTATGTACCGAGTGAGGCAACTGTAGTTTATGGACAGTTTAAAGGATTCTCATGGGACATTTTAAAAAAATATTTTATTGATATTTTACAGAGAGGAAGGGAGAGGGATAGAGAGTTAGAAACATTGATGAGAGAGAAACATCGGTCAGCTGCCTCCTGTACACCCCATGCTGGGGATGTGCCCGCAACCAAGGTACATGTCCTTGACTGGAATGGAACCTGGGACCCTTCAGTCCACAGGCTGACACTCTCTACATTGAGCCAGACCGGTAAGGGCCTTGTGGGACAATTTTAATAGATTTTTTTTGGCCTTATGTTAGACCTCAATTTCTGGGTCAGGTGTAACTCCACCAAAATGATCACACAAATGATGAGAACAACATGAACAGTGACAGCCATCAGTCACTGGTTCCTAGCTCAGGCCAGCCACTGTGGTAGGTGCATGCCAAGGACTAGCCTCACTTTATTTTCACAGCAGTTGTGTGCATCAGATTATGCTATCTTAGTGCAACCTTGTGAATCGAGGTGGACATTTCATAGAGTATGTTTCGGTGACGCTTTTCCCATGTACACATGTGATCACCACCCCTGGGCGGTTCTCCCATGCCCCTTCCTGGCCAACATGGTCCCTTGCTGACGTGGCCCATATTCTGACTTCTGAGACCATAGCTTATGATCTTATGTTTTAGGATGTCATATGAATGGAATTATACCATACATGCCTTTGCATATCTGGCTCCCTTTTCACAACATAATGTGTGTGTGTGTGTGTGTGTGTGTGTGTGTGTGTGTGTGTGTTTATTTTTTGACATTCATCCACAGTACATTTTCTATGGGTGTGAAGTATCCCATTGTATGAACATGCCACAGTAGATGTACCTATAATTTCTATGCATCAGATAGATGAAAAATAAAGGGGCAAAATCAGTTATTTAAAGTCACATAGCTTGCACGTGGCACAGCGTGGCTCTGAACCAGGTCTAAAGGCCCTCAGTCACTCCCTCTGTGTGGGGTCCTGGCAGCCCCGTTTTCCAGCCCCAGGAGAGAAGCCCACACAGGTGAACGAACATGCACAGACTGAATCCAAGCCCGTTGACTGCAGGACACCCTACATGTGCTGTATCACATGCCCCGTTCCAGCCGGTTCTGTGCAGATGGACCAAGCGTTGGAAATCCAGCGACTTCCCAGCGTAAGAGGCTAAGCTAGCACTAAAGCCCAAGTCTCTATTCCTGCATCCAGTCTTGATTCCCGACATTCACCGAAGAGGTATTACTTTGATGTGTGAATCGTGCCTTTGATCACAAGCTTGCCAGCTCCCTCGTGTCTCTTAGAACAAGACAGTCGCTCTGTTGTGCTGGCGAGTGCTGTAACATTTTGGACAGAAGGGATGACATGTACATGAAGCAGCCATCCTTGGAATGCACGCGATAAGACAATTTCAACAGCGCCTCGAAGAAGAGTCCCCGGCATTGACTTTAAATCAAACAGAAGTAATAGCGTGTCACCCAGCTTCCCCTTCTCTACCTGGTGTTAATTAAAATCCTGATAACGGAGCACGGTCCACATCTATAGGAGGAAGACCAAAGCACAGCTTAAAAATGTTCAGATGAAGTGCAGTTAATCAGAATGAAAACAAAACACCCCCACAAGTCTTCCTTCTCATTTGGCTTCTTCTAGATAAGATGATTAATAAGCAAAGGTAATTTCTGAAGAACCCCCTTCCCACCCCAGTGTACTTTCGGAACTGAACTGTTTAAAATAATTGAACAATTACTTTGTGTAATGTTATCAAAGTTTATTAACTTGTTCCCACCAGCTTTGTCCAATTACCCAACTCGGCTGATTTGCATATTGCAAAGCAGAGGAGGAAAGTGGTTTCCAGAGTAAAACCTACGTGTTTTTGAGCAGAAAGAAGACGCAAAGTTTATTTTAAACAATGATTTCAGAGGAAGGGAGAGGTAGAGAGAGAGATAGAAACAGCAATGATTAGAATCATTGATCGGCTGCCTCTTGCATGCCCCCTGCTGGGGGTCCTGCAACCCGGGCATGTGTCCTGACTGGGAATCCAACTGTGACCTCCTGGTTCTTAGGTCAATGCTCAACCATTGAGCCACACTGGACGGGCAGACTGTTGATGTTCAAAGCGTTACCTGCTATGAGGTGAGGACTTTCAGAGCAGAGATCAGACGTAGTTAGTGAACTAACATTGGGTGACTCCCTTTTACTTGAAATTAGATTCCCAAATGGAGTTCAAATTCCTCGTCTTCATAATTACTTTAAATCACTACGTATCGTGTTCTTGGGCTGATGCATCTCAGTGACCTGGACCAGTTCTACTAGAAAATGACACGGTGAACATGGGCAAGCATTTTTGCTCCTTTTGCCTCATAACTTAGGATAATTTCCTGAGATACTGATTATCCAGGGAAGAGAGGATATTATGCTCACTGTTCTGATTCTTGAGGCACGTTTTCATTTGTTCTCTTATAACATTGTGCAGATTTGACCATGACTTCACTAGCATTGGGGAAAAAAATGCCTACCTTTGTGTGTGTGTCTCTCTGTGTTTGTGTGTGTGTTCAACAAACAACAGAGTTTAGGTATCACTTAACTGAATGCCTTTCACATTCTCATATATTGCACTTACCACATCAAATGGTAAACAATTTTTTAGTCTCTCTCCCAGCCCCCACCCTACCCCAGCCAGATGCAAGCCCCATGAGGAACTTCTGTGGCCCCCTTTCACAGCTGGAGCCCAGTAGGTTTACAGTGCATTCAAAGAAAACTTAAATTTCGCTTTGGGGGCGGGGCGAGAAGGGGTTGGTGTGTTGGATTAGAACCAAGGTTCCTTGGACTCCGAAGAATTTCAAGAAACGAGTGTCTGAGGTTCCGCAGAGCGAAGCCTCTCAGCCTGATGTTTTGCAGAGGAATTGGGGGCCGCTTACTCAGCAAAGGGATCACAGATGAGAGTTTCCATCACCGGCGCACTGAGCAGGCTGGGAGGTGTGGGCGATGCACACACCACCCGGTTTAGTCAGATGCAAGCCTGCTCTAAAGAGTCAATGGCTGAACATGCAGCCTGGATATTATGGCGACGAGGGGGGCTTTTTTCAAAGCAGGGTTTTTAATAACTAAGTTGAAGCTGGAGGCCAGACTGAGATAAGGGTGCAGTTGACGGGGAGGCTGTGCGTCAAGAATGCACGTGTTGTGGCTTTGGCCACGCAGGAGGCTGTGAGGAGATGGGTGATGTCAGCCAGGCTCAATTGGAGGATGCTTTGAGATAACAAAGAAGAGATGCTTGATATGTTATAGGGAAAGAAAACGTGATAAAGCTAGGGAAGATTGGGCGCTGCGGTATGGGGAGTGGGTCCAGCCCCCTCTGCTCCAGACACATCCTCTGAGGCCACAGCTGAGGGGCTGCTCAGAGGGGAGAGGCAGCCTGAGGCTCCCAGCACCATCCATCTGCCCCGCCCCTCAGTGGACGATTCTGCTCAATCTCTGCCACTAGAGGGCAGACTCAGGAGCCCCGCTGTGGAAAGTCCATTCCCAGGATGCTGAAGTCCAGGGTAGGGGGTAGGGGGAATGGGGATAGAGTTCTGTTTCCTCTGGCACAGGTCCTATGAAAGGGGGAGTGAGGAAAAGAAGGGCACAGGAAGGTGGGGTGGGGAAAAGAGACCTAGACCCGGGCTCTACATTCACTTGGTCCTTTCAGTCTGTCTCCTCCTCTGGACAACGGGCATTGGGACAAAATGACCCATGAGGCTCTTACATTGTTTGCCATGATGTGGTAGCGAATGGCCTAAAGTGAGGAATGGATCTAGAGCAGTGAGTGGCAAACTCATTAGTCAACAGAGTGGCAAACCGCAGCTCCGGAGCCGCATGTGGCTTGTGAGCCACAGTTTGCCGACCTCTGGGCTAAAGGTTCATCCCTAACTCTTCCAGCTCACTCCCTGTGTGGCCTTTGAACTCTAGTTTGGCCAATTTAGAATAGGACACAGACGAGTTGACAACTTCTATGTCAAATATATGGTGCTTCAAGGCAAACCAGAGCCCCCCGAAATTCTTCTACCTGGCCTAGCTGGTTTCTTCTAGTCTGCAGACCGCCGGGCAGGTGGCCAGTGACTTCCTTCCTCAGAGTTAGAGTCTTCAACTTGGAAACATGGGTGGATAGCTCAGTGTGGGCAAAACACACTCCAGTGGGAATGAAAAGGCTTTGGTTTTGGTCCCCCTTCTACGGCTGTCTGCTGTGTGATCATGGGTTACGTATTTCTGTCTCTGAGCCTGAGGAGTTCCATGTCCAATGATGAGGAAGGGTCCTTTCAGCTAGAGCAGTGGCTCTCAACCTTTCTAATGCCCCAACACTTTAATACAGTCCCTCATGTTGTGGTGACCCCAACCATAAAATTATTTTCGTTGCTACTTCATAACTCTAATTTTGCTACTGTTATGAATCGTAATGTAAATATCTGTGTTTTCTGATGGTCTTAGGCGACCCTGCTAGCGGTTCTCAACCTGTGGGTCGCGCTGTAGAGCCTAAGACCATTGGCAAACACAGGTATTTACATTACGATTTATAACAGTAGCAAAACTAGAGTTATGAAGTGGCAACGAAAACAATTTTATGGTTGGGGGTCACCACAACATGAGGAACTGTACTAAAGGGTCGCGGCACTAGAAAGGTTGAGGACTACTGAGCTAGAGCACTGTTTGATGTTAAATGGCATGTGGAGATTCCAGCACAGCACAGCCACATGGACTAAACCTGTAAAGGTGGCCTTGTGAGCAGAGAGAGCCGTACCTGACCGTGCCCATCATGGACCCCTGGGTCTGGACTTCAGGACTCACATGGCTCGCTCTGTGACAGCATCCGGAAGAGAGCTTTCCTTCAGGTTTGGTGAAGGCTTTTTTTTTTAAATACATATTTCTTTTTTATTTTATTTTTAAAAATATTTTATTGATTTTTTTACAGAGCAGAAGGGAGAGGGATAGAAAGTCAGAAACATCAATGAGAGAGAAACATGGATCGGCTGCCTCTTGCACGCCCCCTACTGGGGATGTGCCTGTAGCCAAGGTACATGCCCTTGACCGGAATCGAACCCGGGACCCTTCAGTCCGCAGCCCGACGCTCTATCCACTGAGCCAAACCGGTCTTGGCTAAAATACATATTTCTGTTGATTTCAGAGAGGAAGGGAGAGGGAGAGAGAGAGATAACACCAATGATCAGAGCGAATCATGGATCGACTGCCTCCTGCACACCCCACACTGGGGATCAAGCCTGCAACCCGGGCATGTGCGCTGACCAGGAATGGGGCCAACCCTGACCTCCAGGTTCATAGGTCAATGCTCACCCACTGAGCCATGTCGGCCTGCCTGGTTTCTGTTTTTTTTTTTAAGCCCCCGGTCTGCCTGAGAGACACACGTTCTCTCTGCCTGGCGGTCATGGCGGAGTCGTGTTCATCGTCTGGGGTGAAGCCGACTCTCCTTCACACCAGGACACCAGGGCCACAGTATTTTCCTTCCCCCAAAACACAGAAGCGGGATCTCAGGGCTGATCACTTCCGTGGTGAGTGTTTCAACGTGATCTTTCAGAATTAACTCATTCACGATCATGCAAGTTTGGGGTAGAGTTCGTGCCCGGCGAAATGGCCAGCCTGGCGTGGCTGATGCGGAGACTGTCACACGGACGAGGACTGTCTGGTCTGCATACCTGGTTCCTGAGGGGGGGCACTTCGGATCGGGGCGGAAACGTGCATCAGGGAGGTGCAGTCACAGGTGCCAGGCATCTGGCTCTCTCTTGTGTTTGTCAGGGACTCATGGAGTGGGATTATCAACATTCCAAAGCACTTCGTGAGTCAGCCGGGAGCCGGAAAAACACTGAACCCTAATGAGCTTATTTCCAGAGAAAGAGGGCCAGACGCACTGGTGGGTCAAACAGTTGCTGTGGCTGAGATGTCACGCCCTCCCCTCCTGTCCCACCCCATTCCCGATAGGCGCATGCCAGGCCTCATTATCCTTCCTCGCTTTGCTCTCTAACCCCGAGCTGCTGCAGCCAGGAGCCCAGCCAACGATGGAGCAGAGGCCTTCTTTGTCCAGCTTGGAGTTGGGCATCTCCTGGTCCCCTCTCCCACACATGCGTGTGTTGAAGGCCTAACTCCCGGCACCTCAGGATGTGATGGTATTTGAAGGTTTATTTAGGATGTGATCCCATGAAGCACCATGACGGAGCGGGGAGGGGATGCAAGGAAGACAGCAAAGCTAATAGGTGGGGCGTCAATGAGTCACTTACTGCTGGGGGCACCTGGGTCCATTCTCACTGGGGCCCATGGAGAGCATGCAGGACCCCCCTTGGATTGTGGCACCAAGGAGCAAGGAAGCTGAGGCGTTGACTCACCACCTCCTGCCCCTGTTGGAGCAAGAACTGCCCTTCTCACGGACTTACCTTCCCACAGGCAGACACGCTCCTGCAGCTGAGGAAAGCCCTCGGGAGAGACTCGGAAAGATGCCGGGTGTAGGAATGCTGCTCTGTTGACTAATTAGAGTTTGCCAACCACTGCGTCTAGCCCCATTCCTCACTTTAGGCCATTCGCTACCACATCATGGCAATTTGATCATCAACTAACTATGTAAGAGCCTCATGGGTCAGTTTGTCCAAATGACCCTTATGGTGGCCGAGGTGCTCTGTGCTGGCACCAGTGTCAGCTGCACCCAGCCCCGCCCATCCAGACCTTCCCTTCTGTGGGCTCCAGCATGTTCCTCACCCAGTCCACCCAGATGCAAACCACTGTACCCTCCCTCCCTCCCTCCCTCCTTCCCTCCCTCCCTCCCTCCCTCCCTCCCTCCCTCCCAATTAATTTACAACTTCTTTCTAAGAGGCGTCTGCCCCACGGACACCCATCCAGCATGTTTCAGATGTGGCACTTCAATAGGGACCATTTGTCCCTTCAGACTTGTCACTCGCCTAGTCGACCAAAGGCGGGTTCTCAAGGAAATGAGAATGAAAGGATTCCTCTGCCAGGTTGTCTTTCTGTTGAAAGGAGAGCCTCCTCTTCTTCTTTTAAATACGTTTTTATTGCTTTCAGTGAGAGGAAGGGAGAGGGGGAGAGAGAGATAGAAACATCAATGATGAGAGAGAATCACGGATCAGCTGCCTCCTGTATACCCCACCACCCACTGGGGATGGAACCCACAACCCGGGCATGTGCCCTGATGGGGAATCGAACCATGACCTCCTGGTTCATAGGTTGATGCTCAACCACTGAGCACACTGGCCGGGTAGAGACCCTCTTCTTGCTGCTCTCTGCATCCGTTGCTTCAGAGAACCCTGGGTGAGCCAGGCAGCACAGCGGCAGGGTGGAGAAGAATTTCTGTAGCAACTGCTATCATTTCTCAAATGGTCACATGGGCAAGTGGCCTCCCCCTGGCTTCTGTTCCTCTGGCCCCTTTAAAAGAGATCGTGCTGTAATCGCAAGGAGATTGCGCTCTCTGAATGGTGACACGCGTTTCCATGGGGTCTATAAACTTCCAGGCTTGGGGGCCGGGGGAAGTATCCCGAATGCCATTTGCGCCCAGTGTGAAGTTCATTCAGCTTTCCTGTCCGAGCAGGAGTCGTGTCAGAAACGATGGACAGTGTTTTGATGTGGAGGATGCGGTAGGGGCTGCGGGAAGCTGGAGGAGCTGGAGTGGAGAATTCTCGTGCTTGTCTCTCAGACGGCTCAGGAGAAGAGGGGAGGCAAAGGTGCTTTTACAATTTCAAAGTGCTCAGAACCATGAGCCCCTCTCCTGGGGGAGGAAACCAGGCCAGGGCCCTCACCTATCTCCATGCACTTTCGGAAACCCCACCTAGAGATGGTTGGAAGCCTCACCTAGAGATGGTTGGAAACCTCACCTAGAGATGATGGTTGGAAAAAAGGAATTAGAAAAAACAAACAAACAAATAAAGCAGCCCGGCCAGTGTGCCTCAGTGATGGAGTGTTGACCTATGAACTAGGAGGACACAGTTCGATTCCCACTCAAGCTGGACTCAAAGCCCAACTCTGTCACTCAGAGTCCTGCAGCCTGGGCCTCCAGTTCCTGCTTCTCTCCAGGGTCTCTACTCACAAGTCGCCTCGGACACCCAACCCTTTACTCTCTAGTGCTTCATTTGCTTTATTTTTTCTCCACCAGACATTTAAATGTTTGTGTTTACTTGTTTATTGTGTGTGTACTACCAGGTTGCAGGCCTTGTGATAATAGAAACCTTTTAAAATATTGCTTAATGCTGTCCCACTCAGTGCACAAAACAGTGCCCGGCACATAGTAGGCTCTCAATAAATATTTGTTGAGCGAGTGAAATAAATCAACTCTCAAGACTGTGGATGTGAAGAGGTTAAGTGTGACCTTGAAATACAGAAGGACCCCCCCCGCCCCCCGAAATGAGAAGACAGAGCCTTCTCTGGGGTTAGTTTGAAGCAGAAAAGGTCCGTAGGAAGCACACAGCTGGTATTTGTTCAGTCAGCCGGACTTGCCTCACCTGCACGTCTAAGGTAATATTTTGTTGGATTGCACTCTGCCTCTGAAAGCAAGACAATTCGCATTTGAAAAATCTCATTACCAGCATCTCGCCTCCAAATCCATTAGCGGCCTGAGTGTTTCTGGCAACCGAGATCACCTCGGATTAGAGTATGAAATGCAGCTCTGGGGAGAACGGCATGTTTCAAGATGTTTATACCATTCAATTGTCAAATATTCACACGGTTATGATTCTCAAAGAAAGCACACAATGTAGGGAAATTGGTAACAAAATCAAAGCGCTGGGAAATATTGAGAGGAGGCGGCCAAAGGATTCCCCCTTGATATACCTAATCCCGGGGACGGGAAATTAAAAACCTCGCCAGAATGTCAATGCCTCCCACGGAGGAAGGCCAGCTTTCCTCGAGCGTGAGTCCTGGTCACAGCTCACATAGCAGCTGCAGACTTCTTCCCTGGCCCCTCCCATCTCCCTGCCACCCCTCCTCCCATCTCTTAAACAAGAGCATCCTCTCCTCCTACCCACACTCTGCACCCCTTAACTGGCCAGTCCCAGATGCACATGGCTGTCCTTGTCTCAGTGAACTTGGATAACCTTATGGGCCATTAGAGCTGGGTTAATGGTCTATAAGATAATAATAAAAAAGGGGTTAGGGTTCTGTAGGCATGTGGGTTTGGGAACTACAGTGTATGTAACCTTCCTTTTGGAGTTTTCAATTTATATAGATAAGTTCAAGGCTCTGATATCCCACGGTCTAGGCCCCTGTTGATATTGATTTAACCCAGCATTGTCCCAAATGAGCTGACCATAGCACCTTTAATTTGACCACATCAAATCTTCAAATTCTATGGAAAACTAGGGTGCAAACCCAAGCCCTCTATTTACAGAGGAGGGGAAACAAAGATAGGGAAGCGACTCAAAGTCCTAGATCACTTGGCTGATCACTAGCTGAGCAAGGAAGGCCTGGACACAAGGGGCCATGGCACTCAGCTCAGGGCTCCTCTATGGCCTTCCTTGGTTCATTTCAATTGATTTCACACCACCTAATCCTATCCATTCCATTACCCCAATCCATTCTACCCCACCCAATCCATTCCATTCCACCCCACTCCATTCCATTCTACCCCACTTCTTCCATTCCACCTCACTCCATTCCATTCCACCCCACTCCATTCCATTCTACCCCACTCTCTTCCATTCCACCTCACTCCATTCCATTCCACCCACCACACTGCCTTCCATTCCACCCCACTCCATTCTAACCCACACATTTCCATTCTGCCCCACTTCGTTCCTTCTACCCCAATCCATTCCATTCACCCAACTCCATTCCATCCCACCCAACTCCATTATACCCCATCCTATCCCATCCCACTCCAACCCACCACACTCCATTCTATCCCACCCCACTCCATTCTACCCACTCCATTCCATTCCACCCCACCCCACTGCATTCCACCCCACTCCATTCCATTCCACCCCACTCCACTCCATTCTACCCCACTCCATTCTACCCCACTCCATTCTACCCACTCCATTCTACCCACCCCGCTCCATTCTACCCCACTCCATTCCATTCCACCCCACTCCACTACATTCTACCCCACCACACTCCATTCCATCCCACTCCATTCCATTCCATTCCATTCCACCCTCCTCCACTACATTCTCTACCATGGCACTCCTTTCCTCCCCACTCTATTTCATTTCACTCACCCCACTCCATTCTACCCCACTCCAGTCATTATACCCCACTCAATTCCATTCCACCTCAGTCCCTTCCATTTCTCACCAGTCAATTCTACCCCAAAACACGCCATTCTACTACACTCCATTCCATTTCATCCCACTCCATTCCATTCAACCACACTATTCTACCCCACTCCATTCCATTCCCTCAGTCCCTTCCATTTCTCCCCACTCCATTCTACCCCAACACACTCCATTCTACCACACTCCATTCCATTCCACCCCACTTCATTCCATCCTACCCCACTCAATTCCAACCAATTCCATTCAATTTTATCCCACTCCATTCCACCCCACTCCATTCTACCCCAACCCACTCCATTCTCTTCCAGCCAACTCCATTCCATCACACTCCATTCCATTCCACCCCACTCCACTCTATTCCATTCCACCCCTCTCCATTCTACCCCACCCCACTCCATTCCATTTCACTCACTCTATTGTACTCCACCCCCTCCATCTTTCCCCAGCGCACTCTATTCCATCTCACTCCATTCTATTCCATTCTACCCTACTCCATTCTATCCCAACCCATTCCATTTCACCCTACTCTACTCCATTCTATCTCACTCCATTCCATCTCACCCCACTCCACTCCTTTTTACACCACCGCACTCCATTCCATTTTACCCCACTCCATTTCATCACACCCCACTCCATTCTACCCACCACACTCCATTCTACCCCACTCCATTCCATCCCACCCAACTCCATTCTACCCAACCCCACTCCATTGCATTCCATGGCACTCCATTTTACCCCACCCCACTCCATTCCACCCCACTCCATTCCATCCCACCCCACTCCATTGTACCCCAAACTACTGCATTCTACCCCACTCCATTCTATTCCACCCCACTCCATTTTATTCTATCCTACTCCATTCCATTCTACCCCACTCCATTCCATTCTACCCCACTCCACTCCATTCCACCCCACTCCACCCCACTCTATTTATTCCACCTCACTTCATTCTACCCTACTCAATTCCATTCCACCCCACTCCATTCCATTCCACCCCACTCCATTCCATTCCACCCCACTCCATTCCATTCCACCACACTTCACTCCATTCCATTCCACCACACTCCATTTCATTCCACCCCACTCCCTTCCATTCTATCCTATGCCATTCTATTCCACCCCACTCTGTTTCATCCCATCCCACTTTATTCTACTCACCCCACTCCATTCCATTCACCCCCCTCCACTACCTTCTGTCCCACTGCACTCTATTCCATCCCACTGCATTTCATTCTATTGTGCCCCACTCCATTCTACCCCACTCCACTCCATTCTACACCACTCCATTCCCTTCCACCTCACTCATTCCATTCCTCCCCACTCTCTTCTACCACACCCCACTCCATTCTACTACACTCCATTCCATTTCACCCCACTCGATTCCATTCCACCTCACTCCATTCTACCCCATTCCATTCCATTCCATTCCATTCCACTCCACCATACTCCTTTCCACCCCACTCCCTTCCATTCTACTCCACCCCATTCCATTTCACTCCACTCCATTCCATCCCCCCATTGCATTCTACCCCACTCGCATTCTATTATACCCCAGTCCATTCCATTCCACTCCACTCCATTCAACCCCACCCCACTCCATTCTACTCCACCCCACTCCATTCCACCCCATCCCATTCCATTCTACTCCATCCCACTCCATTCTACCCCACCCCACTCCATTCTACCCCACCCCACTCCATTCTACCCCTCTTCATTCCATTCCACCCCACTTCACTCCATTCTATCATACGCCATTCCATTCTGCCCTACTCCATTCCCTCCCATCGCACTCCACTCTATTCTCCCCCAGCCCACTCCAGTCCATTCCACCCCATTCCATTTTACCCCACTCCAGCCATTCTGTCCTCCATTCCATTATTCTACACTCCATTCCATCCCACTCCATTCCACTCCATTCTACCCCACCCCACTCCATTCAATCCCACCCCACACCAGTGCATCCCAGCCCACTCCATTCCATTGCACCCCACTCCATTCCATCCCACCCCACTCCATTCTACCATTCTAGCCCACACATTTCATTCCACCCCAGTCCACTCCATTCTACCCCACTCCATTCCATTCCACCCCACTGCATTTTACCCCACTCTATTCCATTCCCCCCTCCATCTCACTCCATTCTATCCCATCCCATCCTATCCTACCCTACCTCACTCCATTCTACCACACCCCATTTTGTTCTACCCCACCCACCCCACCCATTCTTTTCCATTCCACCCCACTCCATTCTTTCCTACTTCATTCAATTCCATTCCACCCCACTCTATTCCATTCCACCCCACTCCATTCCATTCCACCACACTTCACTCCATTCCATTCTACTCCATTCCATTCTACTCCACTCCATTTCATTCCACCCCACTCCCTTCCATTCTATCCTATGCCATTCTATTCCACCCCACTCTGTTCCATCCCATCCCACTTTATTCTACTCACCCCACTCCATTCCATTCACCCCCTCCACTACCTTCTGTCCCACCGCATTTCATTCTATTGTGCCCCACTACATTCTACCCCACTCCACTCCATTCTACCCCACTCCATTCCCTTCCACCTCACTCATTCCATTCCTCCCCACTCTCTTCTACCACACCCCACTCCATTCTACTACACTCCATTCCATTTCACCCCACTCGATTCCATTCCACCTCACTCCATTCTACCCCATTCCATTCCATTCCATTCCATTCCACTCAGTCCATTCTATTCCACCATACTCCTTTCCACCCCACTCCCTTCCATTCTACTCCACCCCATTCCATTTCACTCCACTCCATTCCATCCCTCCATTGCATTCTACCCCACTCCATTCTATTCTACCCCAGTCCATTCCATTCCACTCCACTCCATTCCACCCCACCCCACTCCATTCTACTCCACCCCACTCCATTCCACCCCATCCCATTCCATTCTATTCCACCCCACTCCATTCTACCCCTCTTTGTTCCATTCCACCCCATCTCATTCTACCCCATTCCATTCCATTCTACTCCACCCCACTCCATTCTACCCCTCTTCATTCCATTCCACCCCATTTCATTCTATTCCATTCCATTCCATTCCATTCCATTCCATTCCACTCCACTCCACCTCACTTCACTCCATTCTATCATACGCCATTCCATTCTGCCCTACTCCATTCTCTCCCATCGCACTCCACTCTATTCTCCCCCATCCCACTCCATTCCATTCCACCCACTCCATTTTACCCCACTCCAGCCATTCTATCCTCCATTCCATTCTTCTACACTCCATTCCATCCCACTCCATTCCACTCCATTCTATCCCATCCCACTCCATTCAATCCCATCCCGCTCCATTCCATCCCACCCCACTCCATTCTACCATTCTAGCCCACACATTTCATTCCACCCCACTCCATTCCATTCTACCCCACTTCTTCCATTCCACCTCACTCCATTCCATTCCACCCCACTCCATTCCATTCTACCCCACTCTCTTCCATTCCACCTCACTCCATTCCATTCCACCCACTCCATTTTACCCCACTCCAGCCATTCTATCCTCCATTCCATTCTTCTACACTCCATTCCATCCCACTCCATTCCACTCCATTCTATCCCATCCCACTCCATTCAATCCCATCCCGCTCCATTCCATCCCACCCCACTCCATTCTACCATTCTAGCCCACACATTTCATTCCACCCCAGTCCACTCCATTCTACCCCACTCCATTCCACCCCACTGCATTTTACCCCACTCTATTCCATTCCCCCCCCCCATCTCCATTCTATCCCATCCCATGCCATCCTATCCTACCCTACCTCACTCTATTCTACCCCACCCCATTTTGTTCTACCCCACCCCACCCCATTCAATTCCATTCCACCCCACTCCATTCTACCCTATTCCACTCCATTCCACCCCACTCCAGTCCCTTCCACCCCACTCCATTCCATTGCACCCTGCTCCATAACATCCCACCCTACTCCATTCTACCCCACTCCATTTTATTCTACTCCACTCCATTCCATCCCACTCACCCCACTCCATTCTACCCCACCCACCCCACTCCATTCTACCCCACCTCACTCCATTCCACCCTACTCCATTCCATTCCATCCCATCCCATTCCATTCCACTCCATTCTAACCCCCTCCATTCCATCCCCCGTCTCCATTCCATCCCACCCCACTCCATTCTGTCTCTCTACATTCCATTCCATTCCATTCCATCCCACTCTATTTTACCCTCCTCCATTCCATTCTACCCCTCTCCCTTCTATTCCACTCCACTGCATTCCATTCCATCCCATCCCACTCCATTCCATTCCACCCCCACTCCATCTCATCCCATCTCATCCTATCCCATCCCACCCCATCCCAGCCCATCGCACCCCGTCCCACCTATTCCATCATATTCTTGAGCACCTGTCTCACCAGGAGATTTTCTGAGTGGTGGAGATACACTGGTGAACCAGACAGATAGCAATGAGCTATACAGAAGGCGACTTTGCCATCACAGAGTTAAGAGTCTAATTTATAGCTTCTCACTATTTTCTCCCCTTCTTTCTCTCTCTCCCTCCCTTCTTTCCCCCCTCTCTTTCTCATTCCAGATCATCCTTCACTTTGAACAAGATAAATGTCCCTCAGATTCCACTTAAATTGCATCACTCCCTGGGTCGAGGACCTTAATTGATTTCTTTTTGTCTCTCAGAACAGGTTTAGTCTGTGGGACTGTGAGCTCTGTGTCAGCAAAGCCTGTGCTGGTCTTATCCTCTCCACTGAGCAGAATACCTGGCTTATTCAGGAGGTGCTCAGTTGATACCCATCCCATGGCTCAGTGTTTGTCAGTCCTGAAAGACCTCCTCAGACCTTGTAGTCTTAACTTCTCTGCTCAGCCTGGACCCTTCCCTCCAGGCCAGGGTAGCTCTGATGCACTCTCCATACAACCCGTGCTTGTCCTTGGACTGATTTCTCAGTCCCTCCTCCATTGATTACAGTCTCATATCCAGTTTAATTTCTCACCTTTTTTGTAAAGGTTGAACTGAATGCCTGGCTGGAGTGGTTCAGTCGTTGAGCATTGACCTACCAACCAGGAGGTCACGGTTTGATTCCTGGTACAGGCACATGCCTGGGTTGCAGGCTTGATCTCCTTTGGGGGGTATGCAGGAGACAGCCAATTAATGATTCTCTCTCATCATTGATGTTTCTATTTCTGTCTCTTTCTCCCTCTCTGAAATCAATATATATATATGTTTTAAAAAAGACTACACTGTATTCCCTCCCTTCCTCTCTTCCTCCCTCCCTCACTTCCTCCCGCCCTTGCTCCCTCCCTCCCTCCCTTCTTCTTCCCCTTCCTTCCTTCATTCCTTCTTTCCTTCTTCCCTCCTTTCTTTTCCCCTTCCTCCTTCTTTTTTCCCTTCCTTCTTTCCTTCCATCCCTGCTCTTCATCACACATTATGCCAGTCCCTATGAATCCAAATATGAATCAGGATTAACCTCTCTCTTTGAGGATTTTATGTTTTTGTGGAGAAGACATAAAAGTAAATAACCATCATGCAGTGCAGTTCACTGTGACAGAGACAGGCACAGCTGCCAGAGGCCTGCCAATGGCGAGGCAGCTCCTGTGGGGTCAGGAAAGGCCTCTAGAAGCAGGGGCTTTACTAGCTGATCCTCAAAGTGCAATGAGAAGTAAGACAGTCTGGCTGTGGTAGGTGTTGAGGAAGGGAGCATCAGACACAAGTAAGGCTGTGAACCAGGGATATCACATCTTCCCATTCCCAGCTCTGGGCAGGGACCTTGTCATCTCTGAACGTTATTTGGCCTCAAATCTCATCAAATCCCAGCCTCGTGGTTGACTCTTCTTAGACTAGTTTTTGAACTTCAGTTCATCACTTGTGGAATCTGAGTGTTAGCACCAGGATTGGTACATAGTAGGTGCTCAATAAATATATGTTGAGCAAATGAATGAATAGCTACCTGGCAGTGTGTATTGCTGAAAGTATGTAAAGTGATGAAGCTGCTTGTCGGTGTTAGTCATATACAATTTTGGATTACGGTGTGTGTCACTGTCATCTCATTCGCTGCTAAGACTAATCAAAATGTGACTCTCGGGCTGACAGAAAATCATGCCTCGGTCTCAGCAATGGGTTTTGTAGTTGGTGAAGGGACCTAGGTACACTTCTATTTCAACTTCAAATGTGAAGGGAAAAAAAGACTTCAATGCAGTCAGTTTGATGTCAAAGCCTTATTTTTACTTATAAAAGGCATTCCTGAAAAGGCTTATAGAAACCAGACTTGAGAAGATTAACTGTAAGTGAACGGATACATTTCTATTACAATTTTTAAAAAGTTTATCTTTATTTTTGAAAGTATTACAGATGTCCCCCCCCCCTTTTTTTAACCCCATTGCCCCCCTCCACCTCAGACCTGCCCCTCCCAGGCCTTCACCAGACTATCCGTTTGTGTCCCTGGGCTGTGCATAGATGCACGTAAGTTCCCTGGTTAATCCCCCCCCCCCCCCCCATCCCAGCTTCCCTCTGAAATTTGTCAGTCTGCTCCATGTTTCTTTGTCTCAGGATCTGTTTTGTTCATCAGTTTACTTTGTTCGTTAGATTCCCCATACAATTTTGATAGAAATTTTCATCAATGCAGACTCTTTGTCACATGAAAAATCTTTGCCATATGAGTCATCATTCTTTTATCACATAGTACATGTACACTTTATTAAATATACATATCACAGTCCAAGTTCCAAATGAAAAAAGAGAAGAGACATGTGTTGGGAGGACAGGCTGTTGGCTAAGAGTGTGGTGCGTCTCCTCCCTCCCAAAAGGTTCCCTAAGTTCCAGTCACTCCTCTTTCTTGCCTCCCATCTTTAGCCTTGACCTTTCCATTTAAATATAGACGATAAGCTAAATAAAGCCTATTGCTTACTTCCTCTAGCCCCAATTTTTCTGAATAAAATGCAGCAGCACTAGTACTGGCAGTAGCCCTTTTAAAAACTGCCACGTGATCAGATTTGCTAAATCAGACTTTTTCTTCCTTCGCTCTCCTGACCTCTTGCCCTGCATTAAAACAAAATCCTCTGTGTCTCGGTCCCCTGCCAGTGGCTGGCTGCTCCTACCTTCCCTCCTCTACTGAGTCGCTCCGATGAGCTCTGCCGACACTGCCGCCCCAGAAGTGGAACCATATTTGAGGCATCCCCTTTGTCTCAGCAGAAACTAGGAGGGCATGGGTGGCATTTACCAAGCAAATAGCCATGCCAGTCACTGTGTCTCAAGTCTCACAGGTCGTATCCCATTTAAACCTTATGGTGACTGTGGTTGCTATAGAGATTCAAAGTTTAGGTTTCAGAAGAAATACGGCAGCATTTTTTGCTAGCACAACAGCCAAGATAGGAAAGCAACCTAGGTGTCCATTAATAGGTAAAAGGATAAAGAAGCTGTGGTATGTATAGCTACAATGGGATATCACTCAGCCAGCCATGGGAAAGGATGAACTCTTGCCACTGGGACAATGTGGATGGACCTTGAAGGTATTGTGCTAAGTGAAATAAGTCAGAGGAAGACAAATAGCATATGATTTGACTTGCATGTGGAATCTAATAAAACAAGTGAACAAACCTAAGAGAACAGAAACAGACTCATAAATGTAGGAATCGAAGTGGTGGTTACCAGAGAGGGGAGGGGCTGGAGGGGTAGGTGAAAGAGGTGCAAACTTCCAGCTGTAAAATAAGTCATGGGGATGTACAGCATAGGGAATATAGTCAATAATATTGTAATAACTTTGTATTACAAAACATATTGGGGGGTTCACTTTCATTTTGTAGTGTATACAGATATAAATATTGAATCACTGAGATATAACTGAAAATAATAGAATATTGCATGTCAATGATAGGCCCAAAACAAAAAACAAACAAATCTGTTCTCTACGGAATAATCTGGACAATCAAATATACTATCTGAGCCTTTTGTCTAAATATAAGGGGCCATGGAGTTCGAATAGCAGTAACACGCAGGGGGCATTTCATACAGTAACACAGGAAGAGGATCAGCATGAAAAGGTTTCCCATGTAACCAGGGAAAGTTTTTCATGTAGCACATCCTGAGAGTTGTGTTCATGGAGCTAAAATCAGCATGGCCTCTGCACTGAAGAGCCACTACTGGCAAATGCTCGCAGACAGGAAACTCAATCCAGAAAGACACTGTGTGCATTTTACAGATCCCATATAAAAAAATTTAAGTAATTCCTTTATTGAGATTAACAGAAAGAGCTGCTTGCGAGAAGCTATTGGTCTCTTCTGTATGCCTATGAGACACGGACCATCTTGATACTGTCTCAGCATCGTTTCTCTAAGCTACATAATTCTGCGGGGGAAGCATTGAATTAATGCCAGAAACATACAATAGTGACACTGGCTGTTAGTTGTAGTTTGTTTGATGCATATTTGCTTATATAAGTCATCTAGTGAACTATTTTAATGGTTTCCATATTGTAGATTCAGTCACTTTCTGTCATTACTATTAGTTGAAGGAATTCATATAGGTTTGTACAGGAGGATATCTCAGAATAGAAAGCCCAGCTGAGTGTGTCCAAATTCTCTAACCCCCATGGGAAAATTAGGCAAGTGGTGTGATAATACAGAGTACTAGTGGTCTGGTCCATGGATTCGTGCACATTGAAAGGAAATTAATTAGAAGAAATATTTTAATATTACTGTTCGCTCTTTCTCTATAATAGAAGTGTCAGTCAAATTCATGATCGACAATGACAGATGGAAACATGTGTGATTGACGCCAGTGAGAGCTTTATATGTATCGCGCATGCGTGAGTCAACTTAGACTTTTATATATAAAGTAGGTCTTTGGTTTACATCAGAGATCCATTTCTACAGCATGATGTAACGTGATTTTTCACCATAAGTCAAAACCCATCTACATAAGCACCTCCGTCATCCACATGGAGCACATACACAGCAGTAATAAAGTTAAACAGTAAAAAAAAATTTAAAAGAAAGATAATAATTCCTGACCTTTACTTGTGGTAAATAAATAATAAAAACTATAAAGCACATTTGTACATATGTCTAAATGACGGAACTTTTTTTTTTTTTTATAAATAAATGAGAGATGGCGATGTAACCACAAAACGACATATGTTGAGTCCAACATAACTTGAGGACTGCCTGTATCTGTATCTAGATCTAGATCTAGATCTCTCTCATCTATATACGTGCATGGGGTGAGGTCTCCTCAGCCTGGCCTGCACCCTCTCGCAATCCGGAACCCCTTGGGGCAAGTCCAACTGCCAGTTTAGGCCAGGCCTGCGGAGATTAGACCTAAACTGGCAGTGGGACATCCCCTGAGGGATGTCATCTAGTAAACTATTTTAATGCTTTCCATATAGTAGATTCAGTCACTTTCTGTCATTACTATTAGTTGACTATATATATATATATAGAATAAACTTGCTTAATTAGACCTGCTTTCTGAGTTAGCTAAACTTTGTCCAGCCCAGAGAAGCACCCCAACTTCTCTTTTAGGTAATCATCAACAACCCAGCAGTAAATATCAACATGAAGCAGATTATTATTATAGATCACACAGGGAGAAAAAAGGGTAAAATATTAAACTGAAGCAGTGTTTGACTATATTCTGTGCAATGAGAAAGCCAAACCTGAAGTCATGTTCAAGATCTACCATTTCTTCTTTTCTGTTGGGTCAAGTTTCTAAGCTTTCTAAATCTCTGTTTTCCGGCTACTGAAAAGAAAACAGGATTCCACTGAGTCTCCTATCTACCTTCTCCAGAACTTCTGTGAGGATCAAATGAGATGAGGAGTGAGAAAACACTTCAAAGACATTTGGTTCAATTGTAAAATGTTTGCACTTGGCTATAAAGCAAGTCATGTTCCTGGGTTGAAGAAACTCCAAGGAAGCTAGTTGCTAGGGAGAGGAAGCTGGGCGTTGCTACCTGACGTTGTTACCTGGTGCCCACAGTGACTGTTTCTGGGCTTGGCTTGGCTGTGGGCTGCGTTTTGTGCCATGGGGCCTCAGCAACGTTGGCTGTGATTTGGTGGGCTATTGCTCAGGGGTGGTGGCGGGGCCTGCGTCCCACTTGGTAGAAGCCGAGTGTTGTTTTGTTGGCACCAAGACTGTGGTGCTGTTTCTCTGTAAATGACCAGTGCACATGAAGGCAGTTCCTGTGTTGAGCATCTGCCCCCTGGTGGTCAGTGCATATCATAGCGATGAGCCGGTTGGACACTTGGCATATTAGCCTTTTATATATATAGAGAGAGAGAGAGAGAGGAGAAATATGTTAAGGTTTTTTTGGGGAGAGCACCTAAAATACACACACCCCAATTTTGTACCATTGAGGATGGAAAAACTGGCATGTTAAAATCTATTATTAAATCATAGCAACTTTAACTATCCAGACATTGGTCCCAGAAAAATGTAAAAAAATTCCTGT
This sequence comes from Antrozous pallidus, assembly GCA_027563665.1. Taxonomy (NCBI): domain Eukaryota; kingdom Metazoa; phylum Chordata; class Mammalia; order Chiroptera; family Vespertilionidae; genus Antrozous; species Antrozous pallidus. Next base: position 47,289,674 of record CM050525.1, read on the forward strand.
ATTTCTCCTTGGAGTCATTTCAGTCACACACTGAAGCGGCTCAGAGCATGGACATTGGACCTTTGCTTCTAGGCTTTAAGTCCAGCTCTGACACTTACTACCTGTGCGACTTTGGGCAAGTCACTTACCTTCTCTGTGCCCCAGAGTCCTCTTCATTGAAATGGAGCTGACAAAGGTGTATGAAGATTAAATCTATTAATATTTGTAAACCATGTAGAACAGTGATTGACATATAATAAACATTACATATGTTTGTTAAATAAAAACAACTGAACTCTGGTATTTATCAAACTTCAACGTGCCTGTGAATCACACAGGGCAGTGGTCGGCAAACCACAGTTCATGAGCCACATGTGGCTTTCGAGCCGTGGTTTGCCGCTCTTTTGACTAACAAGTTTGCCGACCACTGTCATATACTACCCTTTACCTCTTTGCACACAATATGCCACGATTACCTAATCCTCACAGCTTCCAACTACACGATAACATTTAGTCTAGTCCATTGTTTGGCAAACTCACTAATCAACGGAGCAGCAAACTGCGGCTTGCAAGCTGCATGTGGCTTGCAAGCCACAGTTTGCCGACCACTGACATAGGGATTTTGTAGACATGCAGACTGATTCAGTGGGTCTTAGGTGGGCCCAATATTTGGTATTTCTAATAAGCTCCTGGTTGTGCTGCTGCTGCTGACTCATGGCCACACTTTGGATGCTGAGGGGTCTGCACTCTTCAGCTGGATGGCAATAGGAAGGGTTCAGGGGTGACTCATCCACTCTGTTTAACTTGCCTCAGCTCCCCAACAGTTGTGGGTGTTTGAGGGGACCAGCCTCTTAAAGATGCTTTGAGAAAACCTGCTTCAATGCTCCCACTTGTTACTCCAGGACCCAACTACGTCTAATCACCAATGACATTCAGTCAACTGGCTTCACTCGGAGTAAGAGGGCAGTGAAGGGGGAAATTCAGATCCTGCTAACAGAGCATCCTGGAGGCCAGTCAGCCCTCTCCCTGTGAATAGGGGCCTCTCTGTGATAAGTTTCTCAGAGTTTGCCTCATCTCTGGTTTGCCCTTTTTGCTCTCCTGTTTAGATCAGACCCAGGGGAGGGGTTTAGGGGAGGACGAGACCACCACTCTCACCACTGAGGAAAACGGACTGCTCCCTACAGTCTAACATTCTGGTCATTTATTTTTTGACTGTATAGTCTAGAGTTAGCTGAAATTTGCCATCCACCAAGTAAGCTGATGAAGGTTTCTTAATTACCTCTAGGTTCATTGCATATGTTTAAAGCATCTGAAAATGGTTTCAGGAAAATTAGACTCTCCAAAGCATACAGAGTGGAGATAAAGGCTCAAGTGGTTGAGATCAAGAACTTGAGGGCTCAGAGGGAATCAGAGAATGGTATGTACCGTTGTTGCATTTATTGTTTCATATTACATCTGCCAGATACACATTTAGATATTTGCCTATCTGTTCTTTTTTTAAAATTTAATTTAAAAATTATTTATTGATTAAGGTATTACATATGTGTCCTTATTCCCCCATTACCCCTTCACTCCCTCCCCAACTCATGCCCTCATCTCCCTGTTGTCTGTGTCCATTGGTTAGGCTTATATGCATGCATACAAGTCCTTTGGTTGATCTCTCCTCCTTACCCCCACCCTCCCCTACCTTTCCTCTGAGGTTTGATGGTCTGATGGGTATTTCTCTGTCTACCTGGGCTGCAGGTAGGTCAAGACAGAGGATGGATTTATGGTTCTACCAAGAAATTGTATATACTTAAGAACAGTGTTGTAAACTTTTACTAGAAAATTAGTATGTTTCTCCAAAGTAAGCATGCCTAAGAAAGGCAAGGAGGGGGAATGACTTAAAGCAATCATAGATAACACTGAAAAATAAATCATTAGCAAAAACCACATCTTATTTCACCTTGATTTGGTGCCTTTCATCGATGCCCGCCTGTTGTTAATCACTGCTTCCCTGTGCCCTGGTATTTCTCAGGCTCTTGCACATGCCTTTTCTCTGTTTCTTCTCCTTCTTTAAAAAAATGTTAGCTTTTTATTTGTAATTGACATACAATTAATATGCAGTGAAGTGCACAGACCTTAAGAGTACAGTGTCATGAGTTTTTGTGAATGCATATGGTCATGTAACTCACACCATTGACAGAGAACATTTCAATCGCTCCAAACATTCCTCCTGCTCCTTCAGGTTTGTTCCACCCTCGGGCCCTCAGAAAAACACTTATCTAATTCCTTTCATTGGAGATTAATTTGGCTTGTTCTAGAACTCCATGTAAATGGGATTGTGCAGGGTGTATTCTTTTGTATCTGTTTTTCTTTTCAGCATAATACCTTGGAGGCTCATTGGTGGTGCTGTATTTCAGTAATTCATACCTCTTTCTTGGTAGGTAACATTCTGTTGTCTGACTATAATTGTTGATCATTCACTTGGCAAAGGACATTCTGGTAATTTCTTTTAAAAATACTCAATAACGTGATTTCTTTTTTAATAATGTTTTTGAAATTGATTTTTAGAGAGAGGAAGGGTAAAGAAAGAGAGAGAGAGAAACTTCGATGTGAGAGAGGAACAACGATCAGCTGTCTCTCACATGTAGCCGGATTGGAACCCAACCAGCCACTGTTTCATGAACCAGATGAGCTCCAACCAACTGAGCAACACCAGCCAGGGCATTTTGGTCATTTCTAGCTTTTAGTCATCATGAATACAGCTGATATGGATGTCAGGTCTTCGTGTTTTTATTTCCCTCAGGTGATACATAGAAGTGGAATTGCTGGGTCACAGGGTAGGTGAGTGTTAAACTTTATGGGAAACTGCCAAACAGATATCCAGAGCGGTGGTACCACTTTGCACTCCTGATAGACACATATGAATAAGGATCCTGTTGTTCCACACCTTAACCAGGACTTGGTGTGATCAGTCCTCTACATTGCAGCCATGAAATGTGCATGTACTTTTATTTCATTTACTAGTGGCCCGGTGCACGAAATTTGTGCACGTGGGGGTTGGGGGGGGTTGTCTCTCAGTCTGGCCTGCATCCTCTCCAATCTGAGATCCCTGTGGGATCAGGCCTAAACTGGCACTTGGACAAATCCCCTCGCAATCTGCTCCTAACCGCTCACTTGCCTGACTGCTTGATCACCCCTAACCACTTTGCTTGCTGGCCTGATTGCCCCAACTAGTCCCCTCTGCTGGCCGGCTTGGCCCCAACTGCCCCCCACCACCAGCCTGATCACCCTCAACTGTGCTCTCCTCCTGGCCTGATCATCCCCAACTGCCTTCCCCTCCTGGCCTGATCACCCCTAATGGCCTCTGCCTTGGCCTTGCCTCCATGACTTTGTCCTCTGGGACTGGGCTGTGATCAGGGACCCCCAGCACCCACGGCTAAGCACCCACATGGCCAGCCTTTGCTGCGGGCCATGGGGTGGCCCAATCGTGTGCTGGGGTTGGGGCTGGGTTGCGATCTGGGACCCCTGGTGCCCGTGGCGAAGCACCGCTGGGGCCGTAGCCAGCTGGGGGCAGAGGGGGCTTGCCTGCCATCTTGCTTGGGGGTTAATTTGCATATTGCTCCTATTGGCTGGGAGCGTAGCGAAGGTACGGTCAATTTGCATGTTTCTCTTTTATTAGGATGTTTTAATTTGCATTTACCAGATGACCAATGCTGTGGAGCCCACTTTCCACATGCATACTGGCCATTCACAGATTTTCTTTTTTGAACTGCGTGTTGGTTTGTTGTTTTTTATTTACTCATTTTAAAAATTGGGTTGTCTCTTTGAGATTGAGGTTTGGGGAATTCTTTATATACTATGGATCTAAAGGATGGTCAGACATACTTTCTGAATATTTTTGCCCAGCCTGTGCCTTGCTTAGTCTTTTTTTAAAATGATGTCTTTTCATAAAATTTCTTTTTGTTTTTTTAATTTTTTTTATTCTTTAAGGTTTTACAAATAGTAGTGCATATGTTTCCTTCCCCCCCCATTGACCTCCCCCCAGCCTCCCCTACCCCCCAGCACATGCCCTCACCTGCCCCCCAGCCCCAGTGTCTTATATCCATTGGTAATGCCTATATGCATGCATACAAGTCCTTCGGTTGATTTCTTACAGCCCCCACCCCCCACCCTTCCCAGCCTTCCCTCTGTAGTTTGACAGTCTGTTCAATGCTTCTTTGCCTCTATATCAGTCTTTTCCCCTTGTTTATTTTCTTTAAAAAGATATTGCATCTGCATACTGGAAATAAATGTATAAGAATAAATTATGTTTGAGTCTCAGTTTCAATGTCCAACTGTTCTGAGTCCCAGTTTCAGTGTCAAATAGTTTCTTATGAGTACATGTCAGCAATGGTATCTGGATGGTGGAGATATGGTGGCAATGCAGGTTCCACCCTCTCTGGTTTGGTCCTGGGCCGCCTGCAGCAACACACAGCTTCTGACTGCTAGCATCTTTTCATAAAATTTTAAAAAATTTTGATAAAGTTTCATGAATCAAATTTTCCTATATAAACAATGCCTTCTTATTTCTGCCCAAGAAAATCTATTTCTACTTCTGTCTGCATATAAACTCAGTTCTACTGCTTTAAGTCCATTCTACATGGCTTTCACTACTTTCCTTATTACATTGACTAGAGCCTCTAGTACAATATTAGACAGAAGTGGTGAGAGTGGGCATCCCAGCCTTTTTCCTGATCTAAGTGAAAAGGCATTAAACTTAATGTTAGTCATAACCTTCTCAGAGATAACATTTATTAGGTTTAAGGAGGTTTCCTCTGTTCCTGGTTTGTGGGAGTTTTTCTTTTTCCTCTAAATAATGAATTGTCAAACACTTTTCCAGCACCTGTTGAAATTATCATAACCCCTCCCACCCACCTTCTATTGAGGTGACAAAAATTATTGATATTTGAATGTTAACCGACCTTGCATTCCTGTGACAAATCTCGCTTGGTCATGTTGTACAGTATTTTGCAATGTGTTTTGGTTTGCTATTATTGTGTAAGGATAATCCATAGGACTGTTCTTGGATAGTATACGTTCATGAGGTATATTGGCCTGCAGTGCCTTGTGATGTCCTCAGCTGGTTTTAACGTTAGATTTATGTCAGCCCTGTACGATGAGGCTGGATGATGTTCCCGTCCTCCAGGTTTTTGAAATACTTGTTTAGGATTGGTACTCTATTCCTTAAATGTCTGAGAAAGCCCACCAGGAAAACAATCTAGGTCCAGAGTTTTCCTTGTGGGAAGATATTTAATGACGAATTCAGCTTCTTTAATCGATGTATGGCTATTCAGATTTTTTACTTGAGTTGTGGCTAGAAAGCAAACATTCTACTTCTTTATGTTTAGGATTTAATGTTCTCTTCATGACCTTTGTGTTTCACAACATCAATCTTGTCTGGTGTCTAGGCAATTGCTTTTTCCCCTCTTTCTAGAAAACTAGTCTAATAATATCTAGGTACTTATAATTCTATAGTCCAAAAATATAAAATAGCATTTGTCACTTAGCATTAACTGGCACATATCCAGGGCTCTCTCTGGAATTTCTATTTCTACTTGTGGAGCAGCAATTAGCATTATCCCACTATTTCATAGCAGAAAGGAAGTCTGAGATTGGAGAAATTATTTGCTTAACACTTCTCAGCTGGTACATGACAATTTTCTGACTCTAAACCTCCACACTTGTAGATTTTGCTGTTGCTTCTGGCATACTCGTTCTTTCAAACCAACTTCTTGGAGACTCAGGCCTCTAAGAGGGAGAGAGGGATGTTGAGTGGACAGAGACCTGTCCCATCTCCATTCCATCCCACCCATCTACCTGCCGTTTGAATTAGAGAAGCTATTCTTTAAAATTTTTACTGTATTAGTATTCCAGGCAAAATATCTTAAAACAAAACAAATCAGTGGGAAGCTATTGTGCCATACCAGACATTAATTTGCCTTTTAAAATACCAATTTCATTCTAGCTGGTTTGGCTTAGTGGATAGAGCTCCAGCCTGTGGACTGAAGGGGCCAGGATTCCATTCTGGTCAAGGGCACATGCCTGGGTTGTTGGCTCAATCCCCAGTAGGGGGTGTACAGGAGGCAGCTGATAAATGATTCTCTCTCATTATTGATGTTTCTATCTCTCCTTCCTCTCTGAAATCAATAAAAATATATTTAAAATACTGATTCCCTCCGAGGTGAGGAATATACTTCTAAGAAAGACAGTATAAGAAAACCCTCTGTCTAGTTTGTGTCTTCCCAGTGTGCAGTGCTACAGGAAGTGTGTGGGTCCTTCACCTGGAATCTTAGATCTACCCCGGAGGATCGGGTTGTCTTTAGTTTACACAGATATCCGCTGAACATCTGCATGGTTAGGAAAAGCCTGTTTCCACAGTGTCTCATTTGTGCTCGATGAACATATGTAGAAACCCTGGCCCCGTGTGGCTGGCAGCCTCAGCCAGGGCCCTCCAAACCCCCACCTTCTGCTGTCTTGCCCTCATGTGATCCCTTCTTCTTGAACATGGGCCAGACGTGGTGCTTTGCTTCCGATGACAATGATATGGCAAAGGTGTTGGGATGTCTCTTCCAATATCAGGTTACAGAAGGACAGTTGCTTCTGTCTCAGGCACCCTCTTATGTTCTCACGCGCTGGCTCTGAGGGGAGCCAGCTGCCAGGTTATGAGCTGCCCTATGAAGAGGCCCATATGGCACGAAACCCAATCGAGCAGGCAGCCGCGAGCACTGGAGGCCTGCCATCAGCCATGGTAGTGGACTTGGAAGCAGACCTTTCCCCAGGGGAGCCTGGCCATGACTGCAGACTCTGCAGACAACCTCAGCGGTAGCCGGTGAGAGACCCTGAGCCAGAGGCTCCCTGGCAAAGTCACACCTGGTCTGCTGACCTTGGGAGACTGGGAAAGAGAAATGTGATTAAGCTGCTGAATGCTGGGGTAATTTGTTATTAGCAATGGATGGCCAGTGCAAACAGGGTCTGGTGCGGAGCTGATGCTCTGTGGCTAATGGTACTCGCTCTCCCCGGCTTCCTTCCTTGGCGTCAGGGGAATGGTGGCCTCCAAAGTGGCCTGACTCTTCTGCAAGGTCTGACTCCATGAAGCAGAAGTCTCCACTGCAAACTGTTCCCTCCTCCCTCCCTTCCTTTCCTCCCTCCCCTCCCTCTCTCCCCTCCCCTTCCCTCCCTCGCCTTCCTTCCCTCCCTCTCTCCCCTCCCCTTCCCTCCCTCGTCTTCCTTCCCTCCCTCCCTCGCCTTCTTCCTCCCTCCCTCCCTCCCTCCCTCCCTCCCTCCCTCCCTCCCTCCCTCCCTCCCTCCCTTCCTTCCTTCCTTCCTTCCTTCCTTGTAAATCCTCACTTAAGAATATTTTTCTGATTGATTTTTAGAGAGAGTGGAAGAGAGGGAGGGAGGGGGAGAGAACAAGAGAGAGAGAATGAGAAACATCGATGTGAGAGAGACACATCCCTTGGTTGCCTCCCGCACCCACCCTGACCGGGGCCAGGGATTGAACCTGTAACTCAGGTACGTGTCCTTGTCTGGGAATCCAACCTGTGACCCTTTGGTCTGCAGGCAGACACTCTAACCACTGTGTAAAACTGGCCGGGTCTCTCTTTTCTTTGTTGATAAAGATTTTGGGGGCAGTGAGAAGTGAAATTTACATCCCAAATGCCCTCAGAGCCCAGCACTAGACACTGCAAGAGTCTGGAGTTGCTGGTACAGTGCCTTTCACAGGCTCTCTAGCTGCGCCTGGGCCTTGGCCCAGACACGGGAAGGCGATGCATGCTTCCGGTGCAAGCACATCGGGAACGGGTGTGCTTGCTGAGGGTTTTTTAGGCCTTTTCCTTTTCTCTTACATTCTCTGGCTGACTGTAAAATTAAATCTCTTCCCCTGGGATCACTTTGAACTTTTATCTCCTCTCAGATATAGGTTCTCAGCTTTCAGGTTTCTCCCCGTCTTTTCCAAGTTGTGAATCGACAGATCGCAAACCGAGACGTCTGAGGTCCCCGGGGAATCGTTCGTTTGATGAAACGCCCATCCCTGGGCGATGCAGACCCTTGTGGAATTTCTGGGGCCTGCCTGCCAGGATGCATTTCATTTGATCTCCCTGAGAACTGAAGAAAGCCGAAGTCTTAGATCCAAAGCGAGATGACTGAGCACTGGTCCCCTGCTTGCTTGCTTTCTTTTTTAACCTTGACATTCCTGAGATGATAGTTTTTTTTCTCTTCCGTGTGAGATCCAAATGGGGAAAATAATCTGCACCAGGGATTTGCTGGCCCCTGGCCTCTCTTCCAAGGTCTGAAGAGCAATTTCACTCTTAAGAAAGAAAGAAAGGAAGAAAGAAAGAAAAAGAAAACTTCTTCTATAACATGATCAGGGGTCACGACTCTACTGCATTCTGGTAGGGAGTTGCTTCAAGGCTTCGATCCAGCCATTCGTTTCTCCAAGCCAGCACCGAGAGTCCTGCAGGGGCCAGCAGGCTGCCGACTGTTCCTGGAGGGCTCGGGGGAAGGCAGCAGGGAGAGGGGCAGGTTTGCAAAATGGCTCATATTGTGCGCACATCTGCATCGCAGTAGCTGCATGTGGACACATCTTTGTCTAGACCAGCCCTCTAGAAAGGGGGCTGCAAGTCAGGTTTAGCCAAATGAGTTCCCTCCAGCAGCTCACACCCTGTGTCATTAGATCTCTGGGAGCTGCCTGTCTGGAAAGTGACATTTGCACCCCCTGTCCCTGCGCCGTCCCCCCCTTTCCCCACCAGCAGTTTGAATGCTTTCACTGGATCTTTGCTTTGTTGTCATGTGACTGTGCCATCAGCTGCCTCATGGGAGCAGGGGCAGGGCCTGTCTTGTCCATCAAAGTGTTTCTGATGCTTGGGACAGCACCCGGCTCATAGTAGGTGCTCAACAGCATCCGGCTCATTGTAGGCCCTCAGTCGATATTTGCTAAATGTCGAATACTCACTGCTAAGCATGCTGACTAAATAGGAAGGGCCTGGTGAGCATTTTCAGAGGGTTTACTCTAAAATGTTGCCGATGATCATGTTTGTGACCAATTAGGAGGACTCTTTGGAGAACAGAATGAAGAATAGGTGTGCCTCTCCTGGAAGGAAAACCACTTTGCTTCAGTTGCATGGACATAGAGCTCTTCTCCGCCCTGGCTACTAGGAAGCTCCACCTACGTGCCTGACCCGCCCGTGGTCACATAGACTACACGGAACACCTTTCGCGGTGCCTGTGCTGTAGGGCCTTTACAAGCATACTTGTCGCCGATTGCTAATTTTTGTGGCATCGTGCTCTATTGTACCTCTTTGTTTATAGTCAACTTCTGGGGAGTTAATACATAAAAATAATGCTATGGAAAGGGAGGAGGAATGAGAGGTGTCACTGGGAGGAGAGCAGGGGTGTGGTGAAGAAAATAGAGGGGGTTCCACAAGAACAGAAAGGAGCTGAAGAGAGGAAGGTCCTGAGGTTTGGATGGTGAAAATCAGGCCTGGGGTCCCTTCCAGGCCTTTAGGATGGGTCAGGAGGTGCCGTGTGCACCTGCTAGGCTTTGACAACAGGGTGCGTATGTGGGTAGCACCTGGAGATGAACCTGTGCCCTGGGAAGGAGACAAAGCCTTGAAGATGTCCTCTGGAGTCCGGTTTACATCTCCGCTGTGGCACTATCAGGGGGCACTGGCTTCTCCGAGCCTCAGTTTCCTGTCTGTAAAAGGGGGCTAACAGCAGTGCGTCCTGCTAGGGTTCTTCAAGGTTCAATACGGTGATGAACCAGAAGTAGCTGATAGGATATCCAGTGCTCGAATGTTAGTCACCGCTATTATTGCATTGAGCCCACCATGGATTCTTCTCTGATCTGTCATCTCGTGGCCAGGCTGGAATGGCATTGGAAAGGCGGGGAGGGGGGGGGGGGGCGGGGGCACAAAGTCTCAATTTTCCTACATTTACTATCAGGCTTTTGTTTAAAAAAATGCTTTTTTAAAACTCAAATGTAACTGGCCCTCCTTGGGTGGTCCCTGTATTCATCAAGCACCTTCTGTCTGTAGGCAAATCTGAGAAAAATGGAATCAGTAAAAATCACAAATACATTCTAAAAGTTCTGAAAAATAATGCCATTAAAAGTACACACACTGAATCCTTCTCAGAGGGACCAAGGGAATACATTGTATGCACATCACGCAGCAAAACTGTAAAAATCCATCTTAGACATCTCGGCTGGCAATCATCCTCTTTTTGGCAGCTGCCAAGTCACCTCATTTTTCTCTCCATCAACTGCCTTTCTTCATCCTCTGAGTCCCCCAGCGTCCTCTTTCCTGGGCTCTTCTGATTTCTTTAAACTTTTATTTAGAGAAGAGACCATCGGCTTTTTTTTTTTTTTTTTTTTTTTTTTTTTTTTTTTTTTTTTTGCAAAGGGCCAGAGAGCAAACAATTTAGGCTTTGTGGGCTATATGTTCTGTGTAACAAGGACTCAACTCTGCCCTTGGAACTTGAAAGCAGCCATAGACAGTAATGAATTGGATGGGTGTGGCTTGTTCCAATAAAACTTTATTTATGAAAACAGGAAGTGGGCCAGATTGGGTTCATGGGCTGTAATTTATGGACTGTCCATTTCAAACAAATTAATATTTCTTTATCTTTACCAATGGATATCTGTACTATCTCACTCAGCAATATTGAGGATTCTGTTGTGGATGTGTCTATCTTTGGAGGAGCAGGAAGGTAGTGGGCTGTTGTAGATAACTTAGTATTTTCTCCAGCTCATGTTAATTAAATAGGTCAAAATGATTCTTTGCTCATACTGCCTATAAGACATATGTGTTGGGTACCAGTGAGCCCTGGAGTTAGTGTGATAGGTTTCCTAGTTTCCAAGATGAGGTGTGTGTGTGTGTGTGTGTGTGTGTGTGTGTGTGTGTGTGTGTGTGATGTTTGGGACCAGACTTCTCTTGTTGAACAATGGGGAAAGTGAAGATTCTATTCTTTGGCTTCTTTCTCTTTCTCATTTGATTCTGGGAAGATCCTCACATCAAATTGGGTGATGGAAACAGCACCGGACCAGAGACAGGGGGTCTGATTGCTATTATGGCTGTGATACTACTTTTAGGTTTGGCCTTGGCAAGTTCATTCATTCCCTGGTTTAGGTCTGTCAGGTATTAAATTGGAATCTTTGATCACCAAATCTTTCAGCAATTGACTCTCATTCAGATAAAATCTTACCTGGAGTTCATATGTGTCTGAAATGAAGTGGGGTTGGGGCATCGCTTTGTCCTGACACTCAATCTCACCTCCACCTGAGGGGGACCTGGAGCATCTCTGCTGGGTGCAGGGGCTCTAGGCAGCACAGATCCAAGGTCGTTAAGCATCTGCAATCGCTTAGCATTCCAGACATGTCCCTTCAACATGGCAGGCACTTTTCGTGGATTTGTTCTTCTATGCTCTCTTTTCCTGGTTGACTTTCCACTCTTTCCAATCTTCACGCCTACCTTTCAGACTCCTCACCTATCCTCTGTGGTCTCACTACAAATACACATTTCTGGGGCTCATCTAACTAATTGTCTTTTTATAGAAAACTTTGGGAAGATACAATGATTCCAGAAGAATCTCAAGTCACGGCTTTTAGATATCTTCGTTTAAATGAGCCATTCCTTCCTATACCTAATAGTTTAGCACAGTGGTCGGCAAACTGTGGCTCTTTGGCCCCTTGAGTGTGGCTCTTCCACAAAATACTGTGGCCTGGGTGAGTCTATTTTTGAAGAAGTGGCATTAGAAGAAGTTTAAAAAAAATTGGCTCTCAAAAGAAATTTCAATCATTGTCCTGTTGATATTTGGCTCTGTTGACTAATGAGTTTGCCAACCACTGGTTTAGCAGAACCCAAAATCTGACCAGCAAAAGTCGATGTGTTTCATGTGGGGCCCCCTTGTCTGGATCATGCCTGGCACATCACGTAGCCACAATGTTACTGAGCACATTTTCTTGAGGTTTCCTTTCCTCTATTTATCGCCCCCTTGAAACCCTAGTCATTACAGGTAAGGATGTTTCAGGGAAGAAAAAAATTCTGTGCATCATAGGGAGACTGGGCACAGAATGACTTGCAGGTTGAAAGGGTTTCCTGTGAAAAGGGTCTCCAGTGCGGAGAATGTCAGAAAGCCCATGGCCATCCCCAATCCTGGCCACATAAGAACCCCTTTGGTAAGGTTCTGTGCCAACAGCGCTTTTTCGGTCTAGATGGGCGACAGGTTTCACAGTCCCAGCTTTGCCCCAGTGCCCCTGCTCTGCTGTCCACCTGGACCCTCCTTGGCCTCGGAGAGATGGAGCTGAGACTGGGCCAAACCCAGCATACATGGAGACAGGGATTCAAAGACGAAAAAGAAAGTGATTTAGAGAGAAAGCCAAAAGAAATTACAATTAGCCGCAGGTTGCTCAATCTCCATTAGCCTCCCACTGTGCTGTGGTTCTGCAGCCAACGAAGATGAGCCAAAGACAGTGTTTAAGGCCATTTAAACTAAATTAGCAATCATGTAAAACTTCACCCAGAACCTGTGTATATCTGTACTTTTCCCCTGAACAATTTCTGCCACAGAATCATGTGAGAAATCGAGGTCAAGAAAGACTAATAAAGGGGGAAGATATTTTGAGCAAGACATCGAACATTTGATATTTGCTCTGTGTGACTGAACAATTTCCAATTGTTCCCTCTAAGTAGGGTGACTGTCTTGGTTTGCCCAAGGCAGTTCTGGTTTCTATATGTGGGCGTGCCATCCTGCTTAGTAACAATCCCCCTTGCATCCTAAAAGCGTTCCTATCTGGACACAAAATCATCCGGTCACACTTCCTCTTTGCATGTGTAGGGAAAGCTCCCATCTTTCAGAAGGCGTAGGAGGTGATGGGTAGCCAAGCCCTTTTCACAGATGATGGTTCAAACTTAGATCTCCAGATCCTGAATCATGAAGTATCTCCTCAAGGGCAGATGCCCTTTGTTACAATTTACACATCTTGATATAGCACAGTAGATTCTTAAATTCCTTACTACAGTGTTAGGCATATTATAAGCACTTTTTATTTTCAAGAATTATGCCTGTGGCTGGCATGACTCAGTGTTATAGCATGCCAGGGTTGCAGGCTCAATCCCCGAGGGGGTGGGGAGGGGAAGGAGGGTGTGCAGGAGGCAGCTGATTAATGATTCTCTCTCATCATTGATGTTTCTATCTCTCTTCTTCTCCATTCCTCGCTGAAATCAATAAAAGTATATTATATATAAAAAAGAAGTACGCCTGGGTTGATATATTTGCCAACAACTTGGTGGTCCATTTGGTGCTTCTTGCCACGTCGAGGGCAATGATAGTAGGTTGTGTCTCTAGCTCTGGTTCTGCCACTACCCCACACCTCAGAGAGGCTGATGGAAGTTGTGCAGGTTGGGCAGGGGGTGTGTCTACTGACCTTCAAGATTGCTGTGGTCTCAGAGCCCATGCTTGTGTTGAAAGTGACAGCTTGCTTCAATGTCTATGAAAAGGGAGTGCCATGGCCATTTCAGGTCTACCTCGCCTCTCGAAGACTGAGCTGAGCTTGACCCTGGCTTTGACCATTTGATGCTTATGTGGCCATCACTGAGGGACTTAAACTTTCTGGGTTTATTTTCCCATCTGTAGAAGTCGTGTCTGGCTCCCCCTCAGAGAGTGCTAAGGTGAGGCTCAGGTCAAGTGATGTCTGGAAGCGGTATCCTCTCCACCAGGTGAAAGGGAAGTTCTTTTTAAAATTTGTTTTTCTTGTGTGTTTTTTGCTTTTCAGTCCTCACCTGAAGATATTTTCCCCATTGCTTTTCAGAGAGAATGGAAGGAAAGGGAGGGATGGGAGGCAGGGAGGGAGGAAGGGGGGAGGAGAGGGAGAGAGAGAGAGAGAGAGAGAGAGAGAGAGAGAGAGAGAGAGAGAGAGAGAGAGGGAGGGAGAGAGAGGTGAGAGAGACACATTGACTGGTTGCCTCTAGGACCTTCCTGGATGAGGGTGAGGGAGTGGGGAGCGAACCACAACCCAGGTACATGCCTTTGACTAGGAATCGAACCTGCAAACCCTTTGGTGCAGGGGCCAACGCTCTAACCACTGAGAAACACTAACCAGGGCAAAAGGCAGTTTGGTCATTTTGCTGGTGCAATGGAAGGCAATAGTCAGCCAGTTCCTGGCAGCTTAACCCTGGTTCAGAATAGGCCCCCTTCTAGCATCTAGCTGCCTTCCCTTTGCTCAAACACTCTGATTTCCTTCTGGGGAATTACTTTGTTTCCCTTGTGAGTGCCCGGTTCTTTGTCTGTGAAACAGGGACAATTGTAGCCTCTAAGACCAGACTTGACCAACTGGATTTTTTTCTGTCCTAGAGCTTTAAATGATGCCACCATCTATTTTTATTAGAAAGGACAAACTCATTCTGCTCCTGAGTGACGGAAGTAGGACACTCCAGCCAGGTCCTGTCTGACCTGTGAAGTTCAAATTAATTCATTCATGCATCGAACAAATGTTTGTCGATGTCTTTGTGTCAGACCATGTGTGCGGAGCCTTTCTCATTTAATCCCTGGTACATATTATGTATTGGGCCTTGCTGCTTGCTTTGCAAATGAAGAAAATGGAACTCATGGAATTTAAGGAACTTGCCCAAGATTACATAGAGAGAGCAGGGCGAGGCCAAGGTTTGATCTTGGATCTGTCTGACTCCAGAGCTTACATTCTCTTTGTGGTGGTGTTTGGCCTCCCTGCTAAGGGAGGAACACTTGGAAACCTATTTCATCTAAAATGCTAGGGGGTGCTTGTCCCTTAGTTCTTTCACCCAAGTGTCTGCAGCAGTGACAAAAGATTCCATAAGAAGGAACGATATGGGTGGCTGGGGCATCTATTGTCCAGCATGTCTTGTCTCCTCTTCCTTCTCCCTCCTCCTCATGATAATAATGATGGCAGCAGACTCCTTCCATTGGCCTGTTCTATGTAGTTCCTGTGGGGCTGTCAGTTACAGAAACAGCTCCTCTGGCCCTAGGGCCTTATCGCTGATTCAAGTCGATCCATCACAGTACTCTTTCCCTGGCCACAAAGGCTTGGTCTAAGAGGTGGGCTCATGACCCACACCAGCCAATCAGTTTCTTCCCTAGGCCTTGAATATATATAAGAAGGAAGAGATCTTCTTTTCTGCCTGTGGGAGCTTAATTAAAGACGCTGGATGTAGCCATTGTCCTTTCCAGGCAGGTGGAGTCATGAGAAGCCAGGGAATGGGGTTCTATGACCTATGGAGAGAAGCTGAGGAAGGAGACAGCCTGGACATATTACTAAAAAAATCATGCCCCCATCCATTTTTATTTTTATTTTTGAGTTTTGTCTGTCATTTGTAGTGGGCTAATGCAAGATGCTTCCTAGCATGTATGTAGAAGCCCAGAATTCAGGAAGCAATTTCCTTTACCTGTGAGTGACTGGTAGGGGAGGGGACAGTGGTGGCAAATGTGGGCCATGATTATGGTCATGTGTTATGCGTTGTGGTTGGTTGGTTGGTTTTTGGTGTGTGTGTGTGTGTGTGTTTCTCAGGGAAAAGTCATTTGCTCATTTGTTTGTTCCCTTGGCTCTTGATTCACTCAGGGAGCCCCTGAGAACCAGCCACGGTGCAGATGCAGGTGCAGGAGGCAGCCCTTAGCCGTGGTCCCTACCCTCATGGAACTCACAGCCTAGAGCTTCCTTTTCCTGGGAGCCTCCAGGGTCCTCCTCTCAGCAGGTTGTGTTTGCCTTTAGAATCTACTACTTGGGGCACTAAATTATTTACAAACTCTTTTTACCAGAGCATCCAACAGTTTAAAGACAGATTCTGTTTCTGAGGCCTGGGGCCAAAGCTCTTTTCAGAGAGAGAGAGAGACTTCCCTTATCATATCTCTTTCTCTCGTCTTTGCCCTCAGCATACTGTGGATTTGGAGCAGATCTCTAGACAAAGTCTTTCCTGGAGGAATTTTTGAGTGGAACTTGAGCCCCTTTGAATACATTCCTCTCTGTCCACTTGAATTTAAACTTACTTGTGGGTCCTGGTGGAGCCTGAGAAAGAGGCTGTGTCCACTTATGGGAACAGAGGGGGTTCAGAGGGCCTGATGCCACATAAAACCTGGTGATGGTGTCTGCTCAGCCCCTGTCTCTACCCCATCATGCCTCCTCTGGGCCTCTCACCATCAGGTTTGGTTGCAACCCCTTTCTGCTCCACTCCCCCCCCCCCTTGGTACCTGATCATAAAGCACCAGGTTGAGCCTTTCTATAATGTCTTCCGTTAGTTTTTAAAAATATATTTTATTGATTTTAGAGGGGAAAGGAGAGGGAGAGAGAGAGAAACATCAATGATGAGAATCATTGATTGGCTGCCTCCTGAATGCCTCCTACTGGGGATTTAGCCTCCCCCCCACTCCCAACTTGGAATCCAACTGTGACTCTTGGTTCATAGGCAACACTCAACCACTGAGCCACACTGGCCAGCTATTTTTAATGATCATGTTCCTTTGGGTACTGCCCTGCACCTCCTGCCCCCAGATGCCTGGGTCTATGCTTTAGGAAGAGGATCTGGATTTGAGAGTAGAGGAACCTGGGGCCAGTGACTCTGAGTGGGAGTGGTTGGAATATTGATTCAAGGCCAAGATGAGCAGAATCAAGTCAGGGAAAGTGATAGTGAGAGTGGAAGGAAGGGAGTAGTGACTGGAAGGATTTGGAAATTTTATCGGGTACAACTGAGATTGAAGAGGGGTGCACAGAACCACACCACCGATGGTGCCACAGCTGGGCTTGGAGCTGACCCTCCTGACTCTGGCCGGTGCTCATTCAACTGCACTGACCTGCCCACCAGCTGCAGACCTCTCCTCAGCTGCTACTTCCTTCCTGAGGGAGGATTTCCCTAACTCTCCAGCCCCCCCGCCCCCCCCCCCCCCGTGAAGTGTTCTCACACCATCCCATGGCCTTAACCACACAGGTGACCCCAAAGTAAGTGCTTGGGTGACAATTTGCCTCATGTCTTGTTCACCACGGCATCCCCAGGAAAATGTCTGGACCATTAGGTCCTCAAAAAGTGTTTGTGGGGTGGCTGAAGGGATGCATGTTAGATCTGTAGATTTCTGATCTTCTCTGAAAGCTTTTGGCCCAAGATAATCCTCTACCCACATCAGAACCTTCTGGCAAAGAGAGACCAACTGTGTGGTCCTTGTGACCCTCGTACATTTGATCTCAAGCCCGTGTTGTTTTAGTCAACACAAAAATTCAACTCAAAATATTTATGTGACCTTCAAGAGGGATGATGGGGCATGAAGAAGCCAATTGACGCCATGGTGATGGATAGGGCCTTTGCCATCAGGAGCCAATTTAACCAGCCGGAGTTTTCCAAGAGGCAGGGAAGGCAGGGACCTGGAGTCTCAGGGGAAAGGCACCATCCCTTCACTCCATGAGCCAATCGCCCAGCAGCTCCCCCATCACATGGCTATCTCAAATTCCACCCTTTGAAGTTACTGATATTCTAGCCCTAGCCAGTGTTGCTCAGTGGATAAAGCATTGGCCATGGACTGAAGGGTCCCGGGATCAATTCAGATCAAAGGCATGTGTCTCAGTTTCAGGCTCGATCCCCAGCCCAGATCAGGGCATGTGGAGAGGCAACCAGTGGATGTCTCTTTCACATTGATGTTTCTCTCTCTGCATCTCTTCCACTCTCTAAAAAATCAATGGAAAAACATCTTCAGGTGAGGATTAACAACAATAACAACAAAAGCTACTGGTATTTCAAATTTTCGGATCCTGATTAAATTTAAAGTCTTCCTCAGATGGTGCATTAGGAACTGTTGGGAGAGCTTAAGATCCCAGAGTAACTGAGGGGTCTGAGAACAGGGCTTCTGAAAGGGGAAGGAAAAGGCAGCACAAGGAACAGATAAAGGGAGAGGGTTGGGTTCCAAACATAAGCACTGCCCATATATTTATCTAATAAAAGAGTAATATGCAAATGGACCATACCTTCACTACACCCAATAAGCCATACCCACAAGCCACACCCACAAGCCAATCAGGAGCAATATGCAAATTAACACCCAACCAAGATGGCTGCTGCCCATGGCAGGCCAGGGATGGGGTGGGGCCAGCCAGTGATCGGCCCCATGGCTGGGGTTACCTGGCCGAGGTCCCCTGCCCAAGGACCAAAGCCTCGACCAGGGGCTTTTGGCCTTGGAGCAGGGGTGAGCCATCAGTAGGTCATCCCCTGAGGGCTCCCAGTATGTGAGAAGGGGAAGATTGGGCTGAGGGACCATCCACCCCCAGTGCATGAATTTCATGCATTGGGTCCCTAGTGTATATATAAAAGCTTAAGTGACCATTAGGATGGGTCAACTGAATGACCAACCAGTCACTATGATGTGCACTGACCACCAGAGGAAAGATGCTCAATGCAGGAGCTGCCCCCTGGTGGTCAGTGCTTGGCCCCGATCACTAGCCAGGCCGAGGGGCCCGTCTGTGCATCAATTCGTGCACTAGACCTTTAGTTAAAGAGAAAATCCTTTCCCATTAATGGAAGGAGCGCTGGCTGGGAGATGGGAGACTTATTAAATTATGCTCACCAAGTAAGTGCTGCTGTGGGACAGGCACAGGAGGCACAGTGGAGAGACCACACATAGTTCCTCTTTTTATGCTCATGAAGCTCACTGCCTGGTGTGGGGGTCAGCAGATAAATGTGCAGAGACAAGGGTTAGCAGAGACAGAAGGTCACAGGGGTTCTTTACATTGAAAACCCAGGACAGATCTCAAGCTGAGAGTCAAAAGCACCCTGATTGGCTTGTGGGTGTGGCTTGTGGGTATGGCTTATTGGGTGTAGTGAAGGTATGGTCCATTTGCATATTACTCTTTTATTAGATAAATATATGAGCCGTGTAGAGAAAGGACGAGCACCTCTGAGAGAAGGGACTTCAGGTGCAAAGGTCCTGGGGCAGAAATGAGCGTTGTGGGCTCAAGGGGCTGGAAGGCAGTAGTGTGGGTGGAGCAGGGGTATTGGCACTTGGTGATGTTGGGCAGGTCAGCAGGAGTGGTCTTTCTGGGCAAATAGGCATGGTGGACGGTTGGACAATCGGGATGCTGAGGAGTTTTGAGCAGAGAAATAATATGATCCAGTTTCAGTTTTTAGAAGTTGCCCTGGCTGTTTGGCAGGGAAGGAATATAATGGGGAGAAGAGAGCATGTGGGGCAATTGGGAAAAGGTTGCCAAGGAAGAGACGACAGTGAATTGGAGACGCATGAAGGCAGGGGAGAGGAAAAGAAGGGACCAATTTGGGAGCTTCTGGGTTTGACCTTTGGTCCTATTGCTGGTTGGTCCTGGGATCTGGTCCTCAGTTTCCTCATCTCTAAAATGACAGCGACCAGTCCAGCTGGCATGGCTCAGTGGTTGAGCGTAGACTTATGAACCCCTGGAGGTCACAGTTTGATTCCAGATCAGGGCATATGCCTAGGTTGCAGGCTTGATCCCCAGTGTGGGGCATGCAGGAGGTAGCCAATCAATGATTCTCTCTTATCACTTTCTAGAGGCCCAATGCATGAAAATTCATGCAAGGGTAGCTCTTCCTTCCCCTGGCTGCCGGCACTGGCTTCCCTCCAGCACCCAGGACCCAAACTGCTTTCCTTCTCCTGCCACCCTCTGGCACCCAGGACCCAGGCTGGCTTCCCTCCAACCCTGGCTTTGTCTGAAAGGATGTCCAGAATGATGTCCAGAAGATGTCTGGTCTAATTAGCATATTACCCTTTTATTATTATTATTATTATAGCCTGGTGCCAAAATTCATTCACTTTAGAGGGGAATTAATTAGAGGAAATCCTATCTAATAAAAGAGTAATATGCAAATTTGACTGTACCTTCGCCACCCACAAGCCATGCCCACAGCCACGCCCACCAGCCAATCAGGAGCAGATTATACAAATAAACCCCAACCAAGATGGCTGCCACCACTGAGAGCAGGAGGAAGGCTTGGGTTTCCCTGGCAACAGAGGAAGCCAACTTTCCACCTGCCATTGCAGGCCTAGGCCTCCACTCAGTGCTACAAAGTTTCAGTTATAAAGGTAAAGAAATGGCGGCAGCCACTGAGCTGGAGAGAACAGAGGCTTGGGTTTCCCTGGCAACGGAGAAAGCCAATCTTTCAGCCTGCAGTTGCTCTGCTCCAGGCTACAAAGTTTCAATTATAGATATAGATTAATCTCAGATACCAAGGCCTCCAGCTTGAGTCGCTGGGGGGCGTGGCTGGCCTGCAAACCTCCACAGGCCCCACACCCAGGCTTCCCCTCACCCAAGGGAAACCCCACCCTGATCTGGGACACTCTTCAGGGCAAACCAGCTGGCCCCCACCCATGCACCAGGCCTCTATCCTATCTAATAAAAGAGAAATACGCAGATTGACCATTACTCCAACACATAAGAAGGTTGCCCCCATGTGGTACAAAGATCCTGCCCCCATGTGGACACAAGATGGTCACCACAAGGTGGCCAGCAGGGGAGGCCCATTGGGAGGTTCTAGGCCCTGCAAGGGAGGGTAGTTGTGGGTGATCAGACCAACAGGGGAGGGCTGTTGGGGGCGATCAAGCCTGCAGGGGAGGGCAATTAGAGGTGACCAGGCTGGCAGAGGAGGGAAGTTGGGGGCAAACAGGCTGGCAGGGGAGCAGTTAGGCATCAATTAGGCTGGCAGGGTAGTGGTTAGGGGGTGATCAGGCTGGCAGGCAGAAGTGCTTAGGGGCAATCAGGGAGGCAGGTAGGTAAGCAGTTTGGAGCCAGCAGTCCTGTACTGTGATCGGGCCTAAATGGGCAGTCAGGCATCCCTCGAGGGGTCGCAGTTTGGATAGGGTGCAGGCTGGGCTAAGAGACATCCCCCGGCCCCCCGTGCACAAATTTTGTGCACCAGGCCTCTAGTATTTTAATATTGCTATTTGCCCTTTGTTCTACTCCCATTGGGTGACACCACGACCTGGCTGGCTCCACCCCATCAAGCCCCACTAGTTGGAGAACACAGCCTCATGTCCCAGTGCTGGGGTGGTGGGTGCAGTATTAGGTCTCCTGTCATGGCACCGGGGCTGGAGGCATGGCTTCAGGGGGACCCCCAGCCTTGCCACGCAAAGCCAGTGTCTCAGAGTGCATGCAGCCTCCTGGAGGTGGATTGTGATGGTGTGAGGGCATGACGGCCATTTGCATATCAGCTCCTTATTATAGAGGATGTTTCTCTCTCTCCCCCTCTCTCTTTCTCTCTGAAATCAATAAAAGTAGATATTAAAAAATAATAATAAAATGACAGCTGCTCTCAAATGTCCCCCTGGCTCTGGTGTCCCGGAGGGTCCGTGGATGTCAGCCATGAGAGCTTCTCCGGGGTCCGTGTCTGTTTGCTGTTTCTCTAAACACGGAGAATTGCTTCCCTGGAAAGAATTTCAATTTATAGCTTGGAGCTAAGTCTCCCAGCTTTCCGGAGTTCTGTTCACATGTTAAGCGCGTGACTGTCTGCGCCCCTGCTTCCTGGTGGGAGGTAGTGGGTGAGGGTGCTATATTATTAATAAAATATGAATACATTAGAACATTTATTTTAATGTAACATGTGGGAAACATGGTCTTTAATGGGGCTCGTTGGCAAGTGGCCGGGCGGGAAATGCATGTTGGTCCCAAACCTTTGAAAGCCCTTGATCAGGCTGGGGGTCCCTGTTTCCAGCAAAGCCCTTGACCCCTTGTGGTTTCAGTTCTGTTTACTCTCCGCGAGCATTTCTGGTTCAAAGGGAGAATCTTTACAAAGCTGGGCTGGAAAAGTCTATAAAATCTTAACGCATCTTTGACATCAAATAGCTCTTTCAAAAGCAGCGATCTGATGAAGTAAATAGGAATCCAGCAGCACAAGCCATATGGAACGCATTTGCCATAACTGCTCCGCACTTGAATAACAAAGGAGAAGCTTTCTTGGCACAGGGAGTCGGGGGTTTTAATGACCCCTGAATATTTGGCGGCATTGCCAGATGTATTTTTACTGAGCTGCAGGCCCCAAGGATCAGCCCCGCCTTTCTCTTTGGCAAAATATGAGCGAACGTGATGTTGCTGTTCGTGAGAAAGATGTTTGTGCTTCGTTGCAGAAAGCTCAATTCACTGTGATTCCCTTAACGATGCACCCCTCCCCGGAACTGGCAGAGCTCCCAAGGGCCTCGGAGCGTCCTATCCGATTTGCCACACTAAGCCCTGTGTGAGGGCCACAGGAGCTGCCTTCATTGTTTGACCATGGAGATCGAAGGTGGAAACAGTGTTCAGATTGAGTGTTGCTGATGGAGCTGGGGCAGGGCAGGGATCTTGGTCTCTCCCTCCTATAGGTGGCTCTGTCCTACCTGGCTGTGTGAGCTGTCGAAGTCACATGATTTCTCAAGCTAAACGGAGACAATGCTGCTTTGGAGCTGTTACTGTCAAGTTCTGACTCTCATTGTGAACAAACTTACCTGGGCTGAAACACAGACACGTCTGCTGCCTCTCAAAGAAAGTCTGTGCCTGATCTCTCCAGACGGTGGCGCATTCCTGGAAACATCTGCATGTGGACAGACGGAGTGATTCTCATCTTAAGATGACCTCAGCCAGGGTTTATCCAACATTTGCGCACTGAGAGCTGGACTGTGGGTCCCTAATAACCTTCCCCAATGAGAGACCTACACATGCAATTTCAGATGGAAGGGGCCTTCGAAGAGATGGAGCAGAGACATGACAGGATCCGATTTCAGTTTTTCAGAAGTCACCCTGGGTGCTCAGTGGGGAAGGAATATGATTGGGAGAAGGGAGGATATGGGGGAACTGGGAAGAGCTTGCCAAGAAAGAGGCAGCGACGAATTGGAGAAGCATGAAGGCAGAGGAGAGGAAAAGAAGGGACTGATTTGGGAGCTTCTGGGTTTGATTTCTGGTCCTATTATTGACTGGACCTGGGATCTGATACTCAGTTTCCTCATCTTTAAAATGATAATTACATCCCACTTCACAGATGTGGACACTGAGACCCGAAGAGTGGAAGTGGCTTGCCCAGGGCCACACGGTTGGTCAATGCCAGGACCAAGTTAGAATCTCCCTAACTTATCAGCAGTATGGGCCCCAACTGACTTGTTCCCCAAAATGAAATGCATCCACATGGGATGAGATTTCCCATATAGACTATCCAAAGCATGCCCTTCATTCAGCAGGGGACAGGCAAATGGAGAGGGAGCAAACCACACATAACGCTCTGAGCTTGGCCCTTGCCCTTGTAGAGTGGCTTAGCCCTCCATTAAAAAGAAAAAAATACAGAGCATCTTGTAGAAGAAGACATGGAGGTTTAGAGAAGTCAATGGCTTTGCAAAGTCACACAGCCAAGTGCAGGCCAGGCTGCAGCTGGTGGCTGTGAGGCCTTTGCTGTTCTTGGGATGTGACGTCGGCCCTGCACTCAGCCACGCTGGGTCTGGAGGCCTGGAGCCGGGGGAGCTGGGGCTCTGGCCTACCCACCTTTGCTCTCCCTGGAGGAAACTGGCTGCTCCCCAGTCTGGCAGGAGCCCCTGGAGCACACCCACGTTTCCATTTTTACCAGTGGGTGAATATGGATGAAATTCCACATCTCCAGATCGGAGACAGTTCAGAGCGCAGGATCAAAGTCACCGCAGATACTGGAGTGCCTGTTTTCCTTCTTAAAAAGTAAGGGCTGCCCTCGCCGATTTGGCTCAGTGGATAGAGCGTCGGTCCTTAGACTGAAGGGTCCCAGGTTCGATTCAGGTCAAGGGCATGTACCTTGGTTGCAGGCTCGATCCCCAGTAGGGGAGGCATGCAGATGGCAGCTTTTCAATGTTTCTCTCTTATAGATGTTCCTCCCTCTTCCTTCCTCTCTGTTAAAAAAAAAAGTAAGAGCCAATACTGTTTTAAACTTCACAACGCCTATGACACTAGATCTTAATTGTTTCCTCCACAAAAAAGGAAGAATAACTATGTGACCAGGGGAAGCTGAGCTGACAGCTAAATCCTGACAGAGGAATTAGCTAGCTCTATAGTAGTGACCGTAGTGCAATTTATAAGTGTATCAAATCTATACATTGTATACTTTAACCTTATACCATGTTATATGTCAGTTATATTTTTCAAACAATGAAGTGCCATTTGGATTTAAAAGAAAATCCCAGCAAAAACCAAAGCATCAAACATGGAATTTATGTTTTACTGCCTTTTATGGGGCACAAAGCTGGGGGTGGAGCTGGAGATGGTCACCAGAGGGGATGCACGTACAGCTCCTTGCTGGTTCCCACTGCCTCCACCACCTCGACTTCCACGGGCTCCCCTTCCTTCTCGTGCCCTCATGTGGCTGAGGCCCCTGGGCATCTCCTGCTGGCTGACCATTGACCCTCCCATCCTCCACCTCATCACCCACTGGGATGGGCAGTGGGCAGTGTGACATTCCATCATTAATGGAAAAAGAGACTCAGGGATGCAGGAATAGGGAGAAATAGGGAGTGAGATGGGTGGGAAGAAGAAAGGGTGTGGAGACACAGGATGGTCTCTAGCCAGCTCCCAGGAAGTGGGAGCCTGGTCCCCCCTCTTCCCTGCACCATGTCCTCATCTTGGGAGGCAGGGATCAAAGGAACCTCGAGACCCCTCAGCTCTGATTTGGGGTCAGGCAGATTCGTTTATGGGCTTTGTCTTTCAGGGCACAGGCCAAGGAGTTCCAGGACCTCCCGGGGGCCTGGCCTGCAGTGGGTGCAGGCTCTGGGGCTCCAAGCAGCTGGAGGGCTGATGTGGACTCTGGGGGAAGCTGAGCTGACAGCAGGCAGCTTTGCACTGTTCCGGCATGCTAATTAAATACAGGGATTATACACCGCGATCTCCCCAGAAAGCAGATTTATTGTACCTCGTTACCAGGTTTTATACACTCCACTTAGGCGAGACTCATGTTCTGTATTAGGAAAGAATGCTGGGTCTTATGGTGCTAACCCTTCAGGTATTAAGAGGGAAACATTCAGAAATGATAGTGGTGATGGGAGGTGGCACTTGCAGGTCCCTGAGCAGATGCTAAGGCCAGACATGGTTCAGATGTCCCCGTGCTCTTGGCTGATCACAGGGGAGGGTTCCACTGGGGTGCAGGTAGCACCAGGTTGAGCTGTGCCCTCGGAGGGTTGCATATTCATTCTCCACTTTTCCCCAGGTGCTCCTTCCGGTTTTCATAGGACCTGCTCCTTATGATTTAACAACAGCCAGGGCTAGTCATAGGGCCTAGCATGGCTAGGTTTAAATGCAGGTAGACGTAGGGGTGTGTGTGTGTGTGTTTATATAGGTAGAAATGTGTATGTGTACGTCCAATGGGATTGTGTGTGTAACACTTAAATATAATTCTCATTTATTATCAAAGGAAGAGACCCACATGTCAGATAATTATACCAGAATCTGAATGAGAAACAGCAGACTCCTGGCCAGTGCCTCCTCGCCTCCTTCCCATTCCCCAGAGCAAGAGCTTCCTCCTCTGAGCAGTTGCTTTGCATATTCACCTTAAGGTTTCTGAAGATCATACACATGCTGACCCTTTAAATGCTTTCTCTGTTACACATGTGAGGGCTTGCTGCTGTGGAAGATGCGGGTTTAGCTCTGTTCTGCCGTCTCCACCCCCAGCCCCCGACGTGCGTGCCCTCTCCCTATCCTCCTCATCCATTCAGCACCCACTTTGGCTAAATGAACAGTCCATGTGATTTCTTAAGCTAAAACGTGACGACGCTCCATGCAATTGTTATGATCACCAACATGTGTGCATGTGAATATGCAATGCCTTGTGATTGCATGTCAATAGCTCAACTGTGAATATGCAATGTCTCGTGATTGCATTTTCTTTCTTCTGCAACTGCTTACTTTGTCCAGAGCTGAAACAACTGCCCTGTTCAGTTGTGGGATTTCCGTGCATCCCAGTCTCACCAGGCCCGTCGGTGTGGTCAAACCCACCGGTCGGCCTCTTGCTCCCTGGAGCTGCTGCACGTGGCTCAGCCTGCAGAGCTGCTCCCCAGGCCCAGTTTCCTTTCTGGGGTTCACTTTCCATCAGCCTGGGAGATCCCTCATCTCCTGTGCTGTCTTCAGGTTCTGGGATCCCACCCTCATCCTCCCGGGGTAGACGCTTCCTCTCAAACAAAGAGCATGGGCGGTGTGTTTCAAAAGGCTGTGCAAGGCTTAGGAAGATGCTTTCCCTGCTTAAACACCGGCTCGATGATTAGCTGGTTATAGAACTCTAGGTCGCAAGTACATATATAGTAGTCATCCCTTCGTTCCTGGTTTCAGTGACCTGAGGTCGACCGTGGTCTGAAAATATTAAATAGAAAATTCCATAAATAAATAATTTGTAAGTTTTAAATGGCACGCTGTTCTGTGCAGCATGATGAAATCTCGCGATGTCCTGCTCCATCCTGTGCAGACGTGGATCAGCTTCCACGCTGAAGACCCTCCCTGTCGGTTGGTCACGTAGGAGCCATCTTGGTTATCAGCTCAGCTGTCACAGGGTCACAGTGTTTGTGCAAAAGCAGTCCTTGTTTTCCTTAATAGTGGCCCCCAGGGCAAGAGGAGCGATGCTAGCGATTCAGATACGCCAAAGAGAAGCCAGAAAGTGCCGCCTCTAAGTGACAAGGTATGTCCCTATAGAAAAACAAACACAGAATACATATCAGGTTCTGTACTCGGCTATTTCAGGAGTCCACTGAGGGGTTATGGAATGTGTCCCTTGGATAATGGAAGGGCTACTGTATATTTTATGCTCACAATTTAGAATCATCTGCTAGATCCCAACATTGCTGTTGACCATACTTTCATTACTGATCCTTTGCCTGTGACCTACTTTCTCTTTCTAGAAGCTTTCAGGATTTTCCCATTCTCTCCCTGGAGATGTGATATTTCTCAACAATGTGCCTTAGTAGTGACCTTTTGCTATCACACAGCTGAATTCTCAAAGGATCCTTCCAATCTGAAAATGTGTGTCCTTTTGGGGTAGTCTTTGATTTCTGCCATAATTATATCCTCTTTTTTCCTCTTGTTTACTTTCTAGAAGTTCTAGTATTCAAAGATTCTTTTCCCACATTGATTCTCAAAACAAAAACTTTTGCCTCCATTTTCCATTCTTTCTTTTATTTCACAAGTTTATTATTATTATTTAGACAAAGTTCAATTCCTGTTTTTGGATAGAATATCATCTTTCCTCTCCAAGGATATTGAAATCTGCGGTAGTTTTTTCCTTCTTTTATCTGTGTTTTGGTTCCTTTATGACATCTGTTGACTTACCTGTTAGAGACTTTTCTCAAGTACTTAGCAATTCTTGGCCATCCACACTCTTGTTTGAGAGAAATGTCGGGCTGCTGGCCAGGAACATTACTTTGGAAGTGCAGACAGAGTGGGTCAGCTGAGGCTTCTTTGTGCAAACACAGAGCAGTGACCTGGCCATTTTTTTGCCTCTCTCCGCCAGTTTCTCAGGTCACTTTCTTTGGGCTGATCACCTAGTTCAGGGAGGAATTTTCTCCCACCTGGGGATCAAGGCTCAACTGCATGTGATCCTGGAGTTCCCTAACTTTGGCTTATTCCGCATCCCCCCTCACTCTCTAAAAAGCAATAGAAGACATATATCCTCGGGTGAGCATTCAAAGAATATTACAAGCCGAAACCAGTTTGGCTCAGTGGATAGAGTGTTGGCCTGCAGACTAAAAGATCCCAGGTTCGATTCCGTTCAAGGGCATGTACCTTGCTTGCAGGCACATCCTCAATGGGGTGTGTGTAGGAGGCAGTTGGTCGATGTTTCTAACTCTCATCGATGAGAAACATCTCTCATAGATGTTTCTAACTCTCTATTCTTCTCCCTTCCTCTCTGTAAAAAAAATCAATGAAATATATTAAAAAAAAGAATATTACAAGACCAATATCACTGAAGCTCTCTCTCCCTTCTACATATGTAATAACTTTTCTGGCTTTTTGTATATATCATTTACTCAACTTCAGAATGTTATCGTATATGTGAATACCCGTAAACAATATATTCTTGGCTTTTTTTATTTAAATTGTACCGTGTTGTAAGTATTCTTATGCAACTTGCTTTTTTTTCTCTTACCATTGGGTTTGTGAAATTTATTCCTGATGATCTACATACTTGACCTTTATTAATGCTCACTGTATATACCAGCCCGTTGTGTGACCATACCACAGTTTGTTTCTTCAGTTCCTATTAATGGATATTTTGGGATCTTTTCTAGAAAAAAATGTGCTATAAATAGTTTTGTAAATATATGCGGCTGCACATAGGTTATGTATCTAAGAATGGAATCACTGGGCCACGTGTAATACTCAGACTCAACTTGAGTAGCTGATGCCAAAGTGCATGCCACAGGGCTTGAGTGAATTTCCACTCTGTCTGGCAGTGAATGAGAGGTCCCATTACTGTACGTCCTCACCAACACTTTGTCCCATCAGATTCTGCAGTTGGGTATGAAAATATATTCTATCACATTTTCAAGTTAAATGTTCTTGATTATATAATACGCTATCTTTTCAAAAGCTTATTTTCATTTATTCTTTTGGAGACTATCTGTTCGAGTCTTCTTCACAGCGTCTCATTGGATTGTGTGACTATTTCTCACTGATTTTAGGAATTAAATGCGTATTCTGGATTCTCATCATTTGGTCCTGTTCATAGGTGGCAGCCTCCTTTCTACTTTCTTTCAGGTGAGTCTCTTGACTGCCAGAAGTTCTCAACTTTAGTGTAGTTTAAATTATCATTTTATATGGTTTATTTTTCATTTGTAAAAAAAAATGTATATGATCTATTTTTTGGTCTCTGTCACTCCGGTAGTCAATCTGCTATCCTTGCCCCAATATCATGTTATTCGCTAAGTGCATGGAGCTTTCCAATAACTCCTGATGATTGGTGGGGCGGGTTCCCCCACCTGTGGCTTCTGAGGTGTACTGACTCCTTTTGTTCCCGTCCGTGTATGTAAGGACTATTTAAAACTGAGCATAATACTGTTATCACATCTAAAACTTAATCCTCTCCCATACCCACTTCACAAATCAAATTCCTCCAACTCTTCCATAAATTTATAAACTGTTTCGACTAGGATTCAAGCCAAGTCCATCCCAAGAGTTTGTCATGGTCTGGTCTTCGCTATCGCATCATCATCGTGTCATTTAATGCATTGTTCTTTTCTCTCTCTTTCTGGTAAATAGATAGTTTGAGACTTGATCAGATTCAAGTTCTTACTGGGGAGAGGGAGAGGCAGGACTGCCTCAGGTGGTGGAGCGCACGTCCGCCTGGAGACGGTGAGACTCAGTCGTCGCTCCCGCATGTCAATGGCAGCCGTTGATCGTTATGGCTAGATCCATCCGTTCACTAGGGGTTCCAAAGTGGCTGCATTCTTCTAATGATCATTCCTTCCGACTGGAGTTATTTTATGAAGATGAACTCTCCTCCTAATTACCTACTAATTACCTTGAGGTCCACTTTATAAAGGAAACAGGACAAGTGGGCTCACACCAGAATCAGTCATGTGTGCTGAGCACTGGCTGCGATTCCTCCGTTTACCAGTTTTCCAAATAATGACTCGGTGAGCCTCCTCCAACAGAAGTAGGTACGCTTTTTAGAATGTGATTATGAATTCATGGGTTAAATCTATCTGTTTCAATCCATTTTGGTCATTATCCTCACCGATGCCCCAATTGTCCCATCTAGGCTCCTGGGAGTTTCTTTGAGTTATGCTGAAACGTTTTCACATGACCCAGCAGTTTGTTAGCTTCTTTGAAATAGAAAATTACAAGTTGTTCTGGGCTCATCATGGGATTGGGCTTAAATGGGTAGCCAGATAGCCCTCTCATAATCCAGGACTGCTGGCTCCCAAATGCTCACCTGCCTGCCTTCCTGATTGCCCCTAACTGCTTCTGCCTGCCAGCCTGATCACCCCCTAACCACTACCCTGCCAGCCTAATTGATGTCTAACTCCCCTGCCTGCTTGACTAACTGCTCCCCAGCCAGTCTGTTTGCCCCTAACTGCCCTCCCCTGCTGGCCTGGTTACCCCTATCTGCCCTCCCCTGCAGGCCTGGTTCCTCCCAACTACCCTCTTATGCCAGCCTTGTCACCCCTAACTGCTCTCCCCTGCAGGCTTGATTGCCCCTAACTGTCCTCCCTTGAAGGCCTGGTCCCTCCCAACTGCCCTCCCCTCCTGGCCATCTTGTGGTGGCCATCTTGTGTCCACATGGGGCAAGATCTTTGACCACATGGGGCAGCATGGTCAATTTTGAGTGATGGTCAATTTTCATATTACTCTTTTATTAGATAGGATAGAGGCCTGGTGCATGGGTGGGGGCCAGCTGGTTTGCCCTGAAGGGTGTCCTGCATCAGGGTGGGGGTTCCCTTAGGGTGTGGGGTGGCCTTGGCAAGGGGCCTGTGGTGGTTTGCAGGACGGCCACACCCCCTAGTAACCTAAGTGGAGGCCCTGGTATTTGGGATTTATTTATCTTCTATAATTGAAACTTTGTAGCCTGGAGTGGAGCCCAGCCTCCTGCTTGCTCCATGGCTGCTGCCATTTTTGTTGGGATTTATTTATCTTCTATAATGGAAACTTTGTAGCCTTGAGTGGAGGCCTGGGCCCTCCACGGTATGTGGAAAGCTTGGCTTCCTCCATCACCTTGCGCTCACTCCATGGCCGCAGCCATCTTGGTGGGGGTTAATTTGAATATTCGCTCCTGATTGGCTGGTGAGTGTGGTTTGTGAGTGTAGTGAAGTGATGGTTAATTTGCACATTACTCTTTTATTAGATAGGATAACTATAATTGAGTTTGTATACTGCTCTCAGGTGCAATGATTGTGCTAGCTTTCCTGTTTCATTGAATAATTGTAGACTCTAAGGTTTTCCATGAAGACCATCGTCTAGAATGACAGATGTTTTGTTTTTCTATTCCGTCTGTCTATATTTGATTTCTTTATTGTGTCTTTGCTGCTGAATGCCTTCAAGACGACATTGGATCACATCACAATTTTAGGTTCCTGTGCTGAGAGTACTGTCAACTCTCGCTGATCTGGCCAGGGAACAAAACTCATAAGAAAAGCTTCAGCCCGGCTGGTGTGTCTCAGTGGTTGAACATCGACCTATGAACCAGGAGGTCATGGTTTGATTTCCAGTCAGCACACATGCCCAGATTGCGGGTTTGATCCCCATTGTGGCGTGTGCAGGAGGGAGCCAATCAATGATCCTCTCTCATCATTGATGTTTCTATCTCTCCCTTCCTCTCCCTTTCTTTCTAATATATGTGTGTGTGTGTGCGTGTGTGTGTGTGTGTGTGTGTATATATATATATATATTTTTTTAAGAGAAAAACATCAGCCTTTTCTCCTTGCCCATCCCCCATCACTGTTTGGATTTGTCTTCCGTGCAGTGAGGCACTTGTTGGAGTTTCGCCAGCAAACTTACTCCATGCAGTCAGCTTGGATGGGCAGAAGGAAATGTGTCCTCTTAGACCTCATGTCATCATGAGCAGGTAGCCGGGCTGGGACCCCAGGGAGTCAAGTAAGTTGTGAAATAAGGATCCCTGAACTGTTGTGGGTGGTGTGAGCGGGAGGAGCAGGGAGCTTATATCCCGAAGGGCCCGAGGGTCAGATGTAAGAAGCCACTCCAGTGTCATTAAGGCAAAAGAGGCGGAGACCATGAGGTCAAACCTAAGGATTGGGGTACCTGTAGGCCCTGGACCATGGTGGGGTCACACATAAGTACCAGGATCAGGCTGTGTTGCCTGGATGTTCTTTCATCAACCTTAGGTCATACCTGCACTCTGCACTCGGGAGTCAGTGTAGTTAGGGGTGTGCAGGAGGAGCTAAATGACACCATACATGCAAAGCCCCCAGCTTAGGTCTTGGCCTGGGAACAGAGTTAGACAGCAGTTCCTGGCGGGGGCAGCACCTCCACAGCCACTGAGTGTGCTCCCACCAAGAACTGCTGCGTATGGAGCTCCTGCTGCAGCCAAAACCTGAGCTGGGGGTTTTGCTCTCTGTGCGCTATGGTGCACCTGCCAACTCCGCCATCCCTCCATGCTCCATGGCCCCGAGGTGCGGACACCAAGCCCATCATAGCACTCAGTCAGGAACCCGGTCCTCGGGAGCCTGTTCTGGCTCCCCAGGTCTGGGGTCCTCGTGTTGCACCTGCCTCTGACACCTGCCTTCTGACATGCTCCAGAGCACGTGTCCAGTGTCCGGGCTGAGCTCCGGCTGCCGGTTCCATGTGCAGACCAGTCTCTGCCCTCGCAGAGATTGGGGGAGCTGTGCAGCCAGGGCCAAGCTATTTCAGTCACAGGCTTGTTTAGTGTAGACTAGTCTTTATGCCAGTCACCCAGAGAATGAATGAACAATGCAGGGTCCTAGGATCCCCTCCAGGTGGGCCGCACAGCATCATGGGAATTCTAGACTGGAGCCTGCCATCTCCTGTATGAACTTAGGCAAATGTCCTCCTGTCATCGGCCCTAAGCTCTCCCAGGTCAACTGTCTAGGGTTCTCTGAACAGACGCTGGCTGTCCCTTCCCCGGCAACCCCTCCTCCGGGCGTGCTCCTGACGCCAGGCATGTTCCTTGTGCTGTAAAGCTCAGCTGGGAAGGCGTTAGAAAATTCACTGCTCTCAGACCTGGCCCTGTGATCATGACCAGTCTCCTTTCCCACATTTTATCCTTCCCTTTAGGAGAGCGATTGAAGCTTGCTAGGAGCTCTCTGGGTTCCTCGAGGAATATGTAAGCACTTTTCGGGACTCTCCCGAAGGAGAGGGCCCCTATTAGGAGCAGGCAGGAGGATGCCACATTCCAGGGGGGGCCTCAGGAAGTCTTACCCAGAGGACAGCACTGCTGACGCTCCTGCTTCCGCTCGCTGGTGTATGCACCTGTTTGGACTGTGTTCTTTGGGGGAATTAGGGATCGTTGTGACGTTCAAACTGCCCGGGCTGCTCTCTCATGGAGATCTGGCTGGTGTATGCAGTGTCGTCTGGGCAGGCAGGAAGGGTGGGAAGCAAGGCAGCCTGCACTTCCTGTTCTGATTTTGCAGCCTGCATTTTGCAATCCCGCCCTCCACTTCCCACGAAGAAATGGGCACCCCCCAGCAGTCATGTCCCCAGCGGCTTTGGTCCCCACCCCGTGTTTCCCGGCTCTGCCCTCCCAGCACGTCCTATATTTCGTGAGCTCTGAGGCACTCTCCGCTCCTGTTTGTTTGTTTGCACTTTGTAGACTTTATTTCTTAGAGCAGTTTTAGGTTCACAGTGAAATTGAGCGGAGAGAAGAGAGAGTTCTCAATACCTCCTGCCCCACACACGGACAGCCTTCCCCTCCCCCACCAGAGTGGTGCGCTTGTTATAACCGATGACCCTGTGTCGACACATCAGTATCCCCAAACTCGGCAGTTTAAATTGCAGTTCACTCTCGGTGTTGTTATTCCGTGGATTTGAACAACACTGTAAGGACATGTATGTACCCGCCATGAGAGTATCATACACCATGGTTTCATGGCCCTAACATCCTCTGGGCTCTGCCTGTTCCTCCTCGCCCCACCAATGGCTGGCAGCCACGGATCGCTTCACTGTCTCCATAGTTCTGTCTCTTCTGGGGTGTCACATGTTGCCATCACACAGTACGCAGCCTTTTCAGATCAGCCTCTTTTGCTTGGCAATATGCATTTAAAGCTCCTCTATGTCTTTCCATAGCTCCAAAGCTTGTTTCTTTTTAGGGCCGAATAATAGTCCATTGTCTGGCTGGGCCATAGTTGGTGTCTCCATTCATCACCTGAAGGGCACCTTGATTGCTTCAGTCATGAGTAAAGCTGCTATAAACAGCCACGTACTGCCTTTTTGTGCGGACATAAGTTTTCAGCTCCTTCAGGTGAATACCAAGGCGCACCAGTGCTATATCATCCTATCTAATAAAAGAGTAATATGCAGATTAACCATCACTCCAACACACAAAGATGGCTGCCCCCATGTGGTCAAAGATCCTGCCCCCATGTGGACACAGATGCCCAATACTAGATGGCCAGCAGGTGAGGGAAGCTGGAAGGGACCAGGCCTGCAAGGAAGGGCAGTTAGGGTCAATCAAGCCTGCAGGGGAGGGCAGTTAAGGGTGACTAGGCCTGCAGGGGAGGGCAGTTAGTGGTGAGCAGGCCTGCAGGGGAGGGCAGATAGGGATGACCAGGCTGGCAGAGGAGGGAAGTTTGGGGCAAACAGGCTGGCAGGGGAGCAATTAGGCATCAATAAGACTGTCAGGGGAGTGGTTAGGAGGTGATCAGGCTGGCAGGCAGAAGCAGTTAGTGGCAATCAGGAAGGCAGGCAGGTGACCAGTTGGGAGCCAAAAGTCCTGGATTGTGAGAGGGGTCCTAGTTTGGAGAGGATGCAGGCTGGGCTGAAGGACATCCCCCTCCCCCTCCAATCTGACAAAACTATGTGTAGTTTTTTAAGACATTGCCTTTCAAAGTGTTCAATTCCTGGTTGGTGGACTTCCTGTCTAGTCCCCTCGGGAAGTGAGCTATCCAGGTCAGGAGCCGGGGGGGGGGGTGGTCTTGAAGAACCCCCTTTCTCTCGCACCCCCACACCTTCTAAGCTCTGTGATTCTCCCTCCTCAGTATATCCTCAAAGGCCCCTTCTTCTCTAGCGGGGCTAATGCAAAGGTCTCCTCACTGCCTATCTCTAGGCTCCCTAAGCATCCCAGGGATGAGCAGTGCCTGTGGTCATTGCTGTTGCCATGGAGACCAGAGGCAGGAAGAGGGACATATCCTGAAATCTGTAGTCCACTCCTAGCTTCTCACAGTGTGGTCCCTGACCACCTGCACCGGAGAGCCCGAGGCTGGTTAGACAGGCTGATTGCCAGCTGCTGCACAGCCCTCAGGGATCTGATCCCGGGGGGGCGGGGGGCAGGCCTCGGCACCTGTAACTCCTCGCCTTCACGCCCCCCTGTCCCAGGTCCACTGCTCCGGTCCCCTAGAGCCTGGGAAAGGAAAGGTCTCTGAGCCCAGGGCCCCCCTCCTGCCTGAGAGGGTCTCCTTGGACTGACGGGATCCTTCTATTCTGCTCTCCAGAAATGCCCCCTCCTCCCAGCCCTTCTTTGTTCTAATCGGGCCAGCTCCTATTTCTCTGTGCCTTTTCTCCCTTCTCTCTCATTTTAATTGATTGCAAAGTGTGAAGGCATTTAGTGAGTATGAATTTGTGTTTTGCTGAAACCTCTCTTTCTGCAAGCCCTCTTTCAAGTCAGCTAAATCTCGCCTCCCCAAATTCAGTGGCTCCGGGCGGGCAGAACCGGTGCGGAGTGATTTACCCAGCGCCGCGGCAGTCCTGGCTTGACCTAATTTGACCCAGACATGCTGTCCCCCTCCCAAGCACAGCCCTCTCTGGGGAAGCAGGCATGCTTTACCAGTCGCCCAAGGGACAGAGGGGGCACTCGGGGGTGATGGGGTGTTTGGCCAAATGGGAGTGAGGATGCAACAGGGGAGGGGATGTTCCTGGTCTCTGGAGTTTGGGGTGACCCCAAAGAAGATGAGCATATGCTCTCCTTTCTCCCTTATGATGGAGAGCTGAGTGTCTCTCCCCTGGCCCCGGAGACCTGGTGCTCCTGCACGGTAAGCAGCCAGGCGGTGTCATGGAAACGGATGGCCTCTCCCTGTGACCGTGGACTCAGACCCAATTTCTGTGTCTGCAAAATGATGGCTATCCTGTTAGGCGCTCACCAAGTGAGGGGATGGACAGGTGTTAACCTGCTCGTTTGACAGGTGCAGGAGCTGACACTTGGTGTGCCCGGGTGGCCTCTCTGAGGTCACGTGTCTGTCCCGCACAGGAAGTGGCTGAGTGGGATTTGAACCCAGCTACCCTCCCTCCCCCACAACACACACACACACACACACACACACACACACACACCAGGCCTTCGTGGTTAGCTGCCAGAGCCTGGGAAGCAGGCTCCCAGGGGCTTGGTTCTCCACTCTGACTTCCCCCGTCCTGATAGGGGTGCTCATGGGTATGCTTCTCCTCCCCCTCCTCCTCTTCCCCCTCCCCCTCCTACCTCTTCCCCTCCTCCTCCTCCTCCTCCCCCAAGGATATTTTCCCCACTGATTTTTACAGAGCATGAAAGAAATGGGGAGAGGCCGAGAGAAGAAAACATCGATGGGAGAGAGACACATAGATTGGTTGCCACCTGCACATTCCCCAACTGGGGCTGGAGATTGAGCCTGCAGCCCCGGGACATGTGCCTGACAGGGAATCAAACCCATAGCCCTTCAGTCCATAGGCTGGTGCTCTAACCACCGAACAAACCAGCTAGGGCTTGTGGCTTCCTCTTCAGCTCTTGCCCACTCCTCACAGTTCATACCCTCGTGTCCTTGGTCTGAGAAAGGGGGAGGTGTCCAGACAACGAGGGAGGCCCTGCCATGGTGGCTGCACCGAGAGCAGAGGCCGAGCTGAGGCAGGTGGAAGGGTGAGATGAACGTGCACCTCACAGCAGCGTGTTGCGGGGGGGGGGGGGGGGGCTGACCCCCAGGGGCTGAGTGTCAATCCCGAATCCAGCTTCTGCACCACCTTTCTCCTCGGCTCCCTCAGCTCAGCTGTCAGATGGGGGAGACTCACCCGCGGCTTCCACGCCCTCTCCACGCCCATGGGGTTCGTTGTGAAGAATGGACAAGTTAACGGATGTGAGCGTCTATCACATATGCTTTGGCACACAGTAGGTGCTTAAAAATGGTTTTTATTTGGACCTATGGAGATAGACAATGTAATAGAAATCTGTTAAAAAATAACGACTGTTAAAATACCCATGAGAGCTGTGTAGCGGTCGGCGAAAGCAGACAGGACAGATTTTAGCTGGTCTATCTGTTGAGGGCGGGCCTCCAGTCCTGCAGTCCTAGGGACAGGATTTGACTCCGTATCACAAGGACACGTGTCTTTGTTAAACATGCACGCATGCGTGCATGCACACAGACACACACACACCCAGATACGCACGCACGCACGCACGGTGACTCGGACATGTGCTGATTACAGACATATGAACACACACACATACACACACGCACGCACGCACGCACGGTGATTCGGACATGTGCTGATTACAGACATATGAACACATACACACACGCACGCACACACGGTGACTCGGACATGTGCTGATTACAGACATATGAAAGAGTCCGGCCTCTGTCAGTTGGATCAGCAGTTCCCCACCCTGGTTTTGCATCACCCCAGGGTGTCTCCAATTATCTCAGCAAGGGTCAGGAACCGCTCAAGATGTTATTAATTTTAATTTATTCTAATTAAATATATAAATGGGCCATGTACCACTTTGTGGAAGGCGAAAACGAGGGGGAATCATATCTGAAAATCAAATACACAGTCCTGGAGGGCTGGTAATTTCGGGTTGCTTTCTCTTCTGCCCCTTCTCTTTCTCTCATTATGTGCGTGCCCTGCGGGGCGCTCCGACTGGTACTGGCAACAACTGCTTCTACCTAGAGAGCCGGCATGTGATGGGAAAGTGAAGCCAGGCAGGGCGGGGTCCAAAACCCAGTTCCTGTCCTGCCCCAGCCTCTCAGCGCTGCGTGACTTTGGGCAAATCTGCTTTGGACAAGTCTCTGCGAGGCTCATCACCTCGCACTTTCCATTCCACCCCATTAGGTCAAGGTCAGCTTCCAGACAGTGCAGCAGGGGCCAGTGCACTGCCCTCAGGATGTCTGTATGCGTTGCTTCCCGGCATTTATTAGGCGCTGTCTTGTGCCAGGCGCTGCACCCTAATGTGGGAGAACAACCAGATAGAAAGATGAGGTGCCCTCTGCCTGAGTGGCTCAGAGCGGAAGGGGTTAAGCGGGGGACTTGGGTGATGCGTGGGAAATGTGGGCCATGAAAGGGACAGCTGCAGCCCCTGCCTCTGCACCTGGACATTCCTGGGCCTCTAGGTACCGCTTCTGGGGACAGCGAGGGACTGCGCCCTGTCCACAGTGAGCTGCCGGGGAGGGACCTGGTCCCAGGCTTTACTTTCCCTCCCGCTGTTCCTGAGGGACAGGCTGTGCTCAGCCTCCATCAGGTCTCTGGGTACCCAGCCAGAGAGACAGAGGAAGGTCCCAGCTTCGCATGGATTTGCGGGACGCGGGGGATGGGGAAGATGGACAGAGCCTGCCAACGGGCTTGGTTGTAAGTAAGGAGAACCGGAGCTGGGGAGGGAGGCGAGCAGTCGCGTGGTGGGGAGAGGATCTGTTCTTCCTGCTGAGAGGCTGCCACGTGACCCCAGAGCTTTGCGTCCTTCTCGGCCTCTCTGTGAGCCACCGGGCTGCCCTCTCCCACGGAGGCCTGGGGTGGGCCAGTGTCTATGAGGAGGGTCTCTCACTCAGAACTGAAGAGACTGAAGGCAGTGGGTGAGCAGAGCTAGAGCCCGTGGGACCTGGAGCCCAGTGGCTGCTTGTGGACGCTGGGCAGGTGGCCAGGTAAGTAGGCCTGGCTGCATTTGCTTTTGTCCTCTCCCCTCCTCCTTTTCTCCCCACCCCCAGTGTCACCCCCTCCTCCCTTTTGCATCTCTCTCCCTCCGCCTTCTCTCTGCATCTGGCCAGTGCACACTCACCCTTCAGCTCCCATCTCAGATTCCTTTCATTCTGAAACCTCCCTCTTAACCTCTATGGACAGGCCGCGCTGTCCTGATGGGTATTCCCAGCTCCCCGTCCCATATCGTCCATCTCCTGGTTCTCAGCTCCTTGAATTGTACAGGCCTCCTTTCACACTGTGGCTGCCTTAGCCTGTGTCTGTGCTCTGGCTCCAAGCACAGGGCTTGGCCCCCAGTAGGTGCTAGGTAAATGTTTCTGGAATGAACAACATGTGGAGGTTACTGGTGCAGGGCTGAGACGCCGGGGCGCTCAATGCCACGCCAGCAGGAAGATGTCCCCGCTTGCTCTCGGGCTCTGGGGTTGGCGTGCTGCCCTGCGTCACAGATGGTCCTGCGGGTCTGGTTGACCTTTGTACCCCTCCTCACCCAGGCCCCTCGCTCCTGGGCTGCAGCCACAGCTACATCCCCGGTTCTTGGGCAGATTTTCAAACGTTTTTTTACCTCCAACGTGCCTTGCATACTGCCACACATTTTTAAACCCATGCATAATTTAAGGAACATTTAATCAATAGCATCTTGATTCATTTTTCCCTTAAATCATCAGTATTATTGTTGCGAAGAGCCCATTTGAAGTTCAGGAAAGCTTTTAAGCATCTTTAATAATCATTTTCCTCCCTTGCGTCCTATTTTTTTTTTTAAACTATCTTTTTAAAAGATACTTTTTTCCAGTGGTTGAATGCGCTCAAAATACCAGGTTCCCGGTTGCTTAAATTGTATCCAGTATGTAATTCTGGAAGGAAAGTAGATTTTTCCGGAATGCTTTCATATGTATATATGTCGAGCTAAAGCAGTGTTTGCTGCTGGTGGTTTGTGAGTTTTCTGAAAAGGGCCCTTCACTCCCAGTTGTGACCTGAGACTGGCTGGAGCAGGCTGTTCCAAGAACACCTCGCTTCTTGCATGTGGGGGCCTCACCTCCTGTAAGCGCCAAATACATCCCTGGCGGGCAGTCATCTCCATGTTCTCAGGTCTGACGCACTTTTCAGCTAACGCTGTGGTTTGCCTGTTGCACCTTACATGCATGTAGTGCTGAGTGTGCACCTGCTGTCACGCTGAACACTTCGTGTGCAGCCCCTCCTGAGGTTATTTCCATCCTATTTTGCAGACAAGAGAACAGAGGCTGAAGGCTGGTGAGTTAGTTTCCTGGGGCTGTTGTGATACATGGCCTTAAACTTGGTGGCTTGAACCAACAGGAATGTGTTGCCTCACAGTTCTAGCGGCCAGAAGTCTGACATCAAGATGTGGTCAGCACTGTTCTTGTAAGGGCTCTGGGGGACCATCTGCTCCTGCCTCTTCAAGCTCTAGCATTCCGTGGCTTGTGGCCACCTCACTCCGTTCTCTGCCTCTGTGGTCATATCGCCTCCTCTTCATCTATGGTGGTCTTCTCCTCTCTGCCTCTGTCTCCTCTCAGGACACACTTGTCTTTGGATGTAGGGCCCTGCTGGATAATTCAGAATAAATTCCTCCTTTCAGAATCCTCAGCTTAATCCAACTTTTGCCAGAGAAAGTATAATACTCACTCTTCTGCCATATAAGATAACGTTCACCAGTTTTGGAGTAAAGACATGGGCAGATCTTTTGGGGAGGGAGTGCCTTTTAACAGCCTGTAAAGAGCACTCTCAGGACTCGAACCCCAGCAGTATGACCACAGGGGTGGGGCTCTGTGTTCCCTGCTGCATTGCTAATGTGCCAGGAAAGCAGCCACCAAAAGCTGTAAAAGTGGTCGGGTTCATTCAACTTGGCTGGGTTTGCATTGGTCCGGGCCCCTGAGGGTACTCGTTTCCTGTCTTAGTGTGTTCAGGGTGCTATCATCAGCTGTCACTGACTGGGTGACGTGTAAACACCTGAAATTTATCGCTCAGTTTTGGAGGCTGGGAAGTCCAAGGTCAAGGTTCCCACATCGTCGGCTTCTGGTGTGGGCCCTCCTCGTGGTTCCTAGCCAGCACCTCTTTCCATGTCCTCAAAGGGTGGAAGGGACTAGGATCTCCCTGGAGCCCCTTTTAGAAGAATTCTAATCCCATTCATGAGGGCTTCATCCTTAAGACCCAAACTCATCTTGGAGGCTCCCTTCCTAATGCTGTCATCTTTGGGGGTTAGGATTTCAACATATGATGTGAGGGAATGCAACCATTACAACCATAGCATATCCTCTCTGTCTTTCTGTTTTTGTGACTTTTTTTTTAATTTCTTCCCAACTTGAACAAAATACTTAGGTCCATGGTCTGCAAACTGCGGCTCGCAAGCCACATGCGGCTATTTGGCCCCTTGAGTGTGGCTCTTCCACAAAGTACCATGGCCTGGGCGAGTCTATTTTGAAGAAGTGGTGTTAGAAGAAGTTTCAGTTTAAAAAACCTGGCTCTCAAAAGAAATTTCAATCCTTGTACTGTTGATATTTGGCTCTGTGGACTCATGAGTTTGCCAACCACTGACTTAGGTCTTTTTGCTTCTGGACATAAACTCCACAGTTTATGTAGCCTGTGTTCTTACTGTGGCCCGTGGTCTCGCACTGTGGATAGTGATGTGACTGCTCACTGGGATGGGTGGTTATGATATTACATTAATAGATGTTAATATATCTCTGTTATTAGATTTATCTGCATGAAACATCCGTATTTTTGGTCAACAACCATCAAATATATATACTTAAAACTTTTATTGATTTCAGAGAGGAAAGGAGAGGGAGATAGAAACATGGATTGGCTGCCTCTTTCATGCCCCACACTGAAACCTGAAACCCGAGTATGTGCCCTGACTGGGAATTGAACTGTGAATCCCTAGTTCATAAGTCGATGCTCAACCACTGAGCCACGCCAACGAGGCATCCATCAAATATTTCACGCGGTTCAGTCTCGTATGTAGTGAAAGTAGACTGCCACTCAGCATTCCCATCTCTTCCCTCCACTTGCCTTCCTCCTCTGCTCCCCGCAAAGGCCAGCTAAATATCCCCATTTCTTGCATGGATCTTTGAGTCCAACCCGTAGTTAATTGGACCCATCTCTACTCTTGAGTCACTTGGGCAGCCCTTTGGCAGATCTGGGGCTTTGTCACACCCCAGTCCCGTCCTAATTCTAACTGTCTCCAAAGAAGCCACAGAGCAGCCAGCCCATCTTAAAGTCATCAGCTTCCATTAGGGTCTGGGAGCATCTGTTTGAAACAAATGTGCTATTTTCCTGCTGGCAAGTCAGTAGCTGGGTCGCGTACTGTGCCCATTACTGACACCAAGTACTTATGGGGTAGCATCAAGTTGGGCCCAAGTCTAAAAATACCCCCTTCCCTTCGGCATCCCCTCCTTTCTGCAGTGACCCGGCTCACAGCTGGCATTTCGCCACACTCCAAGCATTTACACATTTAATGCATCCTGAAAGATTAACCTATATTATGCATGGGCAAGTGTAAATGTTTCCTTTCCTGGCAAGAACTGTGTTATTGGAAATCATTTATTGAGATTTATGTCTTAACAGAGCTGAAGGCTGTTTGCATTGTTAAGGTTCCCCAAAGCCAAGCTTGAAATTTTGGGGCGGGGTATGCTTTGTAGGCCCCTCCCAGGAATAGAGCTGTCTGTCAACCCGTTAGTACTTATCATGCATGCACATCGGTGTGTGCCCTCACGAATACATTCATGACTCCGAGGTTATGACCTTGGGCAGTTTGCTTTATCTCTTTGAACCCTAGTTGCCCATCTGTAAGATGGGATCATGGGATGATAATAATGGCACACATTTTATAGAGTTACTACAAGGACTTGTGTACTGGGCGCAGAGCCAAACTTACCTCCTTGTAATTCCAGATAGAGAAGAGCATTTTGTAGAAAGTGAGTTCTCTGTTGCTGAAAGTGTCTTGGCGGAGATGGAGAGATCAATCAACAGATTTGCTGAGGGGATTCCACTACTGGAAGAATTACATAACCAGAGGCCTGGTGCATGAAATTTGTTCATGGCTGGGGGGTCCCTCAGCCTGGCCTGCGCCCTCCTTCACCCAGGACCCCTTGGTCGGATATCAATTTGATAATCTGGGACTGTTCACTCCTAACGGTTCACCTGCCTGCTTGCCCCTTAATGCTTGCTTGCCTGCCTCCTTGCCCCTAACCGCTCGCCTGCCTGCCTGCTCAGAGTG
This sequence comes from Antrozous pallidus, assembly GCA_027563665.1. Classification (NCBI taxonomy): domain Eukaryota; kingdom Metazoa; phylum Chordata; class Mammalia; order Chiroptera; family Vespertilionidae; genus Antrozous; species Antrozous pallidus. The sequence goes on from CM050525.1 coordinate 47,332,387, forward strand.
CATCATAGCGACTGTCATTCTGTTATAACTAGCGGCCTGGTGCACGAAATTTGTGCATGGGGGTCAGGGGATATCCCTTAGCTCAGCCTGCACCCTCTCCAAACTGGGATCCCTTGAGGGATGTCTGATTGCCCATTTAGGCCTGATCCCAGTAGGATCAGGCCTAAACAGCAGTCGGACATCCTTCTCACAATCCAGGACTGCTGGCACCAAACTGCTCACCTGCCTGCCTCCCTAATTGCCCCTAACCACTGCTGCCTGCCAGCCTGATCACCACCTAACCATTCCCCTACCAGCCTGATTAAAGCCTAATTGCTCCCCTGCCAGCCTGTTTGCCCCCAACTTCCCTCCTCTGCCAGCCTGGTCACCCCTAATTGCTATCCCCTGCAGTCTTGATCGCCCACAAGTGTGCTCCCATGCAGGCCTGGTCCCTCCCAACTACACTCCCCTGCTGGCCTGATGGCCCACAACTATCCTCCTTTGCAGGCCAGGAACTTCCCAACAGGCCTCCCCTGCTGGCCATCTTGTGGTGGCCATCTTGTGTCCACATGGAGGCAGCCCTCTTGTGTGTTGGAGTAATGGTCAGTCTGCAAATTACTCTTTTCTTAGATAGCATAGAGGCCTGGTGCATGAGTGGGAGCCAGCTGGTTTGCCCTATAGAGTGTCCCAGATCAGGATGGGGGTTCCCTTGGGGTGAGGGGCGGCCTGGGCAAGGGGCCTGTGGAGGTTTGCAGGCTGGCCACAACCCCTAGCGACCCAAGTGGAGGCCCTAGGATCTGGGATTAATCTATGTCTACAACTGAAACTTTGTAGCCTAGAGTGGAGCCAAGGCTCTCCTGGCATGCGGAGCAGATGCTAGTCATTTCTGTTTGAAACTTTATAGCCTAGAGTGGAGGCCTAGGCCGGCAATGGCAGGTGGAAAGCTTGGCTTCCTCCATTGCCAGGGAAACCCAAGCCTCTGTTCTCTCCAGCTCAGTGGCTGCTGCCATTTCTCTATCTTTTATAATTGAAATTTTGTAGCATTGAGTGGAGACCTAGGCCTGCAATGGCAGGCGGAAAGCTTGGCTTCCTCTGTTGCAGGGGAAACTCAAGCCTCTCTCCTGCTCTCAGTGGTGGCAGCCATCTTGGTTGGGGTTTATTTGCATAATCTGCTCCTGATTGACTGGTGGGTGTAGCTGGTGGGCGTGGCTTGTGGGTATAGCAAAGGTACGGTCAAATTTGCATATTACTCTTTTATTAGATAGGATAGTTGCTTAGGCTTTTATATATACAGATGATTACATGTTTTCTTTCAGTTCTGGAGGTTGGTTGTTCAAAATCAAGGTGCTTGATGATATGTATTTACTGAGTACTTGTTGAGATGCCAACCCAGTACAAGGTACTAGGGACACATAAATGGGTGTGCCTGTACATTTGCCTTAGAGAAGCTGGGCTTTCCATGGTCTAATCTCATCACGAAGGGTTTAGAGGAAACAGTGCAGAGCAAAGAAAGAGAGCTAACATTGGTCAAAATTCTGCTATGTACCAAGTGTGGTATATGCCATGCCCCCATAACTTTGTTAGATACTAGTATCCCTACTTTATAGGCACAGAAATGAAGTCTGAAGGGGGCTGTGATTTCATCAATGTCTGTCTCAGTCAGGATGAGCTAGGTTTTGCTATAACAATAAACATCCCCAGAATCTTCATGGATAAAAACAAAGGTTTATTTCTTAGTCACACTATATCTGTCACTGGACGGCTATGGGTTCTGTTCTCCTTTAGGAACCTTGTTGCTTGCTATGCGAGGGCGGGGGGGGGGGCGAATGGTGGAGCAAGCACTGGCTCTCCAAGTTCTCATTCATTGGCCAAGGCACGTCACCGGGCTACACCCAGCTTCCAGGAGGAGGCGTATCCGTCCTACCCCCTGCCTGAAAAGTGAGTGGCAGGATGCTGGTGAATAGCCCCCATTGACTACCAGTCCCTCAGCAAGTGGCACAGCCAGAATTTGCACTCCAGCCAGGCTCTCACGTCCCCACTGTTTTCACTTTGTCATGTGGCCTGAGACGTCGAGGGAGGCCCAGGGTTCCAGAGTCTGGCAGCTCTCCGACTTCTGCAGTGAAAAATGGTTCCATCTTCACAACAGTGAAACCATACCCTGTGACCAGCCTCCCTTTAACCGCTCTGGTCCTGACTTCCCTTTGGTCCAACTTCAAGTCCTTGCTCTTCAGGAGGAAATGTGCCCACGGCCACCATAAGCAGCCAAGGCGTGGCGAAGTTTTCAGGTGCCCTCCTTCCCTCGGTTCCAGGAACAGGAGAAGGCTCTCCTGGCATGCGGAGCAGATGCTAGTAAGAGCCTCATCAGTACGATGTGACCCGAGGAAAGCAAAGGGCCGTGAGGGTGTGAAAGAAAGATCCTCCGTGACAGCCGCTGTGTTCGTCAGCGCAGGGTGCCATGACGGGATGCACAGAATGGAGGCTTCAACAGCGGAAGTTTGTTTTCTGGTAGCTCTGGAGCTTGGCTGTTCAACATCTCGGTGCCAGCAGGGTTGCTGTCTGGTTGAGGCCTCTCTTCCTGGCTTGCAGATGGCCACCCCCTCTCTGTCCTCACACGGTCTTCTGGGTACATGCGTGAGGAGAGTGATGTGTCCTCCTCTTCTCACGAGGATACTAATCCTGTAGGATTAAGACCCTTAAAACCTTTTAAAGGCTCCATCTCCAAATGCAGCCACATTGGGGGTTAGGGCTTTCGTACAGGGATTCGGGGAGAGGAGGCCACACTGCTGTCTCTAACAACAGCAAATGACAGCGTGTACATCTGAGTGACGGTGGAGGGGGCAGAGAAAGTGGCTTTGAGGCCCCACTCCGGCAGTAATTATCTCTGTCATCCGTATTTCCTTGATGGCTCTGCCGCTAGACCCACTTAATAATAACTGAGTGCTGAGCTGCTGGCACAGGACAGGCATGTACAAAGCACATAGCGTCCCATCTCTCCTCTGAGCCCGGGTATCAGCTGGCCATTCCTACCTCACAGAACTGCTCGGTCCATCAGAGGAAGGAAGGTTCATGATCACATTAAAGAGCCAGAGTTTTCTCAGGGGTTGCCACACCCCTGCCCCTCCTACCTTAAGGCCCCGTACCGAGGTTGGGACACAGTTGGACAGTAATTATGTAGCCAACGAATGATGATGGGGTGATGGAGTAACAACTGGCCAATGAATAACGTGCTTGGTGAAGGGGAGCTCCTCCACCCATCCTGAGCCAGAATGGCTCAGCCTCTGCTGAGGGAAGAGCATGACCAGAGCGAACAGATGGCACGGGCTAGAGTGGTGGTGCTCAGCCTTCCTGGTGCCGCGGCCCTTTAATACAGTTCTTCATGTTGTGATGACCTCCAACTATAAAATTATTTTCGTTGCTGCTTCATATCTGTAATTTTGCTACTGTTATGAATCGTACTGTAAATATCTGATATATAGGATGTCTTAAGTGACCCCTGTGAAAGGGTTGTTTGACCCCCCCAAAAGGGTCGCAACCCACAGGTTGAGAACTGCTGGGCTAGAGGGAGGACAGTGAGCTCAGGGGACTGACACATGGTTCTAATCCCAGACTGCAGCGTTTCCTAGATGTGCGACAGAGGGCAAGTCCTTCACCACCCTCTGCTCTGCTGCCTTGGTCTCTGTAAAGTGGGAGGGCCAGCCCCTTCCTTGTGTGAAGATGGGGAGCAAGGTCCAAAATGTTTCACATGGGAGCAGAATGCAATATACAGTGGCTAGTGCTTTGGGGAGATGAACAGTGACCTGCCCGTGGGCATTCCCTCCGGGGCTGCTGCGTAAGCTGCGGCTAATGTAGAGTCGCCGCGCTTTCTCCTCAGCCAGACTCCTGACGGACAGCTCAATATTTTGTCCTCGACAGGAGGCAGGCTCCCCGAGGGCCCCTCCAGCTCTGAACATTATAACGGCCCTTCTCCCAACCGCGGATCTCTCCGTGGGCCCTCAGGTGAAGCCTGCCCTCCTGAGGTCTGCAGGTGCTTTCCTCCAGGCCCTGCCTGAGGAGCCAGGGGCTCCCCACAACCCAGCGGATGGTGGCAGCAGCTCACTTATTCCACCATCCCGTCTTGGTTCCTCTTCCTCCCTCATCGTTATTCTTGTAGGACCGTAGGCCGTGGGTGTGCGGGCCCTCTGAGCAGAGGCCAGAGACTGCCGGAATGTGCTGAATGGATGTGCTGATTAGTGTTTGCAGGCCAGATGCTCCGGGGGGGGGGGGGGGTGGAGGGAGAGGGGAGTGCCATAAGGAAGCCCTCAGCCATCTGGGGGTCCCAGCTGGCTTTCCAGTTGCATTCTAACCAAGTTTCATTGAACACCCACTGTTGACTAACATGGCTGCTGTGTGTCTGAACATTGTTACTTACCAAATCTACTCTGCATCATATGCAGAATGAGAATTTCCTGTTCATTCATGCAATGTTATTTCTTGAGCACCCACTATATAACTTGGCGTGCACAAGGGCTGTTTGCTTCCGAGTGTTCATCCTATATAATAAAAGCCTAATATGCAAATAGGCCAAACAGCAGAATGACCAGGTCAGCGAGGGGCGGGGCCAGCAAGTAGGTGGTGCCAGGCCAGCCAAGGCGGGTGCCAGCGGGCAGAGGGAGGGGATGGTGATGGGAGGAAGAGGGGGGGGAGTGGAGTGACTGATGGTAGTGGCAGGGGTGTGTAGGGGAAGTTGAGGGGGCAGGGAGGTAGGGACAGCCACTCACTGGCCACTGGCACTATCCTCTATCTAATAAAAGAGTAATACGCAGATTGACCATCACTCCAACACATGATGACTTCCCCCATGTGGTCAAAGATCCTGCCCCCATGTGGCATAAGATGGCCACCACAAGTTGGCCAGCAGGGGAGGGCAGTTCGGAGGGACCAGGCCTTCAACGGAGGTCAGTTAAGGTGATCAAGCCTGCAGGTGAGGGCAGTTAGGGGTGACCAGATCTGCAGGGGAGGGCTGTTGTGGGGAACCAGGCCTACAGGGGAGTGCAGTTGAGAGGGACCAGGTCTGCAAGGGAGGGAAGTTAGGGGTGACCAGGCCAGCAGAGGAGGGAAGCTGAAAGCAAACAGGTTGGCAGGGGAGCAATTAAACATCAATCAGGCTGGCAGGGAAGTGGTTAGGGGGTGATCAGGCTGGCAGGCAGAAGCAGTTAGGGGAAATCAGGAAGGCAGGCAGGTGAGCAGTTGGGAGCCAGTACTCCTGGATTGTGAGAGGGGTCCCAGATTGGAGAGGGTGCAGGCTGGGCTGAGGGACACCCCCCCTCCCATGCACAAATTTCATGTACTGAGCCTCTAGTGAGACATAAGCCTCTTACAGGCTTATGGGGGTAATGAAACAGGTACATTATTTCATTCAATGACTGAGAAAGGGAGGCATTTCAGAGCCTGGAGGAGAGACACTTAGTCCAGCAGGATGAGTTAGAGGGTGAGGGGGGATATTATGGAGGCTTCCCAGAGGAAGTCCTTCCCAGGCTGAATCCTGAAGGACCCATAAGACCTAGATAAGCAAAGGCTGGCACAGAGGGAGGGTGAGCAGGCAGGTGACAGTATGGACAAAGGCATGGGGGCATGAAGAGTCGATGGTTGGTATGACAGGCAGTTTGGTTTTTCTAACAAGAGCAGATCTGTTCAGTAGAAGACAGTATGCTGGCTCCCCCTGGCAGGAGCTGGTTCCCTTTCTGATATAAGAATACATCACTTGCCCAGTGGTGTGGCTCAGTGGTTGAGTGGTGTCCCAGGAACCAAGAGGTTATCGGTTCGATTCCCGGTCAGGGCAGCCTCAATCCCCAGTGGGGAACACGCAGGAGGCGGTAGATTGATGTTTCTTTCGCATCAATGTTTCTGTCTCTCTCCCCCACTCCTTTCCTTTCTGAAATCACTAAAAATATATTTAAAAAAGAAACAGATATAAAAAAGAGACAGGTGGACATAAAGGAGGGTGGTTGCTGTCTAGCTCATGCTCATAAAGAATTGCACCCCCTTAAACTGCCCAATCTGGAAATTTGTAAAAACCCCTTTCCAATCCCCATCTCTCCTTCCTGCCTCCCTCTTGTTGCACAACTTTCCCCAGACCGAACTGAGGGTCAGGCAGAGTCCTCAGCCTCAGGGGCTCATCAGGCTGGAGGAGGTTTCCAGACATGTCGCCCAGTGTGCAGCCGCTGCCCCTGAGCCCTGACCTGAGGCCTTGCTGAGCTTGGGCTCTCCTGTGCTTGGTGACTTTTCAGCTGAGGGGGCCAATTAGTGAGAATTGCCTCGGGGAGTGGCGATGTCTGCCCGCTGGGGCCCATTTCTCGGACTTCCTCCTCATTAGCCCTCACTGCTTGGGCAGTGAGAGGAGCAGTGCTTTGATGCTCTGACACTTGCCTCTGGCCACAGGTCCCAGGACCACCGAGCCTGGCTGTTCTCCCTCTTTTCCAAAGACCGAGGCATACCACCTGCTCCACTCTCTCCAGTGGTTTCCCCACTGGGGCCTCATATTCTCTATTGGGCTCTGAGGATGAGTGGTCTGGCTTTAGTGCAGAGACAGACTCCAATTCTCCCCATCGCTTCTCTATCCTCCTCTCCCACAGGGCCCAGCAGAGTGGCAAATCCATGGCTTGAAGGACTGATCTGCTAGGGCAGTGGCCGGCAAACTCATTAGTCCAGAGAGCCAACTGTCAACAGTACAATGATTAAAATTTCTTTTGAGAGCCAATTTATTTATTTATTTATTTTTCAAATCTATTTTATGGATTTTTTTACAGAGAGGAAGGGAAAGGGATATAAAGTCAGAAACACCGAAGAGAGAGAAACATCGATCAGCTGCCTCTCGCATACCCCCTACTGGGGATGTGCCTGCAGCCACAGTACATGCCCTTGACTGGAATCGAACCTGGGACCCTTCAGTCCGCAGGCTGGTGCTCTATCCACTGAGCCAAACCAGTTTCAGTGAGAGCCATATTTTTTTAAACTTAAACTTCTTCTATCACCACAACTTCAAAATAGACTCGCCCAGGCCATGGTATTTTGTGGAAGAGCCACACTCAAGGGGCCAAAGAGCCGCATGTGGCTCGCGAGCCACAGTTTGCCGACCACGGTGCAAGGGGATAGTAGGTGAATTATTCCCATGTCTTCACTCCCTCATTGTGATAGGATTAGGCATCCTTGTCATATGACTAAGCTGTGTCTCTCTCTAGGAAAGGCGGAGTACTTATTTCAACCTCTTTGACTTTGGGTTTGGCCATGGGACTTACTAACGCCAATAAAATGCTGGTAGATGTGACAAAATCAAAAGCTTTCATTGTACTTAAGTGGCTCCGTTCAGAGTTTTGCTATTTAATCTGAAAACAGAAAGCTCAGGTTAGCTGCTTGCTGGTCCTGGAGTGAAAAGTAGGACAACCCTGACTTTCCCTTCTCCCCCCAAAATCAGAATTAGAGCTTTCCCAGCAAATCTGCAGACTGAAGAGCAAATCATGTTTGTGGCATGACTGAGAGTTTGGAGTTGCTTGTTACACAGCAGTATTGCAGAGAAACAGCTGGTTATCATAGGGACCAGCTTGATGCTGGAGCTGTGCCATTTTCTTTCCTCGCTCCATCAGGTCCTCGGTGGACACAGTAGGATGGCAAGCACTGGATGGGATGGAGACAAGGAAGAGGAACTGGTGGGTGCACTAGGCCTGGTTGACACTCTGCTTCCAACCTGGGTCCAGACTCCCACGTTCAATCTATCACCGACTCCAGTGAAGTCTACTGCCAACTACTAGCCCAGATTTGTGTGTGCAATCTCTTCATTTTAAAGCATTGAATTAAATTTGTAAGTCACTGTGCAGACAAAACAAAAACACTTCCCGTCAGCCCACGGATCACCAGCTTGCAGCCTCTGGTCTGTCTGCCCTGAATGTGCCCCTTTGATAAGCCCTGGCATTGCCTCAAATTCCATTGGACGAATCCATGAATGCAGAATAGCAGCTAGCCTAAATGACATACCCTGTTTCCCGAGGGCATTCTTCTGGTGCTGCTGCAATAGGTCTGAGGTGACCAAGAAAGAACACTAGACTGAGACCTGGGAGTTTGGAGTTTGGGTTTGAATCCTGCTGCTAGGTTGACTTGCTGTGTGGCATTGAGTTACTTTCTGTCTCTGATCCTTAGTTTTTCTATTTGCATAATGACTGTACCACTTAAAAAGCTGAGGAAGTGGGAGTGAATTAACATCTCTAAGCATAGCATCCTCATGTATAAAATGGGACAGTGCCACCCATCTTGACAGGGTTAAACCATGGGTTGAATGAGACCGTAAATGAAGCCCAAACACAGTGCCTGGCACACAGGGTCCAGTGGATGTTTGTTGTGGCCCCTGCTGCTGCTAATGATTAGCAATCTTACGTGGAAAGGCGGTGCTAGCAGCCAGGGAAAAGAAAGCCCATTCAAGCATGAATCTTTGTGCATTGGGTTTCTAGTAATAGATAAGAAACATGGCCTGGATCCTCTACCAGGAGCTGGAAACAAAAGCTGGCACACAGAATTCTGGGGAAGCTCTTCTCCTTGTAGCAGAAATGCTCTGTACACTCTCTGACTAGGATCTGGTGGCCTGTGCCATCTGTCAGTCCCTGCCCAGCCTCATGATGCCCCCGTTAGACATTTACTCTTGGTCTTTGCTCACAGCCAGTGTGCAAGTGCTCAGCCTGAGCATGCACCTTTCACAGACTGGCTGTGGCAGAAGGCTTGGCCCGATTTCCGACCTGCAAGATGCTCTGCATGGGGTTTCCTGCTGAAAGGGAGGAGAGAGTCCTCCTGACTGTCAAGCTGGTGCTCAGATAAGTTTCTAAATCCCATGGCACCTGGGTCTCTTTTCCCAGACCAGGACCCAAAGTCAACAGTTGTAAGCAAAGGTTCTGGACACTGTTGCAGCCAGCAGAGAGCCTAGGGAACGTTGTTGCCATCTTACTGTGTCTGCCGAGGACCTGATGGAGCTAGGAGAGAAAGGGGCACAGCTCCAGCACCAACTTGGTCTCCATGATCACCAGCTATTTTCTGAACTATTGCTGTGTAACCAACAACTCCAAACTCTTAGTGGCACACTAGCTTTCTTTTTTCTTCTTTTAAATAATTCTTTATTGTTGAAAGTATTGAATATGTTCCCTTTCCCCCTCTATTGACCTCTTCCAGCCCCTGCCCCTCCCCGTCCCGCCCTCCCCCAGTCCCAGGCCTTCAGCACATAGTCTGTGTCCGTGGGCCATACATATATGCATACAAGGTCTCTGGTTGGTTACCTCTTACCCACCCTCCCTCAACTCCCGCTGAGATTCCACACTCTGTTTCATGCTTCCATGTCTCCAGATCCATTCTGTTCATCTGTTTATTAGATTCTACATATGAGTGCTATCATGTGATACTAGTTGTTTTCTTACTGACTTATTTCACTTAGCATGATCCTCCCCAGACCCCTCCATGCCGCACTGGATTTCAAAATAATGTCACAGGTTCGCAGACCAACTCTGGACAGAAACTTGCTTCTAACCAACCTGGAGGAAAGGGAGTAATAGACTCATATAACTTGGAAGGTCCAGGGTTGAGCCTGGGTCTATTGGCCATTGTTACCTCTCTCTCTCCCTGTCCTTCCAACCCCACCCCTTCTTGGTGCTGTCTGAAGGAGGCCTACCATGCTTTTCAGAATTGATTGGCAGAAACAGGACAGCCCTTCATTGCCAAGGGAGGAATCTGATTGGCTGCTATTAGAGGGATGAAGACCCCGGTGTGCCTGAGCCTGCCTGGAAACTTGTCACTGCAGCGCGTGTGTGTGAGGTGTACTGTCCCCAAGATTTCCTCCAGAACCCCTCAGCCAGAGGGGCGGCTCTCCAAAGGAATGAGCTGGGCTGCCCACAAACGCTCTGCCAAACCTGTCCAGGTCATTGTGCAAAAGCCTCCAGTCACTGTTCTTGGCTCTTTGTAGATTTCCTATGACAAAGTGGTGTGGGAAGGGACCGCCAGCAGGGTTCCTTGTGGTGCGAATGACTAAAATATATTGTCAAAGGGAAAGGGGAAGCAGCCGGATTCACTGTGCCTGGGACATCTGGGAGAATGGAAGAATTACCCGTGGATTTGCATGAGAGCAGAACTGTCTGACACCCATACAGAAGCCCAGGCTGGATGCTATCTCATCTAACAGGCCCACCTGTGTTTAGATTGCAGGGGAAAGGGAGGTGATCAGCCAGCAGCACACCCCTTGCCTCTGGTCTGTCTCCCACTTCATTCCCTGCGCCACTCCCCCGGTTTAGGCCTCGTTTTTGCCCACCTGGGCTGCTGGCTTCTCTGTGACCTCCCAGCTCCTGCTGACCCCTTCCTGCGCCGGCCCCACATCGCTGCAGGTGCAGGTCTCACACTGTCCCTGCTTACAGACCTCTGCCCGTTCCTATCACCTAAGTGAACTTCCAGCACTTTTTTGCTGTTGCCATTCACGGCATCATAAGCTCATGCTTGCATTGTGGAGTGTGATGGGCCTGGATTCAGTCTTGCTGCTGCGTTCTGTGAGCCATGTGAGTTTGGGCTTGACATTCACCCTCTTTGGGGCTCAGCCTTCTGTAAAATGGAGTTAAAATCTCTCTCTCTCTCCTTCCTGCTTTGCCTTTTGTCTCTTTCCTTCCCTCCCTCCTGTGTTCTCTCTTCCCTCTGGCTCCCTTCTTTTCTCTTCTTCTCCTACCCTACCCCCATTTCCCCCTTCCCTCCTCACACCCCTTCCTGTGATGTCCGTAGGACTAAGTGACCTACAGTGCAGGTCAGAGCAGCATAGGTTGGAGAGGGTACTTAGTGCATGCCCATTGCTCTGTGCTCTCCACTGCTCGCACCCTGTTGTAGAATGAAGAATCTGTCTGGTCTGATAGGTGCTGACACAGAGTTTCTAAAACCCTTGGGATTCTACAAGCGACAGGAGCATCTTCGTCCCTGGATTACACATGTTTATGCTAATGATCGAGATGACTCAGGATGGGGACTGGTCACCAGCAAGACCAACTCTATGAACCAGTCTGACCTCTGGAGCGGGGAGAAGGCTAGAGATGTATCATCAATCATCCCTATGCAATGAAACCCCGGGACAAACTCTGGGCACTGGAGCTCAGTGCGTTCCTGCCTGGTGGACACATCTGGTACCGGGAGGGGGGCCAACCCTGATTCTACAAGGTGAGGACATGGAAGCTCTGCCTTTGGGATCTAAGTATCTCTTCATTTGGCTGGTCCTCTTCTGGATCCTTTCTGAGAAAACAGTAATAGTAAGTAGAGTGATTTCCTGAGTTCTGGGTACCATTCTAGTGAATTATCAAAACTGAGGGGGACATGGGAACCCTGGGATTTGTAGCCAGCAGGAGGGCAGGTCTGAGGGACCTACCTGAAGGGAGGGCAAGCCTGTTTGACAGAACCGACTCCTTAACGTGGGTGGTTAGCGCAAGAACCAAACTGCACGTCACCAGTTGAGGTTGACACAGACTCCCCCTGCCAGACTGTCCCTCTCGGGGCTCTTCACCTGTGACATCCTTTCTGTTTGACACCCGCCACGGTGTCATCCACTTGTTACAACTGATGACTCTCCATGGACCCATCATCATCCTAAGTTCATAGTGGACATCACTCTTGGTGTTGTCCTTAACTGCCTGGCCGGCATGGCTCAGCGGTCGAGCATCAACCCAGAAACCAATAGGCCACTGGTTCGATTCCCCATCAGGGCACATGCCTGGGTTGCAGGCTTGGTCCCCAGTAGTGGGTGTGCAGGAGGCAGCCGATCAATGCCTCTCTCTCATCATTGATGCTTCTATCCATCTCTCCCTCTCTCTTCCTCTCTGAAATAATATATATATATATATATATATATATATATATATATATATTTTAAAAATTATTTTCCTGTCCTTTCAGTGGGACCTTGGGGAAGGAGTGAAAGTGAGTGTGATGTAAAACTCACCTTCTTCCCAGAAATCACTTCCTTTTCTAATGAAACGTTCTCTTTCTCCCTGAGCCTGCGGTAGCCTCCTTGGTGCAGGAAAGTCCTGCCTTCACAGGGCATTTGGGGGCTCGAGGAGGGTGCAAGCATGCGCCTTGGCTCACTCTGAGTCCCAGGAACAGGGCTCCATGGACTCCCGAATGTAGAGTGAGAGAGAGCAGCCTCACACCCCATGTCCCTTTGTCCCCTGTCTCCCGTTATTCTCCTCACTCTGGGCTCAGATGCGGCCTTTTCTCTCCCAGCTTAAGCCTGCATCAGGGCTCCTTTGTCCTCCTTCAATGGACTGGACATCGGGGAGGTGCGTTTTTGTTTTGAAACTAATTGGCCCCAGACCAGCGGGAGAAACAAACCGCGAGCAGGGAGTTGAGGCTGCGGTGGGCTGCTGGCCCTGTGACTGGGAAACTCGGGCTTTGAAGTGAGTTTTCTGCTCCGTGAAATATTTAATGAAGGCCCTTCGCAGGCAGGGCTTAGAGGCCACTGAGCCTTTTTGCCTCCCTTCCAAAGGACCCTGCCCCGGTTCTGTAACAGAGCCCGGGTGTGCGGGGAGCACCGGCTGTGGCTTCCGGCTCCCAGGCTCTGGCCAGGCGCATTCTCTCCTTTTGGTCGTTCACGGCTGACCTTCCCAGCACCCACTGCTGGCTGAGCTGCCCCTGCTCAAGGGCACCGCATTGTGTCTGCAGAAGCCGCCTCCCTGTTTGTGATGGTTTGTGATCTGCGAATGAAACATCCCTTCCTGCTGTCTGCTCCGGTTGGTCGGCTCTGCACTTGGCCGGCTTTGTTCTATCTCTCTTAAGGGGCAGAACAGAGACCCTCCCTGTGATGTGACCTCTCTGTTTACCCAGCTCCTTCCCATTTAATTACTTCTCACCCAGTTAGTTTGGTTCTGAGATCAGAAAAGCCGCCCTTGACTCCTTCCCTCCCACCCAGCAGTTCCCTCAGGCTGTTTCCTAACTTCTCCCTCTTACAAAGGGTGGCTCCACCATCTCACCAAGGCTCCACTCCTGCCAGAGGACCGCCCCCTTCCTGAACTAGCCACTCACAGCACAGATGAAGAGCCTCTTTCTCAGCCACAACTGGGCCCCATCACTCCCCAGCTTCTGGTCCTTCACGGGCTCTGCCAGGAGCTACTTAACGGATGCAGGGCGTTCCCACAACATCGCTTCTCTGGGTGAACCATGGCTGCGTCACTGCCTGCCTCCCGGGCGGGCAGCCCAAGGCTTCCTGCCTCAGGCTGCACATTTAACAATGCCAGGCTCAGCCATGTTCCCCCTTATCGCCCTCTGTCTCACCCCCGGTTCACCCCACAGGTATGCATCGGGCGTCTGCCATGCCCCACCTGTTCTCCATCAGCGCCCTCCCACAGACATAGAATGCCAGGCACAGACATCATTTTAAATGCTCTGGGAGCCGTGTTAGGAAAGATGAAAGAGAAAGGTGGACTAATTCTAATATTTTAAAAATTTAACCTGATCTATCATTTCAACATGTAATCAGTTCAGAAATATTAACATGACCTTTTGCATCCTTTTTCTCATAGTAAGTCTTCTGGATTCCCATGTGTATGGGGCACGTACATAGTGTTTCTATCAGGACTGATCACTTTCCAGTGCTCAGGTACCTTGGTCCCCCCCCCCCCGCCCACCCCGATCAGGGCCTTAGGATCCCTCCTTCTGGGGGTTTACAATCTAGTTAGGGAACTTGACATTAAGCCATACCACTAAATTGGGTATAATTTTGGGTGGGTGTGCTTTCTGTGTCACTCCGCCTACCTCCCACCAAGATACTTGCTCTTCTAAAGCAGTGGCTAAGATCATGGGCTAAAGGGTGCTATTGCATCAGCCCCTCCTACCTGTGACAGGCAGAAGGTGCCTCTTGGTGATGTCCCCATCCTAATCCCTGAGACCTGTAGATGTGTCATTTTAAACGGCTAAAGGGACTTTGCGGATGTGATCATGGCTAAGGACCTGGAGATGGGTGAGATTACTCTGGATTACCCAGGGGGCCGAGCTGATCACCTGAGTGCTATAAAGGCAGATCACTGCCCCTGGCTGTGGGGAACCACAGAGATGGCATCATGAGAAGGACTGTATCTCGAGCTTTCACCATGGAGGGCAGTGGCCATGAGCAAAGGGACAGCTTCTAGAAGCTGGAAAAGGCAAGGAAACGTTCTCCTTCAGAATGCAGCCCTGACGTTACCTTGATTTTAGCTCAGTGAGCCCCGTGTTGACTTCTGACCTACAGAATTGTAAGGTAATAAATTACCACATTAGTGATAATTAGCTATTGCATCAATGGAAAGCTAATATACTAGCTTTAGGATGAAGTGATAAATAATTCACCTTTCTGAGATTCAGAAATGAGCTGTATCAACCTCCTAGGGTTTCTCAGTGGACGAAAACGAGATAACGGCTGTAAAGCATTTAGTCCAGTGCCCAGCCCAACAGGAATACTTACTTAGAGAAACTACATGCATTGCTGTGGTTTCTCATCATGGTCAGCCTGGAAATGTTTATTGAATGAACCCTGAGTGGGCTGGCCTTCTGCCACTTTCCCTGACATGGTTGTTGGCATCTTAGACATCATCTGTTCTGCTGTTTTCCACAGTGTGGAACCCAGGGGGATTTGAGTGTACACAGTCAGACATGTTTCATTTGCATAGTCAGGCATGTTATTGTGCACTGAGAAAGTACAGTGCGCACATCAAATCCATTGTTCACAGAAAAGGGACAACAAAGTGAACCCCTTTCCAAAACATGTTGTATGAGCACTGGTTCCCATAGGGAAGATGGTAGATAAGTGGCTGAAATGCTGATCTAGTCAGCTGTCTCATTCTAGAAACGGGGAGACTGAGGCTGAGGGAAGGACTGATTGGTTACTGAGCTATTTTAACTCAGGGCCAGCCCTTTAGATTCCTTAGAAACCCAATACTCAATCTTCAGACATGAAAAGCTTTTCAAGGAACTCTTCCTCACATTATAGAATATGCTTAGTCTGATCCCCACTTTACTTATCTAGTTTCCAACCAAGGACAAGGAAATGTGCACACTGGACCTTCGTATTAATTTGGACTCTTTTTGGTTGTTCAAGAATAAACTAGGACTAGAGCCAGCTTAGGCAGAAGGATTTTTATAGGCTCTTGAACAAGGTAGGATTGAATAGCTAAACCACAAGAAGAACGAAGATGCAGCGGGCACTAGTCATGCCAGGGTCTCTGCCATCTTGTTCTGCTCCTCTCTCATCTCTACTTTCCCCCTGTGAGTGACTTCCACTGTTCCTGGCCTTTATGTCACAGTCTCACTTCTTCTGTTGGCAGATATCAGGAAAGGATTGGCTTTGATTTCCAGTTTCAATGTGAAAAATCCCAGAGAAGGACTCTGATTGATTGGGCTTGGGTTGAATGTCTAATCCTGGACCAATCAGGTTGATTGGGCTTGAGTTTAACATCTAACTCTGCACGATTCAGATTGGGTGGATTTGGGGTGACTATCCAACCCAACACCAATCAACTGTGTTTAATGGAGATGAGGAGGGACAAGGGTAAGCAAGAGCAGGGCTGCTTTCTCTCAAGCTACACGCTGCTGTTCTACAAAGAAGGTGGTGGTGGGATGTGGAGGTCAGACTTAGCCAGAGGCAACCTCTGGGCCATCTTGTGGACTTGCAAAGCTTGCTTGCATAGCTCAACCTCTATTTTTCTCACTCACTAGTCATTTTACCTTGGGAATACTTTCAATTTCTTTAAATCTCAGTTACTCCATCTTTAAAAGTAGAAAATTTGACACTTGTTTTGTAAGATCTTATGAGGATTGTGAGAAATAATAGGTGAAAATACGTATTGCACAATTGTGGATCAAGAATTTTTTGCTTCCCTTTTCCCCAGTGGCCATTTTTACCCCCCTGGATTTTTGCTTAGGAAGCAGATTTCTCAGCTCATGATTGAAATCTTTCTCTTATTATTTCCTCCTGTTGGTTGGAAAGAAGCAAAACTAGCTCCCTGCTACAATTACTTCCAAGATGGGTTTTAAAACATACTGGGTTAATGATAATTAGAGAATACCTAGGACATCAAAAAAAGTATGTAGGTCACACTAATAGCGACTGCTGGAGTTCCTGAAATAAACACGCTGGAAACTGTCTAGGGAAACAAAATGTTAATTTAGAAAAATGCTAAAATGAGTGGGAAGAAGATGGGGAAGGGAGGAATCCGCATCTTCGAAGGTTGGCATCAAACCATGGGTCATGAGTCGTGAAGTTCTCATCCATGATCAAGAGTGGACCTCGGCTTTCCAAGGGTTTCAGGTCTGCTCCCCTATAATTTGTCTGGATGATGGCCGTGTCCACTTAATGGACTTCTGAGGACTAGTCTAGCTGGAAATAAAGATACAAAGAAAGGCAAAAGACACCCATCTCTCCAGGAGACAAGGAGGGTCTGGGAAGCTTCTGGGTCATGGAGACACTCTACTTGCTGGGGAAAACAATCAGATCCTGTCTTCAGGGCGGGTTTGGGAAAAGGCAAAGGATAACGAGTTTGGTCATAAAGGAGTGGGGACAGGAAGGGAAGTACTAAAGAGAGATCCCACCCCTTCATCCAACCATCCCTCCATCTCTTCATATGTCAGTCATCCATTCAACCATCCCTTTGTCCATTTTACTGGTGACATACATAATTAAGTCCTATTGATCTACGGTGTGAATAGGGTTAACTAGTTAATGCTGGCGAAACAAGTGAACTAGACATAGTCTTTCCTAACTCAAGAGTTCACAATCATATACTCTGCACAATGCATAGTGTGGAAAGGACTGTACATATGGAGATAAAACAAGGAAGAATATTTAGAACACACAGCATATACTAGAAAACTTGATTGTTCAAATTAACTACCCTTCTTATTATTTTTCTCCCCCTAAGCATTGATCTATGAGTAGTGACCTGATTCCTCTGGGGAAATTTGCCATATTCAGCTTGAACTGGGGTGATTAGAACAACTATTCTCACTAAGGACTGCTTCCCTGCTACTTTCTTGCCCTTCAAAAAAATACTGTGTCCTGACCTTCTAGAAAAGGCTGAAGCCCACCCAGCCTGGCTCTGACTTACCATTTATGAGAAGTGATGTGGGTGAGTGGATAGATGCTTGCCTGGGAGTTTGGATCCTGCGCTTCTAGACCTTTTGAGCAAGCTGCTTCCCCTTTCTTGGCTGGGCTGTGTGACTCTTAGTTTCTCCCAACTCTAGCATCCAAGGCCTTCAGATCCTTCTACCTGGCGCCTCTGTGAGCCTAGCCTGTGTCTTATGCCTATGAAGCACCATTATATATTCCCTTCCCTTCAGGAGCATGAATATTTCATGGTAGATGAGTCAGCCAATTTTTAAAAATATATTTTATTGATTTTTTACAGAGAGGAAGGGAGAAAGATAGAAAATCAGAAACATCAATGAGAGAGAAACATCATCGATCAGCTGCCTCTTGCACACCCCCTACTGGGATGTGCCCACAGCCAAGGTACATGCCCTTGACCGGAATCGAATTTGAAACTTTTCAGTCTGCAGGCCAACATTCTAACCACTGAGCCAAACTGGTTAGAATGTTAAGTAGATTTCCATAGATGCCAAATTTCCATAGTCAGCCAATTTTGAATGAGTCACTTCATGTCATTTCCTTAAGAACAATGTCCCTTTGTTGTCCATATTAAAGACCAATAATACCCAGGACCCAAGAGGACACCAAGTCTAGCTGAAGCAAAAGGAAAAGCCATATGGCCCTTTAAGAATGTCACAGTATACTGAGCTCTGCAAGAAGCCCTGGAGGCCACTGTCAAACTAAGACCTGGTCCCTTGAGGACCACACAGTCTGCTGGGGAGTTGGGCATGGGCACAGAACAGGGCATTGCGGGAATGCATCCATGTGCAGAGGATGATACATCCACTTCTCAAAGTGATATAGGGAAGGAAGAACAGTGGAAACTGTGTGTGTTATTGGGCTGGTAACCACTATGGGCCCAGTTGAGGGGGTAGTAAGTCAGGGTATTGAGGCACGACTGGTAATAAGATGGGTACAAGGAAATAAGGAGGCGAGAATTCTGCATGAGGGAAGGCGTGAAGGTGTGCAACGTGGTGTAGGTGCTTTGGCATTTGGGATTCAAATGAGGAGTAACAGTTAAGAGCCAATTCTTCTTTTTTTTTTTTAAATCCTCACAAAAGGATATTTTTTCCCCATTGATTTCTAGAGAGAGTGGAAGGGAGGGAGGAGGGGGAGGAAGAGAGAGAGAAACATCTAAGTGAGACACATCAATTAGCCTCCTCCTGCATGTGCCCCTACCAGGGCTGGGGAAACTGTAGCTGAGATACGTACCCTTGACAAGGAATCGAACCCATGACCTTCAGGCCTTGAACCAATGCTCTCACCACTGAGAAACTGGCCAGGACAAGAGCCAATTCTTGAAGGCCGTGAGCACTGAGTTAAGCTCAGTTTTATCCTTCAGTTTTATCCTGAGATTTTGTGGGGAATGAAAGGATATTTTAGTTTGGGTTCCCCTGAGAGCAGAGCCTCTGGGAAGGACTAGGGTGCATGTGGTTTATTTGGAAGATAACCCCAGAAACAAAAGGAGTATGGAAAGTGATATAGAAAAGGAAGAACAGAGGAAATTGTGTGTGCTATTGGGCTGGTAATCACTATGGGCCAGGCAGGTCTCAGTCTTGTGGGGGATCCTTTAATGAACATGAGTTGTTTCCCTGAAGAATGGCAGCTGTGGGCGAGTATCCACTGACTCCATCTTTCACTGGTTGAAGGTTGCCCAGAGAGGCAATGGTTCCTTGCCCTCTGGACTGCTTACATGTAAATAATACCTGTCTGCACTTCAAGCCCCGCCCTCACTGCTTTCACGAGGGTGCATCACACTTGTGGATATGTTAAGTAGATTTCCATAGATGCCAAAGGACCATGCCTGGTGTCTTTCCCTCTGTCCAACCTCTCCCATTTAAAAAAAAAAAAATATGCTTATTTATTTCAGAGAGGAAGAGAGAGTGTGAGAGAGAAACATCAGTGATGAGACAGAATCGTTGATTGGCTGCCTCCTGCACGTTACATTCTGGCAATGGAGCCCGTGACCTAGGCATGTGCCCTGACCAGGAATGGAACCATGACCTCCTAGTTTATAGATCAATGTCCAACCACGGAGCCATGTAGTCTGGGCAATGGTGGTCAATTTTAGAGTCCAATGAGTTTCAATCAATCATAGGTTCAGCTGGCTTTGGTGACTTCAGAGAAAGCCCAGAGGCAGAGAAACAGAGTGGCATCTCGGTGTGCACTTGAGATGGGATGTTGGCAATATGCACAGAGTGTCCGTCATAGCTGCCCTGGACTCAGGTGGGCTCTGGGGATGCGGATCATCTATTGCATACGTGGCTGGGTTTGCTCTTCAGAATATCACCGGGGTCTCAGTGAGGATAACAGATTGCAGGTGGCAGGCCTGGCAGCAGCAGACATATTTTATAGGAGAAATCCTCGAGTTGTTATCTCAAGTCCAATCAGGGCTGCATAATTTGATTTTTCTCAGCATCAAGATCAGTGCTTCCCTTGGAGAAACCCAAGGTAGCAGTGTGGGCCTGGGGCGCTCTCTCCAAGAGGAAGGTTGGGGGTGAGAAGGCGAAGTGATCCTGGTCTCTGTAAAAGGGTGTTTTCTCTCAATGCACTGGGCCTTGAGACTTGTATCCTTGGGAGATGTGCGACAGTGAGATAAATGGGGTCAGATACCATGGAGGCAACGGAGGTTTTGATGATTCCCCCTTCACAGAGCCTCTAAAGTGAAAGTGAATATCTACGGACTTGGAACAACTCGTAGCTATCGAAGGTAGAAAGTTCTGTCTCGTTACAGTGGTTCCATCAGGAACTCACCTTGTTGGGGAGAAATTAAAGATGAAATCAAAGCTTTCAAATATCCTGTGGGATATATTGCTATAGATATGGAGCCTCCATATCAGATGCTTCTGGTCCAGAGGAAGAAAGGTCACGTTATTATTTTTCTTGTGGAGAAACGACATTGACACCTTACAGAACTTTGTCCTTTACATTTCCAGTATCTTCCATGTACCTGGGGTTATTCTTCTTTCTTTTACATTTTCTACCTGCTGCTTGGAGGAAATAGGTCTTCATTGCTTTAAAACGAACCTTTCACCCAGCCAGTGTGGCTCATTGGTTGAGTGTTGACCTTTGAACCAGGAGGTCACGGTTTGATTCCTGGTCAGGGCACATGCCCAGGTTGCAGGCTCGATCCAATCCCCATTGATGTTTCTATCTCTTTCTCCCTCTCCCTTCCTCTCTGAACTCAACAACAACAACAACAACAACAACAACAACAACAACAATAAATCCCACCTTTCCCCAGACTTGAGGACAAAGAGATTCCCCCCACTCCCGCCAGCCATGGACATTCTGGGAAGCTCAGGACTGAGCAGGGTCAGTGAGCAGGGTAGTTACTATGTCCTTCCTGGAAGTGCTTGGGTCTTGGCTATGGAGTTGGTGTTTATAGGAACTGGGTAGAATTGAACTCTGTTTCCCGCAGCTAGGCCGTGAAAGTGTTCACGAGGATTGGCATGTTCTCTGAGCTGTGGATGTCATGTAAACAACACCTGTCTGCACTTCAAGTCCTGCCCTCACTGTCTTCCTCAGAGCCCCTGCTTCATACCTGTGGACATGCAGTGCCCATCCTCATAAACTCCAAAGGATCTTCTTCCCTCTCTACCGGACCTCTCCTTACTTTATTTTATTTTGTTCTTTTATTTTCTAGCCAAATGATTTTTGGTCAGTCTTTTCCCCATGGACAGCCAGTTTAATCTCTCTAGAGCAGAGGTCGGCAAACTGCTGTGAGCTGCGGTTTGCCGTTCCGTTGACTAATTAGTTTGCCAACCACTAACCTAGACTCTCGATTCCAATAATTACAGGCTGTTGTTGTTCCTTGTGATTAAGACTCTATCCCAGTGGTCAGCAAACTCATTAGTCAACAGAGCCACAGTTTACCGACTACTGCTCTAGAGCAGGGGTGGGGAACCTCCGGGCTGCAGGCTGTATAAGGACCATGAAATCATTTGGTCTGGCCATGCCAGGGCAACTATGGGTGGGTCTCAAAATTCAATAAATCTAGGAGCTTTTTTCACAGCAACATAAAGTTATAGTAAATGAATTATATATAGCAGATGATGTTATAAATATCCAAATGACCCTTGGCAGAACAAAGGTTCCCCACCCCTGCCCTAGAGCATCAACTCCAGCTTACTAGTCTGTGTTCATGGAACAAAACAATCAAGGAAGGCATCCTTTACAGTGATGTTTGCACAGGATTCTGCGATTTGCCCGTAGAAGGTGGTCAATAAACATGTGTGAGTGAACAAATGAATGAATGAGCAAATGAATGGGATAAAGCAAGATGCTAGGCCTTGAAAAGGAAGGCGATAAAATATGAGTGGTGATTAGGATCAGCTCCATAGTGGGCGAGACACAGGGCAAACATAAAAATTCATGGCTGCTTATTTGAAAGTTACTAAGAAATGCAAAATGGCAGCTGCAGAGTGTTGGATGGAGTGCGGGACCGTCTCAGTGTGAAGCCCTTTGCGACTGCACAGGCTGAATGACTACGCAGCCAGTCCTGATGGCGATGAGCTTTGAGGACTGAGGTTATGGAGTAAATATCGTCAACATTTGAAGGATTCTCTATAATCAACACCAACACCTGTAATAATCAAAATGGAAGTTCATTTATAAGCAAAGCCAGCGGAAGAGGAGTGGCAGTGTGTGCTCTGGACCAGGAATCAAGCAGATCTGGATCCTATCGTGATCCTTTCGCCACATGACACGCTGCGTCTTGTCCACTGTCGATTTGATTTCCTCCCAGTGCTATTACTGGGATAGACCGGAAGCTTTCAGAGGCCTCTTTCCTGTCCTGTGACTCTTTGATGCTGAGATGATCACCAAGAAAGTGTCCCCTGTCCGGCTGGTGTGGCTCAGTGCTTGAGCGTCGACCTATGAACCAAGAGATCAGGGTTCGATTCCAGTTAAGGGCACATGCCCAGGTTGTGGGCTTGATCCTCAGTGATGGGGCATGGAGGAGGCAGCCGATCAATGATTCTCTCTCATCATTGGTATTTTTATCTCTCTCTCACCCCCCTTCTCTCCTCTCTCTTAAATCAATAAAAAATATATATTTATTTTTTTTAAATGGCCCTAACCATTTAGCTCAGTGAATAGAGCATCGGCTTACAGACTGAAAGATCCCAGGTTCAATTCTGGTCAAGGGCATGTACCTTGGCTGTGGACATATCCCCAATAGGGAGTGTGCAGGAGGCAGCTGATTGATGTTTCTCTCTCAGTGATGCTTCTATCTCTCTATTCCTCGCCCTTCCTCTCTGTAAAAAAGATCAATAAAATATATTTAAAAAAAAAAGAAAAAAAGAAAATGTCCCCGAGAGCTTGTTGGACATGGAGGTTAGAAAGTAGCGTGAGCACCAGATCTGCCAAGACTTTGAATTGCCTTAGAGAGCGTTCCTGACCAGGTAGTTAGGAGTATAACCCCCCCACAAAAACATCTTTTTGCCAGAAGTTATGGAAGTGGGGGGTTGGGGGTGGGGTGGGGTTCATGATTTGTGTGGTTCTAAGTCAGCAAACGGGAGAGGAGGAGCCCAGTTAGCTGCTGCCTGTCCCCCACCAGCACCAGGCCCAGGACAGGGCGCAGGGAGCGCCATCGGTGGCCCCCGGGCTCCTGTTTTCTCACAGCAATTGCATGAAGACTACAAATATTTGAGCGGATTGTCCTCACGTACATGCAGCAATGAATCATCTCGTGATGAGAAGCCTGAAACGTGCCGGGATGAAATTAACGTCCATGCAAACAGAAAATGGATTCCCGCTCCCCGCACAGTGCGCTGGGGGAGCCGGGCCCAGGGAACACCCAGCCGCTGGCTGCTGTTCTTAGCAGCATCAGTGCCTGTGCCACCCATGTTCCATTTTCTATTTTTATTTTCTTAAACAGCTCCTTTTCCAGCCCCTTCTATTGGGGAAGAAATAAAACAAAATGGGTACCAACATTTAGAGTCTAAAGGAGAGGAAAGTGAGAAACTGGATCCAAAAACAAGCTGAGGTTCGTACTTTTCCTACATGGCAGATGAAGTGGCATGTCACCACTGAGGTGCCATCTTTTGGGGGACACGGTGGTGCCATTTTTGCAGCGTTCACCACTGTTTTTCAGCTCTCCTTTCTTTCCCATCATCCATTTCTGAAGTGGGTGTTGTATTTCAAAGATGCCGTCCTGCAGGAAACAGAAGGAACTCACGCCTGGAGATGGATTTGGGAGACTTCCCAGGGAATTGGAGCAGAGGTTTTTATTCTGAGATCACAAGAGGATTCCCGAGGCTAAGGAGAGCAGGCCCAGGGGGCACACACAAGCGTAGATGCTGGGGGTCTCTGAGACCCTCCCAACCCCGGAGACCCCCAGCAGGGGCTCACATCTGCTTGCTCTAGGCCCTGCTCCCTGAGTCTTTGAGTCTCCCCACAGCTGAGAGCTGGCCACCCACCGCCACTGTCTGGAGAGTCCTGTCCACCTGCCCCAGCCAGTGACAGAGCACCTTGGCTGGCAGGAGCCAGGCCAGAGTCGCTCCAATTCTCCATGTAAGAATTTGAGTGTCAGAAGAAGGCAGAGAGCTTGGGGGGCTCCAGTAAACCCTAGCATTTAACGGACCTGAACTTCAACATTCTTAGACGCGCAGTGGGAATAATGCCACGAACTCGACCACTGAGCCACACTGCCAGGGCTCCACTACCATTGCCAAAGCCCAGGACAAGCACCTTTCTGCAGCACTAATGCCACATCCTCTAGTCTGGCTCCTGCCACGGGGCAGCTCAGGATAGCGAAGGAACGAAGACTCAAATCTCCCCAGGCCACTCCCCAGCTGAAAGCCACCAGTAGCTCCAGGGCTTTCCCAGGAATTCCAAACGCCACAGGAGACGTGCAGGCCCTTCCTGACTTGGCCATCGCCACTCCTTCAATCCCAGTGCTCTTGGCTCTCAGCCAGTCCTGCCGACCGAGCCAGTTCACGTGTTCTTGTTTCCTGCCCAACACTCGTTCTCTCTCTCTCTCTCTCTCTCTCTCTCTCTCTCTCTCTCTCTCTCTCTCTCTCTCTCTCTCTCTCTCTCTCTCTCTCTCCACTCTCTTTTCCACCATGAGACACTCTTTATCCAAGTGACCCATATCTTTGTGGTTCATTCCTATTCCCTCCCTCCCTCCCTCCCTCCCTCCCTCCCTCCCTCCCTCCCTCCCTTCCTTCCTTCCTTCCTTCCTTCCTTCCTTCCTTCCTTCCAACATTCAAGTCAGAGGTGGCCTTCTTTAGAAAGTCTTTGATCCTTCCCTGGGCCTCCACCCCAGTGACAGCACACACCTTGCGGTACCCCAATGGTCCCTTTACTTGTCTCTCTCACTCCTCTCCGAGTTCCTTGGGGGCACATCATTGAGTAACCGCTGCCTGCCGGTGATCAAGTCAGTCTCAGAGACCGGAAGCTCAGGCCAGCCAAGCCGCTTTGCTGTCTCCCCGCAGCTAGGATGCCGCAGAGCTGAGATTGGAACCCAGCTATGTCTGCAGGTAAAGGTGATGCCCCGGAGCTTGCTGGGAAATTCAGCTTCCGCCCCAGGCCTGCAGAGGCACAACCTGCCCCGTAGCAGGACCACCAAGTGGCTCGTGTTCATTTAAGTGTTTGCATCACTGTTCTAGAAGAGTCCTCCCTGAGCACCCTTGAGAATGTTTCTGCTTCCAGACGATGACATCTGGATTTATTTTTCTTCTTGGTAGACTTTGCCCAAGGCGTCCTGCCATTCCTAGCACGTGGTAGGTGCTCAAGCATGTGTTGAATGAGCGAGCAGGTGTGTACTAAGCAGAGACTGAGAAAGAAAAAAGGAAGAGGATAATGTAAGTGAAAATAAGCCGGTGTGGAGGAGGGGGTCCTGTTGTGAGAAGAGGGGAACCAGCCAGTATGTGTCTGAGGTCAGGCTGCAAATGTGGCCTGGAGTCCATTCCCATGGGACTGGGATGAAATATTTGGGGGCTTGTACCTCATCCTGAGCAGCAGAGAGGTGTAGGGAGGAGTGAAGGGGGAGGGGTGAAGGACAGGCTCACCTATTATAAAGAACATTCTGGAAGCTGACACAGAACAGAGAAGAGGAGGGGCGGGGTAACTGGAGTCAGGTAGACCCGTTACTCTGCTGTTGCGATCGTCCGTGCAACGGATGGTGATGATCTAATGCCATGTGAGGGATTAGCAGCAAGAGTGGAGGCTGGGGGCAGCTCTGTGTACTGAGTACATACACGCAGGTTTCTGGAAGCAGCTCGGAGACATTAAGAGCAGATGTTCCCTTGCAGGAAGCGGCAGAGGCGGCGTCAGGTGTGCGGGGCAGGGAGGCCTGAGGTGTAAATCCGTACGACTCAGAAAGATCAACCTCGGAGTCCGACTGTGCAGGGGAGCACGCAGCTCCTTTGATTGGGAACAAACAGCAGCGTTGAGCGGTGCACCTTCTGGGGGCGCGTGGGCTCGGAGCAGCCCATTTTGACGTTTCCCTTCGCCTGCTGCCCATTAGGAAAACGTCACTCTTACAGAAGCCGCCGCCGCCGCTTCTTGGAGCATGTTGCATTTGAGCACATTTGTTTCAGAATGGACTGTAAACGATATTGCACTTTGTTCGGGAGAACTTTCCGAACTAAAGCAGGGAGGCAAATACGCGAGACTCAGTGTGAAACAGAAGTTCAATTACCTGCAATTATGAACATATTCTTCTCCGCGTGTGTGGGGATGGCGTCACGAGTGCAGCGGATGTTGGCGCTGGAAGCTGCGGTGCAGATTGCCTCGCCCGGTGTTCCCGAAATAGACGTGAGAGCCCAGGGAGGGAAAGGAAAGCGAGGTCACGCAGCAAGTTAATGGCCCTGTTGGCACTGGTGGGGGCGTCCTGATGCCGCTTTTGACGAGATGAAAGAAAGAAGGCATTTCTGAATTTCCATTTCACAGAACGTTCAGTAGTCCTTCCTCCACAGACTAACATTAGAATAAGTTGGCATCCGATTCCAGAATAGATCTAAAGAAAAAACAGGGCCCGGCCGGTGTGGCTCAGTGGTTGAGTGTCAACCAGGAGGTCAGGGTTCGATTCCAGGTCAGGGCGCATGGCCGGGTGGTGGGCTCGAGCCCCAGTGTGGGGCGTGCAGGTGGCAGCCGATCAATGATTCTCTCTCATCATTGATGTTTCTATCTCTCTTTCTCTCTGTCTTCCTCTCCGAAATCAGTAAAAATACATTAAAAATAAAATCAAATAAAGAGAAAATAAGGTCTGACAATGTCAAGTGCAGCGTCCCTGTTCATGACGCTGACAGTGACAGCACGGGCAGCGCGGCTACCATGTGCGTATTTCCCGAAGTCGTCCAATGAGCAGCCTGCCACGGTTCTACCTGTCCATCAAATCTAATTCCACGCGGCCTGTTTCATTAGGCTCTGCATTACCCTGCACAAGCGAGTGTTTGGATGAATCCTAAGGCCAAACCTGGTGCTTCAGGCTTCTCAGTCGCCATAGACAGATAATTCACTGCCACTTTCTGCTGCTTTACCTGGGGGTATTGCTGGGATCTGTCCTCTCCACTCCATCTCCCCTGCAGCTATCCTGCCCAAGTTCAAGTTCCTCAGGCTCATCAGGACCATAATAAAGCCCCCTATTCAATGTACCTCCCCCTACTCTTAACAAAATCTAGTCTAACCCCCAAACAGCAGACAGATTTAATTCTACCTCACTTCAGAAACTCACATGTAATCATGTCCACCTGTTACCCCAAGTGAATTCCTCACCCTCTAGTCTCCATCCTATTCCAGCCCACAGGCTGCCTGCTTTTCAGCTACACTATTAGCCAGCTCCCCTGCTGCTACACAGCTTTTGCACATTCTGGCTGCACTGCCCTCCAGCTCTCCAACCTCCCTCTGGCTATTTAATGCCAACTCATTCTTTAAAAAAAAAAACATATTTTTTTTTACTGATGCTTGAGAGGGAGGGTAAGGAAGAGAGAGAGAAAGAAACATCAATGACGGAGAGAATCCTCGATCAGCTGCCTCCTGCATGCCCTGTGCTGGGGATCATGCCCACAACCGAGGCATGTACTCTGACCCGGAATTGAACTGTGACCTCCTAGTTCTATACTCAACCACTGAGCCATGCAAGCTGGACAACCAGTTCATTTTTTAGACCTCAAAATTTTCTTCCTTATGCAAAGCTTTCACCGATCTTCAGACCAGATCAGTTTCCCATATGACTCCCTGGCACAGGAACGGTGTCCATTCTGCCAGTAGGTGAGACTGGGGAATACCTCCTTCAGAGCTTGGATGCTGGGGTGGGCGGGGATGAATCTAGAAAGGTCAAGGTCTTAACTCACCTGATGGTTTTATTATTCTAGACTCAGGCCACGAGGAATCCAGTGCTTTCTTCCCCCAATGGCAACTTTCAGATTTCTCTGTTAGGTTTTCAAGACATTCCTGTTGTATTACTGGCAGACATGGCTTTCGCCTCCTCCAGTTCTGGGAGCGTTACAGGTTTTTATCCCAGCTTCAAAAGCAGGAACTAGGGAGGGAGAGGGATAAGGTAGACAGTCTCATATTCATTCACCTTTTCATCCATGTACTCACCAGTCCTGATGCAGGATAGGAGGAGGCAACTGGGTGCCCTTCTCTTTGGCGAGCCCTGTTTTCCCCTCTGAAAGCTTCAGAGTTGAGTTGCCCCCACCCATCCTTTGCAAGTTACCACACAGGTTCACTCCTGCTTTCCGGGGTAGACTGACAAGGACATATGTCGTCACTTAGCGTCTAACTTCCACTGTGGCCAACAGTCCCTGCTGAGAGCTTTGATCGTCTTAGCAGTTGAAAGAGTGAAACAAAATGGTGTACATGAATGTGCCCTTGCAATGCCCACTCCTTTAACTTAGGATGGGGGACTCAAATCTCAGTCAGTTCTGCCAGGCCACAGAGTGCTTTGTGATGACACATTCTGGTGATGCTGCATCAGAACCGGAAAGATATTTGAACGGGGCTGTGGACACCCCAGCTCTGAGGAGCCTCACAGGACTGTTTAGAGCGACTGCTTATGTACTGACCACCCGTTGGAAGGGTGGGACTGGCCTCACCTTTGCTCTCTCCTTTTCAGGGTGGTCTGCTGGCCCCTCTTTAATCTGTTTCACATTGCCTCAGGCCCTCCAAATCTCTCTGTTTTGCTCTGAAATAGCCAAGGTAATGAGGACAAGGGTTAGCGTTTACTGAGTGCTTATGTAAAGCAGGCAATGTTTTTATATACATCATCTCATTTATTATGAACCAGAAGGTCATGGTTCGATTCCTGGTCAGGGCACATGCCCGGGTTACAGGCTCAATCCCCAGTAGGGGATGTGCAGGAGGCAGCCGATCAGTGATTCTCTCTCATCATTGATGTTTCTGTCTCTCTCTCCCTTTTCCCTTCCTCTCTGAAACCAATAAAAAAATACAACAACCCTCCAATAGGAGCTGTTATGAGTTGTACTTTATAAAAGAGGAAACCGAAGTCCAGAGGGTAAGTGGCTTCCTGGATGTGAGTCTGGCGGTGGAGCTGGGAACGAACCCACAGCTGTCCAGTCCCAGAGGTCTCAGGAAGAGTTGTTGCGACAAGGAGGCATAGAGTGCGCGTGTCCGATGGAGAATGGGGGGGGGGGGGGGGAGACCTGGGCTCTTGTCTTGGAGAAGAGGCCGTGCGAGGGCTGGTCCAGGGATGGGGTGTGTCTGTGTGGCCCCAGGGCCCTGAAAGGTAGGTTTCAGTTCTGTCTAATGAGGGGGCTTTCTGATGGAATGAATGGGCCCTTGTCGCTGGGGGTGCAGGGGAGGTGGGATAGCACAGAAGCTAGGATTCTTTCTCATCCCTAATTCTGATTCTCTTACATGCTGTGGCTCTGCTCTCAGGTTTCAAAATACCTCAATGCAATTGTACCGTCATGTGGGGATTGATTTTTTTCATGTCTTAACCATCATTTCCATCAAGATGAGATTAGAGTCCCACTCTTACTGCTGATGTTGATACTGGCACCATTAATCGAATTTGTGATGGTAACTGAAGGGATTGGATGATGGATTTAAAATATATAGGACTCTCCTTAAGAATCCTGCTAGCCCTGGTAGGTTCTCAGATTTGAGCTCCATTCCCCCCCCGCCCCTTTCTTTTAGAAGAGCAGGTAAGAGCTTGAATACCAGAAACGGTTGTTACTAGTTTCAATCCTGACTGTCACCTAATGATCATGGGCTAGTCATTTTACCTCTCTGAGCCTGTCTCCTTACCTATAAAATGTAGTTTGTGATACTTAGCCCATGGGCTGATGTGCATGGTATAATGGACATGATATAATGCAGATGAAGCTTTTAGCATAGTGTTTGGCCCATGGCATGTTACCTATAAAATGGTACCCACTGTCATTATTATGCTTTATGTCTTGCCAGCCACTCGGCAACACCTATTATTCCCAGTGCTCACAGTGACATAAATATTATCTTCATTTAAAGAAATGATTCACAGGCTCAGAGAAGTTTAGTCACGAGCCCAAGGCCACTCAGCGCAAAAGTGGCCCTTAATCTTCATTTCTTCATTTTCACCTCTCTTTGCTCTGCCCTACCAAGCGAGTCTCCACGGTAACACTGCCCACTTGAGGCTGGGGACCTCCCACACACTCTGCACCCAGAGGTGATGCCCACCGAATGCTTTTTAACTCAATAGGCAGGGACCAGAACCTTGTCCTTGTCCATCTTTCTTTTGTTTCCCCCAGAGCTGATTGAGCCTGGTCCTTTGCCTTCTCTGGGCCCCAGTCTCCTTACATATAACATAAAATGTTTTGGCTCAAATAGATTCTATAGTCCCTTTTTCATTGTTTACCCGTTCTCCAGGAGCACTCAGCACATAGTAGGTACCCTCTGACTCTTCAAAGTAAGGCAAGCAAGACACTTGTCACAAAATTTAAGGAGGCACACATTCTGAGGGTCCTGAAAGTACAGAGTTGGCGCCTGAGGGTGCGTGCCTCCTTAAATTTTGTGCCCAAGGGGCCTTGCCTCTCCCTCTAGTCTTAGTCCAGCTTCAGGGGCCAATGAAAGGATTAATGACTTAGGAGCCAAACAGAGTTCTTCTTCTCTTTTTAAACCCAAGTGATGTGTGCAAGTATATTTTTAATAAGAGTTGGCTGATACTTTGAATAGCTCTTCTTAAAAAGACATTCTTGGAAAAGACTATTATTCATCTAGTTATGTATTTTAGGCTTCTAGGGAAAACAGTAGGGGTATGAGATTGTGAGAAATAGAAGGCTGTAAAAGAGGACAGATGAAATCACTGTAATGACTGTTAGATCTGAGGAAATTTCCAATAATACAGTCATTATTTGTAGAATTGTCCTCTTCTCCCACCTCCCCCCCGCCAAAAAAAAAAAACACAATAGAATTTTCACACTTACTTCTTGGGTTTAATTGTCTATTTGTTTCAAAATGAAAGTTAATGAAAATATTATTTTCATATGCTTTAATCACACTACAGCTAACTGTTGGAAAATTAGCAATTAATTGATGCAACAGATGACATAAGAATGAATTTTTTTTAAAAAAATAACATCACTATTTGAATACATAGAGTGAAGCAATTAGTTCTTCATTAGTGTGGAGTTATTTCAAATGCTTTGAAATCTTTGCGTGTTTAATGTTTAATCATCAAGGAAGTATCTCTGGCAATGGTGCTGGCTCCAGTTCATGAATTAAATATCACCCCTGGGGAGTGGGAAGGGTTCAGGAAGAGAAATGGCCCCCTCCCCAGGCCTGGCCGTGGGCTAATTCCTTCCTCTTCTGGGCACCAGCACAGTGAAGGCTTTTCTTAGTGGCTCAGGGCTTTTCTGGGGTGGTTGCTTCTCATGCCTGGCTGTGCATGTTGCAATGGGTTGCCTTGGAGTGGAGCTGTTAATCAGTACAGTCATGAGTGCATGAAATAATAGTTTAGCAAAATAGCCAATGTTATGTTTCTGGAATGAACTCTCACAGCCAAGAGTGAGGTCAGAGTATTCATCCCCTTCCTGCCTCCCTGCCAGGTCTCCCTTTGGTAGGCTGTGCCCTTTGATTGAAGGCCATTGCTTCTCCCAAGGAAGCTCTCTCTCCTCCTCTCTCTGTCTCTGATGTCTAGTAAATACTTTTTCTTTCCAATCTTTTGGTCTAGGAGTGGCAAAGTTCTTCTTCTGCTGAGACTCGGGTTATTGTCCTGTCACCTTAGTACCCTCTACCCACACCTTTGTGCAAAGCCCCTTCAGACATAATTCCCCCCGCCCCCCAATCACCCTATTTTCAGTGTGCAATCTCTTTCTTGTTGGGACCCAGATAGGTTCAAGGAAGGATGGATCAATTCCAAAACCAGAGAGCAGCTTTTTTAGGGTTGGATCTTAAAGGAAAGTGGGATATGAGTAGGGGGAGAGAAGGGTCATTGCGCAGGGGTGTGTCCGCAGCTGTGCCTGGAGCTCAATCCACACAATACTACTTAACACCCCCAATAGCCTCAGAGGCAGAGGTGCTCTGAGTGAGAACAGCCAGTCTTGGGGAGGTCACCGGAGGGCACAGATTCCTGCTGGACTGGGACAGGACTGTTTCCACTCAGTTCACCTCCAAGGTCTCTGAACCATCCATTACTCAAGGCTGCACTGTCCCTTCCCTGGTCAAAGACCTAATAAAAGCCCAAACTGAATGGGGCAGGAAGACCTGACAAACAAAGGCAGAGGCCTTAGGGACCCCAGGGAAGATAAGAGGTGACTGAGGTAAGTCCAGTATCTCTGAAGCCTAGGTCAATGTTGAGAAGCAGTGCAGTGATGCGGAGTCAAAGTCTCAATTCCCAGAAGTGTAGCCTTGGGTTCCTCAAGGATCAACTAGGGGAGATGACACCATGTACTTCAGGGGGTTGTGGTGAGAATTAAATAAAATAAGCCCTTTGGCACAGCCTGACCAGTATTTTGCTTTCAACAAATATTGTTTATTAGAGGCCCGATGCAAAAAATTGTGCAAGGGACTTGGCCCTCACAACTCTGGCTTCGTCCAGAAGTTTGTCTTTTGGTCTAATTAGCATATTACTCTTTTATTATTATAGATTATCATTGTTGGCAAGCAAGAGGTTACAGGTGTGATGTTAAAATAGCTGAGAGAGGAGAACAATAAGATTTTATGGCATGGTAAGTCTGAGAATGGAGTGTGACCAAGTACATTTAATCAATCCTTTTGTCTAATTCTCAAATTAGTCAAAAATGAGGCCAGCCCGAAGAGGAGGCCTATTCAAGGTCATCCTGATCTTGATGGTAGGACCAGGACTGACCTCGAACCTCTTGTTTTCTGTCTTAAGCCTCTTTCTCCAGAGCCTTTCATGAAAATATCTCCATTGGTTTTCTCACTTCAGGGTCGTGATGACTCTCAGACTTGTTAAGATCACCGTGAGGAATATTTAATGATGTCCATAAATCATGCTAACTTCAGTCTTGGAAGGGCAAGAACAATTGTTGATTTTGCACTGACTTAGTCACATACTCAAAGTCTAGCAGCCCGTAGGAGGTAGAAGGGGGAGGGCAGGATTAATTAAGTCACCACCTTTCCTGATCTCCAAGTTCATATTCTCTTATCTGTTTCACATTCCTTCAAGGAGCTGTGGCTTTTAAAAGACCCACTTACTTCACACACTCTTACTTCCTTGCTCCAAGACACCCTGTCTTTGTGGCTAACTCATGCAGTGTCTGGTGTTAAAAAAAACACACCAAGGTACAAGAAAGAGTTGGAAATGTTTTATCTTGAAAAACAAACTCACACACAGATGAACAAGAGGACGATTAGTTTTTGTTTGGGCTGAAGCCAGTGGGATATTTGTTGTATAAGTGGAAGTCTGTAGAATTTAATAGGATTATTGTACAATGAGGCAGTCCATTTTGCGAAGTGGGGGGGGGGGGGGGATAATGAGAGGATCAAAACATGTCTATACATATTTTTATGGACTAAAAACATATCCTAGAATGAACTTACCTAGTAGTTGAATGGTGATTGTAATGTTAATAAACAAACATTAACTCTGAACCAGGTCTTATTTTAAACGCTGCACATTCGTGATCTCATTTAATCCTTGCAGGGCTACAAGGCACATGTTGTTGTCTGCTTTGGTGGTTAAAGATACCAGGCACAGAGGGGCTGAATAACTTCTGCACAGCTACCAAGGAGGTAAATGGTGGAGATGGGATTTGAACTCTATTCCAAATCATCTTCATCCTTTCTGCCTTCTATGAAATAAATGCCTTCAGAGCACAGTAAATATATAAGGATATTGCCAATGTGAATATCTGAGTGGGCCAAAGGTGTGAGTCAAAATCTGTGGATTACTGCCTGGCAGGTGTGGTTCAGTGGTTAAGCATCAATCTAAGACTTAAGGAAGGTCACTGTTTGATTCCTGATCAGGATACATGCCTGGGTTGTGGGTTCAATCTTCAGTGGGGGGCATGCAGAAGACATGATCCTCTCTCATCACTGATGTTTCTCTTTCCCTCTCCCTTCCTCTCTGAAATCAATAGAAATATATGTTTTTAAAAATCTGTGGACTACTCTAGGGTCCAAAATCAAACATATCCATAATACAAGATAAGTGAGAGGGTGCGACATACCCACTCAGTGTAATTCTACTGGAAATAGGTTTGCTGTTGCTTTAAAAGTTGAATTAATGCCTTCTGAAGCATCTATAGGGGGCATATTTCCTAATTCTTTTCCCTCCCCAGATGCCCAGCAAGAATTGGCCCTCCATGTGGACTTGCTGATCTACTGACTGGCTGACTGATTAATTGATATATTTGTAGCTATAAGGTTTGGGCTTCCAGCTCTAGTTGGGAATTGATTTTAATCTTCACAGGTTAAAAACAAAAGCCATCAAATCTCTTATAGGAGATGGTGATGAGACACAATCATGTTAAAGAGAAACTGACAATTTATCATCTCTCAGCAGCTTGAAGCCTGTGTGTGTGTGTGTGTGTGTGTGTGTGTGTGTGTGTGTGTGTTTTCTTGCCAGGTTCTCAGTGTCTTGTTCAATATCTAATTTAGTTCGAGTTTGAGCATCTTCTGCAATGCTTGTCTCCAATTTTCAGAGTAGTTGAGCAGCAAAAGTGGTTATGAAGGAATAACTTGGAGGCTATAAAGGGTTCAGTCCATTTAAGGGGCCACATACCTGGTTTTTGTTTTCCTTGTGCCATGCTGGTTCTCTCCTGAATCCTGTTTCTTATGTATGGTCTATTTTATGCATTATATAATTAAAAATGTATTTCAGAGAGGAAGGGAGAGGGAGAGAGAGATAGAAACATCAATGATGAGAGAGAATCATTGATCAGCTGCCTCTTGCATGTCCCCTACTGGGCATGTGCCCTGACTGGAAATTGATTGTGACCTCCTGATTCATAGGTTGATGCTCAACCACTGAGCCACACAGAGTGAACTATATAGTTACTTTTAATGTCCAGAGTTTATACTACAAGGGCCAAAACTTTCTCCCAAACTCAAGTTTATTAATGTCTATTGGCTTGTGAAGTCAGTAGGGATATTTTTTTGTGTGTGTGATTTGGTTTCTGGAAATACTTCATTCATATTCTCAAACGTCATCTGATCAAAGGGAATTCTGTTCTTCATCTTCCCCAGCTCATTCTCATATTGCTCAAGCCTGGTCTTTGGGAGAGACAAAAACTCAGCGCAACTATTCACACCTTCTTTTTCGTCAGCATCCACCAGGCACTATATTTATCCCCTGGCATAGGGAACCTTCAGGACATTCAACTTCTTCTCAAAGTCTTCTACCAAGCCGGCCTTCGCTACAGTGGCTTTGTAATAAGCCCAGTCAGTGGCAGGTGGGTTCTCAGGTAGAGTGGCCAGTGTGGAGGTGAGGGTCTCATTCAGGATCTCAGAGAGTTAGCAATGGCCTCTGGTTTTGGGGTCCGATCTCCCCCAAAGCTACCCCCCAGGCAATGTCTTTCAAAGCAAGTTTTCGCCCAACCATGTTGTGATCCATCACCAGCCCCAGTGGCCCACAGTTCACGGCAACAAGTGACAGTTGATCCTTTTTTCCTTCTTGGTTTTCTAACCAAACATTCCTTTTTTGTGTGTGTTGTTAGCTCGAGTTTAAAGTTTCTTTTTTCTGCCTTCTGATAGATCCTGAAATGTTGTTTACCAAATTCGCTTATTTAATGCCTTTCACAAGCTAAATTAAACCTTCTGACAGCACACATAAGTCGGACCCTCTGGCCTGTGAAAAAGCTCACCCCTTCTGGCTTAGTCAGCCGTTTGCCTTGTTTGGCATTCATCACGTGAGAGCTGAGTCTCCAGGAAGAAGGTGACTGGGCACAAAGGTGCTCTCATGGGATTGGCTGGGCCCCTCCTACCACCATCAGCCGCTCACAGTGATTGGTTCTGTGCAGGGGTTTTGGACATAAGGGGTTCAAGCTGGCTTAGCAGAATCATCCTTGGACGTGGCCTCGGGGTCTGAGAAAGGTTTTCTATGCACCAGGTTTGCTAACCTGGGAGGGCAAGCAGGACGAAGAGGAAGGCAGAGCTCATGAATAGAATGAGAGCCAGGACGGCAGTGAGGTTCCTTAGTTCCTCGTTGCTGTGCCTCAGTGAGCTCATTCTGCACTCCAAGCTAGTGTGAATTGCATTTCTGCTGCTTATAATCAAGAGCCTTGGCCAATATAGGTCGGTTTACTGCCTCCTCTTTACACAGATCTAAACTGAGGCACAGAGGTGTTAAGACACTTGCGGCTCAACAAGTGGCAAAGCAGGCCTGCCTGTTTCAGAAGCTGCTGGAGTCATGTTACCCAGCACCTTATCACTGCCCACTTCTTCACTTGACTGACATCTGTTCTTATCTTCAAGGCTCAGAGCCAGTTCCAAACAATTAGGCACCCCCTCCCCCAAGGTAAGTAGAAGACCTTCTTCTGTTTTCTCATTGAGTTACCTCATATTTCTTTATATTCTGTTTTCTAAACATAAAAGTAATGCATGCACATTGGAGAAGTCACAGGGAAACACACAGAAGGAACTAAATTTACTCCTAACCTTGCCACCTAGGGGAAAGCAATGTTAAAGTGATGTTCTACTTTTTCTCTGCATATGAAACCTAAATGTTCCCCAAAGACATCTCCTTAATGAGTAGGCAAGTAGGCTCAAATCTCCACCCCAGGGTTTGTATGAAGTCCAATGTCCTGCACTTGAATCCAATCTCTGTCCTATGCTATGTCCTGTTCTGTGATCTTGGTCAGGGAACCAAAGCTCCTTGAGCTGTCTCTGATCTGTGCACTAGAGTTAATGATCCTCCTTCTAGCTTTGATAGGTTTATGGGAGAACTGAATAGAAAAACAATACTCTAGAAAGTGTGGAGCAAATGACATAATGGTAGGTTTTATAAATTTGTTTCTTTTTTTCTCTAGTCACAAAAACCTTACAAGAAAATTCCTATGTGGAATCCCAGTATATAAAATAAAGAGGATCTTCTTTTTACAATGCAGAGCCACCTCCAACCCCAAGTGTCCCTTGGTGTATACCACAAGTCACAGGGAACTCTAAAGAACCTGGTCTGTAATAAGGTAACTAGAGGCCTGGTGCACAGGATTCGTGCACTGGTGGGGGGCATGGCCTGTGATGATAGGCTGCAGTGGGAGCACTGCTCATCCCCATCAGCCGAGCGGCTGTGGACCCATTCTCTGAGTGGCTGCTCCCTGGTCTGGCATCTTCTATGGAGCTGGAGCACTCGCCTCTCTAGCAGACCCAGTCAGGGCCTGGCCCAGGGACAATAGCACTGAGAGGTGACTAAGTAGGCCTCAATCCTGCGGTGGCCATGAGCCTGCCTCCCAGCCTCCGGGGTCAGGTCTGCGAGCCTGATGCTGCGAGGCCTGCGGGTATCTAGACAAGGCAGCAGGGAGCGAGGAGGAGGAGCCTGGGGCGAGAAGGGATGATCGCAGCCCAGGTTCCTGCCCGTTGGCCCAGGGTTTGCAGTGGGAGCAGCCGCTCATCCCAATCAGCTGAGCAGCTCTCCCACTGTGGTAGTGCACTGACCACCAGGGAGCAGCTCCTGTGTTGAGTGTCTGCCTTCTGGTGGTCAGAGCATGTCACAGTGACTGGTTGACAGGTCATTCTGGTCATTCCTCCATTCGGTCACTGGGCTTTTATTATATCGGATTTTCATAGTGCTTTCATCTAAGAAACCGGTGGGAAATGGCCAATGAAACTTGGGCTGGAAACAGAGCGGTGTGGGGGGGGGGGGGGGTAGGATAAGTAACAAAGAAAACCTGAACATATCTCCCCTGTGATTATTAAATTAATGAGAACTACCCAGCGCCTTTCCTTAGAAGATGCCCTGAGGAGGCTGAGTTCTCATCCTGGAGTTTCTCTGGCTGTGGCTGAGGGCCATCAGGTGTTTCTCAAAATGCCCCTCTTTTCTCGAACTTCATGCCTGGAAGTCAAGGAGTAAATGATTTCAAAAAGAAGGGAGTGGTCAGCTCTGTCCAAAATGTCTAAGTAAATGCAGGACTACACATGTCCATGCACTTTATCATAGGAACACCTGTGGCAGAGTGATGGGAGCAGAGGTCACATTTGGGGGAGCAGATTGAGGAGCAGATAAAGAGAACAAGTATAGAAAATTCTCCTCTATTCACACGTTGTTATTGTCCCATATGTTATATATTTACACTCATCTTCGAGATCACACTTCAACCATCATTACTTCTTCAGGGGAGCTTTTCCTGGCCAACCTACCTTCACTTTTGAACATTCTCAGAGTCCTGTTTCTCTTCCTATGAAGCCCCAATCAAAGGCCATGAACATATATTTATTTGTGTGATTATTTTATCTATGTCCTTCTCTCTTACTGCCCATGGAAGTTTCTCAAAAGTGGGTTCTGGGTCAGCCTTTGCTCACCATTGTATCCCAGAACGTAGTCCAAAGCTGGCACTTAGTAGGTACACAACTGATTTTACTGAAAGAGAAAATAATCAAATAAGCCCAGCCCATGTGACTCAGCAATTGAGCATTGACCCAGGAACCAAGAGGTCTCTAGTTTGATTCCTGGTCAGGGCACATGCCCAGGTTTTGGGCTTGATCCCCAATAGGGAATGTGCAAGGAGGCAGCCAACTGATGATGTTCCTCTCTCATTGATGTTTCTATCTCTTTATCCCCCTCCCTTCCTCTCTCTCTCTCTCAAAAAATCAATAAAAACATATTTTTAAAAAAGAAGCAAATGAATGCATTAGCTGAACATTGCAGAAGTAGAAGCATTTTTTATTTCTAGAAAGAAGCTTGCTGTAATGAAGAATTCACAGACTTTAAACTTAGACACCCAGAGTTCTGAATCCAGTACCTTGCTTTCCAGTTACATGGGCTTTGGTAGAATTAGATCAGCTGATGTTTGGAGCCTTGGTATTCATGGCACTGTAATGGGGCCATCTCCCATGTAGATGATACATTTACCTGGCTGAGTCTGATATGCGTTTTGCTCCCATAGCCATTCTTCCTTGTCAAGAGCTGGCAACCAGAGGTGCAGAGCAAGTGATATATGTAAAATATTCAAGAGCCTTACCTTGGGAAACCAGAAACCAAAACAAACTGAGGGAGAGAAGAAGAGAGGGAGGGAGAGAGACACAGAGAGACAGAGTACCTGGCTTGTAGTAGTTACTTAATAACTCTCGCCTCTTGGCTGTGTCCTGTTTCATTTTTGGCCTTAGCATGTTGTGGGCTCTGGCAGCTGCGTGAGGCGTGGCTTCCTAATTAGAGAAGATGTCTTGGTGGCCCCTGTACCTGCTGATGCCGAAGAGGGCTCAGTGTGTCTGAGCAGCGAGGTGGTGCTGAGAGGACGGGCCGCCCCGCCCGGGGGCCTTACCTCCCCCTTCCTGATGCCGCTCCAGCTGGGCACCTGGCAAAGGAAAGCCAAGCCTCCCCTAGCCCC
The DNA here is from genome assembly GCA_027563665.1 of Antrozous pallidus. Taxonomy (NCBI): domain Eukaryota; kingdom Metazoa; phylum Chordata; class Mammalia; order Chiroptera; family Vespertilionidae; genus Antrozous; species Antrozous pallidus. The sequence continues at coordinate 47,371,405 of CM050525.1, forward strand.
GTGCCCACACCTCTGTGATCGCACGCAGAGATGGGCTGCCTGCTGGAAGCCTGGAGTAATTCCTGTTTATTAATTTGTGCCCCTGTAATTAAACAGTCATATTAATTAGTTGAAGCTCAGAGTGATTATTTATGTGATTTCTCAATTTGCTTTGGTTCTGTTTTCCCCCAACGTGATACGTTTGCGAAATGCATACACAACATGGGTTTTGCGTGTGTGATTGTCAGCGCTTTGACAGGCAGGACCGCTGGGGGAGCAGGTTTCCCAGACATCGCTGTGTGCCGGGTGGAGTAATGCAGAGCGCCCGTTCTTTCTGATGCGTTTGCAGGAGGATCTGCAGCGCCCATGCTCACGTCCAGCGGCTCCTGCGTCATTTTAGTGCTTGTGTGTTATTTTGTCGTGCACCTGGGAGCATTGGCAGTTTTTGTTGGACAAGGTTTCAGCTTGTTTATCACAATGAACTGCCATTTTGTTTTCCCAGAATTGGGTTAGAATAGCATGGAGGGAGAGGGAGAGTTCTGAGGCTTGGTTTGGGGCCCTTCTTTTTGCCGAATGTTCCCTTGCACGGTTGATGGGAACCATTCCTTCCGAAGGCCTTTGCGGGCCGTGGCTCAGCAGGTGCTGTCACTCAAGGTGAGGCCGGCTCTGGTTCTCATCTCTGAAGCCCTGATTACCCACTCCATCCCCTCAGAGAGACAAAGTCAAACTGATTAACGGATCAACGTAAAACATCACCAAACACGCAAGCGCAGGCAGTCCATGGAGTTTAGCGCTGTATTAATGATATTACTAACCAAGGATGCAGAAACAAGAAGCCAAAGGGCAGTGGGTAGGAGAGGAAAGAGGGCAAGTGAGAGCAAAAGGTTGATGGGAAGAGGGAGGTGAGAGTTTATGGTGTCCGTGGTATGTGCTGGACACTTTGCAGACTGATTATCTCTCCGTCTACATTGGCCCGGCAGCTTTGGCATCTAGCCCAGTCCTCTAGCCCCATTTGATAGACGTATAAGTAGAGGCTCAGGGAGTAGTGAGTGACTCAGCAGGACTGTCTACAAAAGGCAGGATTCAAACATAGCCTGTCTGATTCCAGAGCTCCTAGACCCTCCACTCTCCCAGTAATTAGCAGGTGCTCTGGGGAACATGAAAGAATTTACCAGCAATTCACAATTTGCTGACTGTGCAATATATGCCCAGCTTTCTGCTATGGGGAAGCACAGTGCATAGTGGAGAGAGCATGGATTTGGTGTCAGAAGGAAGTAGTCAGAAATCTTGAAAATAATAGCAACAGTAGCTGCTATTGTTGAGCTCTGACCTGGTGCTAAGGCTTGTTCAAAGCATGCTACATTCACTATTTCATTGATCTTCATTGCTGCTGCCCATGATGGCACCATTGTTTATGCCCATTTTATAGATGAAGAAACTGAGGTACAGAATGGGGAACGGAGAAGCAGGAGACATGAGTGTGAGTTACTATTGTCATCCTGGACCTAGATGAAGAAGGCCTGGGGGACCTGGGGGTACCATGAGTGACTGGGGCTGATGTAGCTGGGAGCCAGCCAGATGGAGCTCTAATGTCTGTGACAAGCTCTTGGGTCCAGGTCTCCAGTGTCCCTGAGGGCTCTGTGTAAGGCTCAATCATGCTCTCAGGATAAAGGCCCATTCCTAGCAGGACCCAGGTATGTTCCGGGGGTAGATGAAGCCCAGAAAGGAAGCACCGAGCTGAGGGTAGAAAAGAAAGGAAAGAGCATGGGCTTTCATATCAGGCAAAATGGGGTTCAGATCCCGCCCTCATCACTTATTCAGTGTGTGACTTGAGCAAGACTTAGTCTCCCTAATTTCCTCTTCTATAAAACATGGCCACAGCACTTGCCTTGCAGGGTTGTGATGAAGATTACACAAGATCGTACCTGAAAAGATGCCAGATCAATGCTTGGCACAGGATAGGCACTCCATAAGTATCTGAGAAAGGATGAAAGGAAAGCAAGAATCCAAGGGAGGAAATCACGGAGGAGATGCATTTGAATTGAGCCTTAAAGGTGGTAGGGTTTATTTGGTTTTAGTGTGAACAAAGGTGCTAGTTGGGGCAGGCAGGACTTTCCAGGATCCTCTGAGGCTCTAGGTCTCTATGAGGTGAGAAGCAGTGTACCCCTTGAAGCCTATGCCACAGTTGCTGATCTGGTTAATACTGACTGAGAACCTATGAGACAGACTCTGTGCCTAGTGTGTGCACATATTATTCCCTACCTTCTATGTGACTCAGTTTTTAAAAAATAATTTTTAAATGGTCTTTACAGAGAGAGAAAGGAAGAGAGAGAGAGAGAGAGAGAAACATCGATGTGAGAGTGATACATTGATCAGCTGCCTCCTGCACGCTCCCTACTAGGGACGAGCCTGCAACCTAGGTATGTGCCCTGACTGGGAATCAAACCACAACCTTTTGATTCATAGAAACGATGCTCCAACCAACTGAGCCACTCCAGCCGGGACCACATGACTTCATTTTATGGAGGTTGAATTACATGCCTAGGGTCATGCTGAGACCGAATGGCAAAACAGGTTTGGACTCCAACCCTTTCATGATATCACACGCCCTTCATCTTGCAGCTTGAACTTGTAAAGCTGAGTCCCCCGAGCTTGTTTCCAGCGCTGGAGCCATTGCCCTGCTCCCGGGAACGAATCGGGGTGACTGGCATATGGCTCTGGGCTTCTCCGTGTGGACGTGTCCACCGCTTAGGGAGGCAGCCCCCTTGAAACGTCTGGTACAAACAGTTCGGATTCTAATCGTGGAAATAATTTGGAAGAGGGGGATAGAGGTTATTATTTATTTAGGGGGCTTTATCAACAGAGGCCCTCTCTGGCTTTAATAAATGAAATGTGTTGCCCAGAACGGGGATCACCGAGGCGTGCGCTACTGTGTCTGCCCACGAAGGGCTTTGAATAATTTACATCCTGGAAAGATATTTTATGACGGGGCTTATAATCTTCTCATTGGTTCAAAATCAACATTTACAGCAGATGTCTTTGAATTGATGCGGCTGATAGGCTTATCTCTTTATTATGTGTCGGGAACCCGGCCTGCTCAGGAGGCGGGGGCGGAGGCGGGGGGAAATTGATTCCTCTTTGGGTCTCAATGTTTTATTCTCCCCAAACAGCCAATAAATAATAGAGGCCAGTTATTAATATTTCATTTTAATTAATATATTAGTAGAGGGAACTCTTTTCATGTGTCGGGGTCCAGGAGGGTTTGGGGGTTTTTGTGAAGGTGAACAAAAGCCTCCCTGTTGGCTCCGTCTCTGATTGTTTTTTCAGTCTTTGTTGAAAGTATTGCACATGTCCCCCCTTGCCCCCCATCGACCCCCTCCAGCCTACCCCTACGCCCGCCCCAGGCCTTCACCACCCTGTTGTCGGTGACCATGGGTTACGCATACATGCATACAGGTTCTTTGGTTGATCTCTGATTTGAACCTGCTCCTGAGAGGTGCCTGCTATCGTCAATCTGAGGCCCAGAAATCAGCAATCTGATGGGGCTGCGTCTTTTTCAACTGGGGCCTCTTCCTGGTGATTCCTCCAGCCTGGTCAGTTCAGACGAGGTCCGAGGTCCCTGGTCCCAGGCAAAAGATGGAGAGAACATTCTGCTCTTAGAATTCTGAAATGCTTGAGGCGTACAGAGGAAAGGGCATGGAAGGAAGTGAATTTTGGCCCCTAGAAATCCCAGAGACTATCTGTCTGTCTGACAGGGCACACATGTCACATGCTCCCAGGATGACGGGGCTGGTACCATCCTGACAGCGGCAGCCTGGGGCAGGGAAGGGAGCCGGGCTTTAGAGTTTTGTGCCGAGGCTCACACATTGCTCTACGATTCAATAGGGAAAGGAGCCGTTGCTCTGAGTCTCTGGGCATCGTCTCACAAAGCTGAGCTGAGCTGAGCTGAGTGTGGTCATTGGCACGTCGGGCGGGGTGCCTTTCTAAGCCAGGGTCTCTCAGAATGTTCTAACTCAGAGGCCCCGATGCCCACGGGAGTCATAGTTCCACCATGGATTTTAGGAACTGGAAGCTGAAACATCTCATGGACATTTGGGGTTCTTTGTACAGCACTCAGGCAAAAAAGGAGGTCATAGAGGCCCGCGGACCCCAGGAGCCGAAGTGCTGCTGCACCACAGATGGCGAGGGCGAAGGGTTATACTTGCAACCCAGGGACACATGCTGGGTTCACTCTTTAAAAAAAAAAATATTGATTTTTTTTACAGAGAGGAAGGGGAGGGATAGAAAGTCAGAAACATCGATGAGAGAGAGACACATCGATCAGCCACCTCTTGCACACCCCCTATTGGGGATGTGCCCACAACCAAGGTATATGCCCTTGACCAGAATTGAACCCAGGACCTTTCAGTCCGCAGGCCAATGCTCTATCCACTGAGCCAATCCAGTTTCGGCTGGGCTCGCTCTTAATCCTCCCTCTCCCAAAGTTCTGGCCGATACCACTGTGGCAAACCCAACAAAACAAGACCAGAGGACTCAGACTTCCAAGAAATGAGGCTCGGTTCTCCCTCAATAAAAAGAGCCCTTCAGGTAGAGGGTGTGTGTGTGTGTGTGTGTGTGGAATGGGCAGTGGAAGAAGAAACTAGATATGAACTGACTGTGTCATCAGAGGATATCTCCGGGTGAGAGAATAATTCTCTCAACCTTATGTGTCCTTAAGTGTTGGGGACAAGAACGTTTCACCTGGACAATAGTGGATGGCCTTAGTTTTTCTGTCTTGGTAGGCTGACCTCTACCCCCTTGAGCCTCCCTTGTGAGATCAGTGGCTGTTCAGGCTTGGGGTCCCCCCCCCGGCCCTTGCTGGGGGGCTCATTGTGAGGCCTGGCCTCTTGTGAGCAGCTTCTTAATTCAGAAGTGCACTGGGATTTTGAGGTGAAATGTTCAGATTCATATGAGGGACCTGGGAACATGAGTAACATCAGGAGTGGATGCTACAGAATCGTGCATAATCCCGCTGTCCCAAGCAGGCGGATCGTGGGTCCTTTCACTTATTCATTTGGCAGGTGTGGCTTCCATCTCTCTGTGCTGGACAGCAGGCAGGTTAGGAGGGCTGGGAGCAAAGACTCAAACAGGCGTGCATGGCTGGATGTGAGGAGGTGTGTGCTTCATGTAATTAAGGAGAATGGTCGCCTAGAGCTCTTTCTCCTCTTTCCAATAAACAAGCAATACATTACTCATGCCTTTGGAATCCTTCAACAGCCCGTTGGCTGGTTGGCTCAAGAGCGTGCACTGATTGGCGCGATGGAGTAGATTCCTGGCTCATTTCGATGGAACAGCTCGTGACAGCGTCCCGAGTGGGAATTTGGGCAAAGACAGAAATGGCCAGAGGACCTGGCTCGCGGTACAGCGATCAGTCACGGAAATATTGAAGCAAGATAAACATCGATGTGCTCTCTCATTCACTCACATGCTCATTGAGCCCTCATGCTGGGCCAGGTCCTGCTATTTCTGGGGACTTAAAGAGGGATAGGACATGGTGCTGAGGCGCTCCAATCAAGCTGGGGAGAACAAGATGGAATCAGGCCAGTGGAGTTCAACGTGAAACGGTGCCTTCACACGGTGGGAGATGCCAGGTGCCACGGGGACAGTAGCCCTCGAGCTCCCTGGGGGCTCAGACAATGTCTCTTCTTCCCCCACCATGGCCTCACACAGTGCTGGGCTGCATAACACCACGAGGTGTTATGTGAACTGAGTCTTGAATTTTATGCCAAGTGGGCGAGGAGTGGGGGAGGGATGATCAATCCAGAGCGAGGGGCAGCAGAGGGAGGGTGGGGGGTGGCACATTGGATGCAGACGGCACCGAGTCCCAGCTTCTGGTTTTAGGGCGCCGCCCGGGGGGCACAGTGAGATCAGATCTGAAACTCACTCGAGGCTGTGAGCTTCCTGGGTGCTGATGCCCACCTCACGGAGATGCTGCCTAATATCTACCCCCCCCCCCTACTGGCATGTCTTAGTGAAATAACAGGGACGGGGCCTGACCTGCTGTTTCAGAAGCACGGGCCCTCGGTGTGGGGAGAAGCAGCCGACAGGGGGCTTACGTAGGCCCCTCACTCGTCTCTTTTCAGTAGCAGGTGAGCAAGGGGTCCGATGCCCGTGTGTCTCGACTCAGCATCCTGGCCACCGGCTTTGCCTGGACTTGTCTTTCATGCACAAGGCCGTGCGATCATTGACTGAACATCTCTCCAGGTCAGCTTCCTCAGCTCCAAAGTGGAGCAAAACGATTCACCTGATTTTCCAGGAGAAGCCTGTCCAATGCCATTTCTAAGAAGCACCTGTGAATCCGGAGGGTGATTGCGGGCTTCCAGGAAGCTGCCGGTACCTCCACAGCACAAAATGGCTTCGAGATCTGTGTTTTGTTGAGGTTGCTAATCCTCACTGGAGGAAAGAGAGGGTGTGTGTGTGTGTGTGTGTGTGTGTGTGGAGAGAGAGAGAGAGAGAGAGAGAGAGAGAGAGAGAGAGAGAGAGAGAGAAAGAGAGAGAGAGAGGGAAGCAGAGAGAGAAGGAGAGAGAGAGAATGATCAGACACATCGATTGGTTGCCTCCTACATGTGCCTAAACAGGGTCAGGGATCGAACCTGCAACCGAGGTATGTGCCCTTGGAATGGGAATCGAACCCTCAGCACTCTAACCACCGAGCAAGACCAGCTAGGGCTGAAGTCTGTTGTTTTATCTGAAAAATCATACGGCTTTGTATCCCACCCCTGTAGAGCTGGTGCTTTATGTCTGCATATTTTAAACCACTGACAGTGAGCAAGGCTGGGACTGAATTGAGGAGAGCGAAGCACAGCTGACTTGGGCCCAAAATAAGGAGACACCAAATCTTCCCCAGTCATCAAAATAAATAACACGTGAATGCACTATTTTAAAAACTTCTGTTGGCAAACTGGCCAGACCTTTTTGTAAATAAACTTTTATCTGAACCGGGTTGCAGGATTGGGGGAGGGAAGTGAGTTAGGGCTATGCCAGGTGGGATTGGCTCCTATCCTATCTAATAAAAGAGTAATATGCAAATTACCATACATTTGCTACACCCACAAGACATGCCCACAAGCCAGTCAGCGCAAGTATGCAAATTAACCCAACCAAGAAGGAGATTAATTTGCATATCCGCAGAGCAGAGGATGGTGTAGAAGGAAGCCAAGCACTTCAGAAGGGAGCAAAGCTGTAGAGAAGTAAGCAAGCAGGGCAGGGAGAAAGGAGGAAGAAAGGCAGAGGAGACAGGAGCAAGGCAGAGAAGAGAGGAGCAAGGCAGCTGAGACGGGAGTGAGGCAGCCAGCGGAGACTGGAGCAAGGCAGCAGAGATGCGAGTGAGCAAGCAAGGCAGCGGAGACGGGAGCGAACAAGGCAGCAGAGATGGGAGAGAGCGAGGTAGTGGAGAAGGGAGCAAGGCAGCAGAGAAGGGAGGGAGCTTTGCTCAGGCCACAGGAAACTCTATTCTTGCAGGAATCTTCCTGCAACAGGTCTCTAGTCTTTATTATAATGGTGAAGTTTTGTTTGTCATGCATCTTTGGGCATTAATTTTGATTTTTAAAAACAGTGTATGAAAACATCATTTATCTTACTCTGTTTTCTAGTGCCCTCTTTCCATCTGTGCCTGCAGAGACTGCTCACTCCCCTCCCCCTAGTCCCTGCCCTTCCCCTGCGTGTAAGAACCTTCTTCGCTTCCCTCCTGGCCTCTTCTCTCCCCGCCCCCCCCCCCAAATGTGGAGTCAGCAGGCTCTCCAGGAAGATGTGGTTCATTATTCCTGTCTTCATGACACCCTGGGGCACATTTCATATGCATCTGGACACCTTCATTGGAGAAACACCAAGAGGCGAGGGTCTCGGTACAAGGTGCACAGAAGCTCCCTGAAGGCAGCGGGCTGGTTGGTCTGCATCCCATTACAAACCCACCTGTGGCTTTTGGGCAATCCCTCTGACAGCCTGGTCCCCACTTCCCCAGCAGCAAAATGAGGGCACAGGGACAGGTGATGGTATAAAGGCTCCATATGCCTGTGGTCCCCCGAAGGTACTCCCTGCTGACAATGGGAATAGAGACTGTGGCAGGCACACTTCTATGGGTCCTGCCTGGGAGTCACTGACTGTGAGAAGGTCAGTGTGAAAAATCACTGGTGTTTAAAACAGAAGTACTGCAGTGATGCTCCTGGGTGTGAGCGAGGCGGGCAGGCTTCCTGGTCTCCTAAAGCTCTTCAGAGAACACTAGAGGCCTGGTGCACAAAATTCGTGCAGGGTAGGGTCCCTAGGCCTGGCCTTCCAGCCTCCCCACCTCCTCCTGTCCTCTCTCCCTCAGTGTCCCGTAGCTGCCACTGGTCACCTACCGTATTCTGTGTTGCCTCCTGTTGGTCAGCGCACATCATAGTGAGCAATCAAACTCCCACTCTCCTGGTCGAACTTCCACGTGGGACAATTTGTATATTAGCCATATATATATATATATATATATGTATATATATATTTATATTTTAGAGGCCTGGTGCACAAAATTTATGCATGGGGCCCCTCAGCCCAACCTGTACCCTCTCCAATCCAGAAGCCATCAGGGGATATCCTACTGATGGCTTAGGCCCACTCCCTGTGGTTCTCTGCTCTCTGCAGGGCCTGGGGGATTCACCGCAGCCATGGAGATGAAGCCCCTATGCCCTGCTGTCCACTCTCTGTCTGCCAGGCATGGGGGCTCCTCTGCCACCGCCACCATGCTAAGGAAGCCCCCATACCCTGCTGCCTGCCCACTGTGCCCCTCCTCTTTGCAGGGATGACAGGACTGGGGACTCCCATGGGGCTGAGGGCTACTGGGCACTGCCATCTTGTAGCTGTGGGTGCTGCCATCTTTGTTGGGATAATTTTCATACTTATTCCTGATCTGCTGGTGGGCATCACAGAGGCATGGTCAATTTGCATATTTCTCTTTTATTAGTGTAGATGGGCTGAGGTTCCTTTTCTCCAGTTGCTGGGATGTGCAGGCTGATCTCAGATTCAGAACATGATTAGGTCATTCAGAGCATCAGAAGGGAGGTGTGGGCTGCAGGCCCATCTGTTGCAAAAGTCCACTTCCTCCTTCTCACCAGATTGGTAAATTACTGTCCTCTCTTCTGCTGGGCCCCACTTCCCATTTGGTCTTTCGAAGGACCTCCTCCCTCTCCCCATTATCCTAGAGCTTCTGCCTAAGGATCAGCAGGTAGGATTTGGACTCTTCATGGGTGGTGGAGGGGGGGTGGCTTTAGGAAAGTTCCAAGTAGAGGAGCCTGAGACTGGGGACAAAGGGAGGGGAGACTGTGACTAAATTATAGCAAGCAGGACCCCAAGCTGAAAGCAGACCCCAGAAAGCCCTCTGAAGATGCTGAGGCTGCACGGGATGTCCTGATTGGCTCAGAGTGGGAGTGGGAGGAGCGTGGTGGCCCCTGCCGGGGTGAGCATGCCCTGCAGTGCAGCAGAGAAGGCTGGATGAGAGGAATTGGGGTGCTGCCTAGTAAAGCTCCCACCCCTGTGGTGAAGAGTTTTTATTAGCTCGTGCATGGACAGATGCAGCAATGTTTGAACCAGGAGAACAGTGACATAGTCCTGGGGCCGTGGCAGTGCCTGCAGTCCTGAGTGGAGGGAAGGGCTCTCACCTCTTCTTCCCACGTGGGGGCAGCAGCCAGGGCCCCAGAGTGTCTGGCCTCCTCAGCCCCAGTGTTCCTACCTCAGGAAACCAGGAAGTGGCCCAGTCACAGTTCCAGCAAGCACCCAGGTGACCACACTTTGAGGGCCACTGGGATTTCCACCGCTCTCCTGCCTGAGGGTAAGAACCACCTGGGAAGTCTTTAAAACACCCCCACGCTGGGCCTCAGACCAACTGCGGTCCCAGACATTAGTGGGTTTTCTGAGCTTCACTGCCGATTCTCAGTATCACTGCAAACACCCCAGCTGTCTGAGGACCGGGACCGGCTCCCTGCAGCCCCGGCAGCAGCTCTCCAGCTCAGCTGCGCGTGGGAATTATCTGGGGAGCTTTAAACCCAGTCTGCGCCTGGACTCCACCCCAGAGCAGTGAAGCAAAAGCTCCGAAGCTGGGCCTGCTGTCACGGTGGTGTGTGAGGTTCCCCGGAGGGTTCTGAAGTGCAGGCAACCAGGATGGAGCCGCTGGTCCAGGGCGGAGGAGTCTTGTAAAGGAAACATCACTCTTCTCGAATCAGCCACGGGTTTCAAACACCTGCCTCGGGGACACTGGGCAGCGTTCGAGGGATGGGCTAGACCTGGCTGTCCACAACCTTGGGTTTTGGGTTCCCCTCTGCTCTGTGGCTTCAGGCCAGTGTCCCCGCCTCTCTGATCCCAGTGTCCTCTGGGGCCCTGTGTTGAGGTGGATCCCTGAGTGCCTTTCTCCCTTCTACACTAATGATTCTAAGGAGACCGATGGCACCAGGAGGAAATCTCTGACTCACTACAGATGTTAAACTCGAGGGCTGGCCTGGCACTGCCGACAGCCAAGGAGCGGGCCAGGGAATCCTGTCTGGCCCTTCTCGCCTGGTGGGGAGGAGCGGGGTCCGGCCAGCGTGGCTGGCTTTGCTTGGGGCTGTGGTTCTCAACGTCCCCATTCCCGGGGAACCTGCTAGAAGTGTAAACCCTTGAGCCCTCATCCCCAAGGTGCAGCATCTAAAACGGGGCGCAGCCAGGTGGTTGTGAAACAGGCTTCGGTTTGAGGACCACTCAGCTGTGACTTGCAGCTTCTTCCTGGCTCCCAAATCCCAGCGGAGTGGGATGGGCCAAAATGCATCCCACGCTCCCCACATCTCACAGAACACCTAGCTTTTCAGGGTTCGTTGAAAGAAACAAGATGGAAGAGAGGTTGGTTGCATGCGCCGGCAGCATTCCCTGGCAGTTTCTCACGGACAGTTCTCTCTCCTCGTTTTGGGGTTTGGGATTGAATGACCTTTACGAACACAGATAAGAGGGATCAGCCACTGCTACATCAGATAGTGACTCAAACGGTTGTTTTTCCTCTAAATGCCTCATTATTTCAGTTTACGCCTGTGATTGTCCTGTGCTGCAGGCACAGCCACTAATCAGGCGACAGGGGAGAAAAATTCCTTTGACATGTGTGCGGTGCAGAGACGGGGTCAGAACATTCTGCAGGATCGTCCGCCTGAAGCCCCACCACGGCGCTGGCTGGCAGGCGGGTGGGTTGAAAGGCTGTCGAGGAGGATGGCCACACGGTGTCAAAACCGATAAAAGGCAGCGTCTCCTTTGCCTTCAGCCGAAGAGGGCTGCCTACAAGGATGCCAGAGATGCTTTTGTGAACAGGAGACTCTAAGAAGTGAGGCGATGGTGAGCCGTGGGGGACAATGTCACCTTGATCCCCAATTTACTGCAGTCAAAAGAGCTAAGCATCCTCACAGCCTTTCCTGTCCACTTTCATTCCATCACCCAGAGAGGGGCCTGGGACAGCGGTGCACAGCGTGACATTGACATGATAGATACTTGTGTCCAGGAAAAGGAGGACGTGACTCTGAAGAGCCTGGAAATGGGAGAGGATTCAGATTCCCCTCCAGCTCTCCACACCCTTGGGAAGGGACAGTAGGGTTTTGCGTGAGACTCTTAATAGCAGTCACCTCTGAAACCCCCAAATCAGGGCTGCCTCTTGCACCATCCCGGCATCTCCCTGCTCTGGGACAGGCCCCAGAGCCTTGGGTTCCGCATGCTGCCTCCCTGCCTGTTCACTCGCCAAGGTTTCTTCGAATTGGCTCTCAAGATGATGGCACAAAACGCAAACACTGGGGAATGGCATTTCGCTGCCTGCTCTCTCGAATTGACGTCTGGCTGCTTTCTGCTTCCCCTGTCCCTCCTCCAATTTAGCTGTGGAAACATCTGTCTTTTCATCCACCGATAGAGTCTCGGAAGGGTAGCAAACCTGTTAGATAAAATACCAGCATTATGAATTCCGATTTAATAAACGTGCATCCGAGAGATGATTCATGGCACGGATGATGGCATTCAATCGCTTCCTCACACCGTTCATGCTTCATTTCATTAAGAGCGTCAGTCAGTGCCACCTGATTAATTACCACAGCGCTTGTCATCTTTTGTTTAGTAAACACATGCACGGGGCCTGTCTGGGCTTGGCCCTGTAGAACTGTATTTTAAAAGCAAATAACGATGTTTAAAAATAGGTTTTTTTGAATTCTGGTAAAACGGTATTGGAAATCATTAATTTCTTTGCTTGAAAAAATGCCATTGGGTACCTACAAGTGCCATCTGCAGGTTAAGGCTACACAGTGCCCGCCATCAGGGAGCTGATGGTCGAGCGGCTGCCAACCCGCTAGCCCAGTGGTCGGCAAACTCATTAGTCCACAGAGCCAAATATCAACAGGACAACGATTGAAATTTCTTTTGAGAGCCAAATTTTTTAAACTTAAGCTTCTTCTCCCAGGCAGTGGCATTTTGTGGAAGAGCCACATTCAAGGGGCCAAAGAGCTGCATGTGGCTCGAGAACCGCAGTTTGCCAACCATGGCTTTCGGTAATGATTTTGGTTTGAGTCATTCCAAGTCCTGATTGTTTGGGGTTTACGACTTGGGGGTCATGAACTGCGCATGCCAGCTTACTCTCCTCCAGTCTGGAATCATTCTTCAGGCTCCCTAGTGACTTGACATTTCTAAATAGGACAGGAATTTGCTTCTGTAGGATGGATGTTCCTCAGCCTGGGTCTGGCCAAGGTTTCCTCATGATCAGAAGTTAGCTGTCCAGCCCAGCTGGTGTGGCTCAGCGGTGAAGCATCGACCCAGGAACCAAGAGGTCACCGGCTTGATTGCCGATCAGGGCACATTCCCAGGTTGCAGGCTGGGTCCCCAGTGAGGGTGTGTGTAGGAGGCAGCGATCGATGACATTACTTTCTCATCTCATCAATGTTTCTCTCTCTCTCTCCCTCTCCATTCCCTTCTCTCTAAAAATTAATAGAAGCATTTTTAAAAAAAGAAATTAGTGTCCATTTTTTTCTGGAGAAATACCATAGAGAAGATGCCATGCTCTTCTCAGTGGACCTCATCATGCCAACCTATCCCACCCCATGGAGCCGGGTTTGGTCACCTGGTCCAGTGGGTGTCTGCCAGGTTCCTCTACAATGACGTCACCAAGGTTTGTGTATAATGTAAAAGCATCTTGTGGGGAGATGCTCTGAGTGACATCAGTATCCTGCACGGGCCATGGCATCTATTGATGCTTCTTGCTGAACAAGCCACCCCTGTGATGGTTGTCAACGGTGATTTTCTATTTCCGTAATTGCTCTCTATTGAGTCGTTGGTGTTCTACTGTAGGCAGGAGCCTCCCCATCTCCTTCTTTTACTAGTATTTGTTACTTTATAGTTTATGTAAGTCAGTGCAGATGCCTGGGTTCATAGTTTATCCAGTGGGTTAAATAGGTTCCTGTTGTTATTTATGCTGATGTTTCATTTGTCTCATACTCGGCCCATGGGAGACTTCAAGCTGGCTTCTTGTGCCCTTTTGAACACATCGTCCTCATTACTTTCTGGCATAGAAAGATGTGCCGAGCTCATCTTGTACTCGCCCTGCCCCCAGCTCTGGGGTCCGTTATTTCTCCAGGGAAATCTGGAACACAGCTTGGCATTCATAAACCAAGACCCTTGTAACGGATCTGCTGATAATGACTGGGACATCATGGCTTCTAGGCCCACTCAGCTAATTGAGCGAGAGCATTAATGTATTATTATAGGCATAGGTACACACCTCTAACTGTCTGTCCATCTACACACACACACACACACACACACACACACACACACACACACACTCCTGCATCCACCTGCACCTGTATCAGGGTTTCTCCACTGGGGTGCTATTGACCTTCTGGGTTGGATAATCTTTGTTGTGGGGCTGACCTGCCCATTATAGATCATTTATCGCATCACTTGCCTGAACCCACTATATGCTAGTAGAAGCACCCCCATTGTTATAAATTAAAATATCTCCAAACTTTCCAATTTTCCTGTCAGAGACAAAAATAATTCCTGGCCTGGCTGCTGTGGCTCGGTGGTTGAGCATTGACCTGTAGGGCTGCGGGGTGGGGAGTGGGGGTCATGGTTCAATTTGTGGGTGGGGCGCATGCTGGGGTTGTAGACTTGATCTCTGGTGGGGGCGTGTAGGAGGCGGCTGGTCGGCGGTTCTCTCATTGTTGTTTCTGTCTCTCTCTTCCTCTCTGGAGTCAACGAAAAAAGATATTTAAAAAAATATAAGGTAATTCTTGCTTGATAGTCATTGATCTATATACACTGAGTGGCCAGATTATTATGACCACCCCATCTGTACTTTATTGGGTCACCTTTTGCCTTCTGTACTGTGGTGACTGTTCTTGGCATTGACTCCACGGGATGTTTAAAGGTGATTCGAGGAATCTGACACCGTGCCTGATGAATAGCACTGTCCAATTCTGTGAGATTTGATGGTTGTGGAAATAGCTGCCTGATGGCTCTTTAAACCTTGTCCCACAAATGCTCAGTTGGATTGAGATCTGGTGATTCTGGGGCCACCTGAGCAAGGTAAAGTCTCCCTCATGTTCTTGAAACCACTCCTGCACAATACGAGCACCGTGGCATGGCACATTGTCTTGTGGGAAGAAGCCATCTCCATTGGGATATGCCATCAACATGATAGGAAGAACCTGATCAGCAATGATACTTAGGAATGTGTGCTATTCAGATGTAGTTCCATACGAATTAAAGGGCCCAAATCATGCCAGGAAAACATACCCCAAATCATAACACTGCCCTCACCAGCTTGAAGGGTTGTACTCACGCATGTGGGGTGCATGCTTTCATGCTGTTTCTGCCAAATTCTCACTCTGCCATCTGCATGATGCAACTGGAAACATGATTCATTGGACCACATGACTTTTTTCCAATGCTCGACTGTTCCATTCCTTGTGTTCCTTTGCGAATTGGAGGCGTTTTATCCTGGTGACTGCAGACAGCAAATGTGTTCGAACACGCTTTCGGCTTCCATACCCATGTGATGCAGTGTATGGCTAATTTGCCTACAAATGTCAGGTGGTCATAACAATCTGGCCACTCAGTGTAGATTTCCATATCTATTCATGTACATATTTTGAAAATAGGAATTCATTTCAGTACCTTTATTTCTAATCCAACACCTCAATACCTCCAATTCTAATCTCCCTTTCTGTGTTTGTAACTCCCTTCCCTGACCATCAGAAACCTGGCGCTCATTATCCTCAATGTAGTCATTTAATTTCCTAACTCCCCTGGGTGTCATCAGTTTCCCCCATGCTGGCCGCTTTAAAAAGTATTTTTTAAATTGAATTTTAGAGAGATGAAGGTAGAGAAACATGGATGAGAGAGAAACATCATCGATTGGCTGCCTCTGGCATGCTTCCTGCTGGAGATTGAGCCTGCAACCCGGGCATGTGCCCTGACTGGGAATCGAACTGGTGACCTCTTGATTCCTGGTTGATGCTCAATCATTGAGCAACACTGTCCAGGACATGCTGGTCACTTCTCTAGCCACTCAAAACCCCCACTGCCATCTCCACGTCCCTACCACTGGCTTTCTTGGCCTCACAGGCCCACTAGGCCACCGCCTGTTCTCATTGCATTCTTCCATGTTTGTTTTCCATGTTACAGTTGAAATTCCCTGAAGGCAGGGAGCATGCCTGTCCCATTCATAGCTGAGTCCCGAATGCCTAGCGTAGATTAATAGAAGTATCGACTCGGGCTTTTCCATTTTATGCCAGCAAAGACACATCACCTCTAAGCAGCCGGGTCTTTGCTTTATGCCCATTTTCCTGGAGGAAAGACCGAGGCTGAGCCCCAAGCTTCCCACACCACACGCTCATGTGAACGGCTGGGCGGTTCTGGGCCTGCACCTGGGCTGTCTCACCTCATCGGTGTGCCCTCCAGGACCATACCCTGTTTTGCCCATTTCACAGGGTTTAGAGCTGACTTTGCAGTTGTCAGCAAGTGTTGATCTGTGCCTCTGCCTGACAACAGGGCGGCTCTTCTGTGCTGTCCTTTCTCGCCTGACCTCATGCCTCTTAATCCCACCACCACCCGGCTCCAGGCTCCCGCCCCCTGCAGCAGCCGGTGACATTTGCTCTTCTCCGCTCAGCCTGCCCTGGAGACTGCTGATGTGGAAAGGACTGTTTCTGGCCCCCTGAAGGGTTTCCAGATAAGCTCCTTTCAGTTCATAGGCACCCGGCTGGCTGGCACAAATGGTTGTACTTAACCAATAGGAGAGGAGCAGGGATTTGAGTGCTGCTCCACCCCACCCCGTTATCTGAGCCCAGCCAGGGCTGTGCACATGTTTCTGCAGAGTTCAAGTGCACAGAGACCCTCACCTTCCACCTGCTCCCCACGGTGCACAGCACACTGCAGGCTGCTGGCTTCCTGTAGACGGGGGCTGTGGGAATAACGTGCAGAATTCCGGAATCCGGATAGGCCCTGACCTGGAATTCTACCAGTCTCATTTCACCATTGCAGCTCCCCCTTCCACTCGCCATGCGGCCTTGGGAAACACGGCCTCATCCATAAAACAAGCTGGAGAATCCGGTGAAATCTGAAGGACACTTTGAGCTAGGCACGCAGTGGTTCTCTGAGGAGATCCTTCCTGCTGGAGGAAGTGGCTGGGGGCACAGAAGGAGATCTTGATTTTGCTCTGTGCTTTGCCATAAGTCTGACCTTGGAGCAGCATCTGTGTGGCTCAGCCTCGAAGCTGGGCCGTCAGTGGGTGCCCAGAGCACAGTGAGCCTGCAGTAAACACATCTTTGGTGTGTGCTCTTGTTGTATGCATTGACATCCCAAAAACTCCCCTAGGCTAGTGGTCGGCAAACTGTGGCTTGTGAGCCACATGTGGCCCACAAGCCGAGGTTTACCACTCTGTTGACTAATGAGTTTGCCGACCGCTGCCCTAGGCTCCTCCGTTGTCCTTACCAGTAAAATGGGTGCAAGGAAGGATCGCGAGGATGCACAGCAAGCATTGGCTGCAGTATCTGACCCGTGGTGGGTACTTAAGGCCCAGGGGCCATCTTCCTTTCTTGGTTCAAGCTATCTGCTCCCAAGAGAGACTTCTTCCTGCTTTTTCAATCCTGGACTCGGGACTGGACAGTGAGCGGAGCTGAGGGCCACTGGGGCCTGCTCTGGGCCCTGCCTGCAAATTGAGCAGTCAGATTTCACCCTCACAGCAGCCCTGGGAGACAGAATTATAATCATCCCCAGGTTCCATGGGAAGCAACTGGCCCCAGTGGGTCTGAGATTTCCCCGAGGTCGTTTGGTTAGAAAATTACAGGTTTCAAATCCCAGGTCCACCTGACTCCAAAGTGGGTGCTGTTTCCACTGTACCCACTGCCTCCTAGAATGGGGGCTGTTGGATACACCTGCCAAAGTCCATCCTCTGACCCTGAGCCGCCCTGGGTGTGAGCGGGGAGAGGGCATGCCAGGAGCCCGGGGCTCCCCTACTCCCAAACAGGGGGTCTTTGCTTCCCTCTTTGCCATCTCTTGGAAGGGAGCATGCGTCAGGCCAGCAGGTAATGGCAGAGAAATAACCGCAGAATCTTCCTATCCTCTAATTGTGTTTGATCCGATGGCTAATGGGGTCATTAGCAGAGAAGAGTCATTGTAGGTGTGCCTGCCCCCAGTGGTTGCCACCAGATCAAAGGCCATTTATCATCTCTGCCTTCCCCGCCTGGGGTGCAGGCGATGGCATCAGATTGGTACTGGCATCAATTCCTGGGAAGGTAAACACGCTTTATAACCATCCCTGGTGCTGGTCGATGGTCTCCCGGGTCTTTGTGAGCTGAGCGTGTGCAGCTGCCCAGGGCTGTGCACAGAAACCAGGCCTTAGGTCTCAGTATTCTCAGCACGGGGCACACTGGGCCCTGGATGCGCGTGGAAGGTGGCACGTTTGGTTCTGGAGGCCCAGCAGGCCTCCTCTGTGAAACAGCACCAGCTAGACAGAATCAATTTCCCATTGACTTCCAGCCCCCATCCCAGACACAGTGTAATTCTTGTCTGAGGGCTTATAAAGGCCATTGACTGTCTCATAAAAGATTTAAGCACTTACCTTGGGGCACGCAGGAGCTCTATACATCACGATGCCTTTTTGACAATTTGTGGGGGTGGCGGCGAGGAGCTGGGGGAGGGGTGGTCGCAGGCGTGGTGGCTCTGGCAAACAGTGCCTGCCGGACCTGGCCGGGCAGGAATGTGAACGGGTCCATCAAAGGATCCTCCAAATTCATCGCCCACGGAGCGGTTTCCCATGGGGAGTCAGGCTCCCCTGGACTCAGTGTGCGAACAAATCACTTGCAACTCAAGGTAATTCTTACCCCAGCGTCACTTCTGTGGGACCCAGGGCACATCCTGGGACGTGATGGGCAGCAGAGGCATCTCTTCATGTAGGCATCTCTTCATCTAGCACCATGGTCGGCAAACTGCGGCTCTTGAGCCACATGTGGCTCTTTGGCCCCTTGAGTGTGGCTCTTCCACAAAATACCATGGCCTGGGTGAGACTATTTTGAAGAAGTGGCATTAGAAGAAGTTTAAGTTTAAAAGATTGGTCTCTTAAAAGAAATTTCAATCGTACTGTTGATCTTTGGCTCTGTTGACTAATGAGTTTGCCGACCACTGACCTATCACAAGGGATGAAGATGGGAGCAGTGATGATGACTTTGCTCTTGGTTAGCCCCACTCCCTGACACATGTTCATGCCTATTCTCTTTAAAAATCTGCACCAAGGATATGTTTTTATTGATGAGAGAGAGAGAGAAAGAGAGAGAGAGAGAGAGAGAGAGAGAGAGAGGGAGGGAGAGAGAGAGAGAGAGAGAGAGAGAAACATTGATGTGAGGGAGAAACATCAATTTCTTGCCTCCCTTACATGCCCCAACAGGGGATCAAACCCACAATCTTTTGGTGTACAGTAGGACACTCCAACCATCTGAGTCACCCAGCCAGCGCCTTATCTATTCTTTTTTTTTTGACCATCAGAATGATGCTGGAAGTAGAGTCAATATTGCTGTATTCATTTTAGCAGTAGGGAAACTGAGATTCAAAGAGGTTAAGCGTGTACTAGTATTCGGCCAAATAATCTCAATTTTCAGGTGCAGGAGTATTTTCCATTTATCTCCCTCCCACTCTTTTCTGTATTTTCTATTTACCTTCCTCCTACCCTTCTCTGCCTGTCCTCTTCCTATGTATTCACATGTTGTGCAACAAGAGGGCCAGGTGGTTCATTTGGCCCAGAGTTGGGTTCTTGTGGGAAAGATGGGAGAGGAGACATAGAGAAACGACCCAGGAAGTGATTAAAGTAGCCGATCACAGCAGTGAACGAAGGGAAGGATTCAGAGGGAGCTGATGTGCTTAGAGAACAACTCAAGGAACTGGACATCACGATCAGGTCAGACAAAGGTGCCGGGTGGTTAGGGAGCTGAGAAGAGCTAGACAGTGGTCATAGGCTAAATTTTAAAATTTCAGGGGCAGGCATCTTCCGGGTGGCCATACGATCCAGGGTGTAGCAGCTGATGCAGAGGTAAAAATGGTCACTATATGCTGAGCACAGCTAAGTGCTTCCGGTGAATTTGTCACTAACTCCCACAATAACCCTTGTTTTGCAGATGAGGAACTGAGGCGTAGAAACAACCAACAGCTTGATCCAGGGGCCACAACTAGCCATGGTCCCAGGCTGGGACGGGAAGGTAGGTGGCCTTTTTCACTCTCAGCCGTTCCTCATAACAGCGAGTCTGGTATGTCACCCTGTTGGCTGAGTCAACTCCATGCACATTCACGCCCCTTGGGAGGAAGGCAGTGGTTGGGGTGGAGAGGGAGATGGGAAAAAGGGACCGAGTGTTCCATGAGAGGCTGATCTGTGCCCAGATGCACCTGCTCACGCCAACTCCACCACCACCCGTAATGGCCAAGTCAGCTCTGGGCTTCAGAGGGCTGTTAAGTGTCCTGGCATCTTGGTCCCTGTTGTGGGGGCGCTCAGCTTCCGGAGGCAGTGGCACTGGGTCTGGTAACTGTAGGCTGACCCTGGCGTCAGATTCAAGCCACAGCCATCAGTGGGGAAGAGCAGAGTGAGGAGGGATCGGTGCTGTCACGGAGGGCGTGTCTCCCACGGGAAAAGCCCTTTGAACCGGGTTGCCTGCTGTCCCAGGACAGGCGTGGCTCTGTGTTCTTCACCGCCCTCCCCCGCAGGCAGCATGCAGAGGCTTCCAGGGCCATGTTTTCCCAGATGTGTCAGCGCCCCATTGACGGTTCACATTGGGCGGCTGCTTTCCTCAGCAGAATCCTCCTGGTGCAAGTGATATGGCGAATGCTCTTGTTCACCAGTTTTGTCCCATTAATCCAATTGGTGTTTTTTTTTTTTCTTTCTTGTTTAAATTTAAATCCCTTTTCCTCTCTGTATCTCCCATCATTCAGAGGGTAGCATGGAGTGGTAGGGATATCTGTATTCATTTGTTTATTTGGCAACTAGTTATTGGAGCCGCCAACAAACACTGGGTTTTAGAGGAAGATGGAATTGGGTTTTATCTTAGTTGTGTGCTAGTCAGGTAGCCATGACGTACGTTGGATGTCACAAGTGTGTTCTTTTTAATGTGTGAAGCATAGGGACACTGTGACCGTGGGGGGATTGATTACACTCTTGGATCCTCAGTGTTTCTTTTTCTGTGCAATGGGGCTTTTGTATCAACTTGGCACAGTGTTCAAGAGAAACCAATAGGAAAATGTGGTTAAGAGCCTGCACTCAGATCCCCTATCCTATCTAATAAAAGAGTAACATGCAAATTGACTGTATCTCCGCTATGCTACCAGCCAATCAGGAGCAGGGGGTGTGGTCAGCAGGCAGGGGGCAGGGCCAGCAAGGGCGTGGCCACAGTGCTGTGAAAGCAACCACCACGCTATAAGCACTTCCCACAGGGTACTTAAGGGCCGGCCCTCTGTACAGTAACTGTGACTTAGTCACACGCAAATGAGCGCCCAGGGCACCTTGGGTAATGAGGCCAGGTGTGAGGCAGGGCTGTGAGCCAAGCGGCAATTTGGGTCCATGCCCCCAGCTCAGCGCCCTGCGGATACCCTGGTGGCCGCAGCTGTGTGAGGCCCAGGGGTCCCTGCATGCTCCCCAGCCCAGAGCCCACGATGAGGCTGGCTGCTGGCAGCTGGCCTTTCCACTGCTGCGTGGGGGCCTGTGGAGGGGCGGTCCCTTGTGCGCCGGTTCTGGGCATCCCCAGTGGCCTCTGGCATCCCCAGCTGGCTGTTCCACCACTGCATGGGGGCCTGCGGAGCGGAGGGGTAGTCCCGGGTAGCCGTTCAGCCACTGCGCAGGGCCGTGGAGCGGAGGGGTGGGGACCCGAGGAACCGCCTCTCCCGTGCATTGTGCTGCTCCGTGGGGCCCGCAGAGCAGAGGGGCGGGGACTCAAGGGACCACCTGTACCGGTGGCCCTGGTGGTCCCGGGCGGCTGTTTCGCCGCTCCCCCGTTCTGCCCCTCTGCAGGGCCCAAGAAGCTGAGAAGAAGGTGAAGGAAAACCTGCCCAAAGTGATGAAGGTGCTGGGGAGGAGCAAGTAACCAAGAAGAAAGATTGAGCTTCCCTTTCCTTCCTTAATTATTTCAAGAATAATCCTCCCAATAATCAACCCCATCACCAACCAAGCAGTTGAGTCCCCAATAGTATATGAATTAAAGTCAGATATTAAATGTTATGCTATGACTTTTCTCCTTACACAGAGTATCGGTTTGCTTGCAGAGTGGCTTCCTGGCTTGCTGCCAGCCTGTGCATGGTCCACGCTTATGAGTTCAGGATCTATGACAATGTGAATAATTCAGATGTTTACAATAAAAACACATGGATACACAAATTCACTAATGTTAATGTTAAAATTCATGGAAAAATAGTCCTTTGAATCTTCGGTGGTTAGAAATTAAAGACCTCAAATTATGTGCAATAAACAATAAATAAAATTACGCTGAATGGCAAATATATATATTAGGGGCCAGGAAATGTTCAAAGACCTGGGAACCATTCCCAGATCAGGAAAGGAAGTCACAGGGTGTATATTATTGCTACAAATAATGTATTTCGTACTACTAACAACATATACAATACTAGAGGCCCGGTGCATGAAATTCATGCCCGGGGGGTAGGGGATGTCCCTTAGCCCAGCCTGCACCCTTTCCAATCTGGGACCCCTCGAGGAATGTCTGACTGCCCATTTAGGCTCAATCCCAGTAATATCAGGCCTAAATGGGCATTCGGACATCTCTCTCACAATCCATGACTGCTGGCTCCAAACCGCTCATCTGCCTGCCTCTCTGATTGCCCCTAACTGCTTCTGCTTGCCAGCCTGATCACTTGCTAACCACTATCCTGTCAGCTTAATTGATGTCTCACTGCTCCCCTGCCAGCCTGTTTGCCCCCAACTTCCCTCCTCTGCCGGCCTGGTCACCCCTAACTGCCCTCCCCTGCAGGTTTGATCACCCACAACTGCCCTCCCTTGCAGACCTGGTCCCTCCCAACTGCCCTCCCCTGCTGGCCTGATCACCCACAACTGCCCTCTCTTACAGGGCCTGGAACCTCCCAGTGGCCCTCCCCTGCTGGCCATCTTGTGGTGGCCATCTTGTGTCCACATGGGGGCAGGATCTTTAAGCATATGGGGGCAGCCTTCTTGTGTGTTGGAGTGATGGTCAACCTGCAAATTACTCTTTTATTAGATAGGATAATGTATTAGATGCCTTCCTATCTCATGAAGTACATATTCTCATAGGTAATATTGGTAGATATGTTATAGTTATGGCAGTATGTCATATCCTATCTATATTCATAAGAGGGTAATATGCTAATTAGACCATGAGACAAAGCCATGGTGGTGGGGCCTAAGCAGAGGCGGTTATGGATGATTGGGCCAGGAGGGGAGGGAAGTTGGGGGTGATCAGGTTGGCAGGGTGGTGCAGTTGGGGGCAAGCAGTCCTGCAGGCAGAGTGATTAGTGGAGATCAAGCAGGCAGGCAGGTGAGCAGTTAGGAGCCAGTAGTCCTGGATTGTGAGGGGGTTGTCCAACTGCCAGTTTAGGCCCAATCCCACAAGGGTCCCAAATTAGAGAGGATGCAGGCCAGGCTAAGGTGCCCCCACCCCCGTGCATGAATTTCATGCACCAGGCCACTAGTGTAATATAATTGTCACAGTCACACTATTAGTGTAGCTGTGAATGTGCAAGCATGTGTTTGAGTCAAATCCCATCTACAGAGGAGGGACTATTGTGAGTCCTGGGCTGATGTTCTTTTTTGCCAGGTTCTCGGGTAAATTTTCTTCCTCTGAGCCCATGAATCTGTATTAAGGTGTGTAAACCCCTTATTTCTCAGAGTTGTCATGGAAACGGGCCAAAAAAAAATCTTCCTTTGTCCTGCCTCCATTCTACATAGCCTCTGAACAGTTGCACTCCTCCTATATTAATTTCTTAGAGATAAGTAATTCTTTAACCACACCTTCTGTATACCAGGTATGTGCCAAGAACTGGAAAAACAGAAAACCATAGCCCTACCCTTGAATAGCTCTCCACTTTCTGTGGGAGGCAGACACAACAAAATGGCTTATGATCAGGGAACTAAAAAATGCCTGTGGTGACTCAGGCTCCCAGCCACCCCTTCCCCACAGAGATCCCAGCAAGGTGCATGCATGGCTGTCAGGGGAAGGAAGCGCATGGCCACAGCGTAACACAGTTCTGTTAACTGAATGAAGACTCAGGAAACCAGACTGAGCCCTGTTGAGCTCTCCTATTTCCTAACATACTAAGCAAGTCTTGGAGTCTACTTTGTCCCGGCATCTCCCGTACTCAAAACCAAGGCTCGGTTTTTCCCTCTCTGGACACAAAGTGCACACAGGAAATTACAAGCCATTTAGTGTTCCTGGAATTTGAAGGCAGCAGAGCAGCAAGAGATGAGACTGAATCTCCAGGCAGGTCGCAGGTCACCGAGGACCACAGAGTTTCTCAGAATCCCGAGAGCAAGGGTTTGGAACTTGACATTCATTAACATCACCTGGGGACCTTTAAAAGCAGCGGCTCCATGGGTGGTGCCTAGAGAGCAGCGGTTCTCAGTTGGGAGGAGGCAGTGAGAATTGGTTGACAGGGCCATGGGACAGTCAGATCTCTGGGTCCCCCAAATCTTGTGTGTGGACTGGGGAGAGTGATGGGGTTTGGATATCACATACCAGCTGGCCAAGTCCATTGGAATTAGGGAGACCTAGGGTTTCCAGGGATGGAGATTCTTGGAAGCCACTTAGGAATAAGCCTTTCCTGAGAGGCCAGCATCTTCCCCAAAGCCTTACACTGCCGTGACCTGAAGGATATTATTAGGACACACTAAGAAGACGTTCAGCCGAGACCGGTTTGGCTCAGTGGATAGAGCGTCGGACTGCGGACTGAAGGGTCCCGGGTTCGATTCCGGCAAGGGCATGTACCTTGGCTGCGGGCACATTCCTAGTAGGGGGCGTGCAAGAGGCAGCTGATCGATATCTCTCTCTCATCGATGTTTCTGACTTTCTATCCCTCTCCCTTCCGCTCTGTAAAAAAATCAATTAAAATATATTTAAAAAAAAAAAAAGACGTTCAAATGTTTTAATGAGCCAAGTCATGAGCACTGGGATCATTAGATGGTCAGAAAGCCCCTCCCCTTTCCCATCATGCCTTCCACCCATTAGTTCCTATTCTGTCCCCCAACATCGATGGAGTGAGCCACAATCTCTGATGCTTGAGGCCTGTTTTAGCTGAAAAATTAGTAATCAATAAAATCTACGGTCGATAGGCACAGGGCAAAATAAACAGTCACATGAAGGTGACCAACCTTAATTTAATGAGAGTGATTTATCACTTCAAGCAAAGTGCTATTGGCCCCTGATATTGGAATCAGATCCTAGGGAGGGGGGAGCAGGAATATGTGTGGGACCTCCAGGTGCCTTAGTTCTGTGGATGCTCCTTCGCCCCCCAAAATGGCCCCTTATCAGCAAAGCTGTCACTGATGGAAATGTTTGGATGGAAACTGATATGCATGACTATATTTCACATCCACAAACATAAGTGTTAAAAACACGGTGAGGAGAGCCCCAGGAAACTCATTAAGAAATACGTTGTTGCCGAGACCGGTTTGGCTCAGTGGATAGAGCGTCGGACTGGGGACTGAAGAGTCCTGGGTTCGATTCCGGCAAGGGCATGTACCTTGGCTGTGGGCACATCCCCAGTAGGGGACATGCAAGAGGCAGCTGATCGATGTTTCTCTTTCATCGATGTTTCTGACTTTCTGTCTCTCTCCCTTCCGCTCTGTAAAAAATCAATTAAAAAAAATACGTTGTTGTCCCTGCATTGGCCTGAACATCATAATTAGTACCCACACCCACCCCCACCCAAAATGCCGATTCAGTAGTAAGGCAGACGTTGAAAATCGAGTCCCTGAAGCCTTCTGGCTCCCATGCCGACTGTGTACACTGATGTTGCTTGGTTTTTGATTGCATGGAAAATAATTCATGTTCTAGCACTCCCACTGCTTCCTAACACACGTGGCTGACACTGTGTGGTTTATGCTTGAAAAATAAGTCTGCATTGTTTAAGCCACTTGTGTGGGACATTGTGCTACTTGCAGGTGAAAGCATCCATGCTCCTCTCCCAGATAACTTGGGCCTTCAGTGGGGTCCCCCTCTTAGCAGATCTTTCCTCTCTTGCCTGTACCAGGTCTCAGCCTGTAGGCCCAGTTAAACACTTTCCCCTCCCACCTCCTCCCAAGCCATCCCAGAGTTATCAACTGATTTCACACTTGCATCTTTGTCCTTCTCATCCCTTGCTCCTTCTCCTCTTATAATATCACCCCTATCTCTCTATTGGACCCTCTCTTGAAGGTCCAAGTTGTCAAGCCCAATAGGTCCATGTCCGTCCCCCTAATCTAGTGCTCCGTGGCATTTGCGAGCACTTTAGGCTGTGTGCAGCATCTAAGCTTGCTCTTCTTTCTCCTTCCTCATGGACTAAAAGGTGGTCCTCTTTTTTTTTATTTCCTCTGCATTATTTCCTTTGTCAATATCATCTCTGGCTTTCCAGACAGACCTCCATGTGGTTGGGCCTCCATCTTCATACCAGGTTCTCACCCTTAGGACTTGGGGTCTCACAACCCATTGGACACCTCAAACTGCACATTTAGATGCAGGTTGTCCAAAACCAAACTCTTGCTTTCTCTCATGAGCCTGTTTGTTTGTAGGACCTGTTAATGGTGCTCAGGCCTGGTTTCTGGAGCCAAGTCTACAGGATGTGTCTTCGTTTTGTCACTAAATTCCTTCCCAAGCCAGAGCCCTGATCCTGGGCCCTACAGTGTCCAAGCCAGGCAGGAGTCAGGCTGCCTGATGCAGAAGTAGTGCTTTACCTGGGGTGTGAATGAGCCCACACTGACTCTTAGGATCTTAAGTGAAGCTAAAACAGTGAGCAATGGTCTTGAGTCTTCTACTACTACTGGGTGAGGAGCGATGGAGGGTGGGGAAACTTCAGGCCCTGAATCTGACTTAATCATTCTGCACATCCCCTCTCTCCTCCTCTCACCAAAGTGCAGTCTCTGCAGGCAAGGACGTTTTCTGTGCTTCACTGCTTGATCCCCAGCACCCGGAACAGTGTCCGGTGAGAACATAAGAGACATGTGCTGCATGGATATATTGAATTAGTTTAAATAGATTCTAAGCAGATTCAAATATAGAAGTCAACTCCAGCAACTTGAGGTTCTTGGATGATTCATTCTGTCTGGTTGAGGTTTTCTACTTTAGCCTGTAGGTCCTGGGACATCATGGAGATAGACCCCGGGCATTAAGAAACCTCCAGTCAAATGATACAGGAACAACCTCAAAATTCACCTGTGTAGTGGGAAACCATGCTGCCATCATTAGAAACTTCGTTTATAGATCTGAGCTTATTTTTAACTAGAGGCCTGGTGCACAAAATTCTTGCACAGGTAGGGTCCCTAGGCCTGGCCAGCAATCGGGGCCGAATGGGGCCTTCCTTCCCCCAGCTGCCAGCTGCCAGTTGGGGCCTTCCTTTGTTCCACGCCACCCCCTGGTGGTCAGTACATATCACAAAAAGCAGTCACACTTCAGGTCAGTCGAACTCCCAAGGGGACAATTTGCATATTAGCCTTTTATTACATAGGATATCAAAGAACCCACTGGACACCTCAACCTGCATGTTTATATGCAGATTGTCCAAATCCAAACTCTTGCTTTCTCTCCTGAGCCTATTTGTTTGTAGGACTTGTTAATAGTGCTCAGGCCTAGAGGGTCAGGACCATGCAAAGAGCAGTGAGTTCCCTGGCACCTCAAAATCCCTCCTGACTCGCCTTCTCTCGTCACAATTGCATTTGCAGCTGATTTGGAGAAGGTGGTTTTTGTGGGAAAAGTGTGAGTTCAGTGACAGCTGAGTGATCCGGATGTTGGCCATCCCTGGTGCTGGGAGTAGTGCTGAGGACGCAGATGGGCAGCTGAAAGGCACGAGCTGGTCTCTGAGAAGTCCAGCACAATGAAGTACTGTCCCAGAGGGCAGCAAGCCCCTTGAATTTGGGCTTCCTAGGGAAATTTGAGGAGTGCTCTTCTGTTCTCCCAGCTCACTCAGAATCTCCCTGGAGACAGCTTGGTTAGTGCTTTATTGCATTCCCCAAGTTTTTCATTTATTTTCTGACCACATAGGGGCTGGCTGAGGCTGCCTAGATCCCCACTGAGATGTGCTCAACTCTATGGCCACAGAGATGAGTGACCTGCAGGCTAGCATCATCTTCATTCTGGTCCTTCCTCACGGCAATTGGTAAACCTGTAGACAGTAGTGGTCCTGGGCTGTCTCTTCTCAACTGGTCTGGTCCTCTTATTGTTCCTGCCTCTTCTCACCCCTGATTCTCCTCTCACCCCTGATTCTCCTCATCCCTGTGCCTCATGTTAGAACATCACTTTCTCCTCTTGGGTAATCCCCAGACTTTCTTTTTAAAAAATGTGTTTCATTGATTTCACAGAGGAAGGAAGAGGGAGATAGAAACATCAGTGATGAGAGAGAAAAATTGATCGGCTGCCTCTTGCACACCCCACACTGGGGTTCAATCCTGCAACCCGGACATGTGCCCTCATCAGGAATTGAACTGAGACCTCCTGTTTCATAGGTTGATGCTCAGCCATTTGACCACACCAGTTGGACCCAGACTTTCTCTCTACAATTATGTTTAAAAAACACACAAAACCCTCTCTTTATTGAAACTAACGGGGCCAATAAACAATTTAAAGGCTGTTAGCAGACACCCCAAACTGCAGCGTGTACCCATTCCCATTTGCTTCATCAATGAATGAGAGGACCTGTCTCACCACAGCCTTGCCAGTTTTGAGTATTATTATTTTTTTATTAGTCTTTGCCAAATTAAAAGACAACCATCACTGGCTTTATTTCTTTAATTATCCAGGAGATTGAGCAATTTTTCATAAGCTGACTGGCCATTTGCATTCCTTCTTTTGAAATTTATCTTTAATTCCTATGCATTAATGTTTTTGGGTTTCCCTGGATGAACACATAAATCAAACCACCACCAGTCAACCTGCATTAGCGCATTTTTGCTGCATTAGGACTGCATATCATTCTCCTCTGTTCACCTCGTGGCGAATTCAGCCTGACGGCGATGCAACAGGCATTCGCAGATGGAATACTTACTGTGATTTTATTCATATATAGGGTATCTCTCAAATGTATGCACACATTTTGAATAATTATGAAGGCCATGTTTATTGAAACGTTTCATTTTCAGAATTGAGCTGTCAGATGTTAAAGTGTAGCACACCCTGTGTGTGTGTATATACATTCAAATAAATATGTATGTATACATGTATACTCAATATGTGTCTATATACAACTGAAAGTGTGTCAGATTTTAAAAAATATTTTTATGGATTTCAGAGGGGGAAGGCAGAGTGAGAGAGACATAGAAACATCAATGCTGAGAATCATTGACCCGCTACCTCCTGCATACTTCCTACTGGGGAGCAAGCCCACAACCCAGGGATGTACCCTGACCGGGAATCGAACCGTGACCTCCTGGTTCATAGGTTGATGCTCAAAAGTATGCCAGGCTTTAATGGGGAAAATTAAGAGCTAGAGCTTTAGATTTAATATTCTCGAGTCCTAATGGTAGCCCTGTGTGCTGCTGATCACATGTTGGAAAGGCTCTCTGGGCTCCAGCCCTCAGCCACCCACTTCCCCTGGCAGACAAAGGGCAGGAGCTGGTATTTGGGTATTGAAGTACTTGCTCCTGCGTGTTTCTTCAAAAGCCATCATGCTGTGTTTATGTCACTTGCTGACTTGGTGGGTTTCCTCAACTAATAAAGGAGCATGTGATGCGCACGTGTGTTCCACAGATGTGTGCATCTCTTTCTGGGGTTTGCACCCAGTGTCTGTTCTGGGCAGGGCAGGGTTGTCTGGAAGCAGCCAGAGTTCCCAACGCAGGTCCTCTGGGTGGTGCTGCTGGGCTCCTCGGGAGGCTCAGGACTTGGGAATTTATGAGATCCCCACAGAGGTGGCAACACTGCCCTGTTAATCAGCTGCAGAGCTGGAGACCGGGTGCAGGGAACTGCAAATCTGTTTTATGGAAGAGGCGACTTCTTCAATAAAGCAAGTGCATTCAAGTGCTCACAAGGTGGATGTTTAGTGTTCTTCCCCTGCCCACCCATCTCTTGCCCACATTCCTACACTTGCCCTCTCTCTTTCTCTCCGTCCTCCTCTCCCTTGTTCTTTTTTTTCCTCCTGCTCTCCTGTTTCTTCCTGGAAGCACAGGTTGGGGCTGCCACAGACCAAGCTCATGTGCCTTTGGCCTTTGTGCCCTTACTGGCCATGGGGAACACAGTTATGTCAGAAGTTTGTCTGTGTTCAATATCCTATCTAATAAAAGAGTAATATGCAGATTGACCATCACTCCAACACACAAGATGGCTGCCTCCATGTGGTCAAAGATTCTGCCCCCATGTGGACACAAGATGGCCACCACAAGATGGCCAGTAGGGGAGGAACCGTTGGGAGGAACCAGGCTTGCAAGGAGGGTAGTTAGGGGTGACCAGGCCTGCAGAGGAGGGCAGTTAGGGGCAAACAGGCTGGCAGGGGAGTGGTTAGGAAGTGATCAGACTGGCAGGCAGAAGTGGTTAGGGGCAATCAGGAAGGCAAGCAGGTGAGCAGTTGGGAGCCAGGAGTCATGGATTGTGAGAAGTATGTCTGCCCATTTAGGCCTGATCCCACTAAAATCGGGCCTAAATGGGCAGTGGGACATTCCTCAAGGGGTCCCAGATTGGAGAGGGTGCAGGCTGGGCTGAGGGACACGCCTCCCCACCATGCATGAATTTCATGTACCGGGCCTCTAATATATATATATATATACACACACACACACACATACTGAATTCAGAGAGGAAGGGAGAGAGAGAGAGAAATAGAAACATCAATGATGAAAGAAAATCATCAGTTGGCTGCCTCCTGCATGCCCCACACTGGGGATTGAGCTCATAACCCTTGTATGTGTTCTGAACGGGAATCAAACTGTGACCTCCTGGTTCATAGGTCAATGGTCAGTCATTGAGCCCAGCCAGCTAGGCCCAGCTATCGATTTAATATTTCCCTACAACCTGTACACTTGACTTTCACCCTCTGCTCTTCTCTCCTAACTCTTTGACCTTGTCTCTACCTCACTCCGTGAGCCTGTCACCCTCACTGCACCCTAAGATTCTGGCATCCACCTTCTTGCTGGGGACTGATAGGGAGTTCTGTCCTAAGCTGTCCTCTGGGGATTGACACCTATTGTTCCACATCAGATATGCCCAGTCTTGGCTTCTGTCCTGTGGGGTCCATTTCAGGTTGGCTGGACCCCTGGCCTTTCCCGTGTGACAAGAACATGGAGAACCATATGCCTTTAGAAAGAGAAATGCATTCAGGAAACATTGATTCCACATTCCTTCCTGGATATTTACTATGTATTGGGCCTGGGCAGGGGGCTGGGGCATGTCTCCGTACGGATCAGCCTGTGCCTGGAGTTGGGGCTCAGTTCTAGGGCCTGCATTGGTAGAGAGGAATGCAGAGGGAAGCGGTCGAGAGGGTGACCAAGGCATTAAAGACTTGTGAGCAGGGGTCATTGGCTCTGCACCTACAGGGCCCGCCCCCCCGCCTCTGTGTTCCGAGGGTCCAGTGCAGCCCTGTTGAGTTGCACGCATCATCGTGCTTGCCGAGTTGCTAAGTGAACCAACTGTGTCATGAGCATAACTGTGGGAGGATGAGCGCTGTCTACCAGGGACAGAGGAAGACTGAGGCAGAAGGAGGGGATGCGGGATGCACTATTATGTCAAAATATTTCATGTGATCCTAAAGGCCAGAGCAGAGATTAAAAGGGTAGCAGTTATGGAAATGTAGATCTCAGTTTCACAGCTGTGACAGCTGCTGAACAAGGAAATGGGCCGAATCTCGGGAGGATGAACCCCAACCCCTGCTAGAGATTTCAAGCAGAGGATGCTACCTGATCTCCTAGCTGTTATACTATAAGAGGAAATTTTTATGTGCTCCCGAATAATGCAACTTTTGCTCATTGGATGCCTATTGTGTTCAATGGACTGTATCAGGCCCTGAGAATGCAGAGACAGTGGAGTCCTCTGTTCTCAATAAGTGCTCTAGCAGGCTCCTTAATTCGATGCTCACAAATCAGGGCAGTTCTACCTGACACCCATTGTGCAGATGGGGAGACTGAGGTCAGGAAAGGAAAGGGCCATTCTCTAGGCATTGAGCACCTATGAAGGGCTTATTTGCACCTTCTCATTTAATCCCCCTCATCAGCCCCGGGATGAAGAAACAGTATTAGGGTTTTGATCCAGCCTAAAACCCCACTCACCAGACTCCCACCCTAGAGCCCTTCCCACTGTAATAATTCACAGAGCCAAATTCAAGGGCCAAGGTCTGGGAGTATCAGAGACTCAGAAGCGAAGGGAGAAAGCAGGAGATTCTAAGTAGGTGGAGGCTGACAGGGAAGGAAACGGTGCCTTCTGTGCCAACTGTGGGCCCAGGAGCTCAGCTACGGCGTCTGGTTTTATTTGGACAAGGTCCACGAGAGTCACATGCTTTGGCTGCTGGTTTACAAAGGATGTGCCTGTGGCTCGGAGAGGTTAAATGACCTGTTAACATCACACAGGTAATAAGAACTGAACATTCCTATTCGCACTCTCACCACTGCCACTGTTCTCTCTCTCTCTCTCTCTTGTTAATCTCACCTGAGGATATTTCTCTCCATTGATTTTTAGGGAGATTGGAAGAGAGAGGGAAAGACAGAGAGAAACATCAGTGTGAGAGAAACACATTGATTATTTGCCTCTTGCAGGAGCCCCAACCAAGGTATTGCCCTTGACTGGAATCAAACCTGAGACTCTTCAGTCTATGCTCTATCCATTGAGCCAAACTGGCTAGGGCCACCATTAACTCTCATCAC
This sequence comes from Antrozous pallidus, assembly GCA_027563665.1. Lineage (NCBI taxonomy): Eukaryota > Metazoa > Chordata > Mammalia > Chiroptera > Vespertilionidae > Antrozous > Antrozous pallidus. The sequence continues at coordinate 47,403,920 of CM050525.1, forward strand.
TACCACCAGTACTAATGCTACTGCTGCGACTACTATTACTACTGGTAGTATTGCTTGCTACTATGATTGCAACCTAATACTGTGATGCCTCATCCCACAACCCTGGTTAATAGTCCTTCCTCTGTGATTACTCTATGGATTGCTAGTGTTTTGACTGCTTTTCCTCTTCCTCTTTTTCTAGTGTTGAGCAGGTCTTGAGTTACTGCACGCATGCTCTGTGTGAGATCCCAGACCATGTCCTTTAAAATCTATCTTATTTCATCTTCAAAACTTCAGTGGGAGTTACAATTTACGATACGGTGCTTACCCCAAAGCTGATGGTTTGCCCCACGTTGTGGGGTAAACATAGGCACCCATGATCCACAAAGGAAAGAGCAGGAGATGGAAACCAGTGAACTAGAAGCTAGTTTCCATGGCTCATAAAGCTCACCCGAGTGTTTATCTGAAGTTTGAGGTTTTTTAAAAATAAAATTTTACCTATTTTCTTTGGATTTTTAGTTATACATTTATTTTTGCTTAGATTGGTCTGACCAGAATTCAAATTAGATAAGGTCTCCAAAAAGAAGAAGAAGGAAATATGCTCCCCTCACCTGTCTGGCGAGAGTGGGTCTATGAACCATGAGGTCACTGTTGGATTCCTGATCAGGGCACATGCCTAGCATGCCAGCTGCATCCCAGTAGGGGGTGTGCAAGAGGCAGCTGATCAATGATTCTTCTTATCATTGATGTGTCTCTCTCCCTCACCCTCTTTACATATATACACTGAGTGGCCAGGTTATTATGATCTCTGAACACATAATAATCTGGCCACTCAGTGTATACCCTATATAATAAAAGGCTAATATGCAAATTGTCCCCTTGATCAGGAGTTGGACCAGCAGGCAGGTGGGCCAACTGCCCATGTATCCTCCCCTTGGCCAGGCTGGCTGGCTGGACCCCACCCATGCATGAATTCATGCACTGGGCCTCTAATACACACACACACACACACACACACACACACACACACACACATTGAGTGGCCAGATTATTATGTGTTCAGAGATCACAGTAATCTGGCCACTTAATGTATATGCAAAATATATTTTTTGAAATGCTGCTCCTTGGGAAAGGCCAGGGCTGATTTTGGTGTGCTCCTCCTTAGTCAGGTTTTATCAGGTGCTGTTTCTTTAATTCTCAGGCTGCTTGGGAGGAAGGCCCGGTCACTCCCATTGGACAGATCTGGAGGCTGAGGCTCAGCGAAGGGAAGGGAAGGGAGGGAGCTTGTCCAGGGTGGCCTGGGAGCCCGGTCCTTCTGGATCTCCACCTCTGGGCCCACCCTCTCCAGTGTGGAGCCTCAGCCACAGAATTAAAATGTAAATCAAAACCTAATTGGCTTTGTACGCACAGTTTAGATAAGATTTACTTTTGAAGGATGACTCTGTGTGCTCACCCAGCAGGCCCCGCTTCCCATGGCCCACTTGCACTTAATAACAGCTGGGGAAGCGGGGCCATAAATATTGCAAACGATGCCGCTCGAACGAAACGCCCTATGAACCGTAATAAAACCCTCCGTGATTAATTCCAGCGCGCACTCTGTTCATATCAGACCCGCCGTGGCTTCCCTGATGAGATCAATACCGCGTGGCCCAGTGATCCTAATAGAAGTGTTATCTTTTAATCTCCCGGGAAACGCCGGCTCCTCGAATCTGTCACCGGGCCTCCCGCTTTATTTTCCCTGGTGCAACCTTGACGGCGGTGGCTTGCCCTGAAATGAAGATGCATGAGAGTCTTCTCAAGGATTTATCAATAATAGGACCTGGTCCCTCTTTGCGGGGCCCACAGCTAAAAGGCACATTTGTATGCGGTGAGTCACAGTGACCTTTGCTGTCCCAGGCGATTTCCCCAGCAGACAAATGCCCCTGGAGAGTGAGAGGTAAAGACAGATCCTCACAGGGGGACGCCTGGAAGGGAGAAGGGGGAGAGAAACAACAGGGACAGATCACCTGGGGAGGGTTTTAGGAAGCCAGGCCTGCTTCCCGCCTGGGACTCCAGGGGCAGAAATGGCCCTCCTGGCCCCCCGCAGGCAGCGGCGGTGGCCTTTGCTGCTGCTTCTGCAGGCCCCCAGGGACCCGGGCATGTGCAACTGGATAGGTGTGAGCCTTGGAGGAAAATGAAATGTCACTGTCCTGTCGCGAGTGTCCGGCCAGAGGGAAGAAAGACCGGTGTCTCAGCCTCGTGCTAAGAGGGGGGCTGGGTGGGGGGTCCACAGCAGGCTGTGGGTGGGGTGTGACATCATCCTGGTGCTAATGAAAAAAAAAACCATTGAAACCTGTAAAGAATTTTTGTGAGTTTATTTGAGCCAAACTGTCAACATATGCCTGGAAGCAGAACCTCAAAGAATTGAGATAATGCTCCGGAGAATGGAGGGCTACAATGTATTTATACATCCCAATCAAAGGAAAGGGAGAATGGAGGGCTACAATTGTATTTATACACCCTAATCAAAGGAAAGGGACATAGGGAAGTTGTATGAAATTCACTGGTGATAGGTTAAGGAGGTGGGATAAAGCAAAGTGAGGAAACCTCTGGGGTAGGGTAAATAGTGAAATGATGGACACTTGCTTCTTTTACAGAGATGGATACAGGTTACTTTAACGTATTTAACAGTTGACAATTAACTTGATAACAATAACAATGAGGGAATGTCCTGGTGCCATTTGTTGTGGCCAGAGGGGTTCGGGGTAAAAAGGAAGTTACAAGTTACTCAGACATCTTACAGTTCTGTTACCTTAAAGGCAAAAAGGCAAACGGGCTCAGGAAAGATCTAAGTTGATCTTGGTCAGGGAAAATATCGGCCTAGGACATGACTACCCACTATAACCTGTTTGTAATTAAATATTGAATTTTCAAACCATCCTTTGTGGTTACTTTAGGTCTCTGAGTTTGCAAGACTGCCACGCAGGCCTCCCCTGAGCTTTTCAGGCCAGCATGTGGCTCCTTTCGTCCACACTGGTGATGCCTCCCCAGGCAGGTGGAGGGAGGGAGGGGCCACGCATGTTGGAGGTGACCATGTGCTGACTGCTTGGTGAGGACACGGAAAGCGTAGGAAGGGCACCAGCACTGTCCCCATGGGTTCTGAGTCCTGATGGAGGTGGCACGCCAGGGGGCCATGAAGAGAGGCGGCAGAGATCACAGGAAGGAGGAGACATGTTCACAGATTTCCTGCTTCCTCCACTGCTTAAAGGAGCTCAGTGTCCGAAAGGCAGCCTGAAGGGGCATGGCCATCATCCGGGCCCACCCCGTGCAGAAGCAGGAACCCAGTCGGGGAAGGATTGAGCAGTGGGGCTCACACAGGTAACCTGGGGGGCCATGCCTCCTGGCCCCTGCAGGGCGCTCTGTCCATCCCAGCTGCTCTGTGCTGTCAGGCAGGGACCCGTGCTTCCACTCACTGTGGCCTCTAGGTCCTGCTTTTATCTCCTGTGTCCAGTCACAGGACAGATGAAGAGGGAGCCCAGAGGTTCTTATGGGGAAATTCCAGGACCAAGGAGGATGTATGAGACCTGTGGACCTTTGCCCAAGTCCATCGGCCAGAACTCAGCCATGTAGTCACACCTCAAAGGCAAGTGCTGGGAAGTGTCATCCGCCAGCGTGCTGCAGAAGACATGTGCTGGGGTTCTCTTCCCAGCCTTACCAAGGGCTCAGCATTCTGGAGAAAGGGCTGTGCATAGATGATTAAGAAGGAGTCTGTGGATGAAAGATATTTTTGAGAGGCATTGGGGGTCAGAGGAGCTTCCAGCTGAAGGAGCTAGAAGGCTCCCACCTTGACCAAGGAACCTGCTTTTATTAGTACAATTTGTTCTAAGGCAAGTGGAAATATACACTTTAAAGGGTATGGTATCAAAAGATATACAGAAACATTGTCAGATTTGGGGAATAGCTTTCAGCTGTTCAGGTGTTTGGCCAACAGGAGGCAATAAAGTGTCCTAAGCTGTCTGGCAGTTAACAATTCCATTCAGGTTTGGGGGGAGTGCCCTGTAGCCATTTCCAACAGGTAAATTCCATGTGACTCAACCCTGGTGAGCTCCCCGAGCTTCACCAACCTTTTGGTAAATCTCTTGTAATTATGACATGCTGGAATAGGTTCTTGGCAGACGTGATCTTGAGCAACTGGTTCACCACAGCTGCAGCACCTTCGTGTATAAAACAGGGGTACAGAATACCCCTGACTGGGCCACAGCAGGGACTATAAGCAGAAAAAAAGGAAGGACAAATAGGTGCTAAATTAGTGTTAATCCTACTCCCTTGGTTTGGCCAATCCCTCCTGTCAGGGACTGGAGCCTGGAACCCAAGTCTGAGTCTCCCCTCCGGCTCCATGGGGCGAGATTCTCAGTGGCTGGGCTTTGCCTCTAGTGGGATAGAGACACGGTACTGTGCACACGCAGACCCGGCACTGAAGATGGCCTTGCCTGGCTTGCTCAGCTCATTAAAGGCTGACACTCTCCACATACCCACAGCCCCTTCCTTCCAGCCCCCGCCTCCTTCCCTTCCATCCTCCCCTGAGATGGGCCTGTGATCTGAGGCCCAACACGTAACCCATGACTCCTTCAATCCAGCTTGTTCCAGCAGTCACACGGAGCTGCCCGCTGTCCCACGGCCCTGAACAGAAATGAACGCAGCATTGGAAGCACGATGGTGTTACCTTTTGACTTCTTCTCTTAAGACTTCATGACCTTCAGCTAAGGTGGCCTCTTTGAAACTCACTTGGATCCAGAGTGGGCAGGAGGGAGGCTGTGCCTCAGCGGGTGGCAGTGCATGTTGCTCTTCCTCACTGTCCCTACCCGGGATGTCAGGGTGCTCTGTGAGGGCGAGCACAGCAGCTGAGTTGCTAACGTGGGGCTGGAGGGCCGTGCACACAGTCGCCGCTCTCCAGGACAGTGCTGCAGGACCGGAGGTCCCAGCGCCTGCTCCCGCCCCATCTCCCACCTCGTCTAGGCTCGGGATGCTTGGCAGCCTGGGCCGAGGACACAAGTGCTCTCAGCTGAGCCCAGACCTGAGGGGAGCTTTATGTTTTCCAGGATGTTACCTTTCCAAGCCAACCCTCTGCACCCTACGGAGCTTTTAGCACCACGCAGATGGGCAATGAGCAAACTCATCAGAGAGAAAGGCAAACAGGGCAGGTGAGAAGGAGAACGGTGACGGGCAAGGGTGTCGTTCTTGCCTTGTGAGGGAGCTCCTCTCTGTTGCACTGCAGGCCATCTGTTCCTCCTTTACTTTGGTACTTATGCCTTTATGGCGCCCCGAGTTTAGGATGGCACTGAGTTTAGGATGGCGCCCCGAGTTTAGGATGGCGCCCTGAGTTTAGGATGGCACTCTGAAAGGAGGCCAGCGCTGTGCTGACGGGGGGATCCCAGCATGTTTCCTACTCCCTGCCATTCTAGTAGTTGCCTGCCTCCATGCCTGGCCCCTGCTGTTCACCAGCCAATCATGCCCTGCTCCTCTTCACCCCTCCCCCCTTCCCCCCGTTTCACCTTTTCCGGGCTCCTGAGGAACTGTCAGACTCCTCAGGAAGCCAGTGATGGGCCTTGGGTCAGGGGAGACTGCTCCTTTCTGCAGACACACACAGCATCCTCTTTCGTACCCTGTGACAGTTCTTGCATTTCCTGGTGGATATGTCAGTGCACATCTTCTCCCTGTGGCTAGCCATATAGTAATTAGAACTATAACATCAATAATAGCCAACATTATGAACTGATCTCTAGGTGCCCGGAAATGTACCATCATTAGCACCGTTTGTCCTCATAATGACCCTTGGGAGGGGGAACCATCAGATCCACCAAGGTACAGATGAGGAAACTGAGCCATGCAGAGGTTAAGGAACTTGCTGAAGGCCTTCCAGCCAGTGAAGAGTGGTTCCATATACTCTAAACTTTTATAGCCTCCAAGTCCATATTCTTTTTTTTTAATTTTCTGTTTTTAATGACAATTTTGGTTATTTTTTTTTGTTTGTTTAAAGTATTGCATGTCTCCTTTTCCCCCATTGACCTCCCACTGACCAACCCCTACCCCCCCAGCACATGCCCTTACCACCGTGTCCCTCCCCCCCCCAGTGTCTGTGTCCATTGGTTATGCTTAAATACATGCATACAAGTCCTTTGGTTGACCTCTTACCCACCCCACTCCCTGCCTCCCACTGAATTTTCCAAGTGCACATTCTTGGCCACTGCAATTGTCTTCAGTTTGACTATAGTTAGAACCGATAGTTCACCATTCAGCCACGGCTCTGTAGGTGGAACATACAGAGAGGATGAGGTTTGGAGACCCCATGCATTTGGACCTGTCCTCTTGGCTTGAAGACCTTGGACAGTCTACTTGGACTCTTTGTCTCTCTTCTTTTCTTCTATAAATTATAGAGACCAGTATGCACCCCAGGGTTGGAGATGATGAAGCTTAACTGAGATCAGGCATGGAAACCCACTCCAGTGTGTCCCATAGGTAACAATATTAGCGAATACTTATCAGTCTCTTGTCCTGAGCCACATGCTTTTCTGTGTGATTCATATGAGTTAACTTTTTAATGCCTCATAAAAACCCAGTGACTAGAGTGGCTATACTAATATCAGAGAAAGTAGACTTTAATACCCACATTAGCATTTAAGAGGAATGTTTTATAATGGTACAAAGATTAATCCATCAGAAAACCACAAGTATAAACATGTATTCTCCTAACAACAGAGGCTCAAAATACACAAAACAAAGGCTGATAAGAGAGACAATTCAAAAATAAAAGTTGGAGATGTCAATTCTCCACTAAGGTAAAAATAGAGAAGGCTGAAATTACTAAAATCAGAAATAAGGAGGGGATATTACTACTGGCCTTAAAGAAATAAAAAAAAATACAGAAAACATGAACAACTGTACGTCAACAAACCAGAAAATAGAAGATTTGAACAACACTACACACAAATTAGACCTAAAAGACATTTATAGGCCTCTCCATTCAACAGCAGAGTGCACATTTCTCAAGTGCACACGGATCTATGGCATGTTACCATCGGATAAGCCATAAAACAAGCTTAAGTAAATGTAAAAAGAATTAAAATTGTACAGAGTGTGCCCTTTGGTCGCAATGAAATGGAATTGGAAATTAATTTCAGAAAGCAATTCAGGAAATTCACAAATATATGGAAATGAAGCATCATACTACTAAATACCAGTAGGTCACAAGGAAAGTTAGAAAGTACTTTGAAGGGGGGAAAAACCCACTGAGACAGCATACTTAAGCTTATGGGTTAGGGTTAGCTGTGTGTTACTCATAGATGCCCTTTTATCAGGTTAAGGGAGTTACCTGCTCTTCCTAGTTTGGTGAGTGTTGTTATACCTCGTGGTAAAAGTCTGAATGCTTTTCCTTTAAGGGCAGGAATAAGACAAGGGTGTCTTCTCTCACCACTTCTATACAGCATTGTACTTAACCACCAGATTCCATTTAAAATAATATCAAAAAGAATAAAAAAATTAGAAATACCTTTGACGAAAGAAGTACCAAACTGCACTCTGAAAGCCAGAAGTCATTGTGGAAAGACATTACAGACCTAAATAAATGGAAAGATAGCCCGTGTTCAGAGTTCAGGAGACCATGTTTTTAAGATGGCAATGCTGCCAAAGTACATACAGATTTGATGCAATTCATACCAAAATCCCAGCTGGCTTCTCTGCACCAAGTGACAAATTGATCCCAAAACTCGAATGGAAATTCAAGGTACCCAGAGTAGCCAGAAGAATCTTGAAAAAGAGCAAAGTTGGGGGACTCCCACTTCTCAAAGTCAAATCTTCCTACAAAGCCCTGGTAAGGAAGACTGTGAACAGGCATGAGTGGAGGTGTAGGTCAATGGAATAGAATTGAAAGTTCGGCATAAACTCTTACATTAGTGGTCATTTTGTTTTGAAAAAAGGATTTCTTTTAAAGGGTAAACCATTTTTTTTTTAAAAAATAAGGGTAACTGGATAGCCACATGCAACACAATGAAGTTAGATACCCTCATTTCATACTATACCCCCAATTAACTCAAATAGATTCAGTTTAAAATGTAAGAACTAAAACTATAAATACAGAATATGCAAATCTACAAAGAGGAAAGTAGACTAATGGTTGCTTAGGGCTGGGTGGGTGGGTGGGGGGAGGGGGTTGGGGAGCGTAAGGTTGAGGAAGTGATGGCTATGGAGTATGGGTTGTTTTTTTTAATCCCTCTTTGGGAGAACAATGAAAATATTCCAGAATTGATTATGGTGATAGTTGTACAATTCTGTGAATATACTAAAAGTCATTAGAAAATGGGTAAAAGTAGGCTTATAGTTGTGAGTACACAAAACACAGAGTTAATTCTTGTTTTATTACTTACTTATCATATTATTATTTATTCTTATTAACCTACTTTTGCTCACCTCTGTATTTTAAATGGATGTATTGTATGCTATATGAATTATGTCTCAAAATTGTTTAAAAAAACCCTGAGCAGGTATTATTAATCTGCCCATTTTACAGAGGAGTAAACTAAGATTCAGAGGGAATGAGAAACATATCCATGGTCCCACAGCACCAGTAAGTAGTAGAATCAGGATCTGTGCAGTATTAGTATTACCCGCAAAATAACTAGTTTTTGTTAAAAGATATGTTTTTTTTTATTGATTTCAGAGAGAAGAAGGAAGAGGAGGAGGGAGATAGGAACATGGTCGATGAGAGAGAATTATTAATCAGCTGCCTCATGCATACCCCATACTGGGGATGGAGCCCACACCCAGGCATGTGCCCTGCCCAGGAATGGAACCAGGACCTCCTGGTTAATAGGCTGACACTCAGCCACTGAGCCACACCGGCTGGGCAGCGCCTGCTTTTGTTGCTATAGATTTATTTAAGAAATATTTATTGAGCACCTACAATGTAAGAGCATGCTTAGACTTCATCTCTGAGATTTTGATTCAATAAAGCAGGGTTGTCATTTAGATATCCACCTATATATGCTATCTAGATGATTCTGCAGCTCAGCCAGGATGGAGGACCGTGATTATGTCAGGGGTTTAATAAATGCATGTTTGTTAACTTAAAGGGTGAGCAGTGCATGGCGAGTCTTAAAGACCATGCCTTGATGGCAATTCATGCCCAGTGATGTTTGAGTCTTCATTGGCAGACTGATGTGTGATGATAGAGAAGGTTTACTCATGAGCTATGAGGAAGGAGACCGTGTTTCTAGGACCAACTCTTTTTATTTATTTATTGTTTAAAGTATTACATATTGTAGTATATATATCTCCTTTTTTCCCTCCATTGACCTTCCCCCAACCTCCCCTACCTCATCCCGCCCCACTCCCCAGTGTCTTGTGTCCATTGGTTGTGCTTATATGCATGCATACAAGTCCTTTGGTTGATCTTTCCCCCCATTTCCCTCATCCTCCCCAGCCTTCCCGCTGTAATTTGACAGTCTGTTCGGTGCTTTACTGCCTCTGTATCTAACTTTCTGTTCATCAGGTTATAATGTTCTTTATTTTCCATAAATGAGTGAGACCAACTCTTTTGATACACCAGTGTTTGACTGTTGAACACCATACCTAGATAGAAGCGCCAATATTAGTAGGTGCTCCGGGGCGAGAGGTATTGATGAAAATGTTCCAGAGGTAGCTGAATTATTTACAGGAGTCAACCTTAGCCGAACACCAGCATTAATCAGAAATTGGTCACACCTCGGTTTGTCACGTACACAATACACCTTCTCATGCCCTACCCTCTATGGCCTTTAAGAAAACAGAATCTAAAATAGGACTTGCAGTTCGTAATATCTGTGATGCTGTTAAATTACTACTGTCAAATGCAGTTCCGAAGCCCTTTAGGGCTCCTCAGAATCACAGCGTGGTCTAGATGGGAAGGAATAAAGTTAGAAACACAGGCTCTGGAGTCAAAAGGGCTGGATCCAAATTTCATCTTGATCCTTTCAGAATTGGAGCGAATACTGGCAAGACATTTAAAAATCCTGAAATTTGCCCTGGCAAGTGTGGCTCAGTAGTTTGAACATCATCCTATGCACTGGAAGTTTGCTGATTTGATTACAGTCAGGGCACATGGCCAGATTGTGGGCACAATCCCCAGAAGGGGTGTGCAGGAGGCAGTTCATCCATGCTCTCACATGGATGTTTCTCTCTCTTCCTCTCTCTTCCCCTCTCTCTAAAAATCCATAAAATTCTTATACAAATTAAGAATCTCGAGCTTTCATCATAGTCAAGTGAGAGGTAATACTACCTTGGTCAGTTATGAGGATTGAATGAAATAGGGCATAGTAAGTCGCTAAGACTGGTAGGTGTAGGGTGTGAGAAATGTGAGCTGTTGCCATGGGTACGATGATAAAGCCTTACCCAGGTTGCTGCCCCGGTGATGGCCAGTGTCCCCCAGGAAGGGCAGTGGGATGCTGACGGTGTCTGCAGCTGCTCCAGACACATTTATTCCCTTAAGTTAGCATCACCCTCATTTGATGGAGGAGACAAATGGAGCTTAAAGAGATTAGATCCCCTCTTCAGGGTCCCACAGAGAAAGATTGTCTGAACATGGTAGTACTGACGCTCTCTGTCCTGTTCCTGCCCTGCTACTCCCACACCACAGGATCAGGCATCGTGGTGGGAATACAGCCCAGCACTGGTGAAGGGCCTAATTGGGCAGCCTTTCATTGACATGAACTGTTCTCTTCCCCAGGGGCCCCTGTTTGCTGGGTGGGACTTTCCTATCTGAGGATGAGCCAGGAGGCATGTTGGCCAAGTTGCTGGGTAACGGAATTCATAGTTGCTTGTGGCTTACGATGGGGACAGATAGTTCCTCATTAGTCAATGTCATTCCTCCTCACGGGAAGAAGGTGAGTTGGAAAGGCTAGTGGCCAGCCCCGTCCTGGATGCCAGCTTCTCTGTGTGCAGTGTGGCCGTCTTGGTTCCCTTCCGGTGGCCTGTCCCAGCTTGTGCCAGCCAGAGGGCTTGGGTTCTCCATTTGCATGATGGTGAAGCTCTTGTTGCACCTACTGGTTTGTGTCCTGATTTTTGAGAGAGAACAGTTGTTCCTCCTGGCCTTGCAGTTCAGAGTTGGACAGCAGCGATGTAGGCTGGAAATAGCACGTCATCACGACTCATTTCTGCAAAGGAATGAACTGCAGCTTCAAGAAGTAACTTGTGCAAGGCCACAGGGTTGGTGGGAGGCGGGACTTGGGTGCAGTCCATGCTCATAGTCACCAAGGCCTTGGGGATGAGGGGTGACAGGGCTTGTTTGACAAAACATCGGCATCTCTCTGCTCTGGATGGGCTCTTGGCAGTCCATGGGTAGCCTTTCCAGTATGTTTTCCCCAGCCAGTCGGCCACCTGATGGCCACTTTGCATGATGGTCCTGGGGTGGGACTGCAGAGACGAATGGAGCCCATTTCCTGTGTCAGGAGATCTCAGAGTCCAGACTCTGCTTCCTCTGCAGCCCCTGTCTTTCCTGTTGCCTTGTGCTATGGGCCAGGTGAATCTCAGCTCCTCTAATCTTTCTGCTTCTAAAGGCAAGTGGGAAGGGCTGACATTGAGGGACCTGCTAACTGGTGTCAGAGTCACCAGCTTCTGTGTGATGAGCTACAGCTTCCAGGCCACAGCAGAACACTGGAATGAATTAGATGCAGGAGCAAAGGCAACGGCAAGGAAAGGACTTTGTGAATGAATGAAAACGCCAAGGAGTAATGATGACGTTCACCATAAGCACTTCCGTTATTGCATTTCATCTTCCCATCAACTGTGCAGGTGGCTGTTTTTTTCCAGGCTTTATAGCTGAAGAAAATAAAGCCAGAGATGTTGAGAGACTTGCCCAAGGCCACACAGCCAGGAAATGAGAGAACCAGGATTTAGTCTGTCCATGTAGCTCCAAAACCTGTGTTCCTTTAGAGCGATGCGTTTTCTTCCCTCTCCACCGTGACTCAGGAGAAAAGTCCATTTTCAGTGGACACGGTTGTTTGCTGAAAGGAGCAATTCCCTTCCCTCCTTCTCTAATTTTCCTCCAACTAATTGCAAATTAGTGGTAATTTTCAAATGGAAAAAAAAAAAAAAGATCTTGCATGCCATCCATTTGTGCTTACCCAGCAAGGCCCCAGGGCCTGTGACAGTTCCATCACCATGGCAACCGTATAGCTGGCCTTCCCTGGATCCTTGGCAGCCTTGCCCCAGACTCCGGAGTTGGGGCCGCTTACCCCCTGGGTTAGCCTGTTTCTCTACTCTAATGTTCCCCAGCACAGGCCCCACTCTTCCTACTGCTCTCTTCGATCCCCTCTATTTTACAAGTTTAGAATTAATAATGAAAGAGGAAAGAAGGTAAAAGTCCTGACAAAAACCTTAGCCATGGCCCTGGTCAGTTTACTCAGTGGTTAGAGCGTTGACCCTTGGACTGAAGGGTCCCAGCTTTGATTCTGGTCAAGGACATGTACCTCGATTGCAGGCTTTGTTTCCAGCCCTGGTTAGGGTATGTGTGGGAGGCAACCAACGATGTGTCTCTCTCACATCGATGTTTTTTTCTCTCTCTTTCTCTCTCCTTCTCCCCTCCCACCCCCCCGCATCCCACTTTCCTCCCCCGTACTCTCTGTGAAAAATATCCTAGTGTGAGGACAAAGAAAACAAAATGAACAAACTTAGCCCTGAAAAACTTCCTTTCTCCCCTAAAACATGGGGGGGGGGGCGGAGATCATTATCCTTCTCAATTCAAATGCTGCGGTTGGTGGGACAGGCCCGCCTGCCCCAGGGCACTGTGGGTGCAGCTGGTCCTGCCATCCAGGGTACTGGAAGGTCTGGTGGATGGAAGAGATGTGATGGGAGAATGTCCATTCACCAACCCCAGCCAGGAGGGTATATCCCTAGCAGGGGGCCCTGGACCCAGAAGGAAGATCTTTGCCAAGTACTGTGGGTGTGTGCATAAGTGTATGCGCACGCGCATGTGTATTCTCAGTCTGTAACAGATCACTCACTATGTCCAGGACTCTGAGGATAACAGTGAAGGATTCCGACCCCCTGCTGTTTAGTGGCTTCTGACCAACCAGGGAGGGAGTCAGATAACCAATGAGGCGCTGAGAACGCTGTGAGGATGGGGATGGGGTAGGGTCAGCATGGCTGAGGGCCTTTGCAGACACTGGGACATGAGCTGAGTATAAAGAGGAATTCAAATTGCTGGAGAGACCCCGTGGAAAGACATATCTTCTAGGTAGAGGGAATAGCCAATGTCAGACAGAGCTTCCTCCACTTTGCCAACTCCCATGTTGAGTATAGCCAGGATGTAGGTGACTGGGGGCGGGGACTTGGGAGTAGAGAACAATGCACAGCAAACAATTTTTAAAATTGCAATAAAAATAAATTAGGCTCTCATGATCTTGGGAGATGTTTAGATTGCTCAAATAATGATGGATGGAAGGACTGAGGTCATGTCACCTTATCCAATGGGGTCAGAGTCACCCAGGAGGGCAGAGTCAAGACCAGGACCTTCTTGGTTCCTGGGCTGCAGGGGAGACCTGTGGCACCTTGTCAAGTCTCCAGTGTCAGTTTCCCGGGAGCCCCTCTCATGAAAGGGGGGCTTCAGCTAACAGAGGGAGACACGGAGCATTGGCAGTGAGTCCATGTGCTGGGCCTACATGGGGAGGGGCCGGGGAATCTAAGAAAGGATTTGTACTTGTTGGGGTTTCCCTTTAACTTCTGCCAGGTGATGTGAATGGAGACTGGACCATGCGGGGAAAGACTGGGGTACTGACAAGGTAGCATGGACCCCTGGAGGACCCCAAAGCTCAGACTCTGCCAGTGCAAGGGACAAGTGGCTGGGCTGAGCACACTCTCAGTCTAGATCTGTAGTCCCTCCTGTGCCACAACCACGCATGCACCATCCTCCCCATCACCCTGCCCCCCACTCCTCTGAGCCACTCCGGTGGTCTCCCGCCACCTCTCCTCTTCCATTTCACTGTCCTCAGTTCACCTTCTAAAAAATATTATTAATCAAGGTCAACGTTCACATGCAATGAGATGCTATTCAACATTTTTAACAAATGTCTCACCATGTAGCCAAAACGCCTACAAAATATAAAGCATTCCCCCCCTCCCCCAACCTCGCCCAAAATTCCATCCGGCCCTTTCAAGCCGATCCCTGCTTCCCATAGGCCACCCCTGCTCTGATGGAGTTCGCTCTGCCTATGAGCCTCTGGCCCTGGGTATCACACTGGGTGTGCTCTTTGGCCCAGGCCTTTGGTCTCGCTGCTGTCTCTTGCCCTCCCTTTGCCCTGGAGGGACCAGCGTGGCCTTCCTGGGTTCTCCTGTCCCCAGAGGGTTCTTTGGGGCTTGTTGTGCCGAGCTGAAGCGCATCCTATCTCTGAGGTCTCCCTTGTATCAATGTCCTGGTGACTCAGGTCACAGGGGCCGGGGGCTGGGGGATGGGGGGTCAGGGGCTCCAGCTCAGGGGCTGAAGGCTCAGGCTCTGGACCTACCTGGCACCTCTCTGTGCCTCCCCTGTGGAGTGGGAACCATGCGGTTGTGCCTCCTTCCAGGAGTTACAGTGAGATGATGCTTGTAAAATCCTAGCAGAGAACCGGCATCGAGGACAGGCTCAGCCTCTGTTTTATTAAACACGCGGAGAGAACACGCAGATGGTGTCAGTGGCTCAGGAGATCCTGACACACTTCATAGGAGAACGCTGCGTGAGCTGCCTCCTCCGGTTCTGCAAGGACAGTGGTCGTGCTGGAGGACATTGCCTGGGAACTTTCTGTGTGTCAGGCACTGTTCTGAGGGCTTTGCATGAATATTTAAGTCGCCATAATTCTGATGATATACACGTGACGGGCACACAGGGAGTTCAGCAACTTGTCAGCGACTCTGTGTGGACGCAGTGGCCCAGCTGGAGTTCTGTCCCAGGAGGCATGCCTCATGAACTTGACCTCTGGCCTTGCATCAGGGATATTTTCTTCAAAGTACCCCTGGATCTGGATAGCTTGAAATAGGATAGAGGTTCCACAGGATATGGATCAATGGACTGGAGCATATATTCTCTACCCCAAATAAATAAACAGAGGTCTGGAATTGGTTCCTTTTTGTTGTTGTTAAAAAATATTTTTATGATTTCAGAGAAAAAGGAAGAAGGTGAGAGAGACAGGAATGACAATGATGAGAGAGAATAATTAATCGGCTGCCACCCGCATGCTCCCTCCCTACTGGGCATTCAGCCTGCAACCCAGGCATGTGACTTGACCAGAAATCGAGCAGTGACCTCCTGGTTCATAGGTCAGCACTCAACCACTGAGCCATACCGGCCATACCTGGACTTGCTCCTTTTAAGTAACAAGGAAGAAAAAAATTGGGGATGAGATTTGTAGCCAAGCACTCAGCTGGAACCAGTCTTCCCTCACAAATGGGGTTTATCTTCCAGGAAAAGGAAAGCACACACGCTGAATAGTGTCATTTAGGATTAACCCGGGACAAAGCATTCCTTGAGTTCAGGGCATTCATCACGTATTTGCATGAAAGAAAGAAAGAAAGAAAGGAAGGAAGGAAGGGAGGAAGGGAGGAAGGGAGGAAGGGAGGAAGGGAGGAAGAAAGGAAGGAAGGAAAGATGGAAGGAAGGATGGAAGGAAGGAAGGATAGAAGAGATCAGGCTCTGCTGAAGGCAGACAGTAGTTGTAGCCATGAAGTGTTAGACAAGTCAGCCCCTTCCTGAGTGTTCCCAGTCACCGTTTAGGACGACAGCCCAGAGTGGCTGGGGGAAGAGGCGCAGGTGCAGTTTCCAGGTCTCTGTCCCATTTCAGGAGCCTCCTGGTGGGGGTCCCTCCGACTCCTGGGATGGCCTTTCTGGCTCTCTAATGGGATGTTCTTACACAGGCTGGGCAAGCATCTCCTCCCCAGAGCTGGGTCTGGGTCTCCATGCACACTGGAGGCCTTTGTATTTTAGCCCGCCACGCCCTGCAACATGCCACTAGATTTTGTGTCATTTGTCCTCACAGGTCCCACCCCCTTCTCCCCCGTAAATTCATTAATCTGTAGCAGCGCATTTCAATCCTTTTCATCTCATGACACATAAACTAATTACTAAAATTCTGCAGCACACCAACAAATAGAACTTTTGCTGATCTGACAGAAAAAGTTGTAATTTTGACTTGTTTACACCAGACGGCTATTGTTGTGTTGGCTGTTGTCATTTTCTGATTTGACAATCTAAGGGAAAAGAGGCCAGTGCCCCTGACCACAGAGTCAGGTATCGCATGTTTTAAGAACTCTGTGGCACACCAGTTGAAAGTTGCTGGTCTCTGATACAAGAAAATGCACTTATGTCTGTTTCTCTGGGTTTAACCTTGGTAATCTCCATTGCGTCATAGTTCCCTCATACCAACAGTGAGTGCAGCAGAGTCACTGCGGTAAGTGCATGTCCAGCAAAGAGCCCGCATGGCAGAAACCTCCGGCCACGCCAGTCTCTTTTCCCTTAGCAGTTTTTAAAACAATATTCATTTATGAAATATTTTAATACATTTTTATTGATTTCAGAGAGGAAGGGAAAGGGAGAGAGAGAAACATCAATGATGAGAGAGAATCATTGATTGGCTGCCTCCTGCACGCTCCCTACAGGGCATTAAGCCTGCCACCCAGGTATGTGCCCTGACCAGGAATCAAACTGGTGACCTCTTGTCTCCTGGGTCAACGCTCAACCAACCACTGAGCCACACTAACCAGGCTCTTCCTTTCTATTTTATTATTTTATTTTATTTTTATTATTTATTTATTTAATATTTTATTATTTTATTTTATTTTTGCTTAACCCCCAACACCAGTCTCCTGGACTCTTGGGAGAGGTACTAGCAACTTGCTACCATTTCCCAGCATCATATTTTTCTTCCAGTCCTCTAACATCCTAAGCCATAAACTAGCTACAGTCATAATAGAATCCCTAAAGAATACATATCCAACAATAACAATAATGCTAGTTATTATTATTTGTAATAAATCAAGTCTATCCTAGTCAAAAAGTACTCATCAAATGCATAAATGAAACGATTGTTCATATTCACAACTACTGGGCAAGGACACCCACCCCTGTCCACCCATTTTACAGATGAGAAAACAGAGGCTTACCAAGGTGAGGTGACTTTCAAGTGAAGATGATCGCAGAGCTAGCATTTAAAACCTGGCACCGGCACATCCAGGTCCTTTAAGAGCGTCGGACCACAAAACCCCAACACGCTGTCCCCTGGGAAAGGTCTGCTCTTGAGAGGTCGCCTTGACTTGAAATTTATTTGCAGACTCCGGCCTGGGGGATTGATTCTGAATTTATGAGGCACACTCGGGTCTTCTGTGACTCGTGCTCCTGGAATTTCATTAGGCCGCCCTGTAATTGTGGTGGTAAATGTTTACACATCCATAAATTATTATTAGGCGAGCGGGGCAAGGTCAACCTCCGTCTTTTGAGGCGCCGGGAACAGGTCCCAGAGTTTTCCCAGCAGACAAAGGAGCCGGGATCTGATTAATTAGGAGCGGGTTGGTGTCCTGTTGACAACACCATTTCTCGCTGCTGATTTTAAAACCCCGGATGGGTCATCTTTCCTGAGGAGGAAAAATGATCACCCTTTTACCGATTGTTTTTGCAAGTGGTTCAATGTCAAATCACTATCGACTATCGATAGTTGATCTCTTTTCTCAGGAGGCAAAGCCCAACATGCCTTTGGGGTTTCAGGCGGCGCCTTATTTTCACTGTATTGGTTGCAATTTACTTAGGCTCATGCCTCTATTTCTAACGTATTTATATATCTGGTATCATATACTAATTGTTAAAAAATTGCCATAATGATATGAAAGGAATGTTTATAAGTGGAGAAGAGCTAATTAACACAACTAAACTCCCGCTGTGTCTCAGGCACTTGAATATGTCTGTCATCTAATACAACAACTGCGTGAGGTGGGTATTGCTGTTATTTCTTTTTAAAATGTTATGTCTGGATTTGAGAGAGAGAGAGAGAGGCAGACACAGAGAGAGAGCAAGAGCAAGAGAGAGACATCAGTTTGTTATTCCACGTATTCATTCATTCATTGGTTGATATTTGTGCTAGTATGGGCCCTGGCCAGGGATTGAACACACAATTTTGGCATATTTGGATAACACTCTAACCAACTGAGGTACTTGGCTGGGGTGTTGCTATTATTTTTGAGTTCTTGAGATTAGGACTCAAAGTTCAGACTTCTCTGAAATAGGTCTGTGTGGCTACAAACCAAATTCTTTCCTCTGCACCTTCAGGCTTAGCACCCAGAGTCCTTTAATCAGGTTCTAGAAACAGTTGAAAAGATAAAAAAAAATAGTTGTATCTCTGTTGAGTTTGGGGGTCACATAGTCAGCTAACATAGCACCCTTGGTGATGGCAAAATTACCCAAAATAATACAATCTCACTCTCAACACAACTTTCCCACATTTTGGGGACATGGGGAAGGACTGTGTGAGCTTTGTGAACTCTGTGAAAATATTCAAGAATTTTCTCCCCAATATTAACCTCCCCACATACCATTTTTCCCAATCCACTTTTATTTTCATTGTAATCTGAAACTCCTAGGAAGTAACTAAATAGCTGGCACATAGAGGGTGCTTAATAAAATCTACTGAATGAATATATGAATGTAAGAATCCCTATCTCCACCCTAAAGAAGGTTATAAATATAGCTGACTCTTGAATAATTCGGGGGTTAAGGGCACCGCCCTCATGTGCAGTCACAATGAGCATATTACATTTAAAAAATGTTTTTATTGATTTCGAAGAGAGGAAGGGTGTGGGACAGAAGGATAGAAACATCAGTGATGAAAGACTCATCAATCAGCTGCCTCCGACATGCTCCCTACTGTGTATTGAGCCCCTAATCTGGACGTGTGCCCTGAATGGGAATTGAACCGTGACTTCCTGATTCATAAGTCGATGCTCAACCACTGAGCCACACCAACTGGACAAGTATATAACTTTTGACTCCTCCAAAACTTAACTATAGCCTACTGTTGACCTGAAGCCTTAGTGGTAACATAAGTAGTTTTTTTGCATGTATTACATACTGTATTCTTACAATAATTAGTAAATAGAGAGAAGAAAATGTTAAGAAAATCATAAGGAAGAAAAAAGATATTTACAGTACTGAAAAAACATCCACGTATAATTGAACTTATGCTGTAGAAAACCCTGGTGTCGTTCAAGGATCAACTGTACAGTCATTGCCAGAGTGTGATATCACATGTGTATTCCATGTTTCCTTTTTAAAAATGTGTTTTTATTGATTTTTAGAGGGAGTGGAAGGGAGAGAGTTAGAGAGATAGAAACATCGATGAGAGAGAAATCGGCTGAACCCCCACACACCCCCTCCCAGACATAGAGCCCTCAACCCAGGCATATGCCCTGACCAGGAATCGAACCAGTGACCTCTTGCTTTAGAGTTCGATGCTCAACCACTGAGCCACTCTGGCCGGGTTAGTCCATGTTTCTAAATGCTCTTTATTTCACCACGATAGGAAGAGGTGGTAAGAGACTTTCTCTGCCTTACATAAAACTAAATTGGAAACCAGTATTTTCACAAAAAGAGTTCAATAGAACCCCCAGTGACTCCAGCTTCAAAGTCTGCAACTCAAAACCAAAGTGCCCCTTTGTACTTAGGGAAAGTCTGGGATATGCTCCCCTGGTGCCCTTAGACGGGGGACCCTCAGCCTCTAGAGGCTAATTATTGGCATTTAAGCCTTTCTTTCCCAAAACACTAAGGCAAGCTCTTTCCGCTGCTCTGCCTGCCTCCTGGGGCCTCTGCATTATTAGTGAGAGGATGGCAAGGTTGGGCTCATTATCCTAGCCTCCTCTTTCCTTTCCCGGCCCACCCCCTCTTTGTCCATGTTACCCTGGCAAGTGTAAATGCCTTTCATAACTCAAAGTACAAGCATCCCGTCAGCAAAGGAACGCTCAGGTTCAACTCCCAGGCGCTGACTACCCACTGTGTGCCAGGACCTTTCACATGTAATCAGCCAGCAAAGAAATGTGACTCGATCCAGCTTCCACTGTGTGTCCGTTCCTTTGTCAAATGCTGTGGGAATCTGTAAGAAATGGGTGGCCTGGAATGAACCCTCAGGGTCCCGTGGTCTGATGGAGATGGCAGTAGGTAGGATCTTCTTGGAATGATGGAGGCCAAGGAGATGCTTCCAGATCTTGGAACAAGTAATACCCTCTTATATAACCTCCAGGGTGAGGCAGCATCTCACCTTTAAGGAAGATGAAATCTCACTGTGTGATCTCCACCTCCCCCCTTGCAGTGAAATGTGTCTTGCATCTCAGAGGGCAGGCCCATCAGAGCAGTGAGCCTGGGATGTATTGAACTGCAAGCTTGGTGGTAATTATTATTATTTTATTGTTGTTGTTAATCCTCACCTGAGGGCATTTTTTCCATTGAATTTTAGAGAGAGTGAAAAGGAGGAGAGAGAGAGAGAGAGAGAGAGAGAGAGAGAGAGAGAGAGAGAGAGAGAGAGAGAGAGGAACACCGATGTGAAAAAGACACATCCATTGGTTGCCTTCCACCAGGGCTGGGATAGAGTCTGCAGCTGAGGTACATGCCCTTGACAGGAATCCAACCAGCAGCCCTGCAGTCTGAGGGCTGACACTCTATCCATTGAGCCAAACCGGCTAGAGCTGGTGGTAATTATTTTGTTTTGTTTTTAGTAGGTTCAAATGAGCTGGTAAAGGCTTGCATTTGCAAAAGGCTCTTGTTTGGCATATAATTCAGCTTCCCTCCTATGCCCCTGGCCCCAAACCTGAATGCAGCCACCAAGCCCATCACTACCAGCAGCTCCTTCTGTGCTTTTCACCCCTGCAAGCCAGTCACTCAGTGCAGTTCACTCTTCATAAGATACTCATAAGTCTTTCCACCTCCACTGTCTCCATCTGTCCTTGCTGTGCCTCCTTTGTTAGGCATTCACCTGCTTTCGCCTGCCACATTCTCTCAGCAACTAATCTGGTCTGGCACCTTACATGTCCCATCCCATGTCCCCTCTGATCCACTGTCCACATCATAGTCAGCAAGATTCTTGGAAAATGCAAGTATCCCGCCTCGTCCGCAGGAAGGAGCAGGACTTCCTGGAAGTGGTGGAAGGGATCAGAGCCCACTGCCCTGTGGTCATGTCTCACGTGTCTGCCTTCTCATAGCTAATGGAGGGCAGGGAGTCGAAGTTCTTTATCTTCACCTTCCCAGCAACCCACACAGCGTCTGCTGCAGAGGTTGTATCTGGGCCTTTACTCATGAGCGAATGAGAGCAGAGTAAGTGTGGAAGGCTCTCATCACATTGGGAGCACAGGAGGCAGACAAAGGATGTCACCTGCTCTTAGGTCTGAAGCTTGTAAACAGGCTGGACACATGGCTGTCAGATGCCAAGAGGCCAAGGATCCAAGCTGATGAAATGGATGAGGGCAGTTCGATGGCAGAGATCTGTCAGACGTGGCAGTGTGATGGACAGACAGGCAGAGAGGCAGGTAGAAGCCATGAGCTCGGGGGTTCACTGAGGACCAACAAGAAGGTCTGGGCCTGTGGAAATTATCTTACTCAGATCCCAATTGCTTCTCTAGTCTTTGCAACTCTGCTGAGCCTGCAATAGCCCTGGGAAACTCACCTAAACTTTCTGTGCCTCAGTTTCACAATCTGTTAAAAGATAGTTGAACCACGTTGAAGAGTGAGGACACTTCCTCCTCTGACATGTACAATTCTCCAGGGAGGGTGTTTGGGGGGGTGGTAGAGAAGTATAGGGGTCTGGAATCAGATCCATGTTTGAATCCCAGCTCCACACCAGGCCACTCGGGGGAACTTGGGCAAGTAAGTTACTGAACACCTGTGAGCCTCAGTCCCACCATCTGGAAAATGGGTAATACCAACCTCACTTGGGCTTTGAGAAGACCAAATGGGGTGTGTAGAAGGAAGGTAGCACCTAGTAGGTGGTTTCTGCAAAACAGTGCTGCCACTCCCAATGGGTAAATAAAGGCTTCCCCCATGGAAGCCCCATCCCTCACCCTTCACCCTGAATGTGTCCTCATCTCACCTCTGCGCCCCACCCTGATGGCTGCGTCTCTCCCTGGCTCCCCGAGCTGTTCTCGCGCTTCCTAATCCAGAAGACCGATTTTACATCCTTGCCTTTGTGTTAGCTCTTGACATATGTTCATGTTTGGAAGATCAGCCCGGAACAGAGCGGGGAGCCCTTCCAAACATGAGCCTGGAGGCAACAAATAGATTACTCTGCAGCAAGGGTTCTGTCTGTTGCAAGTGAAAACTTGACAAAGAAAACAACCCCCTTCTGTTGCAGATGCCCCGGAAGCTGTGGGCACCCTCACCTCTGGGTCAGGACTGCACCTGAGCTGCCGCCAGGGATGGGACTATCATCAAAGGCGCTGTGTGTCCCGCATTGTGCAAGACCCTCACCATGTGTTGCAGCCGGGAAGCGGTGGCTTCACAAGGTTAATTAACTTTCCTGACTCGCCCGGGAAGTAAGACAGTTGAAGCCAGACTTGAAGGTAGGCCTCTTGGATTCCAAAGCCTGTGTTAACCATTTGACCTTGTGGCTGCCTGGCATGTAAAAAGGGGGGAGGATCATTTTTTTTTTCTTTTGCAAGGTAGGAGGGCCTTTGAGAAGACTTCCCGATGAGAGGAAGGAGTGAGGATAAAGATAGGAGGCCTGCCCAGCCCGTGTGGCTCAGTGGTTGAGTGTCAACCTATGAACCAGGAGGTCGTTGTTGGATTCCTGGTCAGGGCACATGTCCATGTGTGGGCTCCATCCCCAGTAGGGGGCGTGCAGGAGGCAGCTGATCAATGATTCTCTCTCATCATTGATGTTTCTCTCAGTGCAGGCGGGCTGCCTGCTGACCATAGAGATCAACTGAGTCGGCCCAGACTGGGAGAGCTGACCCACAGAATCCAAACACAGGACACGATTGTTGTTTTAAGCCATTACGTTTTGGAGTGGTTTGTGTTTCGGCAGAAAAACCAAGAATATCAGAGTCGATGGGAGAAGGTACATGGTTCTTGTTTTTTTTTTGTTTTTTTTTTTTTTAAATATATTTTTATTGATTTTTTACAGAGAGGAAGGGAGAGGGATAGAAAGTCAGAAACATCGATGAGAGAGAGACATCGATCAGCCGCCTCCTGCACGCCCCCCACTGGGGATGTGCCCGCAGCCAAGGTACATGCCCCTGCCGGAATCGAACCCGGGACCTTTCAGTCCGCAGTCCGACGCTCTATCCACTGAGCCAAACCTTGTTTTTGAGCTTCCACTGCCTTAGGTACCTCTGGTGCGGCACATATATAGTAAAACGACAAACAAACAAACAAAAACTATCCCGAGTCAGAGTTCAAGCTGAAAGTCACCTCATCCAACCTTTTATTTCCCAAACTACGCTCTAGGGCAGGGGGAGGGGGAGCACCTTTTTCTTGCCGAGGGCCATTTGGATATTTTAACATTATTCACAGACCGTACACAATTCTCAACTTAAAAATTAGCCTGCTATCGTCGGTCAAACATTTAGTTAACTCACCCCGAATGCCTTGGCAGGGCCAGACCAAATGATTTCGTAGGCCTTATATGGCCCGTGAGCCATACATTCCCCACCCCTGCTCCACGCTCTTGGGGACAGAAGCCAGATCCCTGGCAAAGAGCCCAGACTGCATCCTGAAGGTGTTCAGCAGCCTTGGAACTCTCTGCTTGTTTATTTGCTTTGAAGTAAGAATTGAAACTGTTCTGCACTTTGATCCTGTTGGTGGTTGTACGACTGTCTGCATTTGTCAGAACGCACAGAACGGTCGACTGAAGCGGCTCAATTTTACTGTATTTGTATTACGCCTTAACAAAATATAGGAACATTAAAAAACGACGTTGGTCTGGGAAAGAACGCGTATGTCCATGGAAGCTATGGCCTCCCAAGGCCCCTCATGAAAACCATTAGTTACTGTGACTAACTTTGTTGTACTTATGTCCTTAACAGAAATTCTTTATAATTCTAATTTTCATGACTTTTTTCAGTGAGAGGAATTACATCACAATAGAAGGACGATCCCTTCTCTTTGTAGCATCTCCAGAAAGACCCAGGGTCCTTCTCAGGGATTTCTTCCTCCTGACCCCCACCCTTCTCCGTGTTGGCCAAGGAACGCTGAGAACCTATGCTGTGATCACTGAAGCATAAGTAAGGCGTGACTTCTCGGGGCTGTGCCGGAATGTGTTGAGGTGGACTTGGCCTTCTCATGGCACAGTCTTGTTTGGGCCTGATGGTTGTCATGGCCAGCCTGATGCTCGCCAGGGCTGACTATGGCTAGAAGGTCACACTCTTTAGTTCAGCAGATAGAGATCCAGGAGGGAGGGATGGCTGGCCAGGGCAACAAACTCATCTTCACCATGGGGCATGCTTGGCCACCTCCCACCCCAGGGGTGAAGAAGGTCTGTTCTTTTCTTTACCCCCACAGGGGCCAGTTTCCCCATCAGAGCACGTGTCAGGCTCTGCTATTACCAGTCACCTCCCCATGAGATCACGTGCCTGCTGGAGGCCAGAACACCTAGCTTACTCACCTCTTATCATCTCTTCTGCCCAGCACGGAATCTGGTGTGAGCAGGAGACCTACAGGGACTTGTGAATTGAAATGCACAGGCTCCAGCATCTGCAGCGTCTTCCCAGCTGCAATTCGCAGATGGCACATTCCTCTCCAGGTGGTTGTTGACCCAACAGGTGCACACATAGAAAGCCTTCCCCTTTGCAGAGCATTTGTGTGTCTGATTTATTATTAACAGGAAGTGGTGGGTCTGGAGCAGATCCAGAGCGCAGTAAGTGTCGTGAGTAAAGAAGCAACAGCTCCGCTCAGCCAGTGTGGCTCAGTGATTGAGCATCAACCTATGAACCAGGAGGACACAGTTCAATTCCTGGCACATGCCTGGTTTGCAGGCTCGATCCCCAATAAGAGGCAATCCCCAATAGGAAGCATGTAGGAGGCAGCCGATCAAGGATTCTCTCTCACCATTGATGTTTCTATGTCCTCTCCCTTTTCCTTCCTCTCTCTAAAATCAATAAAAATATATTAAAAAGGAAACAAAGAACCAATAGCTCCTAGGAGGAAAGCTTGAAGTAAATACAGCCCCTTAGTCTGGAGCAGAAAAACAGGCCATAAAGTAGGAGGTATCAAACCTGTGAGGAGTCTTCAGGAAAAAGCCATCCCCCTCTCTACTCTTCTTTCTCCTTCCCACCTGCCTACATGGAGCAAATGAGCATGGGTCTTACTGCACACTGAGTGCTGTAAGGGTTTGGGAAGGATAAAGAGATTTATTATGCATATTCGATGCCTTCGAGGCACTTGCAATGTGGTAGGAGACAGATCATGAGTAGCTATAATTAAAATATCAAGATTAGGTTGTACACGAGGTCAGGGGGAGGAAGCAGAGCTCACTTCTGGTTTGGGTGTGTGAAGAAGGCTGCACAAAGGAAGAAGTGACCTTTAACTTGAATTAAGGGAGGACTTGAATTGAATAGGGGAAACCATTAAGGATGCAGACTTTATCCAGGTAGCCCTGCTCAGAGTCTGGAATCCTGATCCTCAGCCAACAGGCTGTGTGGCCTTAGTGAAACCACTTCACCTTTCTGAACCTAGCTTCCTCCACTGTAAACTTGGTTAACATATTTTCTTACAATTTTTCTTTCTCCTGCAACTAGTCATTCTCTCTCTCTACTTGTATTCCCGTCAGCACACACGCTGTGTTCTACAACTGCAACGAAAACAAAACAAAAGCCTGTTCTGTAAACCACGTTCCTCATTTGGCTCCCACCCTTTTCACTGCCTTCCTTGAGACAGGGTGGGGAACATCCGGCTGCATAAGGCCCATGGAATCATTTGGTCTGGCCCTGCCAAGGCATTGGGGTGTGTTCATTAAATGTTTGACCAATGATAGCTAATCATTTTGTATGGCCCGAGAATCCTATCTAATAAAAGAGTAATATGCAAATTGACCGTACCTTCGCTATACCCAATAAGCCATGCCCACAAGCCAATCAGGAGTGGGCTGGGCTGGGGGCGGGGCCACCCAGCGATAGCGGCCACCAATCACAGGGCAATGGCAGGGTAGCCAGGGCCGGTAAATTTGCACATGCAGGCTGGGCAGGCAGCACCTGATGTAGCCTGCAGGGTCCAGGCCACCGTGGACCTGGCAGACCTGGCGGGCAGTGCCTGATGCCCCTGGGGAGTCAAGGCAGCGATAGAGACCAGGCAGGCTTGGCAGGCAGCAACTGATGTTGTCCACAGGGATTGGGGCCGGGCAGATGGCATGGATAATACCTGATGCTGCCTGCTATGTCCAGGCGGGGATAGGGACTGTGCAGTTCCAGCAGGCACCTCCTGATGTCACGCACAGGGTCCAGGTGGCGGTCGGTATGGAACAGGCAGCATAGATAGCACCTGATGTTTTCTGTGGGCTCCAGGCAACAATCAGGATGGGGCAGGCCTCATGGACAGTACCTGATGTCACCCATGGGGTCCAGGCATTGATTGGGACTGGGCAGGCAGTATGGACAGTGCCTGATGCTGCCCACAGGGTCCAGGCATCAATCGGGACCAGGCAAGTGGCATGGTCAGTGTCTGGTGCTGTCCCCAGTGTTCAGGTGGTGATCAGACCGGGTAGTTCCAGTAGGCAGCTCCTGACGCCCCCCACGGAGTCCAGGTGGCAATCGGAACTGGGCAGTTCTAGCAGGTAGCGCCTAATGCTGCCCGAGGGGTCTAGGCAGCGACCGGGACTGGGAAATTCCAGCAGGCAGCTCCTGACATTGCCCACGGGGTCCAGATGGCAATCGGAATCGGGCAAGCAGGCGGCATGGACAGTGCCTGAAGTCGCTGGGGGGGGTCCATAGGCAGGGATGGCCAGGGTCTCCAGGATCACTGTCTGCCCCTGGGCCCCCTGAGGACACTGGTGGAGCAGGCCTGGGTTGAACATTTTAATGAAAATGGGATGTCTGTGTCCCGCCCCACCATGCCCTGTCCCCGGAGAGGAGAGGGAAGTGGGCAGTTAGGAGGCACCTGGGCTCCAAAGTGGCTGGGAACAACCTGCAGGCACACTACCAGGAAGAGGTGCTGAATCACGAGAATGCAGAGGGCTGGCTGATGGGGTGAGCAAAGGTGCAGATGAGGTGGCTCTTGCAGGCTGTGAGGTGGAAAAGTGCATCTACAGCCTGATGGACAAAATCACCTTTCTGAAGAAGGTGCACAACTAGAAGACTGCCAAGCTGCAGGCGCAGACCCAGTATGCTCAGATCTCTGTGGAGATGGATGTGTTCTCCAAGTCCAACCTCTCCATTATGCTCAAGGACATCTGCGCCCAGTACAAGACGCTGGCTGTCACGAACATGCAGAATGCCGAAGAATGTTACAAGAGCCACTTCACCATGCTGACTGAGAGCTCTGCTAAGAACATCTATGCAGTGTGGGCCAGTGACTGCTCAAGGCCAAGACCCTGGAGATGGAAACATGCCAGGGCATGAACGAAGCACTGGGAAAGCAGCTGGGAGAGCTGGAGGATAAGCAGAACTCTGATGTTAGTGCTATGCAGGACACGATCAACAAATTAGAAAATGAGTTGAGAACTACAAAGAGAGAAATGGCACAATATTTAAAAGAATACCAGAACCTCCTCAATGTGAAGATGGCTTTGGACATCGACATTGTAGCTTACAGGACACTCTTGAAAGGTGAGAAGACCCTGCTCAGTTTCACCAGCATGGGAAGCATAGCCAGAGGCTAATCCCAGAGTTACCAGGTCTTTGGTGTTCTGCCTATGGTGGTTTACAGACTACCTCCTACTTTATGTCTGCTCACTCCTTCCCTTCTTAATATACCCTTGCCACGTCCAGGAGGAGCAGATTGAGATGGAGGAGACCATTGAGGCTGCAAAAGCTGAGGAAACTAAATATGAACTCCCTTCTGAAGGAGAAGATGAAGAGGAGGAGAAGGAAGAGGCTGAGGAAGAGGAGGTAGAAGAAGAGGAAGAAAGTGCCAAGAAAGAATTTGAGGATGCAAAGGAGGAAGGAGGTGAAGGTGAAGGAGAAGATGCCCAAGACGGTGAGGAGAAGGTGAAGGAGAAGCTGCCCAAGAAGCTGCCCAAAGAGATGAAGTTGCTGGGGAGGAGCAAGCAACCAAGAAGAAAGATTGAGCCCCCCTTTCCTTAATTATTTCAGGAATAATCCTCCCAATAATCAACCCCATTACCAACCAAGCAGTTGAGTCCCCAATAGTATATGAATTAAAGTTGGACATTAAATGTTATGCTATGACTTTTCTCCTTATACAGAGTATCAGTTTGCTTGCAGAGTGGCTTCCTGGCTTGCTGCCAACCTGTGCATGGTCCACGCTTATGAGTTTAGGATCTATGACAATGTGAATAATACAGATGTTTACAATAAAAACACATGAATACATGAATTCACTAATGTTAATGTTAAAATTCATGGAAAAAATAGTCCTTTGAATCTTTGGTGGTTAGAAATTAAAGACCTCAAATCATGTGCAATAAACAGTAAATAAAGTTACACTGAATGACAAAAAAAATACATTAGGGGCCAGGAAATGTTCAAAGACTTGGGAACCATTCCCAGATCAGGAAGGGAAGTCACAGGGTGTATGTTATTGCTATAAATACTGTATTTCCTACTACTTACAACATATACAATGTAATGTATTAGATGCCTTCCTATCCCATGAAGTATGTATTCTCATAGGTAATACTGGTAGATATATTATAGTTATGGCAGTATGTCATATCCTATCTATATTAATAAAAGGGTAATATGCTAATTAGACCATGAGACCTTCCAGATGTTCTTCCAGACAAAGCCATGGTAGCAGGGCCAAGGCAGAGGTGGTTATGGGTGATCAGGCCAGGAGGGGAGGGCAGTTGGGTGCTCAGGCTATTAAGGGGGGTGCAGTTGGGGGCAAGCAGGCCAGCAGGAAGAGTGGTTAGGGGAGATAAAGCAGGCAGGCAGGTGAGCAGTTGGAAGCCAGTAGTCCTGGATTGTGAGGGAGTTGTCCAACTGCCAGTTTAGGCCCGATCCCACAGGGATCCCAGATTAGAGAGGATGCAGGCCAGGCTAAGTGACATACCTCCGTCCACCCTCTCCATCCGTGCACAAATTTCGTGCACTGGACAACTAGTTTTATCTAATAAAAGGATAATATGCAAATTACCTGTCACTCCATTACAAAGATGGCGGTGCCCAGTCCCCTCAGCCTTGCCGGAGTCCCCTAGTCCTGGGAGGACTGCTGCTGAGAGTGGGCAGCATGATTGGCCTGGCATAATGCTTGCTTCATCACTGCAGCGATGGAGTGTCTCTCTGGGCAGTGGGCATGGAGTGGCCCAGGTGGAATGCTTGCTTTGTTGTTGCAGCGATGCCCTGGCCACAGAGGGCCTCTGGGGAACAGGGTGGCTGGCCCGCAGCCTCCACAGCTGAGTGCAGGCCCAGAGAGAAGACGGCAGGCCCGCCTCTCACAGAAGAGCATGGCTCCCTCCTGGTGCCCATACTCATGTCTGCCTCCTATGGAACCTGCCTGGCTCTTGTAGAAGCAGCTTGGCTCCTGTGGGAGGAGCGTGGCTCCCGGCGGTTTCCGGCCTACTGCGTGAGATAATGGTGTGATGGGTACTGGTGATGTTATAAACATCCAGATGGCCCTTGGCAGCAAACAGGCTCCCCACCCTGCTTTCGAACAAGCCCCTGGCAGCAGCTGTCTCAGTGCTCTCTGCCCTCTGCTCCGGCTCCCATCGGGCTGTTGTCCCTATCCTCCCAGGTAACAGCAAGGGTCAAAGTCACCGGTAACCCACATGATGTAAACCCAAAGATCAGATTTTCATCCAAATCTTGCTTGGCCAAAAGCCACATCTCTGGTGCACATGACCCGTCCTGCCTCCTTCTGGCTTCCAGGCTGTCATGCTATTGGTCTCCTCCAAGTTCCCAGGTTGTGCCTTTTTGGAGTTGAGTCTCTTTGCTGTTTCCTATTCATTTCCCTGACCTTCACTTATTTATTTATTTTAATGTTTGTTTGGTTTTTTATTAATTTCAGAGGAGAAGGGAGATGGGGAGAGAAATAGAAACCTCAATGATGAGAGAGAATCATTGATTGGCTGCTTCCTGCACGCCCCACACTAGGGGAATCGAGCCCTCAGCCCAGGCATGTGCCCTGACCGGGAATTGAACTCTGACCTCCTGATTCATAGGTCAATGCTCAACCATTGAGCCACAACAGCCGGGCTCCCTGACCTTTCTGTAAACCCTGGACCAGTCCAGAGCTCAGCTCTTGGGCCGCTTCTCTGTCTGCTCGCACGCCTTTGTGATCGCGTTCAGTAATGCCCGGATACTTCCCCTGGGATCCCCTTATTCCAGATTCCCCTCAACTCGCGACTCACACATTTGGCTGCCTACCTGGCATCTTCTCTTGGGAGAGTCATTAGTGTCTGAATCCCAATATATTCGTGGGACCATTGTTTGTATTAGTTAATGCATATTCTAATCATATCTATTCTAATTACACATTTATTGGTCACTTCAAGGGGAGAATTTTAGAGCGTGAGGAATGAAATCTTTTGCAACACTTGCCATCCTTAGATGAAATAGGGTTTTTATATGCTTTATGTTTTTATTAGAACAATAAAACCATATTGCATAAAGCTTGGGATAGAGGGAAAAACATAATTTCCTCAATTTGATGCAAGACTGTTTTCATGTCGGTATGCTCCCCTTGGGTCTCTGTACGGAAGTTTTCATAAACCTGAGCAGCGTCGGTGTTGGCGTTCGCACATTTCCGTGTGATGTGTTGTCAGAGAGAAGAGGCAGGAGCACAGACGCTGCTCCCGGCCCCTCCTCCTCTGGGGCCATAGCCACTGGACCAGGAGGGGACCCACTTACCTGAGCTCCATCCCAGCACAGTTGGCGTGGCTTCGTTGGTTGAGCATCCTCCTCTGTATCACAAGGTCCCCAGTTGATTCCTGATTTTGGGGCTCAACCCCCAGTAGGGGACGTGCAGGAGGCAGCTTATCAATGATTCTCTCTTATCATTAATATTCCTTTCTCTCTCTCTCTCTCCCTCTCCCATTCTTCTCTCTGAAATCAATAAAAACACAAACACATATTTTTAAAAAAATAAGAGTCCATCTCAGGCTTCCCAAAAGCCCCCGATGAGAAGAGGTGCTGAATAAAACCCTGGGCCAGACCCCCAGCTTACCTAAGATGCCAGCACCCCAGAGCTGCCCTGCACCATTTGCTTTTCCGTTCAGCCTGTGTTGGTGGTCAGCTCCTGGGTATCTGTGGGCGGGCGAGGCTCTGCTGTGGCCGGGGGACCCCCCACGGGAGGGAGACTGCTGCCTGGGGACCCTCCATGTGAGGGAGACTGCCGCATAAACAGTACTTAGTGCATAAGGAAACGTGGGTCACTCTGAGAGTGGTACAAAGTGGGACCCTGGAAGAGGAAGTGTAGCCCCCGACTGACCCGGCCGGAGGAGGGCGATGACAAAGGTGGCCGTTCACTACGGTGGCCTTCGTGAGCTCAGGGCAGTGGGCAGCGTTTCCGAATGGCCGGTGGAGATGCAGGCTGGGTGCGGGCACAGGCCCTATGGTGGCTTGAAGCCTCTAGGCTTACCCTGGACTTGTTCCGAGTGGAGCCAAGGGACTTGTAAAAATAAAATATTGACACTCTGATGGGCTAGGTAACGTGACCACTCAGCAGGGAATGGCACAGCCTCTCTTTTTTATTGTGTTGTCTTGCTGTTGGAACTCTGCAATATTTAAAACAGACAGGAACGGACAGAAAATGATGAAACAAACATGTATACCAGACTGATTTAGGCAAGGAGGTTAGTTACACCATTGAAGTCATCTTTGTAACCCTTCTGAACTAGGTTTTCCTTCTTCTCTCCTTTCCAAGAATTAAATACCATTTTTAAGTGGATATGTGCTTATCTTGTATGTGGTTTTTTACTGTCATTACCTAGGTATGTGACTTTAAAGTCCTTTCTTTCCTTCCTTCCTTCCTTCCTTCCTTCCTTCCTTCCTTCCTTCCTTCCTTCTTCCTTCCTTCCTTCCTTCCTTCCTTCCTCCCTTCCTCCCTTCCTCCCTCTCTTACCCTCCCTCCCTTACTCTTTTCTTTCTCTCTCTCTCTATCATCTATCTACTTAGCTACCTATCTATCCTTTGCATGATACATGTATTTCCTAACTCTTTTCATGTTAAGTTTTTGTGATTTAGCCATATGGATCATGTGGAATCTGGTTCCTTCATTTTAACTGCTACAGAGTGTATTCTGTTATTTGAAAGTACTGTGATTTATTTATGCATTCTCTTTGGATAGACACTTGAGTCACTGCAGAAAACATTCTTCTCTGTGTCTCCTTACCTGTACGCGTGAGAATTTCTGGGTGGTGTGACAGAGGCACATTGCCTGGGGCTTTGGAAATGTGCATTTGAAGTCTCACTACTGATTTTCAAATTGCTCTTTGAAGAGTGCGTACACATTTTCCCTCCTATCAGCAATGTATCAGGTCCTATTGCCAACATCGGTGCTATCACGCATTGCAATTGTCAGTATTTCATGAGCATAGAACAGTATCTCATTGAGGTTTTTATTTATATCTCTGATTAATAGAAAAGATTATGTTTTCATATGATAAGATATAGTTCTTTGGTACATAGACTAAACCTTTGTTGTTTATACGTATTGAAAATATTTTTTCCCCACCTCTGGTTTATCTTTTTAATGCTATTTTCAGCAATCTTTCCCTTAAAGATATTTGGAAATCTTTTCTTTGATGCAGTTGTGCATTTTATATTTTGTTTAAGAAATCCCTTTTGTCCTGGTCTGTAAATATATTCTCCAATATGTTCCTCTAAGAAGCATAAGCTTATATTTCTACATTTAAACCCCTAACTAAAGTGGATTAAAATCTAAACTTTCTAATTGTGAAAATTTTATGAAATTTAAAATGTACAGCTTATTTTAAAGTGGACACAAGGTAAGCCATGTCCTAAGTCAAAAAGTAATATATCAGCCTGACCATCATGATTTGGTGGTTGAATGTCGACCTATGAACCAGGAAGTCAGGGCTCATGCAGGTTTGATCCCCAGTTGGGGGCATACAGGAGGCAGCCAATCAATGGTTCTCTCTCATTATTAATGGTTCTATCTCTCTCCCTCTGCCCTCCTCTCAGAAATCAATAAAAATATATTTAAAAAAATAATGTATCAAGGCCAGAGAAATGCCCCTGGGTGTCAAAAGACCTTCAGCTTGCCCACATTACTCACTATCCTGATTGTGATGCTTTTCGTTAGCGTCTTACTAAGCGGGTGTCCTTAAACTCTATTATTTAGTTTTGCTTGTAGTTTAAAACCTGGGCATAAATGGAGTAACACGTCATCTCTCATGACTGGCTTCTTTTCCTCAGTATTCAGCCTGTGAATTTAGTCCCCATGCAGGCTGGGTAAATACATTCCGTGCAGTTATCCATTCTACTGTGGGTGGACATTTGGATTGTTTCCAGTTTGGATATGCAATAAGACAGGGGTCAGTTTCTCTTCTTTCCCTGTGAATTTCCAGTTCTCCCACAACCGTTAACTGAAAGCTGTCCTTTTCCCAGTCCTCTGTGGTAGCATCTTCATCATAAATCAAGTGTCTAAACACATGGGCCCTTTTCTGGTTTCCGATTTGTTAACATTGGTTGGTCTATTTTTGCATTAGAGCCATGCTGCCTTAATTAGTTAAGCTTCTGATCAGTCATGAGTCCCAACAGAGCAAGTTCTACCCATAATTCTTCTCAGAGGTATCTTCCATCTTCCTGGGTCTTCATAGTTCCAGTTTATAATGAACTTATTAACACACATACACACACACACACACACACACACACACACACACACACACGTTGAGTTTTTAATCAGAAACCATCTGGTCTGTAAATATATTATCCAACTAGTGGCCCATTGCACGGAATTTGTGCACAGAGGGGAGGGGGTTCCGTCAGCCCAGCCTGCACTCTCTCCAATCAGGGACCCCTTCAGGGATGTCTGACTGTTGGCGTGATCACCCCTAACCCCCTCTGCCTGCCTGATCACTTCTAACCACTGCCTGCCTGCCTGATCGCCCCTAAGTGCTCCCCTGATGGCCTGATTGCCCCTAACTGCCTCTGCCATGCCCCACACCTGGGACTCAGGCTTCCCTCCCTCTGGCCAGCTATAGGCACCCAGGACCTGGGCTATCTTCACTCAGGCCGGCCTCAGCCACAGGCATCCACAGACACCCAGGACCACAGGGCATGCTGCCTAATCCCAAGGCCAGAAAGGGCCCCCACCATGCCTGCCTGGCCGAGTTTCACTACTCTGACCACTGTGGCTTAAAGAACTTTGCCAAATATGTTCTCCCCAGCCTCCTGGGGAGAGGGCGTGAGCTGAGAAACTAGAGATGCTGCAGCCCCACTGAGGGCGCACCTTCCTCAGCATCTCCAGAAGCCGGAGCACCTGGTTGGTGGGTGCAGTGGTTGGAGAGCTCCCGGCTCCGATCCTGGCCCGATCCCGGCCCTGGTCCAGACATGTGTGGGAGGCAATCAATCCACTTGTCTCTCTGACATGAATGCTCCTTTCTCTGTTTCTTCCCCTTTTTTCCACTCTCTCTAAACATCAAAGGAGAAAATGTCCTCTGGTGAGGACTGACAGCCACAGAAGGACAGCAGCCCTGATGCCAGCGAGGAGGGGGGAGCCACAGAGTGTGCGTGGTGCTTGGGGAAAGGGTGACCGTACTAGACTCCCACACACTGCCACTGACAACTACGTGAGGTCATGGAGACGCACCACTTGAAGGAGCAGAGAAATGCATCCAGAACTGGGTGGTCCCACGCCAGCCCGGCAGGCGGGTGCCTCTCAGAAAGCACACCCTGCAGACAGTCTTCTTCGCAGCTCCAGGCGGGCCTCCAGCAGCCGCATGGTGACTCTGTGGTCACCGGGCCATACATGCTTTTTACCTTTCTATACTCGTATCAAGGCATCCACTCATGTCTTTTATCTGTCCCATCCCTTCAGATAAAGTAATTTGGTACCAAAATAAACCCCAAAAAAGTAAAAAAAGAAAAAAAAAAGGAATGGCCCCTGCCCCTGGCACCGCCATGGCAGCCCCACCTCTCGTGTTGCCGCCACCCCGCCCCTTGCACTGCCGCTGCTCCGCGGGGCCCCGGCCTAGGCAGCAGACGCCACACTGGTGGTCCCGGCAGACCTGCGGCGCCCATTCCGTCCCTCCGCGGGACCCCGCCCCTTGCGCTGTCACCTCTCTCCTTGGGCGTGCCTTGGCTTCGCCCCCTGCTCCTGATTGGCTGGTAGGATAGCGAAGGTACAGTCAAATTTGCATGTTTCTCTTTTATTATATAGGATATGTTCCTCTAAGAAGTATAAGCTTATATTTCTACATTTAAACCACTAACTAATTTAATTGTATGTAAAGTTGATAGCTTCTTTTATTCTATTCCTAGAGGCCCAGTGCTTGAAATTCATGCATGGAGGAAGGGGTCCCTCAGCCCATCCTGCACCCTCTTGCTATCCGGGATGGCTGGCTCCTAACCACTTGCTTGCCTGCCTGTCCCATCATCCCTAACCACACTGCCTGCCTGTCTGATTGCTCCTAACTGCTTGCCTGCCTGTCTAATCATCCCTAACCACCTTTGCCTTGGCCGCCACCATCGTGGCTTTGTCTAGAGGGATGTGTGGAAGGTCATTTGACTGTCTTCCAATCTAATAAAAGAGTAATATGCAAATGTGACTATACCTTGGCTCCTGATTGGCTATGCTACCAGCCAATCAGGAGCAGGGGGTGGGGCCGAGTGGAGGGGCTGAGCAGCGTGAGGGCTGGGCCCTGGGGGTGGAGATGAAGCAGTAGTGGTGGAGAGCCCCATGGTGCCCTGGCCGCCTGAGCTTGGAGGCAGCCGGGGGAGTGGGGTGCAGGGCATGGCGAGCACGGGAGGCGGCCAGGGGGAGGGGCAAGTGGCCGGGACATGGGAGTGGAGGTGAGTGCCCAGCCCCTGGGGCTGAGTGGTCATAGGCAGCTGGAGCTGAGCTGAGCAGGGAGATGGCTGAGTGCCCAAGGCCAAAGCCTTGGGCAGGCTGGGGGGTGAGCCATCAGTTGGACATCCCCTAAGGGCTCCCAGTATGTGAGAGGAGGCAGGTTGGGCTGAGGGACCACCCCCCATGCACGAATTTTGTGCACCAGGCCCCTAGTTATGGATAATTTTACTATAGGCCTGGTGCATGGATTCATGCACAGTGGGGGCCCTCGGCTTGGCCTGTGGGGATTGGATTGAAACTGGCAGTCTAACATCCCCTGAGGGGTCCCAGATTGCAGGAGGACATAGGCCAGGCTGAGGGACCCCACCAGTGCATGAATCCATGCACCAGGCCTCTCATATGCATATAAGATCTTTGGTTAATCTCTTCCTGCCCTCTCTCCTACCCACTTCCCCTGAGATTCATCAGTCTGTTCTATGTTTCCATGCCTGTGCGTTGAGCATCTGGTG
The DNA here is from genome assembly GCA_027563665.1 of Antrozous pallidus. Lineage (NCBI taxonomy): Eukaryota > Metazoa > Chordata > Mammalia > Chiroptera > Vespertilionidae > Antrozous > Antrozous pallidus. Next base: position 47,440,499 of record CM050525.1, read on the forward strand.
GTCAGTGTGTGTCATAGCGAATGCATGGTCTAATGGTCACTCAGGCTTTTCTATAGATAGATTCTTGTAGGAATGGCTAATTGTTTTAGCCTCATTTAGTGACTGCCATCTTTTTCTCATTGGCATGTTACTATAAGTACACCCATTTTCTTTTTACTAATAAAGTTGATCATTATTACTCATGGATTCTATATTTGTGAATGTGCCTATTCTCTAAAATTGATCTGTAACCCTGAACTCAAAACTCAGGTGCTATCGCAGTTTTTCACAGACTTGCAGAGTGGTGAAAAATATGAGTTATTGGATGTCTGCAGTCCCAGCTGAGGTGAACAAGGTGATGTTCTCTCTTGTTGCAACTCATACTGTAAACAAGTGTCCTTTCCATGGTCTTTTTAGTCCCACATTTAAAAAAAAATATTTTCCAGGGTGATTTTGTGTCTTAAAATGGCCCCCGAGAAGAGTGCTGGAGAGCTGTCTGGTATTCACAAAGGCAAAAAGGCTATGATGGTCACGTATGAAAAAAACAATTATGTTAGATAAGCTGCCTTTAGGCATGAAATTATAGAACTGTTGGTCATAAGTCCAGTGTTAATGGTTCAACAATATGTACATTCAATAGACACAAACCAAGGTTATGTGCTGATCAGTTGATGAGAATGTTAGGACCAGAGGCTTGCAGGAACCTAACTCTGCATTTCTGTTAGGAGCCTTGGCCCAGTATTTGCTAATTCGGTGTTCATGGTGACTTCATAAAACATAAACACAGTGATAAAACCTAACTACTGGGCATAAGAGAATTGCCTGCATTTGATTGGCATGCCTTTTTCTAGCCGTTTACTTTCAGACTTTCTGTATAGCTAGGGTTTTTCCAATCCAATCTGAGAATGTATGCCCATTTAAAAGACAGTGTGGTGCAGTGGCTGAGCATCAATCCATGAACCAGGAGGCAGAGGTTCGATTCCCGTTCAGAGCACAAACCCAGGTTGTGGGGCTCAATCCCTAGTTGGGCGCATGCAGGAGGCGGCAGATCGATGATTCTCTCTAATCATTGATGTTTCTCTCTCTCTCTCCCACTCCCTTCCTCTCTTTGAAATCAATTTAAAAAATGTTTTTAAAAGAAAGTAAATCATTCATGAATGCGGATATACATTTATTTCCACCATTTTGTTTTATAGTTTATATCTTACCCTGCTTTTCTGGGTTGAGATTTGTTCTTTCTCACTTTTCCTGCTTGTATATTGAATTACTTGAATTCTATTTATTTCTTTTTTCCCTTCAGGTTTATAAGTTCTAAACTCTATTTTATTGCTTTGGTGGGTACATCACCCTTAAGTGTTTAATGCGTGTGCTTAATCAACAAAGACTAAGGCTACACTGTATTTCTTCGCCCCTCCTCTCCCCGAAATACAAGGCTCTTAGAATGTTTTCCCTTTAAAAGGTTTACATTAAAAATAAAATAAATAAAAGGTTTACATTATAGTATACCTGAGCTGCTATATTGTAGACACTAGGATTGAGTGGTCTTTCTGAGCTTTGATCTAGGTCTCAGTCGCCAGTTCTGAAGAGTGGGAACCCATTCTTGTGGTTTCATCTGTGTCACGTGTCTCCCAGGCTGAAGATACAGAGCCCCAGCTAAATGCAATGTCCATTGCAATACCCCATTGGGGCGATAGGGGGTGTTAGGGGGGGGGGTTAACCTCCCTTGTCCCTGCCTCAAATTCATCATGATGCCAAGGGCTCATTGGACCTCCATTGGTTTGGTTTTGTAGGGACATCACACCTGGAATATTTTAAATAATTATTTAAATGTGAAGCAGGAAAAAGAATGATCACAGTTATACCTGGAATCATGGTGGCCCTCAAGTTATCTTCAGACCATTGTCACCATTTAGTAATGACAGCCCATTGCTACCAGATGTGGGTCTTTTCTTTCTTTGTCGTTACTTGTTTTGCCCTATGGCGTATTGTTAAATTGGCTTTGGAACCCCTGCCAGATTCTCTCTGGAGATGTAGGTGACCGATGGCTCCTATCAGCAGGACGTCTGTTTTTTCGCCAGGCCCAGGACTCATAGATCTGCGTCTGCCAACTCACTAAGGGCCTGCATGCAACAGCCCTTTCGGTGAACGCATTGTTTGCAATTGGTAGCTTAGGAGACAGAAATCCAGTGGGGTCCAAGGCCAGGGCCTAAGAAAGACACTGGCATGTTTTTATTTATTAATTTATTTTTAAAATATATGTTATTGATTTTTTTACAGAGGGGAAGGGAGAGGGATAGAAAGTCAGAAACATCAATGAGAGAGAAACATCGATCAGCTGCCTCTTGCACACCCGCTACTGGGGATGTGCCCGCAACCAAGGTACATGCCCTTGACCGGAATCGAACCTGGGACCCTTCAGTCCGCAGGCCGACGCTCTATCCACTGATCCAAACAGGTTTTGGCAACACTGGGCGTGTTTTTTAAACCGAGGGGGTCAATTCCCAGGTCTGTGCTGTTAATCCTGTAGAATAGGTCTGACCACCTAGGGCCGTGGTCGGCAAACTGCAGCTCACGAGCCACACGCGGCCCTTTGGCTCCTTGAGTGTGGCTCTTCCACAAAATACCACAGCCTGGGCGAGTCTATTTTGAAGAAGTGACGTTAGAGAAGTTTAAGTTTAAAAAATTTGGCTCCCAAAAGAAATTTCAATCCTTGTAGTGTTGCTATTTGGCTCTATTCACTAATGAGTGAACCGCAGTTTGCCGACCACTGTCCTAGGGTATCGCAGCATCACCCGGGAGCGTATAAAGCTGTGCTTTCCTGGACCCCACCCTCCAGGCCTGGAACCAGCGCTTCTGAGCTGGTGCCCAGAAATATGCTTGCCTGTGAAGCTGCCTGCGTGATGGGGAAATACTGGTCCAAGAGAACAAAAAAACCCTGGAAACCCCCCCTGAAAGTCTGAGCCAAGCGAGGGTCAAAGGTCACTCCAGCTAGAAAGTGACCAGCTACATAGCTGTCCCTGATTAGCATTTAACCTCACCCTCCCTGCCCTAGCCTCCCCATCTCAGGAAGGGTGAGCAGGTCCAGGAGGAAGTGTTCAGACCTAGGGGATGAGGGAGCCAGAAGGTGAGCTGCAGTGGGGTTGGGGGCCGGCTCCTTCGACCTAAGAAGCTGGAGCAAAGAGCATTTGCGGAAAGTGCAGTGAAATGACGCCAAGGAGGTTTTGTCCTTCCTTCTCTCCCAAACCAGCAAGAGACCAAACCTGCCCAGCTGGTGTGGCTCAATGGTTGGGGATTGGCCTATGAACCAGGAGGTCACAGTGCCATTCCCGGTCAGTCCCCAGTAGGGGGTGTGCAGGAGGCAGCCAATCAGTGATTCTCTCTCATCATTGATGTTTCTCTCTTTATCCTTCTCAAATCAATACAAACATGAGAGAGGAAGAGAGAGAGAGAGAGAGAGAGAGAGAGAGAGAGAGAGAGAGAGAGAGAGAGAGAGAGAGAGAGAGAGAGAGCCTATTTCCCTCATTTGGACAGAGACAGAAGGCTCTGCCCATAAAGTTTGTAGAAAGAGAGGAATTCAGAGACACAGCCGGGCTTGCAGAGAGCAGATGCTTTGCACTAAAATCACTCCCATCTGACTGAGCACAGCTGCTGCCTCCAGAGCCACATGGCCCCCTTTCTCCACCCGCCGCCCTTGTTCTTTCGCTCTCACTCTTCCTCGGCCCCTTGTCGCCTTCACGGGCAAAGTCCTGGTGGCCTGTTCTGCATTCAGAGTGATGTCAGCCAGACGTGCTGGGCCATGGCCATTCCAACATGGATTGTTCTGGAAGGTTTTGAGGCTGAGGCTCTGCCCAGGACTTGCTCTCGGACCCTGGGAACTGGGGCCGGGGGCCCAGAACCCTCCCTGGCTGTCCTGCCCCGTGTTCTGCTTCACACTCAGAATGACCCACGACTTGCTGGAACCGAGGTCCGTCTCCAACGTGGAAAGAAAGTCGGGGGATGGCGTCAAAAGGGGCAGCGGTTTGGGGAGGAAGTAGCGCAGACTGGAATCGAAGCCGTGGAAGGAACCCCAGGCCAGGCCTTTCTCAGGTTCTGGGGCTCCCAGGGCCCCTGTTTTCCAAGGCAGACAGAGGTTTTATTGTGTCTCCTCTGCTTTCGAACTCACTGCGTTTTAGAAATTTAAAACCCGTTAGGGGATGGCTTAAGAAGTTAATAACCTGTTACCATTCCGGAGAATTGCATTTGATGTTGTTTATAGCTATTTGGCTTATGAAAATAAATACATTAAGATCGGGAGCCCATTCTTATTCATGCCCCTTATTGAAGGCACATCATCCAACAAGAAACAAATATCATTCATCTGAAACCCACGTGGGGAGAATTTCATTTTTAAAAACTAATTGTACTTGTGGGATTGTTTAAAAAAATACAAAACACAAAACCCACCAGAACCTGAAAAAAAGTGCACTAATATAATAAACTTTGCATCTCTGGCACAGAATTCGATTGGGGCGAAAAAACAAATTAGCTGTGAAATGTGACCAGGAAAAGCTGTGTTGATTACAAGGAGCTTGTAATTAGGGCAGCTCGAATGTGCACCGGATTCCTCTCTGCTCCCACCCAGCCTGAGCGCTAGTGAATAGGTATTCAATTTGGTTTTAATTATCATGTCAGTGTTGGTCGTAATTTCCATAAATGACTCTTAAGCAGCAGGAATGGGTACTACTAGAGTTGGAAGACTATTCCCCCCCCCCTTTTAAGTATTTGAGCATTTATCTCCCAAATATCAGGGCAGTCTGCACAAAGGAGGAAAAGTGGCACAAAGATAGCCTTTTCCCACGGTGATCATTCCAGATCCTTTTGGAGGAAGGTCGTTCGGCTTCATTTTGGTGGCTACAGGTGTATTCATTCATCGTTAATTAGAGACAGACGCTTTCTTAAATGTAAGTGCGCTAGACACTGGGGAACTTAGAGGTCTTTGTCCTTGCATTAACATTTAGTAAGGAAGGCCTGGCTAGTGTGTGTTCAGCGGTTAGAGTATCAGCTTGCACACTGAAGGGTCCCGGGTTCAATTCACAGTCAAGGGCACGTACCTGGGCAACCAATTGATGTGTCTCTCTCACATCCATATTTCGCTCTCTCTGTCTCTCTCCGCTCTCCTTCCTTCCCTCCCACAGTCTCTGAAAATCAATGGAAAAAGTATCTTCAGGTGAGGATTAACAACAATAATAATAATAATTAAAAAAAAAAACGTAGTAAAGAAGAAATACATGAAAACAACTTTTAAGTCATTAAACTGCCCTGGGGTACATTACAAACATAAAGGCCAGTGAGTGAGATAAGATGATAGGAATCCAGAAGAGGGAGGGTGAACCCTTCCAAGGGTAAGGACATAGGAAGGGGAAATTTGTGTCAGGTTTTGATGGGCAAATAGGAGTTTATTAGACGGAGAAGAGAAAAATGACTTGAATCAAGAAATGGCTTCAAGCATTTCAGAGGCCAGAGTGAGGCCCAGAAAGCTGGAGAGCAAGATTAAGGGGAGAATAAGCCCAGAGGGGCTGAACTCCCTCCAGTTCATTCAGCCATCTCGGTGACCAACTGTGCACCCAGGTACAGCCACCTTAACCAGAGCCGGCCTCCTCGCGGCTCTTCTTCCTGTCCCCGCTCTTACCCTTTTCTAATTTGTCTTCCAAATCACAGCCGAAGGGATCGCTTGGAAACCCTAATCTTCACCTGCCACTCTCCTTGGCCCTTGGGACAAAGTCCAGATCTGCATGGTCCACAGAGAAGCTACGAGAGCCAGCCTCTGCCAACCTCTCTGACCTCACTTCCGTATCGCTTCCTCCCTAAGCTCCCACCACACTGTCCTCCTCTTTGTTTTTAAACCTGTTAGCCTCAACCTGTTCTCTGAGCCTTTGCACATGCTGTTCCCACTGCCTCGACAGCTCACCATTTTCTAAAATAAGCATCTTATCCTACTTCCCTTTCCCTCTCCCACCTTTCCCCTCTGGACTGAGTCCTTTTATTTTTAATCACCTATATACTGTCTGTTATTTATTTAAGCGAGATCCATGTGTTTTTGTCTGGCCACCTCATTAGAATGCAAACTCCCTGGAAGGAGGGATGGTGCTTGTTTTGGTCACAGTTGTACTTCTAATACCTGGCTCCATGACAGGCACCTCCTAGGTTCTGAAAAATCACTTTTTTAAAAAAAATACTTTTATTGATTTCAGAGAGGAAAGGAGAGGGAGAGAGAGAGAAAGATCAATGATGAGAGAGAATCACTGACTGGCTGCCTTCTGCATGCTCCACACTAGGGACCCTAAGGATTGAGCCCGCAACCCGGGCATATGCCCTGACTGGGAATTGAACCGTGACCTCCTGGTTCATAGGTCAATGTTCAACCACTGAGCTACCTTGGCCAGGCCGAAAAATCACCTCTTGAGAAAACAGATGAAGGGGCCAGATTCCAGAGGGCTTTGTGGGCATTAGATCTGCTGGTGCAAGAGGAAGCCGAGAGATTTAACCAGGCCCACAAGGAGCATGGTGCGGGTCGGCCTGACACAGAAAATTAAGTTCCAAATACTTTCAGTAATTTTACTCAGACCATGACTTCCCTGCCTTCCCTCCGCGGTGAAGTGATGAGGGGAGCAAAAAGCGATTTTCATTTCTCGAGTAAAACATAAAACCTATTCCTGCAGGGCCTTCTGCGCTCTGAATGGAAACTGAACCTCTGCCCCGGCCAGCCAGACCGGAGAGGCGGTTAGCGGGCGGGCGGGCGGGGGGCTGACAGCAGAGGGGCCTCTGGTTTGCAGTTTGAAGGGGACATAAAATGCTGGCTGGCCGTCACGGCACACCGGGCCGAGCTACAGAAAACCGTAAAATCTCCCTGTTGGGATATAAATATGGGATGAAAGTTGATTAACCAATTTTATGTTGTTATCCGAGCCTTCAATCCATTTGCACTTGAATTAGAAAGACAAAATTGCGTTTGGCCTGGACAGGCATTTTTTCAACAGGCAACCGAGGTGGAGGGAAAGCGAATTCCAGCCCTTTTCCACCTGAAATCTTTGTCTGGGGGAGGATTTTCTGTGATGTCACTGTGTTTGATTTCTGCGGAGTAACTGCCAGTATTTCACATGTGGGCCCAGAAAACACGGGCTATCGGAAGAAAGGCCATCTCCTGAGTGTTCTTCTAGGGCTGTGGTAGGCAAACTGTGGCTCGCGAGCCACATGCAGCTCTTTGGCCCCTTGAGTGTGGCTCTTCCACAAAATACCACAGCCTGGGCGAGTCTATTTTGAAGAAGTGGCGTTAGAAGAAGTTTAAGTATAAAAAATGTGGCTCTCAGAAGAAATTTCAATAGTCGTAGTGTTGATATTTGGCTCTGTTGACTAATGAGTTTGCCCACCACTGTTAGGGCATTCTTGCTGCCATGGACACTTTCTTTTTCTTTTTTTCTTTTTATTTTTTAAATACATATTTTTTTATTTCTGAGAAGAAGGGAGAGGAGGAGAGAGATAGAAACACTTATGATGAGAGAGAATCATTGACCAGCTGCCTCCTGCAACCTGGGCCTGTGCCCTGACCAGGAATCGAACCGTGACCTCCTGGTTCCTAGGTTGATGCTCAACCACTGAGCCACACCAACAGGATTGTACACTTTGTTTTTCAACCAGGTCCCTGCAGCCACCTCACTGGCATCCTTACAGCTCCTGGAGCTACTTCTGGTCCATCTCTGCCCAATCCCTACGACTCGTCACCAAAGAGCCACAGGCATGTTCTCACGGTGCAAATCTGGACCTGCCGAAAGCTCTCCAGGGACTCTTCAGTGAGAACCATTTGGTTCTTTGATGCAATCCTTAAAGCCTTTGACAGTCTGTCTACACATGCCCACCTTTCTAGACTCACCACCTCTCTTCTCTGTCATCCCCCCGCAGTGACATGCCTCCATATTCTGTGTCAGGTGCTTTCCCATCACCTTTGAATGGTCCCACTCTCACTGCCATCACTTCCTGTGCAAACTCTCTGCATCCCTCCAGGCCCAGGCAGGGGGTAGGTGGCCCGTTTTCTAGGAAGCACGTGGGAGACAGCAGCACCCCCCTGGCTGCCTGGTGGGAGGAGTCCCTGGGACAGGTGTCAGGTCAGGAAGAGCCGCCAGGTGGTAAAAGGGAAATTTCATCCAGAGAGATGTGCTTGTCCAAGGTCAGTTGGTCATGGTTCTAGAGGACGCTGGTGCCCACTTGAGCTTAGGCCCTGTGGTCTTGAGAATCTGCCATTGCAAAGTCCCGGAAGCATCTACACCACCTGTATATCCATGCAAAGCTGTGATGTCTGTGCTCCATCCACTCTGATTTCTTGCTTTGAAAGCCTAACCTGAATCCTTTTTTGCTTTACAGAAACATCAATCATGAGGGAGAATCATTGATTGGCTGCCTCTTGCACACCCCCTACTGGGGATACAACTGGCAACCTGGGCGTATGCCCTGACTGGGAATTGAATAGTGACCTCCTGGTTCATAGGTAGATGCTCAACTACAGAGCTAGACCGAATATTTATCCTCACCTTTCCACACTATTCCCCCACCCATCGCCCTTGACCACTTGACACTCAGAAAATCCCAGAAACATCAGAGAAGCCACCAGTCCGTCCTGTCCATTCTGGGACTCTTGACCATCAACCTGGCTTCGTACCTGTTGCCAACAGGCAACAAAAAGGGGCTGGTGACACCCTTGGCTTGTTGGCAGCTGGCATCCAGATTCATCTCAGCTCCCCTCTGCGCTCCATTTCCACAAGGTCCCTGCCACCAGTCTCTGATCTCTGGCCTTGTCTCCTGGCTATAGTCTGGCATCTAGCTTTCAGCCCCACATCTTGACTTCGGTCTCTGGTTCTAGGCCTTTGGCTTTGACCTGTGAGACTCAGGATTCCTCAGAACAGCTCTCTGTGCTCTGCTTGCCCTGCCCTCTCATCAGTGTCAGCCATAGGGGCTGGGTTCATCTCACCAGAGGATATTGTTTTCCATTGATCTTTAGAGAGTGGGAGAGAAGGGGAGAGACAGAGAGAGAGAGAAACATTGATGCCAGAGAGACATGTCAATCGGCTGCCTTTCATATGCACACCGGCCAGGGCTGGGGATCAAACCTGCAACCGAGGTAAGTGCCCTTGATTGGAATCGAACCCGAGACCCAGTCTGTGCCTCGATGCTCTAACCACTGAGAAAACTGTCCATCTCCCCTCTCTCGCTTTCCCCTCTCCCTCAGCTTCCACCAAGGAGACTGGCTTCTCCTGTAGCTGCACTGGGGCCCCTTGGGACCCAGCCCCAGCCTCTCCCTTAATGACACACTCTCTGTCAAGCAGCTGTCAGTCCTGCAGGGTTGTCAGTCCTGCAAGGGAACCTCATCAAGCGCAGACCCAGGGCGAATGGGAAACGTGGTCCAGGCATGGCCTTCTCTAGGGAGGGCCCGGCTCTTGTCCTTGGAACTCTGCATTCTCCTTGCTAGGAGCATGTGTGCGTGTGTTCCAGGCAGGGCTCTCTCGGGCACTGCCAGCTGGGAAAGTGCACGTGCCCTTTTTGAAAAATGAACTACATGCCTGATTGGCATCCTTACTGTGTCCCGTTTCCCCTCATGACGCCTTAACAGGGGCTTTCAATTCTGTGTTCTATGTAGACATTGGCATGCGGTTGGCTCAGGCGCTCATTTGGGGGCCTGGCATGGGGCCTGGGAGAAATCCCTTTACTTCTCCATCCCGGGTGGTTCATGTTTAGAATGATGTTCAGTAACCTCTGGTGGGTGTGAAGGGCCACCCTGCTGGGTCTGGGAGAGGCCGCGGACCTTGGTGTGGGATGCGGGGGGAGCTGTGGGTGCTGGTCTGTGTAGGGAGGAGCCCAGGGGCCTCCAGTTCAGTTAAGGTACCTGTGTTGGGGAAGGAGCATATATGGCTCTATTTCTATGCCAAGTCCACCCATCCTGACTGCTAGAGCAGGCCAGGGTCACTGTGCCTGAGAGGCAGGACCGTGGCTGCCCCTCTGCACTCTGGGTAAGCATGTTGAGGAGGTCACCAAGGGCAGGCGGGCTCCCCTCAGACATGGCCACATCGCTCTCTGCCTTAACCCGCAGACACTCCTGAGTTTTCAACACAGAGATTAGGTCCAATGTCAAACGAAAACCTGTTTCTTGTCTTGTTTTTTGTTTTTAGAAAGCCAGATGTGCAAAAAATCAATTAAAAAAACCCAAAACCAAAAAACTAGAAGCCAGATTCAGGGTCAGCGAGCAGTAACTTAGATATTAATATCATGACAGATATTCCCAGTCTACCATCGTCCCTCTGTCTGGAGCTCCCCCAAAGCCCAGGAATGGGAGGGGGAGTAGGCAGCATGTGCCCCTTGCAGGGTTCTCAGTCCACACTTTGAGAACCAATGACATAGGAGATGTTCACATCGTCATACTTGAAAATGTTGGTCACCTGGGACTTCGGATCCCTCCCCAGAACTACTGAATCATGGGATTTAGTATATTATAGAGACTGTACATCAAGTGTGGCATATTTTGTCCACTTTTGGTCCCCACGAACCATTTCCCAGTGTGCACAGCCTTGTGTAGTACCCTCTCTAGACTGGCTGTGTTATGTTGTTACATTCCTTGACCAGTGGGTCCTTGCCAAGCTCGTGATGGGGTTTGTGCTCATGAAACCCAGCCACCATGTTATGAGGAAGCCCAAGCTAAGCAGAGGGGGCGCCACCTAAAAGAGAACTGAAGCATCCCAAAAAAGTGCATCTGGTAAACTCCCAGCTCACAGCAGGCACCACTGCCAGCTACAGGGAGAGGTCATCACGGCTGATCCAGCCCCATGTGACCCCAGATGACCCTTGCTGACACCAGGCGGAGAGAAGAACCACCCAGTGCGCCCAGCCAACCCCTAGAATCATGAGGCTCTCAGTTGTTTTAAGCCACTAAGTTGCAGAATGGTTTGTTATCCAGCAATAGATGACAGATGCACAGGAGATGACGTTGTCCAAGTGCCAGTTTATCACATAGTAGGTGCTTAATTAAAATGTGCAGGAGGAAGAAGGAGTAAAGTCCGTAGCTTGGCCTTCAGGTTCCATCACGGTTGTCCACGGCAGCTTCCACGTTGATGAGACGGCCTCTCTGTTGCACGGGGTTGATCTGTAAACCAGGCCGGCCATTCTGGCTCAGGGCCCCCTTCCTCGAGGGCAGATTGTGCAGTTCCCTGGCAAAGGGGCACTGTCCTTTTTGAAAGGCCAGTTCATTCAGAAGCTGGAGAGCTCCAGTCCCTGCTTGGTAATGGCCCTGCCCCCTGCTAGGGCTGCCATTCTTGGCTCCTGTAACAACGTTCAGTCTCATGCTCATTTTTTATCTCCCTAAATGGAACCTGCCTTGGATCAGCCATCTGTCCTCGGACCTTAGGCAGCCCAGCCACACAGCGCACTGCCGTTGCCTGGGTTCGGGCCCCCATTGTCTCTCCCTCGGATAATTGCAGCAGCCCCTGACAAGTCTCCCGGCACCTTGGCTTACGCTCCTCCAGCCCGTTCTCTGCAGTGGGCAGCGGGCCATTTCCAAAGCACAAACGGAATCATTTCACTCGGCTTTTCAAAACCCTCTCATAGGCTCCCCATAGCTTCCGAGCAGCATCTCTCATGCTGGGTGGAGTGTTCCCGAGGGTGGGCACTAGGGAATGAGACTCCTAGTTTAATGCATTTGGAAAACCCTGGGTCAAATAAGGGAAACCAGGTATTTGGGTGTGTGTGTGTTACAGGACTTCTCAGAGCCTTTAATGTGCTGATGTGAATTGTGCAAACCCAAAAGGGTGATGTAAAATGCAACATGTGTAAGCCTGCTTTCTTGGCAGGCTGCCTTTGGTTCTATTGAGTTAATGTGTAGAACTATTGAAGCATTTCCAAGTGCCTTGGTTTGGCACACACGCTTCTTCGGATGGGGCCTCGGCGTATCTCTCCAGCTCCAATCCCCGTGGTCCTCCTAAATCCGTACTTCCTGACAACTCGGTGCCTTTGAGTCGACGAACCCTGTATCTGCCATCACCCGCTCTGCTCTGTTTTAGCCTAGCTAATGTATCCTCCACATCTCAGGGCAGTCTCTCTTCCTCTGGGAACCATCCTAACCACCGGTACCCACCTCCACTCGCTTCATCCTCCCCACCCTGGTCTGAATGAAAGGTTTCCCCCCATAACTTCCCATGAGTCGTTGTTGTTGCTTTTATATTAACTTGCACACCGCCATATAATTGCCCGCTAGCCTTTCCTTCTAGATTGCATGTTCCTTTGAGTCGGGCTGATTGCTTGGCACTTAGTGGGCATTCAATTAGTGTTTATTGGATACATGAGCCCTGAGAAATAGAATCAATTTTGAGAACATTATTGTTGGCTAGGGTTTTCCTGAGAGCAGGCACACTGTGGTAGATTGCTTTTAGGTGCTGACCCACCCAACATGCCTTCCATAGGGACCTTCCCCTCGGGGGCTCCGCAGGAGGCAGTCTCAGGGGCCGTGGAAGGTCACATGGACCAAGCTGGGCCTTCTCCGTTTCTTCTCTGAAAATCTGGACTCAGCGGTGGTTAGAATGTTGTTCAAGCTGCAGACACACACACTCAGAGCTCTGGTAGCGACTCTGTGTGGGTGAGCAGATCAAATAATGAGAGCTGTTCTGGAGAGAGAGAGAGAGAGAGAGAGAGAGAGAGAGAGAGAGAGAGAGAGAGGCAGAAAGTGAGAGAGAGGCAGAAAGTGAGAGAGGCAGAAAGTGAGAGAGAGGCAGAAAGTGAGAGAGAGGCAGAAAGTGAGAGAGAGAGAGAGAGAGAGAGAGAGAGAGAGAGAGAGAGAGAGAGAGAAAGAGAGAGAGAGAAGGCCTGGGTGTTTTGGGTAGATAGCGTGGCCTGTGCTGCTAGCTGCTTGTATATCTCTCCTTTCCACAGCTGAGGCCTGGCTGCATTGCCTGTTTTCGAGTTATGAATGTATCATTCCGATGAATTTCTTCACTCCTACTTAAGCTTGCTTGAAGGGTTTATTTGTTTGTTGTATGTTACCAATAAGACCTTATCAGCATCCAGTTTTGTTTTATTAAAAAAAAAACACACATAAACACAAAACCTCAGGATTTAGATGGCCCTGCCGTCATGCCCTCCTTTGTCCTGGCCACACCGCGGCCATTAACGACACCCCGTGAGCAGGCGGATTGTGCCTTGAGAGTGTGGAATATGCGTGTCACTTACAAATAACTGTCCCCGTGGAACGCGGGTGGCATCCGCCTCTCCGGCTCGTCCCAGCTGGGGCGGAGGAGAGCTGCGGGGAGCGCTCCTGCCACGCTGCTCGGGTCCTGAGGTCCGACCTGCACGTGCCGATCCGGGAAGGTGCTTTCTCACTAATGATTTGTTATTAACTTGCCGCACGGGTAGGTTTATAATGGAGAAAACAATGTTAATATAAGGTTTTTGGAGCTACATTTCTGCCTTGATGAGTTGTCATTCCATTAAGCACATCTGAGGCAACATAATTGCTACAAGATTTTACATACTTGCAGATAAATGTGTGAATTTATTTGCGAAATAAATGGGTTTTAATAAATTAGTTCTTGGACTAATTCTATCTTAGAGGTGTTGCCATAATGGGTTTCGAGGTGCCTGCAGGGTGGTGAAGTAGTTTATTGTTGGTAAGGTAACAGACGGATAGGCCTGGGTTTCAATCTGACTCTGTCACTTACTAATGGTCTGACCATGGCTTAAGTATTCCTCAGAGTCTCAATTTTCTCATCTGTGGAATGGGCATAATGTAATACTTAACTTAGAGGGTTGTTTGGGGATTAAATTGGATAATGGGTGTTAAAAACTGGCATCCAATAATTGGTAAGATGATAGCTTCATCTTAAGCTATCCTTTGATTGTTCCTATTCAGGTAAAAAGGAAATTTGCCATCCATGCAAATATTTACAAATTTGTGTGGCTGAAAATGTGGGATTTGGGCTAGACATGGTGGAAGGGACAGGAAGGGGGAGCCGTTGCCCTCCCACCATACCTGTTACAGGTAGCATCCCATAGGGTCAATAGTGGGCACATACAGATGGTCTCAGACTTCAAGTTCATGATAGCTAAGTACATGTTTGGAAAGTGTGAAACCCAGGGCTGGATCTGGCCCACATATTACAGTCATCAATTGGCTGGTTGAGCTGGTTGAAACATTCATATTTTTCGAGTGTTCTATAGGATTCTAATCCCTTTTCTGAAAGTGTCAAATAGGCAGCGATTTTTGAAGGCAGCATGCATGATGAGAACTACGTGGGATTTTAAGTAAAGCCTGAATTCTGGTTATTTTGACTACCTTATAATTTTTTGCCTTTGGACTCATCATTTCACTGTTTGCATATTATAGCTACACTGAGTGGCCAGATTATTATGATCTCTGAACGCATAATAATCTGGCCACTTAGTGTATATATCCTATATAATAAAAGGCTAATATGCAAATTGTCCCCTCGACCAGGAGTTCGACCAGCAGGCAGGCTGGCCAACCGTCCATGTCTTCCCCCCACCCCCCTGCCAGGCTGGCTGGACCCCACCCATGTATGAATTCATGCACTGGGCCTCTAATATATACACTGAGTGGCCAGATTATTATGTGTTCAGAGATCATAATCATCTGGCCTCTCAGTGTATATCTATAAGATGAAGATAACATCACCATGTGACACAATGTATTTTCTTTCATTCCTCATTCATCCATTCACTCATTCAATGAATGAAATGCTAAAAGCGAGGGACCCAGCAGTGAACAAAACAAAGAGATTATATTCTGTGGGGGAAGAGTGAGATCCACATTTCAAAAAAGTAAAACAGAGAGTCTGTCAGGGAGTAAAGCAACTCAGGATTGGAAGCATTGGTGCACAGGGAGGTTACCAGTTTAGAGGCCAGTGGCTAGGCCAGGACTTGCTGAGAAGAAGGTGGCAATTGAATAAGGTGAGGAATCCGCTCCCAACGACATTGAGTGGGAGATGGGAGCATCCAGGCAGGGAGACCAGTAGGACAAAGAACTTGAGTGGGAGTCTGAGGAACCTTGAGAAGACCAGGTGGCTTGTGTGGAGTCCATGAGGTGGAGAGAAGGAAGAGATGAGGCTTGAGGGTGGGCAGGGCAGGCATACGAGGTCTCAGGAACCATTGCAGGACTTGGACTTATACCCTGAGTGCCATGGGGAATCTCTGGAGAATCATGAATCCAGCAACAATACAATGGGATGTAGGCTTATCAGCATTATCTAGCCCTCTGCTGCCCCATGTAGGACTGTGTGTCCCCAGGGATGTGGCTGATGGTACCAAGGGGCTGAATTTTCCTTTTATTTCATTAGAATTAATGCAAATTTAAGCTGAAAAACCATTCCTTGATTCAGTGATTGGAAAACTCTGAAATATGTTTGCAACAACTTAGGTATGCAAATCTACATTTTCAACTGTACATTTTATGAGATCTAAATATAGATCAGGCATTTTAATAAAACTTAACCACCTGAATAGAGATGTGCTGTCATTATAAAAGGCGCTTGGATTTGTAAAATATGGGATGAAAAAATTAAGGTTAAAAAAAAATCTCGAGGGTATTTTAAATATTTATTATATGTTAAAACAATGTTTTGAGTATATAGGGTTTCATAGAATATAGTGGCATTAATGTCACCTGCTTCTTTGTACATTTAAAGAAATGTAGCTACTGGAAAATTGGAAATGACGAGGCTTACATCCTATTTCTTTTAGACAGTGCCAGTTTAGAAAAAGCCTTGTACCACGCTTGACACATATTAATGAAATAATTCATCCATTCATCACCCATGTGTTGGGTACTTTCTGTAGACAGGGTGCTATGCTCATGGAGGGAGACATGCATTGGGTACTTTCTGTAGACAGGGTGCTATGCTCATTGAGGGAGACATGGGTGCTCCCCATCCTCACGGGACTTCTGATGGGGAGACGAGCAGAACAAAACAAGAATAAGCAGCATCGTGGTAAGTGGTGTGGAAGAAAAGACGAGGGTGTGAGAAAGAGCATTCATTGGCTGGTTGAGTTGGGGAAGGATGGTAGGCAGGTAGTCAGGAAAGTCCCTCGGAGGAGGTGAGGAGTTACAGCTGCTGAGGTTGTCATCCAACTGCCACACAGAAGTGCTTTTTAAACCTCCAAGTGCTATCAGAGTGAGTGACTGTCAATACCCGGGTCCTCAGAGGCAAGGCATTTGTTTGGCTGGGATATGGGCCGCTGGAGAACAGAGGCTGCATCTCCTGCAGCATTTTATATGGGGTGTCTGCCCCATCGGGCATCTGCAAGGTGTTGGCACAGATTTGAGACATTGTGGGCTTCCTGGGAGATGAAGGGAAGCACTGAACAGCTTCCAGTGTCATTGCCTCCGTTGAAAGGGAGGATGCAGTGGTGCGAGCAAGAGATGGGATGTCCTCAGGGGTGCCTAAGGGACAGGTGGGGGAATGTGGCCAGCAGACTGCAAGACCAAGGAGGCGGGGAAGATGCCTCAGAGCGAGGAGGTGAATGGTGTGGGAGCTGGGAGGAGGTGGAGAGGAGCAGGGAGGGTGCTCAGGGCAGGAGGCAAGGGACAAACCCAAGTTGGGAGGTGGGACCTGGTGCCCAACAACTAGGGATGTTCCCAGGAAGGAAGGGGCACAGATACTATTCACCCCATCCTTTGTGACCCTAACAGTGGTCTGGCCTTCTGAGTTGTGAGAAGCCACTAAATAAATCGGCTCAGAGAGAAGTGAGACTTAAATCTAGACCCGGTATTGCCAATAAAAATGTACCCTCTAAATTAAAATAGTCAAAGTATTCCAGATTTCGGGAATTTAGGATGGAAATGAAATAAAATAAAATTATATATATGTTACAATAATATTTGAACTTGTTATGTTTCTTTTTACTTAAAAAAAAAAAAAAGGAAGGACTCGCCCTAGCTGGTTTGGCTCAGTGGATAGAGCGTTGGCCTGCGGACTGAAGGGTCCTAGGTTCGATTCCGGTTAAGGGCATGTACCTTGTCTGCGGGCACATCTCCAGTAGGAGGTGTGCAGGAGGCAGCTGATCGATGTTTCTCTCCCATCGATGTTTCTAACTCTATATCCCTCTCCCTTCCTCTCTTTAAAAAACCAATAAAATATACTTAAAAAAAGGAAGGACTAGAAAATTAAAGATGACAAGCATGGCTGGCATTTGATTTCTCCTGAGGGCTCCTGTTCATGTTGCTGTTCCTGCCCAGCCCAGCCTGCCTCTCTGAGAAGGTCTTCGGTGGGGCGGGGACCGAAGGTCCAGGCTCCCAGAAGCCCCTGTAACTTGCTACCAGGAGACAAAAGGTATTGCAGTCACAGCCTCAGAGCCTGGCAGGGCGGCTCCAGCTCTCTCCGTGGAAGGGAGGAAATGGCTCTGTGGTTGGATGTGCTCCCTGTCTTTCCACCGGGAGTGTCCCGTGTCACTCTGGTGAAGCAGGAGCTCTGCTCCTCCTTTTGTAAATCCCATGGCTGGGAAATGCAACATCCTGCCTCAAGTCACACGGCGTGGCCAGGACTCCAGCCAAATTGTGGGCACTTCCTCGCCCCCTGTGCAGTCAGGGAGCCCTTGACAACGGGCTGAAAGGGACCTCGCCCAGTAGGGCAGCACCGTCCCAGTCTCGCAGATGGGAAACTGAGACCCAGAGAGACAGGCTCTCCGAGGGTCCTGCTGTGGACTCTCTTCATCCTCAGCAGCGCCTTCTGGGTGGAGAGGAAGGCAGTCTGTGTCCCTTGGGGGCGGGGTGAGGAAGGGGCCACTCTTCTCCCCGCCCACTCATGGGGAACAAAGCCATCCAAGAAGTGCTGTTAGGTCATGGTGGCCTGGTGGGGAGTGAGCTTCTCATCCCCACATCCATCGCTCGCCCCCATCCCACCCCCAACCCCCTGGCCCTCCCTCCCGATCAGTGGTAACTGCAGAGGCCAGAGCAGCAGGTCCTGCTTTCTCCCTCCAGGGAGGCCTCAGCTACAGGCTTCACAGGTGGCCGGGGTGCAGGCTGGGAGGGGACAGCTCTAGCTCTGGGTGACACTGGGGAGCACCACCACTGCTGATCACACCCAGGGTTCAGGGCTGCGAGCCAGGCGGGAGGAGACAGGCTCCCCCAGAGACAGGACCTCCCACGGGCTGTTTACAAGCCCGCCTCCCTGCCATCTGTCACGCGTCACTTTGATGCCTCCCAGGCCAGGGTGCTGAGGCAGAACGGCGAGCCTGTGATGGGTCTGAGAAGCGACAGGCCCAGTGAGGCCCAGGCCCAGGCCTCTCTGCACCCACAATCCTGGAGCCCAGGGCTTGGAGAAGGTGCCGGGCTCCCCAGCTCTGCCGTCTCCAGTCCGGGGGATGGAACGGTCCTCAGTGTGGCAGCAGTTAGGGTGCTGTTCCTGTTCACCCCAGGGTCCCCTGTGGTCATCGCTCTCTGTTGATTGACAGCATGACACATCTCTGAAAATTACAAAATGACATCCTTTTGTCTGGAAAGAAACAGGCTGAGAGGTTAGGAACAGGCAATGTCTTTGGGCACCTGGGTCTGTGGATGATTTTTCTATCTCTAATTTCCTTTTCTTTATTCTGTACATGTTCTTCCCCAAGCCTATACTACTTTATAATCATAATATTTGGACCAGGGTTGCGGGTGTCTTCCTGTCCAGAAAGCAAGAGATGACATTCAAGGAGCAGATGATCCCCTTGGAAGGGAGACCGGTGGTTCTGAATCTACCCAGACCCACCCACGTCCCCAAAGTCTTCACCCTCCTCCTGGCTCCCCCCTCCTCCATCTCCTGGAGGAGGTCAGTCCACAAGAAGAAAGGCTAAACATCTCTGGCAGGAATACGAAAAGGGGCGGGGCCAGGGAACGGATGCACTAAACGGGCCATGTTTTGACGCCACCGACGTGGATTGTCCGCTGAGCACAGAGCATTCTCCCAACCCCGTGGCTGACGGTGTGCGCAAGGCCCAGAGGCCGGTCACGTTCTCTCAGAATTAACATTCAGCGAGAGGCGCCTTTCCTTGCAGTCTCCGGCCTTTGTGTGGCAGACACAATCCTGTGGCGACAAATGCAGGAGGATTGAATTTTGTTTTCCCCGTAGGGGTTGCATCTAGCAGCAAACAAATGTAATTTGTTATCACCCGTGAAAATAAGCCTAATGCCTGACCCTGAACTTGAAATTGCATAACTGCAGCACAATGCCTTGTGATTGCATTGCACGTTTGTTCCCCCCCCCCCCCCTTTCTCTTCTTTTGGTTAAACCTCCATTTATCTGTTACGATCATAGCGTATTAGAGGCCACTTCAGAGCACACAAGAACGAGAGAGTGCTCACTTAGTGCGTGGCTACTAGCAGCCTCAGGCTCTAAGACAGACACCCTGAAGCCTTTAGCATTTGTCTCCTCCCAACCTAGACTCTCGGATGTCTCTTCCTCCAATGCATTTTTTATTTCATTATTGTTTTGGTACATCCTCACCCGAGGATATTTTTAACTTGATTTTTTTTTTTTGGAGAGTGAAAGAGAGGGGGAGAGACACAGAGAGAGACACACATCCATTGGTTGCTTTCTGCACGTGCCCCATCCAGATCCAGGGATCGAACCTGCAACTGAGGTACGTGCCCTTGACCGGAATTGGACCTGGGACCCTTCAGTCCGAGGGCTGATGCTCTATCTACTGAGCCAAACCGGGCAGGGCCCAATCCATTTTCTAAGTACACAGCCTATGTGTCTATTCAGAGAATGGGGGTTTTGTCCAGTGTGTGGGGGCACAGTAATGAAAACAGATGATCATTGGGACACTTTCTATGTGCCTGGTGCTTTCTGTATATTACATCTAACCCTTGCATCATCCGAGGAAGGGAGATATTACCCCATTTAACTGATTGTGAAACAGCGTCTTCCAGAGGATGGCGGATTGGATGGAGGGATGGGAGAAAGAGAGAGATAAGCACAAATCTCTGGAATTGATCTGAGACTACGGTGGATGGTGTTGCCCTCGGGAACTGGAAGCTTGGGGCACAGTGGAGCTTACTGTGGGGTGAAGGTCCAAGGGTTGGCTAGTAATAATTTACTTGGAGGCTTATTTGAAGGCCAAGTGGAAGTCTCTATGCCAGAACTGATGAATATGAGGGTTCAGAGTAGAGATGAACCTTTGGGCTCAACTTGGAATCCACTCACTTAAGTTACTCCCGCAATATCTGTGTCTGGTCTTTGGGAGTGCAAAGGCCTGCTCCCCCTCTGTCCTTTGAAATTGAGAGGCTGGGGCATGGAAGGTGGTGAAAATCAGAGCCAGTCACCCATGCTGGAGGCTTTAGGCTGGGAAATAACTATGGATTTTATAACTTAGTAAGAGGCTAATTCCTCAAAGCAACACACAACGTCCATGCCTCATTTTGGCCACCTAAATGCAATGGAAGGTTGGCGTGGGA
This sequence comes from Antrozous pallidus, assembly GCA_027563665.1. Classification (NCBI taxonomy): domain Eukaryota; kingdom Metazoa; phylum Chordata; class Mammalia; order Chiroptera; family Vespertilionidae; genus Antrozous; species Antrozous pallidus. The sequence goes on from CM050525.1 coordinate 47,460,933, forward strand.
ACTCACACATGAAAGAAGGTCTCTCTTCTTTGCCTTAAATCAGAACTTTATAGGAATCGCCATTGCATTGCACCACCTAGGACTCTCTGATTGTTCTCGGGGTTCTTGCAGATGTTCTTGCTCTTCTGCCCATAGGCTGCAATGCTGGCATTTGGTGCTCAGAACACCCTTTCATCTTTCCTTTGACTCCTGTCCAGATCAGCTTAAGTCAGGAGACATTTACGAAATACAGAAATCATGCACTTGGCCGGGGAGTGTGGGGGGGGGGGAGCATTCCTCAGCCCAGCCTGCACCCTCTCACAGTCTGGGAGACTTTAAGGGATCTCTGACTAATGGCTTAAGCTCTGCCACTACCATTTTGCTCGCTAGCCCTGAGCCTGGCTCCTGGCTGAGTGGTGGTCACCCTGTGGGAGCACACTGACCACCAGGGGGCCACTCCTGCATTGAGCGTCTGCCCCCTAGTGGTTAGTACGCATCATAGTGACTGGTAGTTCTGCTATTCAGTCAATTTGCATATTACCCTTTTATTATATAGGATGTTGTCTTGACCAGTTTGGCTCGGTGGATAGAGCATTGGGCTGTATACTGAAAGGTCCCAGGTTTGAGGGCATGTACTTGGTTGCAAGCTCCATCTCCAGTAGGGGGCATGCAGGAGGCAGCTGATTGATGTTTCTCTTTCATCGTTTTTAACTCTCTATCTCTCTCCCTTCCTCTCTGTAAAAAATCAGTACAAATATAATTTAAAAACATATATATGCATCCAGCTTGCTGGAGAGAAACAGGAGTGCATTCATTACTTCCTAAAATGAAGATCAAGATGCATGATCTGGCCTGACCAGTGTGGCTCTGTGGTTGAGTTCAATTCCTGGTCAGGGCACATGCCCGAGTTGCAGGCTCGATCCTCAGTAGGGGGTGTGCAGGAGGCAGCTGATCCACGATTCTCTCTCATCATTAATGTTTCTGTCTCTCTTTTCCTTCTCCCTTCTTCTCTGAAATCAATTACAATATAATTTTTAAAGAAAGAGACATGATCTGTCCAAGAAACTGGAGCGGGGGGTGATTTGGGGAGGTGATTTTCTTTACATTAAGGTATCCCTCTGAAGAGTCAAAGAGAGCTACCTTAAGCCACTTGTAGCGAGACATTTAAGGAAACCAACTCCATCATGAGCCTGTCATTCTCCGGCAAGAAGTGTGGATTGGGGTTATATCTGCAGTTTCTGGTTCTTGTGGGTGGAGGTTGTGGCCCATGACAATAACAATGACTTACTCTTAGGGGAGAGGTAAGATGTCCACCTGTGAGACGTTGTAGGAAAAATTGAATGCCCCACTTGATCCAGACACATTTACTTTTTTATTAGAAAGTCAAATCACTTGTATGGAACTCTACACCAGGCACTTTACTATTTCACTTGTGGCTTTTAGGAATTGGAAGTGGCTTATGCTTGTCTGCTTATCTGATTTTTATTTGCGACCCCAGTGTACTCAGATATCATCCCCCCTTCCCACAGGGTGAGACCATGGAACTTGCAGCAGGGAAAGCTTGGCCCAAGTTCAAGTCATGCCATTTTCTGCCTGTGTAACTTAAACTGTCTTTTTACTCTTCAGATGTAACATGATAATAACCATAATTAGGAATCCCCTAGGAGAGTGGTCGGCAAACTGCGGCTCATGTGCCACATGCAGCTTGTGAGCCACTCTTTGCCACTCTGTTGACTAATGAGTTTGCCAACCAATGGTCCTAGACTCTTAATTCCAGTAATTACAGACTGTTGTTGTTCCTTGTGATTAAACCCCTATCTAGTGATCTGCAATCTCAGTAGCCAACAGTTTGCCAACCACTGACTGCCCTAGGAAATGAGTGAAATCATGAAATAATGCTTGTGAAATTGACTAGCCAATGCTGGACACTAGGCAGTCACCCAGTAAATACTGTTTATAAAACGTGGTTTTTCATCAGTGTTCATGCAGTTTTCTGTGACCTCAGACCCAGAGCAACCAATGGGCCAACTTCCAGGCACTGTGGCTCCTGAGGGGCTTTGAGATCCCGGAGGCTCACAGAGCTATGTGAGGATGTTACCACTGGCTGAGTCCTGGGAGCCAGCTAAGCTTGGAAGCTCTTGCTGCATGGATGGCCTTCTGTCAATTGGAACAGAAATCACTTGACTTTTCACTAACTAGAAAGAACCATGGAGGCGATCCACTCCATCCTGCTCCTTATCTGTGTGTATTAGTTTCCCGTTGCTGCTGTAACAACTTACCACAGACCTAGTGGCTTACAACAGCACTGGTTGATTATCTAACAGGTCTGTAGGTGATAAGCTCAGCATGATCTCACTGGGCTAAAATCAAGCTGTTGGCAGATCTGTGTTCCTTCTAGAGGCTCGAGGGGAGAACTCGTGTCCTTGCCTTGTTCTATCTCTAGAGGTGCCCGCCATCCTTTCACTCACGCTGCCTCCCTCCTTCTTAAATGCCAGCAACTTTGGGCCAAGCCCTCAAACTGCTGTCAACTATCTGCTTTTCTTTCTTTCTTCTTCTTCCTTCTTCTTCCTTCTTCTTCTTCCTTCCTTCTTCTTCCTTCTTCCTTCTTCTTCTTCTTCTTCTTCTCTTCTTCTCCTTCTCTCTCTCTCTCTCTCTCTCTCTCTCTCTCTCTCTCTCTCTCTCTCTTTCCATCTTAAAATATATTTTATTGATTTTTCACAGAGAGGAATAGAGAGCTAGAAACATCAATGAGAGAGAAACATCGATCAGCTGCCTCCTGCACACCTCCTACTGGGGATGTGTCCACAACCAAGGTACGTGGATTTGACCGGAATTGAAACTGGGACCCTTCAGTCCGCATGCCAACGCTCTATTCACTGAGCCAAACCAGTTTCAGCTCTGCTTCTCTTCCTTATTCTGTTGTGATTACTGTACAGAGGACCCACCCACCCCGATAATCCAGGATGATTTCTCAATTTCAAAGAGTCATAACCACACCTGCAAAGTCTCTGTAGATGTGCAAGATGACATACTCACAGGTTTCTAGGATTAGGATGTGGACATCTCTGGGAGATGTTATTATTATCATTCGGCCAACAGGTGTGGACACAGGATCAGAGAGGGCAAGGATTTGACCAAGATCACACAGCAGCCAGTGGACATGTTGAGACATGTTGCTTGGCTCAAGTATGGGGTATGAGGTGGTAGAGGCAGGGAGGAGGGAATCGGCATTTTGTTAGGCAATTTCACAAGCATTAGGTGATCATTTTACTCATTTCTCATTGGGATGACTAAGATTATTACCCTCATATTCCATCTGAAGACAATGCCGAACCACTCAGCATCCTCTCCCTGGCCTGTACCTCACTCATTTCCAGAACACAAGGTTCCAGAGTTTTGTCTGCAAGTCAGAGATAATGAAAGGAGTAGAAGAAAATGAGTGATGAAATCAGGGAAAACAAACCCCCATTACATCCAGCTGCTCTGTTGATGGGTGGAAGCCCAGCTTCTCTGGTGTCCCATTGGTGGAGAGAATCAGGTACATGTGACTCAGACTGAGCGCCAGGGACCCGCTGGAGGTCATGGAGCTGGTGGGGAAGTTAGACACCCAGGGTTACAGCTATGAAATGTCAGATCCATTGGCTTCGCAGGCTCCTCCTCCCCCTGAGTCTGCCTACCCTGCACATGTGCAGTCAGCTGGGCAGACAGACTGGTGCTGTGGTGTGAGTGCTGTCCTCTCCTCAGCTCACTCACCTCCGGCTCTCTCCCTGCCCGGGTTGAAATCTCCACCTGAATGTGGTTTATGTTACTTAAATCCAAGCTTTTCCTCTTATAAATGTGGACCTTTGAGGCTGATTCCTACCCTGCCTGATGACCTCGGCTTCCTCTATTCTAAAATGACGTTGATGGTAACTACCTTGTACTGTTAATGTCAGAAAGAATGCCACGAGAATTAAGTTAAACAGGGAATCGCAGGGCTAGGCTGACATGATATCTGTTCTGCAGGCCTATCAAAGCAGCTAGGAATCGAGTGATGCGGAGGCAGACTGGAGGGAGCCCAGGCTCATGCTGCTGCCTGGGCACAGGTCTGTGCACCTGCCCAGGATGGCCCCTGTGCACAAGGAGGCCGCATTCATTTGTACTACAATCTCAGTCCATTGAAAAATGCCCTGTGGGTCCTCAGGGCAGCAAAGCTAGTTCAGAGGGCCTTTTGGAAAAAAAAGCAGGGCCCGGGCACTGTGATGCACAAAGCTGGATAGCGTACCCTTCTCTGCAGATGCTAATGCATCTCAGCATCTCGGCCTCTGAAGTCCTATCACTACAAAGAACACGTGGCTGACCCTTTTTCGGTGACATTTCCTCTTAGAGACATTCTATGGGACCATCTGGCAGGACACCGGTGTTCTGAGAATCTCCTGGCATCGTTTGGGGACACCGGGCCAAGTGTGCCACTGATCACAGCCTCCTCACTGGGCAACAGGTGCCTTTTCATGCAGAGGGACAGCCAGCCTTTTTATGTGAAAGCCAAGGCAACTCCTCTTAGGGAATGCTGAGCTAGGCCCAACCGTACACCAGAGTCGCCCTTCCCCAGCAGATGAAAACAGCACGCGCTGCATGAGAACAGAAGCCTCTGTCTCCACCCCTCGGGCCGGCTCTCCTGACCAGTTTTTTTCTGCCAGGGTGGTAAAGATCCCATTTGCCTGGGCTGTGCCCATTGCCTCAGCAGCTCCTTGGCCCCCTGAGCCTTCATGTCCTGGCCTTCTCTGCCTCTAGGTTTTGGGGTGCCCTTCCTCATTGCTGGCCATTCAAGGGCACAGATGTTGGAGCTCCTCACTTCCAAGCTGACCTTGGAGATAGCATCTCCTTCAGCCCTTCTTCTCCCCCAGCTGCTGCCCTTCATCCACGGAATGCATGCTGATTTTCTCGCTCCATCCAATTGGCACAGGCTCCCCATTTATTGCTCAATCCTCTGGGTGAGTGAGCTTGGTCAGTTGATGCCCATAGCTGCCCTGGTGCATTGCTTAACCCCCAAAACTTAAATATTGCATTTGCCCATTTCGCCCTGCAGACCATAGTCAGATGCCTCCTGCTTCCTGAGGTCTGCCCTCCTTCCTGCTGTCTCCTGCTGACCTTCTCACTGTCTCTGTGGTCTACTCCCTTTGGTCACAATCTATATGCATGATTTCTCTTTCCTACCAGGCCAACAAGTTCTCAGGAGAAGACATTCTTATTCTGAGTGTGTGTTGAAGACCAACCATATCCCAGGCACTTTATGAAATACTAGTGGCCTGGTGCACGGAATTTGTGTACTGGGGGTGGGTGGTCCCTCAGCATAACCTGCCCCCTCTCACATACTGGGAGCCCTTAGGGGATGTGCAACTGCTGGCTCACCCCCAGCCTGCCCAAGGCCTAAAGCCTCTGGTGAGGCTTTAGGCCTTGGGCACTCAGCCATCTCCTTGCTCAGCTCAGCTGCCTGTGTCTACCCAGTCCCAGGGGCTGGGCGCTCACCGGTGCTCCAGCTGCTTCTGCACTCGCCACGCCCCATCCCCCTCTGCGCCCTGTGCCCCGTCCCCCTTCTCGCCCCACACCCCGGCTGCTTCCACACTCGGACAGCCAGGGTGTCTCAAGTGCTCCCGCACTCGCCACGCCCTGCCCCCCTGGCCGCCTCCACACTCTTGATTGGCTGGTAGTGTAGCGGAGGTACAGTCAATTTGCATGTTACTTTTATTAGATAGGAAGTGCTTTGTCCTCTAATCATGCTACAGAGGGCAGGGGGGTTGGGAGGGGAAGGGTGAAATCATTGTCTTCATTTTATTAACGAAGATACTAGGGTGGGTGTATGAAGGGACTTACCCAAGTGATGTGATGCTCCAGAGATGCATCCAGAGTTCGACACCTTGACCTAACTGCAAGCTTCAGATCACCACTTCACCTTTTCTTTTCAAATAGAACTTTGTCCCAGATTCCATCGCCAGGTTTCCAAATTCCATTCCTTTGCAGTGAGAGCAAGTCAGCTTCATCTCCCATTTCAATATCATGATCGGTTTCGTTGAAATGGCTGTAGATGCAGAAGTTGAATAATGACAACCCAGAGACATCTTGGCAGACTTCCTAGATTGGAAGGCTATCCTTTGAATGTTGGTTTCTCACGATGCTAATTGGTACCTGTGCAGCCAACCTGCTCGGCTGTGATTTTTCTGATTAGAGGAAATTTCCAATCAGTAGTCTTTGTGACCTGGGAGGTAAGACAGGACTTTACTGAGGAGGAGGATGCTGACAATGCTAAAGTGACTCTCCAGGTGAACCAGGGTTTGCAGAGCCCCCCCTCAGCACAGCAGAGATGAGGACCAGAGCCTGGTCCTCGGGCCATGCTGTCCTGGCAGGACATGAACAGATGTGAATTACACATCACGCCTGGGAGGCAGAGTCTTGGGAAGGGCTGCACAAAGCTCCGTGGGCTTTTAGGGCAGCTGGAGCTGGGCATCGCTGGGCCTGTAGGGAGGCCCTGGTATGTCCATCTCATCACGCAAGAGGCAGTGGAAACGTGTGGGGGTGCTCAGCCTGGGGTATTGGGGTAGGCCCAGGGGAAACAGTGTGAATTACTGAAGGGATGCTCAGATAGAGGGAGGGAGAGCTCTCAGATAGAGGGTAACTTCCTAGCTCCCAAGGTGGGTCTGCAATTCCCAAATCCAGGACTCTAATGACATTGGCTGATTCTCTAACCAACATGAAAAGACACTTATTGTAAGGATATGCCTTTTATTTTAAAATATATTCCATTGATTTCATAGAGAAAAGGAGAGGGAGATAGAAACATTAATGTTGAAAGAGAATCATTGATCGGATGCCTCCTGCACACCCCATATTGGGGATCGAGCCTGCAGCCTGGGCATGTGCTCTGAATGGGATCGAACCAGTGACCTCCTGGTGCATGGGTCGGTGCTCAACCACTGAGCCACACTAGTCAGGCATGGTTCGTACTTTTACAACTAGTCATTTTAAGGCAGAGCTGAGCACATATCTGGGTCCCAGCTGGAAAGGTATGCAGAGGGCACCAGGAGACTCTGGTGGGTGATTCAGAGACTGTTCACAACCATCATGTGTGGACCAACCCCTCGGGGACAGGCCTGCCCTGAGCAGCGCCATGCTCCTGCACATCAGTAAGCCCGTGGTGTGTCTGAGATGAGAGCTGAGAGGGATAGCAGGTGGACACCAATGAAGATAATCCTGCTATTCTCTATCTCCTCCTTCTAACAAGTTAGGAAACTGAGGCCCAAAGCAGTTAAGGGACTGACTGAAAAGCAGAAAGCTGGGATGCATTTTTGCTGCTAAGGCCCTGCTGGGGTTCAAGTTCAATTCTGCCTGACTCAGAGCCCTGCTTTCCCTGCAGAACCTGTAGCTTCACCCCACTGGCCCCGAACAGAGCATGGGCCCATGCAGAGCGCAGGCCCGATCATCCTGGCAACACCATTGTCTGCATTTTCCTAGGTCATTACCGCACTGGTGCGTTCTGTTATAATATTCTTCCTCCTTCTTTTGTTCAGAGCTGTTAACTTTGCTTCATTATTATTTCATTGGGCTGAGCTTTACTGAAACACAACCTTTAATTTGTTTATTTCACATTCGTGGTCTGCACTTGCTGATAGGGTAGGACTGATTGATTAATTAATTAATTGCAGCCTGCCACTGGCCCAGGCTGGCTCATGGCAATATTTCAGACTCTGCAGGACACTCAGGTGAGTGGTGATGGAGACGAGTCATGGAGCCCTGGCCTGAGCACAAGGCAGGGGTCGGGGGTAGCTGCCCCCCCACCGCAGCCTCAGCCTCGGCCACCAGGAATCCAGATATACTTTGTTCCCATGTGCAACACTTCTGGTTGTATTCTGGGGGCATGGGGTAGGCTTTGGTATCATTGTCTTTCTTCCACACTGGTCCAGAAATCCCAGAGTAAGGGTTCCAAATGAGGGGGCGTGTCTGAAATGTCCTAGTCACAATGGGTTTGATTGGGAGAGGCAGAAGCTCCAAGATGCTCTATCTATCCATCTCGGCAGCCAGTCAAAATATATATATACTGAGTGGCCAGATTATGATGATCCTGAATGTATAATAATCTGGATAGTACCTCTCCTTTGATTTTTGATATCAAAGGTACTGTAAATTGTGCACCTGATAAGATTTCCCCTTTGCACTGGCTGATAGAAAGCTCAGGGCAAATAGGTGGTTGATCTCCAGCAAAAGTCTAGAATACTTTTGGTACACATTTGATATACAAATACACTGAGTGGCCAGATTATTATGCGTTCAGAGGTCATAATAATCTGGCCACTCCATGTAGAGTGAAATCTATCTATCTATCTATCTATCTATCTATCTATCTATCATCTATCTATCTATCTTGATTTCAAAGAGAGGAAGGGAGAGGGAGAAAGAGATAGAAAAATCAATGATGAGAGAGAATCATTGGTGCGCTGCCCCTTGCATGCCCCCTGTTGGGGATCGAGCCTGTAACCCAGGCGTGGGCCCTGACAGGGAATTGAACTGTGACCTCCTGGTTCACAGGTCGATGCTCAGCCACTGAGTCACAATGGCCGGGCTCAGCAGCCAATCTTGGCCAATCGAGTATTCCTTGGCTAGAATTAAGGCACTTCCTCCTGTTTGAGACCAAGGCTCTGCCTCCCTCCAGGATTTGGATCTAAAAGGATAACAATGGCCTTTCTCATTCTACAGCTTTGTGTTGGCACTAGACCATGGCCCCAGGATTCAGGGCTTGACCACCAGGTGGCCCACTAGGGGTCGCTGCTCGTATCACTATGATAGTGACCATTTGCATTCATTCCTGAATTCGTACATGTTTATGAAAATGCCTGTGATTGCCAGACTGTATTCTGGACACCGGGGCATGGATGTGGCCCCTGCCTTCAGGAGGCATCTCATTTCCCTGGCTCACTGCTGGACTCTGACTCCCTCTGCAGTCTCTTGCATTGCCCGGCCAGCCCTGGTGGGTCTTTTCTTTCATGTTGGTTAAAATGCCTCCTTTGAATTCTACCCTGGTCTGCTATTGAACTTTATTGAAAGCAGAAGCTCCAGCAGGTGACGTGACTTCGGCAAAACCAGGAGCTGTCAGGGTTGGTGCTTGAACCCAGGGACTGACCTTGAAGTCCAGGGTCCCGTAGACCCAACTTGGCCGCCTGAGTTCCAGCCATCCCTGCTTTGGTCTGATCTGCTGCTGGTGCAATGGCTGTGAACTAGTGTGCTTGGGGGGGGGGGGGGGGGGCAGGGGCATTTCTCCCAGGCTTCGGAGAAAGGACAGCTCTTCTGAAATTGTGCTTAGTGACCCTCTAATTACCTTTGCCTGGGAAGGAGGAAAATGCTGAATGAGACAGATTTTCCAGGGCATAGGCCCCTCCTTGGACCCGGCCCCAGCTGCTCAGCATGTCCTGTCTGGTTACCGTGGTCGGCAAACTATGGCTCGTGAGCCACATTCGGCTCTTTGGCCCCTTGAGTGTGGCTCTTCCACAAAATACCATGATTGGGGCAAGTCTATTTTGAAGAAGTGGCGTTAGAAGAAGTTTCAGTTTAAAAAATTTGGCTCTCAAAAGAAATTTCAATCGTTGTACTGTTGTTATTTGGCTCTGTTGACTAATGGGTTTGCCGACCACTGGGTTAGTTTCAAATGAAGCCCTGCCCTGGAGGGGCTCTGGCTTCTCCCAGTGGCCTGGGTTGTGGATGGACACAGTGCCCATAACTCCATAATAATTACTTATTGAAGAAGGAACCAAATGGAATGAACTGTATTCAGTCGCTGGTTTTGTCTCTTGCTTCCTGGGGGGCCTGGAAGCAAGGCCCATGACTTTCTCCAGTCTGAGATGTGTCAGGTATAAAATGGGATTTACAGTACGCAGGGTTGTCATGGAGATGGAATGAAACAGTATTTACAAGTCCAGTTTACTTCCTGGCAGGCAGTAGGTGCTAAGTGCCTCTTGCCAAAGTCAGGTTCAGATAGAGCTGGACAAAGCCTTTCAGGTTAGCTTTGTGCTCACCAGTCATAGGCATCTTAACCTCTTTATTCAGCTCTCCTGGAACGATGAAATACAGATGCAAACAGATGTTCCTTTCCCTTCCCCTCCACCCCCCCAGCAACTCTGGAAATATGTGCCTTGTTTCACTCAGTCTCCTCATCCACACAGTGGGGATACGCTTTTATCTAGAGAGCTCCAAAGGCCACTGGCAGCCCTCGCCCACCTCTCAGGACCCTGGAAAGAATGAGCAAGGTTTGTGTCCAGTGCGCTGGGCAGAGGAGGATGGCAGGGGGATTAACTGTAATTACCTGTTTATCTCTGGGGTTTGACCTAGAAGAACACTGTTCTGCTCAAACAATAGTGTTTAGCAGCGCTCAGCCAGGCATGAAGCCTCCATCTGCTCCTTGGTAGAGCCTGGAGATGGGGTGGGGGAGGCATCGTCCTCTCAGCCTCCCAGCATGCTTTGTGTTGTTGTTACCTTGACTAGTGCACCTTATGGAAATGTCTGTGTTGGCTCAAGGAGCAACTAATTTATCTTCTGCTCTTTTTTATTGAAGAGTAGGGAGGCATTTATTGGAAAGCATTCCTGGACAGGGACATGGAAAGTCCTAAGAAAATGTTGAGGGTCATTTTATCATTGAAGTATTGGAGAAAAGGTCGCTGGTTAGCTTTGAGGCTGCTGTGCTAAGGTGTAATAGTAAAAGAAAAATATTTGTTAAGTAGGGACTACTCAAAGCATGAAAACCTTTTTTGTTGTTGTTGTTGTTTAATTTTCAACCAAGGGTATTTTTTTTTCATTGATGTTAGGAGTAGAAGGGAGGGAAGAGACACAGAGAGAGAAACATCATCAATTGTGTCTCTCCCACATGCCCCCGACCCAGGCCAGGCATTGGGCCTGTAACAGAGGTACGTGTCCGTGATCAAATTTGAACTTGAGACCCTTCAGCTCATGGGCCAGCGCTCTAACCACTGACCCAAATCAGCTAGGGAACATCAATTTTTTTTAAAGCAAATATTTAGAGATAGTCAACAGTGGGAATGATACTATGGTGGGAGCAGAGATAGTTGTGGGTAGCTGAAGGAGCCCTTGGTCAAGGGAAAGAGACCCATGATGGACATACAGAGATACCAGCTCACATGGAATGGCTGTCCCAGACCAAGTAAGGACAGGAGACTAAACAGACTACTTAGGGGGTTGGGGAGTAGGAGGTTGCTTTCTGGAGGCAGCATGAATTCTGATAGAAAGAAATATTCAGGTAGGAACACGAAGCTCACGAAGAGGTTGTTCTGGCATGAAGAGGCTGTTCTAGACCCATGGTCGGCAAACTGTGGCTCGCAAGCCACATGTGGCTCTTTGAGTGTGACTCTTCCACAAAATATCATGGCCTGGGTGAGCCTATTTTGAAGAAGTGGCGTTAGAGGAAGTTAAAAAATTTGGCTCTCAAAAGAAATTTCAATCATTGTACTGCTGATATTTGGCTCTGTTGACTAATGGGTTTGCCGATCACTGGTGGGTATGAAGTCAGACTTGCTCAGGGCTAGGCTGGGTAGAAGGCCCCATGTTCCAGTTTCTTCTCTGTCATTTAATAGCTGGGCCACCAAGGATAGTTGTCCTCCCTCTCTGGGCATCAGTGTCCTACTTTCCAAATGGAATCTCACGTCTCATTACAGACAGGAGTGTGGGGGAGAATATAAAGAGACCGACCCTGGCTCAACAAATACAGTTCCCCTTCTTCTCTCCTTCCCCATTTCCTGCACATCAATTCCATGTGGTCAGTGGCCACTGGATATGCAATGAGGAAAGCCCTGTGACCCACAGGTGATCACTGGATTTGACTGCCTCGTGTCACCTGCACCCTTACCTCAGAGAACTGAGTGGCAGTATGTTAGTGGGTGACAGCATGAGATTCTCTGACCACAGCTGTACCCCAAACTCCATGCCAGGAAAATGAGCCAAATAGGCCTTGTCTTCCTGTGACCCATAATCTGAGGTCTGGAATCCTGCCATGGAATGGGCTACATGCTGCAGCTGCTCCTCTTGCCAAAATGTTCCTATAAATGATGAGGAAGCTTCCGTAGATGCCTACTGCGGTAGGCAGAACAATGGTCCTCAAAGTGGTCCCTGTCCTAATCCTCGGGAACTGTGAATGGTTACGTCACAGGGCAAAAGGGAATTAAAGTTGCATTTGGAATTAGGGTTGATAGTCAGTGTCCCTAAAATAGGGAGATCACCTTGGATTATCTAAGTGGGCCAAAGGAATCCCACAGGTCCTCAACAGAAGAAGACAGGATAGAGGCAGCAGTGTGGCAGCATGAGTAGGAGGCAACCACCATTGCTGGCTTTGAAGATGGAGGAAGGGAGCCCTGAGCCAGGAAATGTGGGCAGCATCTAGAAGCTGGAAAGAACAAGAAAACAGATTTTCCCCTGGAGCTTCCAGGAAGGAACAGAGTCCTGCTGACATATTGACTTTGGCCCAGCGAGGACCCACCTTGGACTTCTATTCTATAGAAATGAATGATGATAAATCTATATTGTTGAAGCTACCAAATTTGTGGTAATTTATTAGAACAACAATAGCAATAACCCTCCACCTCTAATTCTCTTTCTTGACTTCCATCAGGCCCTGTCATTCATGTATTCACTTACTCACTCACTCACTCACTCACTCACTCATTCATTTACCCTTCCTTCCTTCCTTCCTTCCTTCCTTCCTTCCTTCCTTCCTTCCTTCCTTCCTTTCTTCTTTCTTTCCTTCCTCCCACCATTCATTCACTACTCACTCATGCCTACAGACAGGGTATCTCCCAAAATGTATACACACTTAAAAAAAAAATATATATATATATATATATAATTGATTTTTTTACAGAGAGGAAGGGAAAGGGATAGGAGGTCAGAAACATCAATGAGAGAGAAAAATCAAATAGCTGCTTCCTGCACCCCCCCCCATGGGGATGTGCCCACAAACAAGGTACATGCCCCCGACCGGAATCAAACTTGGGACCTTTCAGTCCACAGACTGATGCTCTATCCACTGAGCCAAACCGGTTTCAGTTGTATACACACTTTGAATAATTATTAATTCCAGTGGGTTAAATCTGAAAAGAAAGAACCATCAATAAAAGTGTGTATACATTTTGGGGGGACACCCTATATATTTACTCATATGTTCCTATAGTTTAGGCTCCTGATTTGTAAATAGAAGTTCTGGTAGAAAATATTATATAAGATCTCCTTGAGGATTAAATTCAATAAGACAGATATAGGACAGAGCACGTGACAGGCACAGCACAAGCACTCAAAATGCAAGCTGTCTCTAGTATTATTTTCCCTGCAGTTCAGTCAGAAAACTTCTTGGGCACCAGGCTTGGGCCAGCTCCACCTGAACTTGGTTCATTGCTCCTGGGTGGGAGAAGGGGGTGGGTAATTACTGAAGGGGCTTTGGGGACAGCCCCTCTCGGTATCTCTGCCTGTCTTATTGGCCACCTCTACCTGCAAGGCTGCCTAGTAGCTTCATCTTTCAGTGGGACTCCTGGCCGACCTTGAATAAAATCAGGGTCTGTTATTAGGGAGAAAAACAGAGGTTGGATGTTAGTGGGAAATTGCCCAAAGTTGGTTAAGGCTTTGGAAACAAAGAAAGGAAGACAGAAAAGAAAATATTTTGGGAAGTACCCTATGTTTCATGTCTTTTATGTGTGTGTCATTTCGTTTCACCACACAACCACCCTACAAGGTCAATAGACTTATCCCCATTTCAATCCAATGAAATAGAGACCCAAGATCAATCATATTGCTATTAGGAGGCAGAGGCCAAGTTGAATCACTGGACCCTGGATTCCAAGTCCATCCTCCATGCCTCTGGGCCCTGGATTCCAAGTCCATCCTCCATGCCTCGTCTTCACTGTGGGGGTTGCAGACACACTCAGCAGGTTGAACACCCACTTCTCCTAGAGCTGTACTCTCTGGCTTGACTGCAAAATGCAGTGTATCACCCAGCAGGACACAGACTGCTATTCTCCGGTCTTTCCAGCTCCTGTCAGTGCATGGAAAGTGTTGCCTTCAGACCCTAACACCATCCAGGGACCTAAATAAGAGCAGCCAACAGAAGGCATCATGGGTAGAGCTAAGGCAAATACAGAAGTCATCAGAGAAGCAAATCTTCAAAAAACAGTCTCCATTTCTGGATTTGGCTCTTGAGAACCCACATGTCTGGCTAATCTGTCCTCTGCAGCTTGGCTGGCTGCAGGGCGCTGCCCCTGGTGATGCCTGCCTGGCATGCTGACCCATTTCTGCCTGCCTGGATATTGCTTGCATCATTCATGCCCATTGAGCTTTTCTGTTCACACTTCAAGACAACAGTTTGCTTCCCAGATACCCACCAGACAGCTCACCCTATCTTGCATGAACTGTCATGGAAAAAAATCCATCAGGCGGCTAGGACACAGGCAAGAGGTGGTCACTGGAGACTCGATCTGTCTGAGCCAAGACCTGTCAACAATTTGCCTCGTTGAACTTGAGGCACATTAAAAATAAGACAATGAATGGGCCAGCAGATAAAAGAGAGCCTTGAGCTATCATTTGGAAATATGTAACCACATAAAAACTGGTTCAATGATGAGGTTCAGTATCAGAGACGAAATTTCTTAGGATCAGATGTGTGTAGAGAGGCCCAAGGGTGGCATGTCAGAGAAAAGCCACCATGTGTCTCTGGTACACATAAGGAGGCACAGGCAGGAAGCCCATAAAGCTGTTTGCTAATTCACTGCAGGAAGGCCTTGGGGCTACGCTGTAGCACAAGGATGTCAAACTCACGGCCTGCAAACCCAGAGTTTGACATGATTGCATGTAGCACTTTTACCCAAGCACTGGAGGTAAACATGGGACAGTACATCCAATGTAGACACTCTCACCCAATCAGCAAGTTTCCAGGCATGGGCTTGGGAAATTGAACTCAGAAGTTAAGTTGGCGCCCGGCCGGTGTTGTTCAGTGGTTGAACGTCAATCCATGCACCAAGAGGTCACCGGTTTGATTGCCTGTCATAGCACATGACTGGATTGCGGGCTTGATCCCAAACTAGGGGGTATGCAGGAGGCAGCTGATCTATGCTTATGTTTCTCTCTCATTGATGTTTCTCTCTCTCTCTCTCTTCCCCCTCCTTCTCTTCCTAAAAATCAATAAAAACCTATTTAAAAGAAAGAAGTTAGGTTGGTATCAGAATCAGCCCTCATTCACCACCACAGGGTGGCCATGGTGATTGAATAAGATGCGGTGTGTTGTGGGCACTGCAGAAATGCAAGTCGTCATCCCACACTCTGCCCCTCCACCACTTGCTTTGTGGACATGTCCTCACAGAGGCCATGTCCATGCCCCATAGTTTTCCTGGTTCTTTCAGTGTATGCTCATTTCTCATGCAGCTGAAGCAGAATCCAAACAAAGAGGACGAGCAAAAGAAAGTTGACGTGACTACATCCTTGCTATGAGCCAGGCTAAGGGCTTTGTAACTATTGCCGATTGCTTCGTGAAGGTGCCAGTGCAAACGATGCCCATCTTTAAGAGAAGGAGGCCATTGTGTGCATCACTTAGAATTTTACTTACTAAAAAAAAATAGTGTTCTTCCCCAAAACCTTATAAATAAGCAAAGAGGATTGAGTGATTGAGTGTCAACAAAATAAAGCCCTCAGAAATAAATGAACATTTCATCTTGTGCTTCATTTCAGTTTCATGAGCTCTGAAACAGCACTTCAAGTGATTAATGTTTTCTTCATTAACCGTAACTAAACCCCCGTAAAGCCTCTCTCTTTGCTCCGACATGGTTTTTTTTTTTTAGGAGGTGGAGGGTTATACATTTCTAAAAGTAACCCCTTGGAGCCTGCTGTAGGCAGCCCAAGGCCCTGGAGAGAGGGTGGGCTTTGCTGTCACGGGAACCTGGGCTCAGATCTCAGGGCTGGGACTCTAACTCTGTGGCTTTGAAAGAATGAGCCTTAGTTTTACATGCTATCTGTGGATGTTCATCTGAACCTTAGGGGACCGGGGTAGTCTGTTCTGTCGGCGGCTCCCAGTGATACATGTCTCCTGGGGTTCATGCACTCTGAATCTGGGCTGTGTTTATGGCAACTGCCCGCAAGAATCTCCTACATGCAGTTTAGCCTCAGAGTCTGTTCCCCATGGAACCGGACTTGGAATACCTTTCATCCCCTCATCTAGATGTTTTGCTTTAAGATCTTGCTAGAAGAGGTCAATATGGAGGAGGGGGAAAAGGGGACATATGTAATACCTTCAACAATAAAGATTGCATATTTTTTAAAAAAAAGGTCTTCAGGACGAAAGGCGGTTTGTCCAAGAGTGCCACCCATGGGTGCTAAATCAAGCCATGGTCCCTGTGCCATTCTGGCTTTTGATCTTTAAGTTTTTGTTGCCTTGACAATAAAGAAGCAGTAGGCCTTGCCTTGAACCCAGAGAGAAATTCAGAAATTTAACAGGAAACGTATAAATAGCAAACAAACAAACAAACAAACAGATAAATAAAACACGGGAAAAACATTAATCTTCATCAGAAATGCAAGAAGTGCAATGCCATTTTACACTGACTAAATTAGCAGAAAAAAGTAAAAATAAATTCAAATGCACATTTCTAGTGACATTATAGTGAATATTGAGCCCTCTTAATGTGCCTATTTAAATATAAATTTCTTCTTTTTAAATACATTTTTTATTGATTTTTTACAGAGAGAAAGGGAGAGGGATAGAAAGTCAGAAACATCGAAGAGAGAGAAACATCGATCAGCTGCCTCTTGCACACCTCCTACTGGGGATGTGCCCGCAGCCAAGGTACATGCCCTTGACCGGAATCGAACCTGGGACCCTTCAGTCTGCAGGCCGACGCTGTATCCACTGAGCCATATTGGTTTCAACTTAAATATAAATTTCTTAACAGGGGGAGAAAGCAATATAGTAACACACAGTGGAAGCTGTAAATACATCCTTTGCCCTTTGGCCCATTAATAAAAATGGATCTGAATACATTTGTTTCAGAGATGATTTGGGGATGAAATTCTGATCTCTTATCCCATCGGTGTCGCTTAGTGGTGGAGCATCAACCTAGGAACCAGGAGATCATGGTTCAATTCCTGTTCAGGGCACATGAACCTGGATTTTGGGCTGGATCCCCACTAGAGGGCGTGCAGAAAGCAGCCCATCAATGATGCTCTCTCATCTTGGATATTTCTATTTCTCTCTCCCTCTCCCTTCCACTCTGAAATAAAGAAATCTTTTTTAAAAATTCTGATCTCTTTAATTTCACTGGGCTGAAAAGATATATGTCATGGAAATAACTGTGTAGTGGCTAACAAGAAACTAGAACATAATGTTGGAAGACTGGGAGGGTTATATTGTATAAGACATAAACCTCATATTGAGCAGTTTACACTATTGCCTGAAGTTTGGTCTTCTGCACATTCAAATGACCTGGGGCTTCATTAAAAGGTGCAACCCTGGGCTTGCCCCTAAGCTTGAGAAGCAGTTGATGTGAGGTGGGCCTGCATTTTAAATAAATTATTCACATGTCCTTGCACCTCCCAAGTATGACAGCACTATATTGAAACCATTCTTTTATGCCCTTTATAAATAGACAGAATTTATGCCAGTTGGGGATAGTATTAGAAGGGATATCATCTTTTAAAATATGTTTTCTAATGGATGTTTAGAGAGAGAGGAAGGGAGAGGGAGAGATAGAAACATCATGGATTGACTGCCTCCTACATGCCCCCTACAGGGGATGGAGCCCGAAAACATGGCATGTGCCCTGACCAGGAACAGAATCAGTGACCTCTTGGTTTATGGTCCTTCCCTCAACCGCTGAGTCACTTCCGCTGGGTGAGATATTACCTTTCTCAAGTTGCTGTAGTTATTTTTTTTTTATTATGTTTTCACAAATGTTAAGAGAAAAAATGTTGTAATTTTCCCGGAGCACTTCAAAGAATAGTCATTTTAATTAGAGGTGTTGTACTACTCCCCTACTAAAGCACATCGCTTATCTCGTTTATGGTGGTGGGGTAAGTATCAAGAGAGAAAAGTCTTGCACTACGAAAAGGGCATCCTTGTCATTATTAATCTTCCTGGTAATAGATATTTATGACATATTTAAGAATCTCCCATTATTAACCATTCCAAGTCCCCTTGGGGTCTTCGCCAAGCACGCTCCTGGCTCCAGGCTGGGGGTCTGGAATGTCTAATAGGTGGTTAGAGTTCTGTCACTTGATTTAGAGAAAGCTGTTCTGAAGGCTGAACCAGGGACATTAAATCCCAACGCTTCACAATATTGTGCCCTTCATCTGGAGCGAGGAACCCATGTGCGTCGTGGGCACCGCACAGTGGAATCGGGAAGACAGGCGGAAACATTGGATTCTGACCACGTCGCCCCTCCCCGCCCTGTGCAGTCATTAGCGCAACTCAAATAGCTGTCGTAAAATGAATGTATTTTTCGGTCTTAAGACATTTCAATGACAATTAAACTAACTGGGTGCTAGCTAGCAGACGTTCCGGTCCTGAAAGAATTTTATTTTTTTTCTAGATGTATCAGAAACATCTTCAACATCCAGTTCTCTATCAGAGCTATTGGTGAGGGGGATTGTTTTTCAAAGTTGAGCCTTCAATGCCAGATTGTGTTTACCTCGTATCCTGCCCAGTTATCGATTAGAAGGAGGGAGAGAGAATTAGAATACTGTACACATGCTCCCCCCCCCCCCACACACACCATGTACTTGCCTTCAAAGGGAACATACTGAATAGATGAAGCAATGTTACAAGATCCTGGAAGGCAAATATGGATGCAGATGATGTCAGATGAGAGAGGCAGGAACTTCCCATTCAGAGCCAGGCAGGTCTGAGAAAGATGAAACCGAAATCTGTTCTTAGATTCATGTGAGCTGGAGCCACCGGACGGCTTTGTTCAAACAAATGTGTGCAAACCTTGGGGTCCAGAGAAGTCTCAACAGTTTCACTTTTCCTAGCAAAAGACATAGTGGTTCTAAAAGGACAGTGTGATTAAGGCCGATTCCTAAGACAGAGATTCCAGCAAGTAGATGAAGGATAAGAATGGATGGGAAAGGGCACTCAGCTCAATCTCAGGCTTCGTGTTTTTAAATCTTGCCCTATTTTTTTTGTAGCATTTAAGCAGTGCACGTACTTCTAGTTAACTAGGTTACATGTCATAACCCAAATCCCAATTTTATTTTTATGTTAAACTGTATATTTGATTGGAAAAAAATTCTTAATTCTTTTCTGAATCTCTGGTTAAATGTGTCTTGTAGTGTAGTCTACGGATCTCATAAGCAAGACCCTGCTACTCATTTGGAAAAAAAAATGTTTTTTATTGATTTTAGAGAGAGAGGAAAGGAGAGGGAAAGAGAGAGAGAGAGAGAGAAACCTCTATGCAAGAGAGAAACATCTATTAGCTGCTTCCCACCAGCTTCCCGACTGGGGATCTAACTCACAACCTGAGGGTGTGCCCTGACTGGGAGCTGAATCTGTGACCTCTTGGTGGAATGGAGAATCCTCACAACAGAGCCAACAGGGTGAAAAAGAAATTCAAGTTTGGGGGCAGGATACTTCTGGTCATTTAGCTCTGTGTTCACGCGTGTACCTACTGTGTCTTTCCCTCCTCCTCCTAAGAGGATTTAAGATTACTTATAAATATAGATTACTGTGATGCAGTATTTTGAAAACATACATTTTAACTGCATATTTACATCTGTTAAAACTAGGGAGGCATGAGGATCATTTATTTAATTTGTTTCTTTGTGTAGTTCTAGGTTTGAAATATGTTCCTGCTAAAAGCAAACACATAAGCAGAAAAATTATCTGGACCAGGAAAGATATAAATACATGCAGGTGTGTGTGTGTGTGTGTGTGTGTGTGTGTGTGTGTGTGTGTGTGTGTGTCTCACAGGTAGAGGAATCAGCACTTGTTTTTTTGTAAAGGCCCAGGCAGTGAATGTTTGCAGCCTGGAAGGGACATACAATGGTGTCTGTTGCATCTCCTTAGCGCTGCCATCCAAGCTTAAAAGTGCACACAGACAGGACATTGACAACTGGGTATGGCTGTGATCCCATAAAGCCTTACAGACAGTTTCCAACTTTGGATGGTTTGACTTAATGATTTTTTGACTTTTGGATGGTGCGAACGTGTCATGCATTCGGTAGAAACCGTACTTAGAATTTTGGTAATTTGGTCTTTCCCTGGGCTAGCAATTTGTGGAATGCCACACTCTCTGGGGGTGTGGGCAGTGGCTGCTCCCCATCAGCCATGGGGAGGTGGCTGCAACCTGTACTGAAGGTGTAAGCAACCTGTACTCTACAGTGAACCGTGTTGCTGTCGGTCTTCGGATGTTGTGTTCTCGGTGCTTCTAAGGCAGGCTGGGCTAAGCGATGATGTTCCGTAGGATACATGTATTAAATGTATTTTCAACTTAGGCTGGGCATATCGGGTGAAGGAGCACCTATATTTGCCAAAACAGGCGGCAGACCAGAATTGGCCATGGTTTGCCAATCCCTGATTTAGAGAGTAGACCAGGCACTGTGTTGTTAGAATTGTTTTTTTCCACACTTATCATTTTATTTAAGAAGAACCTGAGGCCCAGAGAGGTGAAGTGCTTTACACAACGCACACGGCAAAGCCAGAGAACCCAGATTTCCATGTGGTTTCCTGGATTCCCCTAACACAGAGGGGAATCTAAAGTGGTAGGTAGCTGTCTCCACAGAGTGGAGGGACAGGTGGAGAGGTGGAGGACAGAGGAGAGTGACAATGCCAAGAGCGGTGCCTCCTCCACTCACCTCCCATTGCTTCTTCCTGACAGTAACTAGGGCTTGTCCAAGTTTTGCCCACGTTTTCTTGTTTTGGTTGGTGGAAGAAGCTTGGATCTACCATCCACTTAGTTCTGTGGTCTTAAAGCCAGTCATAGCCCATCTCTGGGCTTCCTTGTCTTTATTCTGCACAGCGAGAGATGTGGCTTGATGAGTTAGAATGCCCATTTCATTCTCAAATTCTGATTTCTTCTAGCTCACCATTTTCCCTACCAATCTACAATAATTCACCAGCTGGCTGCTTAGGCCTTGGGGGCAGAGAGGCCCTAAATTGGGAGTCCCCCGCCCCGTGACATATCTCTATGATCCTTGGGGACAGACACATTTCCTTCAGAGTATCCCAGGAATCCTGATGACCTCCTTGAGTCTCAGACTGAGACTTGATGTCCACACTAAGGGCACCCACCTGCTCAGGAAGTGGTCTGTTTTTGTCTCAGAACTGCTGAGCTGGGCGGTTTACCAACTACCAAATCAGTAGCCTGTGGATTTATCGATCCCTCTAGAATCCTACCTCTGCCTGGACTTCTTCCCAGTAGGAAGCAGTTTCTAAGGAACCAAGCTCCAGTTTTGGCATTCTCCACACAAGTTGAGACAAGGCTCTCCTGTAGACTCATTGTAGGTGACTATATCTAGCCACTCACCTGTGTATTTTTGCCAGGATCTAAAACTGCCCTTTCTCCCCTCCAGGACTTCCATCATGTTAGTTAAATTTTTATCCTAGAGCACTGAGTCTGGAGACCTGGGTTCAAATCCCAGTGGTAGGTATCACAACTTACATGTATGACCTTGGGCAAGTTCTGTAACCTCTGGAGATGGTAGCCTCTGCCTTCTTCTCCACGGACCATTGTGATGGTTCTGAACTCTGACTCTACATTGGAGTCACCTGGGTGGTAAAAAACAAACAAACAAAAAAATAAAAAACAAAAAAACCCACAACTCAAAAAACAACAATTAAAACCCTCCCTTATTCCCTCCTACCCCTTCTCTCCTCCCCCCATTGAATCAGATTCCCTGAGGGTGGGGCCCAGCACTGAGCAGAACTAACTTCTGTCCAGATGATTCCACTGAGCAGCTCCAGTCTAATAGTCTAAATAATATCCTGAATACAAGCGCACCTTTGCAAAGGGCCTGCTCAATGTGTTGTACTGTTGTTTGTGTTGTTCATTCTATTTAAAAGAGCTACCAAAATTCTATACAAATACATAAATCCCTGGTGAAGTAAATTGAATATGCGAATAAATGAGGCAGTGTAGTAGTGTAGTATTGTGATTCACAATAAATACACATTCGGTCTTTATCCTGTTTCTGGCTCATGGTTCCCCAAACCCTTGGCATTCCCTGAGCTTTAATAGCAATGGGAGCATCTTTCCTTACAATGTCCATCAGGTGTCTTGTCCTTGGTTCCTGAAACCACCTCAAAGCCCTAACTGTGAAATGAGTGTATTGATATTCATAACAATCTTCTTTCAACCCCAACTGAGTTATGTTAATGAGTTGGCATTTGGAAATCACCTCTGGCAAGGCAGAGGGCCAGTGGTGGTGGCAGTGGGGGGAGGAGATGAGAGGGAGGGAGGGAGATGATTGGCAAACCCCAAAGCTGGCTGCCAGGGAGCCAATCCTGTGATTAGAGCATTGGAACTTTCAGTCCCACCCCCTCCTTTCCAGGGAGGGGAGCTGGACCTGAGACTGTGTTCAATCACTAGTGGCCAATGATTCCATCAATCATGCTCCATAAGGAAGCCTATACAAAACCCCAAGAGGACTGTCCAGAGTTTCTTGTTGGTGAACACACTGAGGTTGGGGGAGGGTGGTGCCTTTGGAGGGAGAGGGCTGGGAAGCTCTGTGCCCTTTCCTCACACCTTGCTCTCCGAATGTCTTCCATCTGGCTGTTCCTGCATTATATCCTTTCTAACAAACTGGTGCTCTAGTAAGTAAAACGTGGCTCTGGGTTGTGTGAGTTGCTCCAGCACATTAATCAGACCCGAAGAGTGGGTGGTGGGAACCTCCAGTCTATAGCTGGTTGGTCAGAAGTCGGTCAGAAGTTCAGGTGACAACCAGACTTGTGATTAGTATCTAAATGTAGGGGAGGCAGTCTTGTGGGACTGAGCCCTTAACCTGTGGAATCTGATGTTGTGTTCAGGTAGACAGTGTCAGAATTGAGTTGAATTGTGGGACTCCTAGCTCCTGTCAGAGAATTGCTTGGTGTGACCCTCCAACCCCCTCTCCCCAACTCCACACACACATCATTCCCATCATTGAAATTGGTCTCATAATTGTAGGCATTCTATCCTGCAGCTTATTTTGGTTCTTTGAGGTTTCTTTTGAGATATGCAACCTTTCTGGATTACAATTAAGGTCAGGAATTTAACCACCCGCCAACCTCATAGGACTGGATTGGATGAGTGGCCAAACTGTTTAAACTATTGAAATGCTGAGAGATGAGGTTGGTGGCCCCATTTAAAAAAAAAAAAGGAACAATTAGAGCTTGTGGAGACAAATCACTTTGGGGAAGTTCCCATAACTGGGAGGTGGATGTGAAGGGATTGAACATCAAGGGCTCTCTGCATGAGATCTTAGCTGCTTCCTGATCCAGATAGAGCTTAAAGCTCCATCATTTCAAATTGCGATGACACGCATGTAACACTAAAGATGGCAGTAACATGACATCATCTTATGTGTTGTCAACTCTTTAAGATGCTTTCCTATCTTTTCTATTTTAGGGTCTTCTCGTATGTAAATCACCACCTCAGGTGGCTACTACAAGGCTGTCCTCCATTTCAAGGTAAGTGGACTTTCTAAGTTTGGGGGACATCTCCCAGGGAATGAATGCTATAAACACATAGTAGGTGTGTTCACAGGCCATGCCATTTATTAGTTGGCACATTGCTGAATAAGGCTAGGGCAGTAGCGGCTTGAGTCCCCACCAGAGGTGACCTAGAAATTCCACTCCTGGGTACCGTCCAAGAGAAGTGAGGGGAGAAGGCTGAAATGTTCCAATACTGTACTCTGGGAAGAGACATCTACTGATCCCATTGGTATCTGAGAGGGGAGCTGCAGGAAATAGTTTACTCCTGCCCCTCCCTCATGCAGCTGGTACAGTGACTGGGAAAGAGCCCGGCCATCAATGCACTCTAGGTATCTTGACGCCGTTGCCGGAGAAAGTGGACAGTTGTCCAGTGGGCCATCCTGCCATGTCACATCGACTCTGTCCCCCCATTGAACTACATGGACTTGGATTGGGATACTTGATGCTGGTGGGCGATCTGCATGTTTCCAAAGTAATGACTGGTCAGCTTTGGCTGCTACTTGGGGAGGATCTACCAGTGGGGTTGTCTCCAGCTCCAGCCCTGGTCCCAACCTTCCCTGGATCATAGCTCTAGCACTAACCCTAGTCTTAGACTCAGATGAACCCCAATCTTAAATGTGATACATACACAAAGCACTTAGCATGATGACTGCCACATTTTCATCACTGTTATCATTATCTCACTTTTAGCAACATCCACTATTTCATCCCAATCCTAATGCTGTTAATCCTATCTTCACATGTAATTAAAAATCCACTTCCATTTGTTGAATGCCTAGAGTGTCCCAGGCCAGAATCTTTCCTCGCCCCCATCTATCAGTTAATCTATTTATAGATTTATAGATAATATATAAATCTCCCAAAATCAATTTCTCCATTAGCATCTTGTCTGGCTTTTATTTTCTGCCAACCTGTGATTTAATTAATGCAGGGTTTTTAGTATCAGACTATTGGCATTTGGGGCTGGGTAATTCTTGGGGGTTCTGTCCTGTGCATTGTATGGTGTATAGCAGAATCTTAGGCCTCTGTCCTCTAGGTTTTGGTAGCATCCCCTGCCCAAGTTGTGGCAATCAAAAATATCTCCAAATAGTGCCAATTGTCCCCATGGAGGAGGGGAGTAATTCAATCTAATCTATCATCTACTTATTTATCTTTGCTGCTACTTTCAAGAATAGAGTAGATATTATTATTCCCTTCCTACAAATGAGGAAGTTGAGGCTGAGAAATTAGGTGACTCATACAAGGTTATAAAAGCATGAGTCTGGGTTACAAAACTAGATGTGCCTTATTTTTTTTTTTTAAATCCATATTCTTTTCTATGAGACTAACCTATTTTAAATGAAACACAGGGATACCCATTTAATCCTTAATGGCATTATTCTCCAACTTAAAATTAATTCTGACTCTCAAGCCAAAACATGTCTTTCAGCCAGAAACATATGTGAATGTGCCTATCCCCCCAGCCTCTGTTCTAATCCTGTCCTCCACTCGAGATGGAGCCCTATTTCCAGCCTCATTGTTTAATCATCTAATTGCTTTCTAAATCCTGTCTCCTTCCTATCACGCCGGGTGATGAGGGCCTGACTGGGAGAGAGCCCTCTGCTGCCAGTTAACCCGGCAGGAGGAGTGGATAAGCTCATCGACAGTCAGGGGCCTGTTTATTGTTCCACTCGAAAGAGAAAAAACGTCAATGATGGCTCTGCAGACACCAAGTTAGTGTGCAGATGGCTCCTGCCTCGCCTGCCCGGACCCCCTGAAATTGGGATATGTGCAAATTCTAATAATAGAAAGCTCCTACGTGCACTTTCCAGCCACAGGATAGAGCTTCTGAATGTAACTTCTGAAAAACGGCGCAAATGAGAAAAAGGGGTTTTGAAACGGATCATCTGGCTGCCGGGAGCCTGATTTCCGGTTCGGCTTTGACGCCGTGTGTTTGATTCTGGCCCTGATGGTCTGATGCCCATTTGATGGCTAACAGCTTCTGGCCTCCCTGTCCGAAATGCAAACCGGGAGAGCCATTGTTTTACCGCAATTAACGGTGACACTTGGAAGAGAGATGGCAGCAAGCTGGGGGAAAAAAAAAATTAATTGAAAATGTAACCTTCAAATAAAAATCCTCAGACCTCAGGCTCCCGTCTGTAAGCAGCGAGCGCTGCCTGTGCGGTCTGCTGTATTATTTAAGTATTTTCTCCACTGTTTCTGGCGAATACAGCCGCGTTATTTTCCAGTCCAGTCTCCTTAATAAATACACGTGTCAAACAGGTGTCTCCTGCCCGGAATGCAAAGACGCCGACTCCCCCTCGCCTGTCTGAGCTAACTGGTGCCGCGGCGAGGTGAACGGCGCTGTCTTTTCTCTTCTGCAGGGTTTCAAAGAAGAGCCGGTGGCTCCCGCACAGAGTGAAAAAGGTACCTTCTTTAATTTTGCATCTTGTTAGCAGCCGTCCCGTTGCTAATGTTTGTTTTATTTCCATCTGTCAAAAGCCAGGCCTGATAGGTTGTGTTCGCCGTGAGCTGGCTCCGTTCATCCTCGGCTGGGAAAAGCTTCTGTCATTTCGTGTTTGGTTAAGGTCCTGATCACTAGCTCCCAATCCCCGGGGCGGGTCTCTGACCACAGCAGCTGGTGCCCCTTCCGGATAACTTCCTGGGAAATCTTCTTCTCACACAGAAGGAGGAGGAGGTGGGGGGGTGCCTTACAGGAACGTGCATTTGGAGCCAGCCCTGTGTCTGCCCTGGTTGCCAATAAGAGTGTCCTGCGTTTGAGCCTGCCAGCCTGTTTGTCCCCACAGAGCTCAAAGAAGCAGCCAGTGGGTCACGTGGAGAGAGTGGCTTTGTAGGGTCTCAGTGGGGGGCAGACCCCCAGAAGTGCGGCCTCTGTGTGAGTCCAATGATGGTGTGATAGTTTGCTAGGGATGCCGTGTTAAACTCTCATAGATGGGAGGCTTAAACAACAGGGATTCATTGGCGGCCAGTTCTGGGGGCTGGCAGGTCCAGGCCATGGTGTCAGCTGATTAGTCTGTCCTTGGCTGGAGATGGTTCCCTGTCCCCATGTCCTCACAGGGTCTTTCCTTGGTGTCTGTATCCATCTGCATCCATATCCCCTCTTTTTATAAGGAAACCTGGTATTCTGGACCAGTGCCCACCATATTGACCTCATTTGAACTCAGTGACCTTTCCAAAGACCCTGTGTCCAAATATAGTCACATTCTGAGGAACTTGGAGTTTGGACTTCAATATATGCATTTTAGAGGAACTCACTCAGCCCACAGTAGGTGGTAACTAGAAAGAAAACAAAAGTAAGATGAGGTAAGAAGGGAAAGATCTTAAGCCCAAAACTATGTAAGTAGTTTCTCTCTCAATCTCTCTCTCTCTTGTCCCTTCTCCTCCCTGCCTTTCTCTCCTTTCTCATTTTCTCCCTCCCTTCCTCCCCTCTTCTTCCTCCTTCCATCCCTTCCTCCCCTCTCCTTCCTCTCTTCCTCCCTTCCTTCCTTCCTTCCTTCCTTCCTTCCTTCCTTCCTTCCTTCCTTCCTTCCTTCCTTCCCTCCTTCCTTCCTTCCTGAATAAAAGCTCTCTCTACCACTTCTATCAAGTCAGCATATTTTACAGAATGCAGGCTTTGGAATCACTCACTTATTCTGAGTTCAAATCCTGACCTGATCCCTTATTAGCCATGTGACCATGGGAAAGGGTCTTACGGTCTTCATCCTTAAAATGGAGTTGATACTATCCCAGTTGATTTTGTCTATAAGTTTAATAGAATACGTTGTATAGAAATGCCTGTGGCTTTATGTTCTTCCCTGAATGCAGGCAATATGGGGTGTTTTGTCAATAAAGAATGTAAAAGTAATAACATTACTGGCTTTTTAAACAATGTCAAGGGCAAAATACTCCTCATCATGGCCTCACAGGGTCTTCCCTCGGTGTCTGTGTCCGTTTGCGTCCATATTCCCTCTTTTTATGAGGAAACCTGGTATTCTGGACCAGATGGCTCCCACTGCCAGCTCACCTCCCTTGTATAGACCAGAAAGCACCATCTCTTTTTCTCTCTATTGCATATTAAATGCATCTCTCTCCCTCTCCCTCTCTCCCTCTCTCTCTCTCTCTCTCTCTCTCTCTCTCTCTCTCTCTCACACACACACACACACACACACACACACACACACACACACACTCTCACATCTGTATCTTGAATTCACAGGATGGCTTGATGAAAGGTATTTCACATGACTGCACATCTTATTTTGTATTCATTTTACTCAGAAATTGCCAAACCTCACAGCTAAATTATGTATGATAGAGGCAAGCCATCATTTATTGTTGTTTTGAAAAGATGAGGCCTAGTGGCCTCTGGGTAGAGCCTTCCTGTTCTTCCCCCAATATGCTCAGTTCCTCCAGTCAGCTTGCAGGGTTGGGCCCTGACAGCGGACACTTTACTCTGAGTTAGAAATCAAAATACACAACCACTGGCCACAGGAGTCGCAGTACAGAATGGCTGACCCTGGGAGACATGTGTATGGCTGGGCCCAGGGTCTTTATTAGTCCTTGCTCCTTTCTGAAGTGGTACCTGGTTCCCTGGCACCTGTGCATGTAGCTCCCTCTATTACAGTTATACCCTCAAGGTGGCTATTTTATATAAACAGAGGGACAGGGGACTGGTGAGTTGTGCTAAAAGCAAAGCAAAAGCATCAATGAGAAATGACTCTGAGTGGTACATTTCCTTTTCCAATGGGAGACTTCTGTCTTCATACATTATCCAAAAGTTTAGACCCTTGGCATGAATCATTGCACTTTCACAGAGCATAGTCCCCGTTGGGATTGCACAAAATAACTTCTTCAGACAAAATCCCCAACAATGGGGGAAATCGATGATGTGTGTTGCATGGGGTGTGATGCAGGTATTAAAAGGATGGCTATGATGGCCGCTGAACAAAATGGAGGCATTAATCCTATCATGTTAAGTGAACTAAAAGAAGCAGGATGCTATGCAATAAAATATAAATGAAAATGTTTAACTGCAAAAACAAAGAACACTTCTAAGTAGCTACACTAATAAAAGAGAAAGATGTAAATTGATCGTACCTCTGTGACTCCCACAGCCAATCAGGAGTGAGTAGGCAAATTAACCCAAAAAAGATGGAGGGTTAATTTGCATATGCAGGCGAGGAGCAAAGACTGAAGGCTCTGGCCAGAGTGAAGACTGAAGACTGAAGACGACTGAAGACTGAAGAGGCTTGGCTTCTCTGCTGTGCCCAGAGTGAAGGCCTGAGTTCCAGGTGCTGGAGGAAAACTGGTGCCGGCAGCCAGGGGAAGGAAGGCCTATGGCACAAATCTTCATGCAATGGGCGTCTAGTGTCTAATAATAGGCAAAACTTAGCACGTCGGCCTGCGCATGCGTTTGAGAAGAGCCTTTTCCTGGGAGGTAGTTAGTAGGTCTTTCGTCGCCTCTGTCCATCTTGATAAATGAATCTTAAACATATATCCCATGGTTTGGGGCCTGATTTGGTTTTCCATAATAAGTTAACGTATCGTATACAACCTGAAGCTGAGGGTGGGACACAATTCAGGTTTTAACAATGACAATCAAAAGATGAGTTAGCCTGTTTGAATTCAATCAGAGGAGAAAATTTTATAGAAATATTTAGACGGTGCCATTCCCATCATTCATGTAACCTTTGAATTCTACAAAGCAGAGCCTTGATAAAAAGTTTCACTTGCTTTTGGAAGTGATTTGTTATATAACTTGGGAGTAGAATATTAGCTAAGATAACATGAAATTGGGAGTGTAAATGCTACTCCAAAGCCTTGCTTTGAAAAGAACAGCATCACAAATGGATGTGAAAAGGTTGGGCCTGAGGACACAGTGCAGGTTGCAGGGAAGCTAACACTCAGCCCCAGGAGGGGCACCGCTTGCAGACTGCCCACAGTTAAGACAGAAATGACCAGAAAGTCAAGTCAAAGCTGAGGAAAGTGAACTTGAAAACATGTCTCCCAAATGGGACCCTCCTTTCCTCTCTCCCTCCCTTTCTTTGCCTTTTTTCTTTCTCCTTTTTCCCTCCTTCCCTCCCTTCATCCCTTCCTCCCTCTCTCCCTCCCTCTTGCTGTCCTACTCTCCATCTTGACATTTTTTTCATCCTTGACATTTATTGAGCATCCAATGTGTGTCAGAAGAATACAAAGAAAAAGATGGAAAAAAGAGAGAATGGATGTAATATACACTTTAGATATTTCTGAAGATTAAAAGAGAGCAATTAAAAGAAACAATCATCAAGGGTATAATTAGATACAATTTTCTGAAGCTGAAAAGATCTAAATATGGAGATCAAAAATCCCCACTGTATTATAAGAAGAGATAATTAAAAAAAAAAGATTTGCACCTAAAAGAGCATAATAAATGCCAGAAAAATGGAACAACTTGAACAGTGTTTTCAGGGAAAAGTGACCCAAGAATGTTATAACCAGACAAACGGACGTTCACGTTGAAGGCAATAAACAAACCAAACCAAACCAACCAAACAAATACACAAAACCAAACCAAGCAAATACACACGCACAAAATAAAATGCTAGTAAAATTTCCAAAATGTGTTACCCCATTTTTGAGGGGGAGAAAAAAATTGAATATTATCTATAAACAACTGAGGATTGACTTGAAATCAGAAACTCAAGAACATGGAAACCGTGGTATTAAAAGAAGGGCTGTAAGAAAAGAAAACAGTACAGAGTCAAAAATGAAATATCTTTCTCATTTGAATGCAAATACCGACATAATTCTCAAAAGAGATGGTTCTCAATTACACAGTACTAATCTAATAGAAAATGGATTTGGAAAGGGGACATGAAAAACATAAATGCACTAAATTGCTCATCTTGTGAGGGGGTGAGAGTTGACATTAAATCTTGAAGATCAGAGGGAAAGTGACTCAAATCTGTAAAGTACATCAAAGTAAAACTTTAAAAAGAATGAGTTCCCTTCTGGGAAAAAGTAAGCAAAACCAAAATGTCGACGCCAAATTAACAACAAAAATATAAAGTTAGGAGAGGAAATGGGGCCTGACCTACGTGGCCCAGGGGTTGAACATTGACCTATGAGCCAGGAGGTCACGGTTCAATTCCCAGTCAGGGCACATGCTCAGGTTGTGGGCGCCATCCCCAGTAGGGGGTGTGCAGGAGACAGCAGGTCAATGATTCTCTCTCATCACTGATGTTTCTCTCTCTCTCTCTCTCTCTCTTCCTCCCTCTCTCTCTCTCTCTCTCTCTCTCTTTCTCTCTCTCTCTCTTCCTCCCTCTCTCTCCCTCTCCCTTCCTCTCTGAAATGAATAAAAATATTTTTCTAAAGAAAGAAAATGGTAACGCAGTATAAGAAACTGATATAAAACAAGACGGCCATGCTAGTCAGTAATACTGTGAACTAACTCTTGTCTACCAGTTGCTCTATGCTAAGTGAGCTCTCTGGGCTTGATATGCACTCTATGGCCTCATTTAACTCTTTTGTACAAAAGAGTAAACTGAGGCAGAGACGTTTTAACTACATACAAAGTGCTTAGAGCAGATCTTTTGGCACAAAACCACTGGACACATGGAGTCATATACTGACTTGGCCCCTGACATCTCCCATGGATTGAAAATAGGCAAGGTCCTGGTCCAAACCTGCCTTGGACAGAGGATGCTATTTAAAAATCTATGATGTGAGTTTCTCCAGTTTTTTGCACTTTATTTCCCTACCCACACAACCCTATTGTGGCTTCACAGTTAGGTTGCAAGTACTGGAGAAGCAGTGGGAAAAGGAAATACAAGAACCACATGATTCATAATATTGATATTGTGAACACTGAGATTCTACCAAGTGGTAGCATCTTACTTACCTCTCCCTTTGCCTGTGTTCTCAGCATGTGGAACTGAATCCATAGCCCAGAGGCACAAGACCCCCAACCAGGAGCCAGGAGGGAAATGACACAGAGGGACTATTCCCATCTCTGTCTCTCCCCCGCTCCACCCCCTCCCCCGACAGTGCCCAGGGGTGGGCAGTGGGGGTTGGGTGTGTGTGCAAGGAAAGGTGTCTGTTGGCATTTTTAAAGATAATTTAAAAGATTCTGTGTAATAATTTTTCCAATGTTTGGGAAGACCAAACATCGTGTATTGTGTTCAACAGAAAATTCCCACTCAGTGCTCCATAAAACTAAAAGATGAAGAAAGCTGAGAAATTTGGTTACAAATATAATCCAGGAAATGCAAAAAAGAGAGAGAGAGAGAGAGAGAGAGAGAGAGAGAGAGAGAGAGAGAGAGAGAGAGAAAGCAGGGCGATGATGTTAGTTTCCAACCAACTTTATTCCAGGCCAAATGATGTTAAAGAGGACAAAGGAGGTCATTTTATAACCCACAGCAAAGAGAAAATGGCCATGAAAATTTATTTGCCGAATAACACAGCATCAGAATATATAAAGCTAGCAATGTTAGCAGCAAAATGGGAATTTTACAAAGGCATGTTTGTTTTGGGAGGCAGTAGCACACTGCTCTTACCCTTGGCAGATAGACAAGTATGCAGACAAATTTAAATGACATAATTAATAAGATTATGCCTTAAAATAAATAGGTGTTTTAAGCCTCTGTGGAAGATTTACAAAAGTTTATCTTATTCTAAGCCACAGCAATAAGCATAAATAAATTCGTTAAAGCAAATATTTTATAAGATCAGCTCTCCAAATTTAATGTCAGATAAATACAAATTTAAAATAAAAGTAAATAATAATGAAAATTTCTCTCTAAATAATTTTGAAAAATGCTAGGATTTCAGTTACTAATTATTTAGAAATAAAATAAAGGTGAGAATACAGGGTGTCCCCCCAAATTTATATACATTTTTAATAATTATTAATTCCAGTGGGTTAACATGAAAAGAAAGAAACATCTGTTGAGTATCAGAAAATGTATGTGTATACATTTTTTGGCATACTCTATATTTATTGTATAAGCATGTTATGCTGCCAAAGCTTTACTCCAAGGCAAATTCATAATGGTAAATAAGTTTCTTATTAAAGAAGAAGTATAAAAGTAAGCTAATCAGTCTCTTTAAGATGTAAGACTGGGAACTTAAAACTAGCCTAGGGAAACTACGTAAATGCAAATGGTGAAGATAAGAACAGAAATAAATTGAAATAAAAATAATTAGAAAATAGACAAAAAGAGATGAGTTATTCCAAGAAATAATGTCCAGTCTTTTCATCTTTCTCTTGCTTTTCCTCCCTTCCTCCCCCATCTATCAAAAGTAAAATAAAAGACATCAACTGGATTAACTTCTGATGATCTTAAGGAAAAAAATAGACATCACCATTCACCCTTAAGGAAAATAGAAAATGGGTAATTCCAGTGTAGAGAAGGTTTAAAAATAAGAAAATACCATTATAAGGTACAATTCTAGGTTAATACATTGGTTCTTTAGGGAGGAAATAGAAGTAACTGAAATTGGCTCAAACACACACACAAAAACACCCCACCCCACTGATTGATTGCATGGACGTTTCTAGGGAAGCAAATGAAAGCTTACTGTTCACATGGCAGGCCCTGTCATTGATGGGTTTTTGCAAACTGTTGAAGATCAGATAATTGCTATGATTTACACGTTATTCCACAGCATAGGCCAAATATGAATTTGTACATCTAGGTCATTCGTCGGCAAACTCATTAGTCAACAGAGCCAAATATCAACAGTACAAGGATTGAAATTTCTGTTGAGAGCCAAATTTTTTAAACATAAACTTCTTCTGATTCTACTTCTTCAAAATAGACTCTCTCAGGCCGTGGTGTTTTGTGGAAGAGCCACACTGGAGGGGCCAAAGAGCTGCATGTGGCTCGCGAGCCGCAGTTTGCCTACCACAGACCTAAGTTATGAACACCACAGACAATCTATAGTTGGTGTGCCTTTCTAGTAAAATATTTTTGATGATGCAAAAAGACAAATAGCACAGCAGCAGGCATATAAAAGAGGGTGGGGCTGCCTGTTGCTGAGTTTATGGAGTAGAGAAAAAAAGCACTTTCTCAAAACTAAACAGCTCAGAGCATCTAGATAGAGAACAGACAGTCTCTGAATCTATCAAGTTCTCTTGCTCTGTCTCCTTTTCTTTTCCCCACATGTGTATCCCTCATCTCTCTCTCTCTCCCCCCCCCCTTCCTCCCTTCTCTCTCCCACACACAGGTGCACACACAGACACAGTTTTGAGACTGACCCTTGCAGTCTAACCTTAATGTGAAGTCCGGGTCGTGAATCTGATGAGAATAACAGGTCACTATCCACAGACACTGAGAAATTCATTATAAACCCAGCACCCCCAGTGCCTGCTCAGTGCTTGGGCTTCAGTTAACTGCTGTATTACTTGCTTTCAAAGACGTGCAAATGATAACCTTGAGAGTTGCAGAAATAAGTGGTGGCAAGACAAGTGTTTCATTCTGGATTATGTATTTGCATGAGGAAAAGTGGCATAAATAATAGCACAGAACCCAGTCATTGGAGCAGGAGAAAATTAAACTTTTAGCAAATAGCCAATATTCCAGGAAACCTGGATGGTGGCCATGGGCTATTTGAAAGAATGGGACTTGGTTTCATTTATTTTTAAAAAATTTATCTTTATTGTTGAAAGTATTACAGATATCCCCTTTTCCCTTCACCCCAGGCCTTTTCACCACTTTATTTATCTGTATCCACGCGTCATGCATATATTTATATAAATTCTTTGGTTTCATTTCTTCCAATTTGGGATGAGCAAAATAAAAATAAATAAGTAAATAGTTTTTAAAATCACCAAAGTGAGGACCTGTTGCCTAACAGAAAAGAAGTATCGCTCCGGAGATTCAAAGAAAAAATGTGTCGCTAAAACTTGTCTTTCAAAATAAGTAGAAAACAAAACAAAACTATATATATATGTGAATTCCAAGGCATATCCTGAAAAGAGTCAGCCTCTTTGAAACAGAATCAGGGTGGTACAAGATTAAGACATTCAGAGACTCAAAGAGAGCCCCTGGGGATGAGACCAGGAGATAAGAAATCTCAAAATGTCATGTGAAATTTTAAATTGATTCTAAGCTCCAAAGTACTGAACAGAGTTCGCAGAAATTGGGTGTGGAAGGAAATCTGAGAACGACATGTTGTAGTCATTCATTCCTTCTTACTAGAGGACTGGGAACATATTTCTATTTTATTTTTGATAATTTAGAATTCTTCTTTAAAAAAAAAAAAGTTCTTGCCCTAGCTGGTTTGGTTCAGTAGATGGCACGTCGGCCTGTGGACCAAAGTGTCTGGGGTTCAATTCCAGTCACGGGCGCGTGCCTCAGCCGAAGGCTCCTCCCTGGCCCAGGTCCCGATC
The DNA here is from genome assembly GCA_027563665.1 of Antrozous pallidus. Lineage (NCBI taxonomy): Eukaryota > Metazoa > Chordata > Mammalia > Chiroptera > Vespertilionidae > Antrozous > Antrozous pallidus. Next base: position 47,495,948 of record CM050525.1, read on the forward strand.
AGGACACGTGCAGGAGGCAACCAGCTGGTGTGTTTCTCTCCCCTGGATGTTTCTTCCGTCTTTCCTTCTCTCTAAAAATCAATGAAAAAATATCCTCGGGCGAGGATTAGCAAAAACATAAAAAAATGTTCTTATTGATTTTTAGAGAGAGAGAGAGATGAAGGGAGAGGGATTAAGAGATAGAAACATCGATGAGAGAGAAACTTCCATGACGGGCAGCCTCCTGCCTGCCTCCTACTGGGGATTGAGTCTGAAACCCAGGCATGTGTCTTGCCAGGAATCCAACTGTGACTTCCTGGTTCATAGGTCGATGCTCAACCACTGAGCCACTGGGCCGGGCAGGAGAGCCTCCCCTTGCCACTCTCTGCATCCTGGGCTGCAGAGAACCCTGGGCAAGCCAGGCAGCTGGAGAAGTATTTCTGGAGCAATAGCTCCCGCCAGGCCAGCTGGACAGAATTCTCCTTTCCATTTCCCATTTCTTCACTCTGCTCTAATCCGATTCCTTTAGGAGTGACTGAGGCTTCTGGAAAGGTACCCAGTCTTCTGCACAGTTCTTGAGTCGTTAAAACTTGTCCTCTTGGACTTGTATGCATGCACAAAAGCATAACCAATGGATACAAGACACTGGGGTGGGGGGGCAGGTGAGGACATGTGCTGGGGGGTAGGGAAAGCTAGGGGGAGGACAATGGGGGGGGAGGAAATCATATGTACTACTATCTATAATACTTTAAAGAATTTAAAAAAATAATAAAACAAAACAAAACAAATAAAAACCCCCCAAAACTTGTCTTCTTCATCACCCTCTCACCTAGTGCTCCACTCCCTCATGTCTTCCGAGCTACATATTCATACTCTTTCTCATCCTCCCCAATCTTGACCTTTAAATGTACACTTTCTAATCTTCTCTGCACTAGAAAAGCAACCAACCAATTTTATTTAGGGGCATGAGAAAAAATAATTGCCCACGGATATTACATTTTTAAAATAGTGCTACATGAGGTCCTGAAAAATTCTGAGTCAGTTAAGAGGCATATGGATTATTATTTTAACTCCTCACTTCCTGCCCCCCCCCCCCCGGTTCCTCTCTCATTACAGTTGTCCCCCTTATCTGCGGTTTTACTTACCATGGTTTTAGCTACCTGTTGGCCAACCACTGTCCCAAAATATCAAACGGAAAATTCCGGAAATGAACAATGCCCAATTGTTAACTTGTGCGCCATTTTGATGAGCTGATGAAATCTTGTGCCGTCCCACGTGGGCGGTGAAACATCCCTTTTGGTCAGTGTGTCCTCATTGTGTATACGCCTCACCCATCCATTACTCAGTAGTCTGCTAAGTTATCAGATCACCTGTCTGGTATTATGATGCCCAGTTCAAGCAACCCTTATTTTTACTTAATCATGGCCCCAAAGCACAAGAAGAGTGATGCTGGCAATTCAGATGTGATGGAGAGAAGCTAAAGGATATGCGTGTGTAGGAAAACACAGGATAAATCGGGTCTGGTACCCTCTGTGGTTTCAGGCAGCCACTGTGGGTCTTGGAACAAATACTCCGTGTATCAGGGGAAACTAATGCATTCCCTCTCATTCTACATAGCAGATCGGTTTAGTTCCTTAGGTGTTTCTGTCTATAAGGTCATCTTTTTTTTGTTTGTTTGTTTTAATATATTTTATTGATTTTTTTTACAGAGCGGAAGGGAGAGAGATAGAAAGTCAGGAACATTGTTGAGAGAGAAACATTGATCAGCTGCTTCTTGCACGCCCCCTACTGGGGATGTGCCCACAGCCAAGGTACACGCCCTTTACCGGAATCGAACCCAGGACCCTTCAGTCCACAGGCCGACGCTCTATCCACTGAGCCAAACCAGTCTCGGCTAAATATTATTTATTTTTTAAATTATTTTATTGGTTTATTACAGAGAGAAAGGGAAAAGGATAGAGAGTTAGAAACATTGATCAGCTGCCTCCTGCACGCCCCCTACTGGGGATGTGCCCGCAACCAAGGTACATGTTCTTGACCAGAATCAAACCTGGGACCTTTCAGTCCGCAGGCCGACGCTCTATCCACTGAGCCAAACAGGTCAGGGCTTATAAGGTCATCTTAATGAGCGTTGATTGAGGCGCACATTGGCACATGGACTTGGAGGTATCTGTGGAAGGCCAACATGCTAAAGTCCTTGGGTTTCTTCTCGAAAAGTTCCCACGGGTGGGGCTCACTTGTTTTAACAGACCCAGTAACTAGCGTCTCCGTTGTAGGAATAGCAGGGAGGACCCGAGATGAAGGTTCACGTGGGGTGTTTCTTTAAGATTCCTCGCAGTTTGGATGACCCCTCTGCCCTCCAGCCCCAGTTGTTCTCGAATGCAAGGGAAGCTCAGGCTTGGGCCGTCTTCCAAGCTCCCTTTCCTAGAGCCAAAAGCGGCGGCAGGGCTGCCGATGGCAAGATCCCTCTCTTCCGTTGTTTCCGTGCCTTGAAATTCAGTTTATCTCGTCACAGTGCAAGGAGGCGTGAGATGGCCCCTGTATGGGAATGTCCGTTACTGCAGTGATGCCAAGGCCTCAAGCCCAGGCTGCTTAACTCTGCTTATAAGGGGACACCCCAACCTTACGCTTACATCGCTTTGCTCTCTGAAGCTGCACACAGCAGGCTGGGTGGGACTCAGGAACGCGCAGAGGCACCTCTTGCAGGTCCGTGGGTAGCCCACGCCGCCCCTGGCTGGGCTGAAGGAGGAACAGCAACTCGGGAAACTGCGTTATGGGGCGCGCGCCAGCCAAGGCGGCGAGTTCTTCCGTCACTTGGTTTTAGTGGAGACTGTTTTCAAATGGAAGCAATCTGTCTTTCTCCTGTCTGGGAAGAGCGGTTATTAACCAGGGGGAAACTGTCTCCGACAGTAGGTCAATTAATTACCGTATTTTAAAGCAGCTTCTCGAAAAACAGCAATTAATTCCGCCGTGTTTCTGGATATTCTCTAAACCGTTTCCATTGGAAATCACTGTTATTCGGGGCAGGTACGGAGCCTTGATGATGTCTACGAGCTTTAGAGGAGATCATATTCTGTTTTCTTTCTTTCTTCTTCTTCTTTTTTTAATGAATGCACAAGGATAGAATGAGGTTTTAATTACTGCCGGCACCTTTTCACTGTTGGAAATGGACTTAACAAGACAGAAAATTGGAAGAATGCACGCTGAAAGAAGAGATGATAAATACTCAGAAAGACTGTTTATCCGAACACATCAAGCCAAAATGCTATCTGATAAGAACAAAAAAATAGGCTGCAAACGCAGCGTCGGGTATTTCTGTGTGCTTATTGCTGCTATTCCTGGCACTCTCCTGCCCTAATGGGTTAGGCCTTCCATGAGTTTCTTTTTCTTTCTTTTTTTTCTGGGTAAGAATAATCAAAGGGACCATGTTCACCAGTTCCTTAACCTTTTATCTTGGCTGCGGCTGCATTATCTTTGACTGGGTGGCCCCCTGCTGCCCTTCTACTTGGTTTCCCAAGAAGCTATAGAGAACTCCACGGGCTTTTGTCCAGAGAGCAGCGGGCAATGATTTTTCACTGCCCTGCCCCCACTGGCGGAGGGCCTGGCTGGATGTGGGTTTAAGTTGGGCATTTCATGCTGACCTTTTGGGGATGTCTGATTTCCAGCAGTTCTTACAGGTATAGACTGGGGCTTCTCAATCTCAGTCCTTTCAGCCTTTGCGGCTGGGTAACACTTTACCTGGGGGGCTGTCCTGTGCGTTGTAGGGTGTCTAATAGCATCCCTGGCCTCCACTCACAGATGTAGCAGCTCCCTTCAGCTGTGACGATCAGGAATGTGTCCAGACATTGCTAACTGTTCCCTGGGGGCCAAAGCATCCAAAATTGAGAACCACTGGTCTAAACACAGGTGTTTGGTTATTGAAATAGATGATAGACTATAGATAAATATGCATGATAAATATGGTTTAGTAATATGAAGGCTGTGGTTTTTGGAAATACTCTGTGTATTAGAGTTCTCCAGAGAAACAGAACCAATAAGAGATATATATCGAGAGAAAGAGAGAGAGATGGATTGATGATAGGAATTAGCTCATGTGATTGTGGAGGCTGAGAAGTCCCATCATCTGACATCTGAAGGGGAGAATCAGGAAAGCTGGTGATTCAGTTCTGTAGAAAGGCCTGAGAACCAGGAGCTCTGATGTCTGAGAGCAGAAGAAGGTGATGTCCCAGCCAGCTCCAGCAAAAAGGGCAACTTCCTTCCTCCCCCACTTTTTTCTGTCCAGCCCTCAATGGATGGCTGATGCCCACCCACATCTGTGAGGACAACCTTCTTTACTCAGTCTGTCGATTCAAACGCTAATCTCTTTTGGAAACAGCAGCACAGATTCACCCAGAACTAATATTCTCCCAGCTACCTAGGCATCCCTTAGCCAATGCAGCTGACACATAAATTCACCATCACACCTTGTGGTGTGTCTGCTGGCACACCTGAACGAAGGCCAGGCTTTGTCAAAAACAAGCTCTGAGCCGAGCCGGCCTGGCCCAGTGGTTGAGGGTCGACCTATGAACCAAGAGGACATGATTGGATCCCTGGTCAGGGCACAAGACAGGGTGGTGGGCTCACTCCCCAGTGGGGGTGCATGCAGAAGACAGCTAATCAACGATTCTCTCTCATTGATGTTCCTATCACTCTCTCTTCCTTTCCTCTCTGAAATCAATAAAAATATTTTTGAAAACAAACAAGTTCTGAGATATTTCCTCAACTCTAGGGCCTCCCAGCCTTAAGCCCATAAGGTGTTGGTGAAGAAGAGATGAGCCAGTGCTTGACCCTGAGCCCAGTACCCAGCAGGTGCTCCAGGAAGGCGCACACGCAGACGCAGTTAGCGCTGAACAGGTAGACCAGTAGCTGCATCGGAAACAGGTCATCCCATTCATTGGCCGATGTTGCCAGCCTCTTTGCTCCGTGTCTGTTTCCTGCCACATACTAGTGTGTCATTTAATTTGCTTCCCACCAGTTACTGTCAAGATGAGTATCTTTTCTTAGGTTTATTGGGCTTTATTTTTCTTCTGAGATTGCTTTCTTTAAAAAGCAAGTATATAAGCAATACGCAAAGGCATTCACATTGCACAGCTTCCAGCACCAATGATACACTTGAAGTCTTCCTACACTTTCACCCCACGGCCACGCCCCTCTCCAGAGGCAACAACTGACATGACATTGAGGTGCCAGACCTTTCCTGGCGTTTTCTATCATAGTCATTTTGGGGGTGTTAAACAGGCATGTATTTGTCCTGTACGTAGTGACGTGACGCCTTTCCAACATATGCTGCTAGTGCTCGCAGACCTGGCTCATCCCAGCAAACTGCTGTTTGGCATTCCATAGTCTGGGGAGTTGGTTTTTGTCCCATTTGGGGCTCTCACAAGCAATGCTGCTGTGAGCAGACTGACTTCTCATTGTGCATTTATTTATGTGCACTAGCCCCGAAGAAGTGGAATTCTTGAGACAGAGCGTATGCACAATTCAAATGTTAATAAAAACGCCAGCCAGCTTGCCCTCTAACGTGGCTGGGCCATTTTACATGACCCGCATGCAATAGCATCAAATCTATTTTTTGGGGGGGGGCAATATTATGAAAACAGCAAAATCCAGATATATGGTTTTAATTTGCATCCCACCAATTACCGTCAAGAGGAGTACGTTTTCTTAGGTTTGTTGGCCTTTTTCTTTTTTCCTTGCGAGATTTGCTCCTTGCTTTCTTGTGCCTACGCCTGAATTGGGTTGTTTATCTTCTTATTGATTTGTCCCGTTGTTTTTCTACGGGCTGCATGCTGATTCTGTGTCAGTTACGCACCCACTAGAGGAGGCTCTAAGATGCTGCGCGGTAAGCATTTCAGAGGGCACCGGGTCAAAAACTGCTGTCTGAGGCAATCGGGGAGCGTTTCCTAGCTGCGACGTGTCCCAGCTCCTGGTCCCTGCCATCCCTGTTAGAGCTGAACGCCCCCTCTCAGCTCCACTTCCCATATTGTCAGCTGCGGGGTCCCCCGTGACCTTCTGTATCCCCTGCCTCAGGGCAGAGGCCATGGCCAATGCCTGCTCAGGATGAGGACAGCAGTGCCCCCTTGCAAGCCTGCCCGCCCTCAGAGCAGCATCCCCAGGTGTGCAATGCAAAGCGCCGTCCCTGGAATGTTAATGGCCGGGAGCCAACAAGATTCCTGACAGAAGCTTGCCAAACGACGGGTTGAACCCTTTGTCTCACTGCAGGCCGTGGTCCCTCTCTGCCCCCCAACCCCCGCGTGGTGACCCTCCAAGAGCAGCTGAGCGAGCAGCGTGTCCCAAATGCATGTGGCAAAGCAAGACCTTCTTCCTGGCGCCTCTCCTGAGACCGCTTCACGTGGAAGACGCCCGAGGGCGTTGGGTGGTGGCGAGTGTGGTGAGGGTGCAGTGCGACAGCTGGCACGGGCTCTTGTTGTCTTTCTGTGCGGGCCATTCTGTGCCCAGTTTCCTTTATGCTCCGGGCTCCGCGGGCATCGCCCACACGCCGGGCGTTGCGCACAGTGCAAGTTCCACGAGAGCAGCTGAGGGATGGAGGTTGGGTCGGGGCGGGGCACCCCAGGAGCGTGGTGGCGTTTGCACGTTTTCGGGGTCTGATGAGCTGTGTGACTCTGGAGAATGTGCTCAGCCTCTCTGGGCGGTAGTTGGCCCCCTCTGCAGTGGGACTGCTGACCGCTGACTTTCCGGAACTTTGAGGAAAATCGAAGGAGGTAGTAACGGATGCGGCAGCACGGAGCAGGCGCTCAGATGTGTCAGCCATAGTACGTGTTTTCCGTGTGAGTCTCGGCACAGCGGGAAGCATCTGGGCGGACCAGAGTCTCAGGTGTGCTCGGATGCCCCACCCTGTTCATGTTTCCGAGCTTGGTGGAGGTAGCACTTACAGTGAAAATGCTTTGGGGGGTTGGGATTACAGGCTCACATCCTTTCTCATGGTTCTTCCTACGGGGGGCGTCCCAGAGGTTTCCTGATCTGAGTTGGCACCCCAGCCCAGCTTCTGCACCCTGGCAGAGGCATTGCTTTCCTGGAGCACCAACTGATCATGTTTCCCAGTGTTTTCTTTCTTTTTTTAAAAAAAAAAATTTTTTTTATTGATTTCAGAGAGGAAGGGAGAGGGAAGAGAGATAGAAACATCAATGATGACAGAGAATCATTGATCAGCTGCCGCCTGCATGCTCCCCCCCCCCCCCCCATTGGGCACCGAGCCAGCAAACCTGGCATGTGCCTTTGACTGGAATCAAACCCAGGACCCTTCAGTTTGCAGGCTGACGCTCTATCCACTGAGCCAAACCAGCTAGAGCCCGAGTGTCTTCAACATGAACGGAGCGTGTCCTGTTACTTCACTTCTTCAGAGTTCTGGTCCCAGCTCCACGCCCCCCCCCTACCCCCCACGAGCTGCCTAATGTCAGCCTCTTCCCTTTGCTTGCCCGCCCCAGCAGCGGTGGCAGCTACTTCCTGCAGTTGGTTCTTGTGTTACATTCTCATTACCTTGTTATCAACTTGATTCCTAGTGAGCAGTTCTTTATATGAAATTCTCTCTGCTCACATAATTGGGTTGGGTTCTACCTTCTGACTGAACCCTCCCTGATCCAGGAGAAAGTGAAGAACGGAAATGAGGAAGGAAGGGATGGATCAGAGGAAGGATGGGAGTCATGTGTCTTCTACATCCCCATCCCGTATTCCTACACATCTACACACGCCTCCCCCCGCCCCCGCCCAGCACAGTCACCCGTTTACCCTCCATTAGCTGGTTAATCACACTGTGTCTCTTGTTTTCTCCTGGGATCGGTTGCTCAAATGTGTTTTTCTTTAGGGTGATGAAAAGTCTTCAGTAATTCATTTAAGTGCTCTGGTGATGTTGATTGCTGTTATTTATTTATTTTTAAGTATATTTTTTTATTGATTTCAGATAGGAAGGGAGAGGAAGAGAGAGAGACAGAAACATCAATGATGAAAGAGAATCATTGACCGGCTGCCTCCTGCACCCTCCCCCACCTCCACCCCCACTCCCACCCCTGCACTGGGGATCCAGCTCTCAACCCCGGGCATGTGCCCTGACTGGGAATCGAACCGGTGACCTCCTGGTTTCTGGGTCGATGCTCAACCTGCTGAGCCACACCTGGCCAGGCTTCACTACTAGTACAAAGGCTACTTATTTCATTGTTGTATTAGGTGATAGGTATTAGCATTGTCTCTTTCATGGGGAACTTCATGAGCGACACACAAGTGGAAGATGCTGAGCCCATGTGTGTGGTGTCTGGGGACTGCCTGTTTTGTGAGCTCAGATGGGGACTGGGGACCTTTCCAGGGGCAGATTCGAGAGTGTGTGCTTGGAAATCGGGCAGGCGGGGCTCTGCTTCCACTCACTGAGGGGCCTTGGACCCCTCACTTTTCTTTCCTGCTCTCTGGGTCCCCAGCACCCGTCTCACCGCAGTGGTTCCCCAGTGAGAACACCTGGGCAGCTTGTGAAATAAGATCCCAGAGCCCCAGGCCTGGCCCCAGAGATGCTGAGTCCCTGGGTGTGGGATGGGCTCTGATGCTCATAAACCAACAAGCCCAAGGGGACGGAGGGGGGTGCCCTGTGTGTGCCCTGAGGACTGCACTTTGAGAAACACTGCATTGTGGGGTCATTGGGAGGCCTCAGTGCACCTGCAAAGGCAATGCACCTGGCTGATGTTCAATCATATTGAGTGCCCTCCCCTTGCTCGATGGGGAGATGCTGGATTTTGTATCAAGACTTTTGGGTTTGGTTGAAATTGGTTTGGCTCTGTGGATAGAGCATCGGTCTGCAGACTGAAAGGTCCCAGGTTCGATTCCGATCAAGGGCATGTAGGGGGTGTGCAAGAGGCAGCTGATTGATGTTTCTCTCTCATTGATGTTTCTAACTCTCTCTCTCTCCCTTCCTTTCTGTAAAAAAATCAATAAAATATATATTTTAAAAAAAGACATTTGGGTTTGAACGTCAGACCCGGCAAAGAAAAACAGTGGCCGGGGTTCAACAAGTTGCTTAAGTTTTCTGGGTGTCACTTGCTCCTCACCTGCACATACAGGTTTGAAGGGGTCCTTTGGAGAGCATCACAGGAAGTACTGTCCGAGAGAAACGCTTTGGAAACCGTAACACGTCTTTCTGATGTTATGTTTTTTAATTTATGGGTTTATTTTCTTCTTAGGATGAGCCTCTAAATCCATACCCTTAATCCCAAACAAGAAGTGATTTTTTTTTTTTCAAAGAAAGATTCATTTGTAAGGGGAATTGGAATGAAGTTAGCCCGGGGGACCTGCTTGTCCACAAAGCCAGGGCAAAAGGAGGTGTGGGCATCTATTGCCAGCCCGACCCCTGGCTCAGGGCTTGACAATAGGGCAATGTGACTCGCCTGAGTCCCTGGAGCAGGCTGGCCCGGTGGGGGTCTGCCCTTGTGGCGTTGCCCAGCGCTCCTCTCCTGCCCCGCCAACTGCCTGGTGTGGCCCACCTCCCTCTCTCCCACATCCCACTCTCTGCGCGCATCTCCTCCTTTCCAAGTACCTTTCCGGTTGCCACTTCCACTTTTTTCTCCCAACAAGAGTCCACGTCTCTGGAACTCTGATCCCGGCAGCTGTCTTTCGCCTTAGAGCTGCTGATGGGGATGCCAAAGCGTTTCTCAGAGACCGAAGCTCAAACCTGTGCCTCGTGCATCCACTCTCTGCCCCTGAAACACCTTTTCGGCCTCTGACCCTCACTCGTCCTTACCTGAGAGAACGGTGCTAAAGATGAGTCCCCGTCACTATGGACGTGACAAATACATGGGAACAAGGCGTGGGAGAAGCAGGCGTTAACTAAGCACCTACTATGTGCCTGTTGTCTCTGGTGGTCCTTACCCGGGCCTGTGCTGTTCGATCGTCACTGTCGTCCTCCCACAAGAGCCACGTGTCACGGATGCAGGTACGTTGCATCCTCCCCTTCACTAGGGCATCCCCAGCGCCTTGACCCTGGCGAATGGGCAGCCAGGTGTCTTCCCTTTGGCAGGGCATGGATTCCACCGGAAATGCTCTCAGAGTGTGTGGCCTTGCAGCCGCTCCTGGTATCTTGGCTTGATTCAGATTTCCAGGCTCAGAGTCGCTTGAACATCCTGTTTAGGCTCCTGCTCAGAGCGGCCTTGGCCTTTCTGGTGATCCCACCGGCCCTGGCTATGTGGGGCCCTGGCATGATTCCAACACCTTGCCACCACTTGTTATGTTCTGTGGCTTTTGTTTGGTTTTATAATGGCCATCTTGGTTTTCTTTCAGTGCTTTGAACATATTGTGCCAGCGTCCCCAGTCCCCATGGCTAAGAAACGACAGAGCAGCCCTCTCCCCGCCCCCCCTGCCGCCCCTGCCCCACCTGGTTCCGAAGCCCTGACTCGCTCCTGCCCCTATGCCTGGGCGGCTAAGCTCTTGCATCAGGACTGGCTGGTGTCGCTGGGAGGCGCTGGACCTGTGGAGACCCGTGTGCTCAGGGTCGCTCCTGGCTCCCTGGGCTCCCTCCTCCCTTCTCACTCTCTCTCATACTCTACAGTCACTTCATTAAAATGCAGTGGCGTGATTCTTCAACATGATGGGGGAAAGCAGTTAGATCGAGTAAAGAAAGAGAAAATAGTATTTGCAAAGACAAGGAGTGCCGTACGGGGCTGTCCACCTCATCAAGGGGCTAAATGGACACGTGCTGGCGGGATCACCTCGCCCGACGCCAGCCAGCCAGAGTGTGGAGTCTTTTCTCTCCGTCCCTCCTGTGATCAGTGATCTTTACATTTCGCCCACAGTCCTGAAAGCTAATGGCATCATCTTCATGCAGGGGCACGGGCCTGCCAGCCAACAGTGGTTAGCAGTTCTTATTACAAATGTATCTTCTAATTCCCCAGCTGGCATTGTGAAGCTTTTCTATGGTGACACTGGACCAAAATATCGAAATTGCTCAAGCCTTTAAAGAAAGCGCGACAACAGGTCGCGGGAAGCCTTTTAAGTAGCTGCGGGGAGGCCTCTGGAATGCAGATCGGATGCCTGTCACCTCCGATCACCCGGGAACCCACACTCCAAACTTCCAAGGCCTTGGGCAGGAATTGAGCGAAGAGGCAGCAGGGGTGGGGAAGAGAGAGGGGAGAGAGAAGGTGGGGAGAAGAGGGGGGAGATAGGAGAGGGCTCCTTGAAAAGTAACTTCTGCACAATTTTTTTTTTAATCCTTGCCCAAGGATATTTTTTTCCATTGATTTTGTTTTTTAGAGTGAGTGAAAGGGAATGAGTCTAGGGAGGGAGAGAGAGAGAGAGAGAGAAGAGAGAGAAACATCAATGTCACAGAGACACATGGAGTGGTTGTCTCCCACACATGCCCCGACTGGGGCTGGTGATGGAACCTGCAACTGAGGTAGGTGCTCTGGACCGGGAATCGAACTCACGACCCTTCCCTCTGCAGGCTGACACTCTAACCACTGAGAGAAACCCACCAGGGCCTGGATCATGGCCTCTGTCTGAACACAGATACAGACGCCTGTCTGTGGTGTGGAATGGAAACGGTGAAACGGGATGCTATGTCCATACAACTGGGAGGCCTGTTCCTGTTCCCCGGCCACAGTCACTGTGGCTGTCCTTCAAGACACAGTTCACTGCTTACATTCCTCACGAGGGCACCTCTTCAGGCCTCCCCCAGCCCCAGGCCAGCCCGGGCTGTGTCCTGTGGGCTTCCACGGCCCCTTGGGCTTCTCTCGGTTGCACAAAAGCAAGTGTGGAAAAGTGGGAATGTCCTGGCTCCGAAGTTGGCCTGGACTTCCGGCTTGGACACGAGACTTATAATTTAGAGTGAGGCATGGAAGCCCCCAGAGCCTGCGTCATTCCACCCCTCACGTGGGCTTCATGATATTCGCTCCGTGGACTTGTCTTGCGGGTTAAAAGAGGTCGAAGTAGCAGCGGCATAAAAGACAGGTGTGGTGTGTGTGTCCTCAAGTGATGCTTGGTGTCTCTCTTCCTCAGAAGAGGCTCCTTGAGGGAGCAGCTGGGAGTGGCTCGAAGGGTGCCCGAGGGCTCTGCCCCTCTTCCCATCTCCCGGCTGTGCCTCTTCTGGGTGCTGGCTTCCTTCTGAAGGCAGGTTCTGTGGTTGGGGCGATGGGAGATGGTATCCCCTACAGTGGAATCGCTTCTGCAGGGCTTGGCATTCTGTCGGGGCAGGCTGGGCCCTGAAATCCGTAACTTACTCCCAAGGAAGAGTGGCTGGCAGGGGGGTTGGGGTGGGATAGTACATTCCAGAGTATCACCTCCGCTGGCCTCTCCCTGACCCCGGTCCTGGGGGTGGGCAGTGGGTGCCTGTCCCCCAAGACCACAGGAAAGGGGACTAAGCTTGCTGGCACCAGGAGAAGGCGGGGGATCTCTGGGAAGCCAGAACCAATAGAAACGCATCTCAAGGCCAAACAGTGCTTAGTGAAGGAACTCATGAATAAGCAAACGACAGTGCAGAGAGTTCTTGTGCAGAGAGGGCTGGCTTGGGAAAAGGGAGGAGTGAGTTCACGCCCCAGTGTCTCCCTTAACTCGGGTGACTTTGTAGGAGGCAACCTCGCTCTGTGGGCCTGGTGTCCCGGCTGCAGGGGTTGCCGGTTGGATGGGAAGATCTCCAAGGCCCCTTGAACGTTGCATGTCTATTATCCCGCGCAGCTGCTCATTAAGAGAGAACTGGCAGTTAATTGAAACAGCGCTCACTGGGCAGGCTCCGGAGAGAACCATATAGGAATCTATAGGGTAACCAGAAGGGGGAAGAGTAATTCAGAGGATGAAATATAAGTAAGACTAGCTGCCCTGTCTTGGGACAGTGCTGGCTGTCTTCAGGGGAGACCCCGGACAGAAAGGGACGTTGTACAGATCCACTGTGGGCGGTCAGCTTGTCCAGGAGGGAGGGCTGAGCTGGAGCTACGGGGTCAAGGAGAGCACAGGAAAGGCACATGTCTGTCACCGTCCTCAGGATTAAGCCCAATTAGTTGGGTGATCGTGTAGTCATCCACTGAGAAGGGCAGGGAGCAGACTCAGCAAAGGGAAGGAACGTGGCTCTCTGACCCACCTGGGCCAGAGAGCACCGGCTCCATCCCGTGGGCCCAGGGACAGACCTGAGCAGTACAAGCCCCTGCTGCCTGGGGTCAGCGATGGGGCCAACAGCAGCACGGAGACCAGCATCAGGCTACTCCGAGCTCAAAGCCGGAGAGCAAAGTGTGAGCGGTGGCAGCCCACCTGGCCCAGCCAACAGAGGGGGTTGTTATCCGAAGCCCAGAGCCCTGGGGTCTTACCTCCCCTCCTGTGCCCGTCCTTCTTCCCACCTTCCTCCCTCAGGCACCCCTGACACAGTCCTCGGAAAGCTACAGCTGAGCCTTACTGTGTCTTGAGGGTTTGAGTGCAGCTCAGTCCAGTCGGCAGGCAGCTGTTCATGGCCCAGATTGGGGCAGGAGGGCTGAGGGTCAAGCCCAAGGGCAGGGGCCTTTTATGGTCAGCCGTAAGACCGCTGGTCATTTGCTCCCTTGTCTCCCTTTTCCCCTCTCTCCTGATCTATGTTGCCCCTCTTATGTCTTCTCTCTCTCTCTCTCTCTCTCTCTCTCTCTCTCTCTCTCTCTTCTCTGTCTCTCTCTCTCTCTCTCTCTTTTTGCTAATCGTCACCCAAAAATCCTTTTTTTTTTTTTTTTTTTTTTTTTTTTTTTTTTTAGTGAGAGTGGAAGTTAGGGGAGTAGACAGAGAGGGAAACACCAATATGAGAGAGACACGTTGATTGGTTGCCTCCTGCATGTTCCCTGACTGGGGCCAGGATTGAGCCTGCAACCCAGGTAGGTGCCTTTGACCAGAATCGAACCTGAGACCCTTCAGTCTGAGGGCTGACTGTCTAACTGCTGAGCCAAACCGGCTACGGCCATGTTTTCTCTTTGATTCATTTGTCCCTCTGGTTTCATTTGCTTCTGAGTTATTCTTTCTCTTCCACATCCCTATATCCCTATACCTTTCTCTGCCCATCTGCCCCCTCCCCCTTTTTCCTCTCTTGCCCTGTCTTTGTCTGCTTTGAGTTCTTTCTTTCTCTCTCTCCCTCTCTCGTTCTCACTCACTCTCTGACTCCCACTGGCTCCTGCCTCTCATTTCATATCTCGGTTCCACGGAGCTCACCACCCTTCCTAGCCCAGGCCAGCCTCTAAGCACTGGGGTGGCCTGATGGCCGAGGCCTGGCCCTGGACAGAGAGCCTCCCCCCCCAGGCCTGGCCCTTGTCCCGGGTTCTCTGTGAGGGCCGCACAGCTGGAAGTATGGAAGTGTCTTCTTCCCCTCAGATGGGGGCCTGGATCTCTGGAGAGGAGAGGAGGCTACAGGGGCAAGAAGCCAAGGTACAAGGACTCATCCCTGGCTCTGCCCGCCCCCTGGGCCTCTCCTTCCAGAGCATGTCCCCCTGCCCCCTTACCCACCTCTCCTGAGTGTGGGTGAGTGTGAGAGGCCTCGGGGAGCCAGCTATCTGCATAGTCAGGCCTCAATGGATGCCAGGCCCCATGTTCCCAACCATTTTCCAGAGCAGCCCTTTACCAGTCTCCTCTTATTCACTCATTCATTCCCTCCACATTCAACAGTCGTCTGTGGAGCACCTATTCCGTGCCTGGTGTTGTGCTAGGTGCTACGCTCACTCCTATTGGTGGGGACAAGCTACCCATGGCCCCTGTCATGTTCCAGGATTAGGATCACACAGGAAAGGAGCCCCGATGGTGCAGGGGTGAGGGCTCTGATGGGGAAGGGCAAGACCCTGCGGGCCTGCGGTGGGCTGGGCCACCCAACCCAGTCAGGAGGGTTTACAAACATTGGGCCTAAACAAATGTTCTCTCAAGCTGGAAGGATGTATTAGATTTTCCTGGTACAGATGTGTGTGCCTGTGTGTGGTGGCGATTGGGGGTGGGGTTGGAAATGATCTGGCAAACGGAACAGCCACTGTGAAGGTTTGGAGGTCAAGGAGAATTTTTCTCCCCTCACCTTGTACCTCAGAAGATCATAACTTCATCCTTGGAGGATTCAGCCCAGCCTAGGACCTACCTTCCCTGAGTTCCTATTATCCGTGACCCCATTCCTCCGGGACAGGAGTGTGTGTGTACCTGTCAGTCTGAGTCCCACCCTCAATGATAGGGACCATCCCTGACATCCCAGACCTGGGACCCAACCTGGAATCTAGCCAGTTCTCAGGCCGTGTTACTGAGTCCTCATATATGCCTGGAAGAAAGGGAAGATGACATTAAAAAAAAAACACAAAACAAAAAAAAAACCAAAAACGCTCCAGGCATGATCTGAACTCTGAGACAGCCACAGCTTACGCCCTCTGCCCAGCTCCCTCGAGAGTCCCCACTTCTTTCCAGGGTCCTGGGGCTTATGTAAAGTCTGACCCGTCGCCATTCCAGCTGCCCAGAACTCCTCTTCCTCCAGGAAACCAAGGTACCCCCCAAACGCCGGGTGTAGCTATGTGTTTCCTGCAAGCCGAGGCCTGGCTTTCGAGGTGTAATCAATTCCCATTGATTGGCAAAATCTAACCGGTGTTCTTGCGGCCAATTCTGGATGGTAAAGCTCATTAGAAGCGGGCCTCTGGCAAGCCGACACCCCTCAGTGCTTCGGTAATCAGGGCTGATTATGCCAAGCAGCGGGGTCTGCCCTGAAGTGTCCCTGGCGCGGTGTCGCGGGGACCGGTCCATCTGGAGCGGAGTCGCTTTGTAAATGACTAATTTGACCGTGATAAAAACCCGAGCGCGGCCCGGAGAGCTGAGAGAGACTCAGTGTGAGTCCTTTGCCTGTTGTGGTGTGGAGACCCCTCCCTGCCCTCCTTCCCCTTCCTGCTCAGACCTGGCTCCCCGGACGGTGAGGTTTCTCTTGGCACCGCTGTCAGGACCGTGGCGTGGCCCCGGGCAGGGGACACCCTCTGTGGCACTCGCTCCGTGGGCCCTCAGCTGGGACCAGCTCGCCCGCAGCTGTTTGCTTTCAGAGGCTCCAGTGGGCTGGAACCAAGAAGGTGTGAATTTCTTCCTAAATTTGCACAGGGCAGCAACTTCTGGAAGTCGTCAGCTCTGAAAGCAACCAGCACAGGCTGTGTTCCCGGAGCTGGATCGCCCTGAGCGAGCGTGCCCTGAGCCGGGGCTCCAGTTCCAAAGCTGGCGCTCGCCTTTAATTAATATTGATGGGCTGCCTGTCACATACCAGGCTCAGTGCTGGGCTCACTCACGTCTGTGTGTGGCCACTTTTTAAAATATATATATTTTATTGATTTTTTGTTTTTTTACAGAGAGGAAGGGAGAGGGACAGAAAGTCAGAAACATCGATGAGAGAGAAACATCGATCAGCTGCCTCCCGCACACCCGCTATTGGGAATGTGCCCACAACCAAGGCACGCGCCCTTGACAGGAATCGAACCTGGGACCTTTCAGTCTGCAGGCCGACGCTCTGTTCACTGAGCCAGACCGGTTTCGGCTGTATGTGGCCACTTTTAAAGCATCCAGGGTCATTGACACTGTGACTCGAAAGCCAATCATATTTGTCTTCTATTTTAAAACACACACATGCACATTCTAAAAGATCATGTAAAACAAGTGTGTTACTGTTTTTTATTTGTTTGTTTGTTTCTTTGTTTTGAGAAATGGACCTAGAAGGTTGGTGAAGGCTTTGAATTTTCACTTTACACCCAAAATGCATTACATATTTAAGAAGCAGTTATTAACATGCTTATTGTTGAAAATGTGGAAATACAGAAAAGGAGGAAAGAAAAAAACTGCCGCTTGTTAGATACTATTAACATTTTCATTTTCACCCGAGTAAAGGAAGCTTCAGATGTATCCAAGTTCACATAGATGGTTGACGGCCCAGGGTTTGGCTCTGTTTTGGTAGTGATTTGCTCCCCACTGGGGCTTCTGAAAGTGTTTCTTATACAACCCTTGGTCCTAGGAGGGTTTCTGTAGTGGAAACAAAAGGATTGATGCTCAGATGAGACTGGACTATGGTGGCTTCCATGCCTCGTGATTGCCAATTCCCAGTTTGCTTACAGTGTGGATTTGCTTATTAAAGGCTCTGAGAGGTCCTGCAAACTTATATGAGCAAAGAACTCCCACTCCTGTAAATGGCCCATGAAACCTATATTCCACCAAACTCATTTTGGAAAATGCTTGCACCCTCTTCCCCCTGCACATCCAATCCTCTCCTTCCACCTGCGTCTCTGCTGGAATCAGGGTGGCCTGGTGGGGACCCCGTGGTGAAGAGAAGGGAGAAGTGACCTCAGAAAGTCACAGTAGGAATCTTTCTGGATTGCCCTCCCCCCCCCCTTTTTTTAAGATGAGGAAACTGAGAAAGAAATGGAGTGCCCCACCCAGTGTAACAGAGGAAGTCAATGAGTGGCATTTGAACCCGGGCCTCAAGAGCAGGACTGGGCTCCTGTCAGATACGGCTCCCTGGAGAGGCCTGAGGCTCAGCAGGTTCAGATGCGAGGAGGCAGGGTGGTGAAGGTCTCCAACAGAACCTGACCGTGAACTCTGACCTCTAGCACCAGAAACACACCAAGCTGCCCGGCTGCTTTTGCCACACAGACGTTTGTTTCTGGACCTCCAGGATGGCTGGTGCGGCCTCTGCCTGGCTCTCCCTACACCGGGACAAGTTCCCAACTTGATGTGGGGGCTATCCCCCGGGCCACATCAAGTTGGGGCTCAGCAGAGACTGAACTTGTCCTGAGGCCTCCTGGGGGCCAGACTCTGGGCCTGATGCTCCCTCCACCTCCCTCGCTTTATCTGCCCACGGATCCCACGGGGTGAGCAATCCCACCTCTTTCCACAGGGGTCCCAGCTGAGAGCCCCGACTCCAGAACCCACTCCCCCGTCTCCTCTGAAACCGTCACAGATCAACAGCTTCAACATCCCAACATTGTCAGCCGCCTGCAGGGCTTAGCCATGCATTCATTGATTCGTTTTCATCTTTCACTGAGCGTGACCCAGAGCCGGGGAACCATCTCGGCGTAGCAGCCCGAAGGGAGGAAGACATTTGCTTGGGGACAGGCTTGTGTAAACAGCTCATGGAGCCAGGGAGGCAAACGGTCGTAAGTCCCTGGTGCTTTCCACCGAAGGGACAGGGAGATGGATACTGAGGGTGAGGCAGGGTTCACGCAGAGGTGGCGGCAGGCTCTGATTCTGGCAGCGGGAGCAGCTTCGCTAAAGGGTGGAGGGGTACGGGAGCCCAGGATGAGTGTGGGTTGGGGGGGGAAGAGCAGCAGCAGCCTGTTGGGAAGCAGGGGGAGATTGTAAAAGACCATTCAGAGGGTAGATGGGGTGAATGGCATGAATACACGCACATCCAGCAACCCCTCCCTCTGCGAGTAGGAGGAGGCATTGGAGGGTCCTCGGAGAAGGAATGGGGAGCAGCCGGACACTTGTCCAGGTGATGCCTGGACAGCGGAGTGGCACTGAGACTGTGCTGGGAGGATTGCTCAGCTGTGGGGCTGAGGAGGGAGGGGAACCAGTCGGCTTCCGATCTTCAGCCAGCTCGCCTACAGAACACACTATGGTCTCTCTTCCCCGGGATTTTATTCTGTCCACTGAGAAGGAGCCAATAAATGCATTATTAAATATGATTTGTTGGCTCAGCCTTTGCAAGTCCTTCCCCAGACATTCAATCACGCAGCACTCATTGGGTTAGGCCAGGTCTCCAGCAGTGATGTGACAAAGACAGGGGACGGTGGGGAGGGTCCCGCTGCCCATAGGCCATCAGGCAGTGCCCGGCTGGCAGAGCTCCATAAAAGTCAGATGGCTTTGTGTTGTCACCTTGCGATGGTCATTCTGAGAAGCCGACAGGGATAAAACACACCTCCCTTGCAAGCGGACTTCTCCCACAGGGCTGGCCTTACTTTGGGGGGATTAGAACATTCAGCCCCCAGACTTACCGGCTACTGTAAGCCAGTGGCATAGAGGGCCCTGTGCTGCACTCCTGGAAGCCGTGGAAACGGCTCCCTTTCGCAGACTTCTAAGGCTGGGTTAGAGGGCTCTGAGCTCCTTCCTCAAGAATATCCTTAAAGCCCTGGCCGGTTTGGCTCAGTGGCTAGAGCGTCGTCCTGGGGAATGAAAGGTCATGGGTTCCATTCCAGTCAAGGACACGGATCTTGGTTGCAGGCTTGATCCCTGACCCGGTGGCCTGGTTGGGGTTCCTGAGGGAGGCACTGTCTCTCACATCGATGTTCCTCTCTCTCTCTCTCTCTCTCTCTCTCTCTCTCTCTCTCTCTCCCCCGCTCCCTTCCACTCTCTCTAAAAATAAATGGGAAAATATCCTCGGGCTAGGATTACAAAAAAACCACAAAGTCTATTTTTAAGGTCCTCATTATCCTCTTATACAGCCCCCTTTGAGGTGCGAACATGCAGGTGTACACACACACACACACACACACACACACACACACACACACACACACAGCAATCATTAGATTCCAGGCCACATTGCCTCTCCAGGGCAGGGACAGCTTCACAGCTTCTTGCCAGCAAATCTTCCAGCATGTTACTAACCCGGGCCTCTAACTAAACCCCATGCTTCCTGCAAATACTCCCTGAAATGCTGGGTCTTCCTCTGGGGGCAGCAATAATGACCCACAGGGAGCACACAAAGTGTTACTGGTGGAGGGTGCTATGTCAGGGCCTCTCGCTATGGAGGCCCTAAATAAAGCTTCCTGGTGACCGGGGTCGGGAGCAGCGGAGGGTCTTTGGAGGCAGCCCTGAGAGGGCAGACCTGGCAGCTGGCCCAGAGGAGGGCAGAAGCCAGGCTTTTCTCAGAGGAGCCCAAGGCTGGTTGCTAAACATGCAAGCCCAGGTCGGGGGGGGGGGGGGGGGGGGAGCAGCCAGCCACGCCCACCGTGGCCCCTGCAGCTGGGAGCCTCTTGCCTTTCTGCCTGCAGTTTTCAATGGCAGATTGTGGGGGGATGCATTTGGGTTGGGCCTGAGGCGGCCTGAGGATGGGCACGGAGACAGCGCCCACCAGGAAAAATGGTTTGTATGTTTCTTTTCAACCAGCCTTGCTGTCCTGGGAAAGGTCAAATCCCTACCTTGTCTTTGGCTCCTGGTGCCCCGAGGGGCTGCAGGGCTGGGTTCCTCTCGCCCATCGCCCATCGCTCAGGTGTGAGACTTCAGTCCTGCCACCTGCACCCAGGTTGGGAACTGCAAATGCAAGGACTGGGATCCCAGATGTGGGATTTGCATTGGGGGCTAATGACAACACCCTGGGGAGAAAGCGGCTCTTCCTGCTGTTTCTTCCATCAAACTCACTGCTGATGCGCACTTGCTTAACCCTGCTGACCCTGCGGGTGATTGGCATCTTGCTGTGGCTTCAGTTTCTCCTTCCTGAATGCAGGTCGTCTGTGGTGCACGCTGCTGTTTCTGTGACTTTCCAATTCCCGTACTCATTTCCCATTGAGTTTTATTTTCTCTGGGCTGGTTTAATCTTTTCACCTTTTTTGTTTTGTAGACATTCTCATCATTGAATTTTTCATTAATATGTTCTCTGTGATATCTGTTGAAATTATTCCTCGCCCAACTCTGTCATCCAGTATTTTGTTCTTTCTCGTCATCCCTGTTTGTGTGTAGAAGGCCTGATATGCTCTAATACTATACGTATACTGCTCTGTGTTTTCTTCTAATTATTTGATATTTTTACTTGTTCAGTGTTTGGTACTTTAATAATTCTGAAACTTATTTTTATTTATTAATTGATTGTTAATTAAACATTTTCAATTGCAGTTTACATTCAGTGTTACTTTGCATTAGTTATAGGTGTACAGTGTAATATTAGACAATCATATATTTTACAAAGTCATCCCCCTGATATTTCCAGTACCCACAAGGCACCATTCATAGTTATGACAATTATTGACTATACTAGGGGCCCGGTGCATGAAATTTGTGCACGGGGGGTGGTTGGTCCCTCAACCCAACCTGCCCACTCTCACATACTGGGAGCCCTCAAGTGATGTCCAACTGATGGCTCACCCCCAGCTTGCACAAGACCTAAAGGCTCACCAGAGGCTTTAGGCCTTAGGCACCCTGCCATCACCCTCCTCAGCTCAGCCCTGGCTGCCTGTGACGACCCGACCCCGGGGGCTGGGCGCTCACCACCACTTCCATTCACAGCGCCCGGTGGTTGGGCGTTCCCTGCCGCTGCCACCACCGCCGCTGCTGCTGCCGCTTCCCCTCACAGCGCCCGGAGGATGGGCACTTGCCACCACTGCCATTTCATCTCCACCCCCGGGGCCTGGCACTCATGCCACTCCCCCTATCCCCCCCCCCCCGCTCCTGATTGGCTGGTAGCATAGCCAATCAGGAGTGAAGGTACAGTCAAATTTGTATGTTTCTCTTTTATTATTTAGGATTCCCTATGCTGCACTTTACATTCCTGTGACTATTTTGTAATTACCAATCTGTACTTCTCAGTCCCTTTACCTTTTTCACCCTTTCCCCCAACCACCCTCCCCTCTGACACCCATCAGTCCACTCTCTGTATCTGTGAATCTGTTTCTGTTTAGTCTGTTTGTTTATATTGCTTTTGGGATTCCACATATAAGTGAAATTATATGGTATTTGTCTTTCTGTGACTGACTTATTTCACTTAGCACAATACGCTCTAGATCCACCTGTGCTGTCACAAATGGTAATGTTGTCTTCTTTTTTTTATGGCTGAGTAATATTGCATTGTATATATGTATGAGAGCTTTTTTATCCACTCATCTATGGATGGGTATTTGGGCTTCTTCCAAATCTTCGCAACAGTAAATAATGCTGTAGGGAATGTAGGGTATTCTTTGTATTCTTTCAAATTAGTGTTTTGTACTTCTTCCAATACATACCCAGAAATGGAGTCTCTGGGTCGTAATCCAGTTCCATTATGAATTTTTTGAGAAATATCCATATTATTTACCATATTGGCTACACCAGTCTGCATTCCGGCAAAGGTGCAGGAGGGTTTTCTTTTTTTCACACCCTTGCCAATACCGGTTGTTTATTGATTTATTGATCACAGCCATTCTGACAGGTATGAGGTGATATCTTATTGTGGCTTTAATTTCCATCTCTCTGATGATTAGTGCATCGAGCATCTTTTCACATGTCTCTTGTCCTTCTGTCTGTCTTCTTTGGAGAAGTGTCTCTTCAGGTTCTTTGCCCATTTTTAATAGATTGGTTTTTTTTTTTGGTGTTGAGTGGAACTCATTTTTGTGCATGATAAAAGGTAAGGAGTAAGTAGCAATCTACTTAGTTACATATGTCACATGAATAGCCAATTGTTCTCACCCCATTGATTGAACTGTCACCATATCTCAACTGATTGGAAAATGTGTCCTTTGACATGGAGCATGTTCCTGTAATTCGAGGGGGGAATGGTGGCAAATATACGTGTACAGCTGGAAAGTAATATAATAATAATATAATAGTAAATAATAATACAAGAACAACTTGTGTTTCATGTACTCACAACTGCAAACCTACTTTTGCACATCCCGTACGTGTTTTTATATACTAGAGGCCTGGTGCATGGAATTCATGCATGAGTAGAGTCTGTAGGCCTGGCCACTAATCAGGGCCAATCAGGTCCTTCCAGCTTCCAGCTGGGGCCTCCCTTCCCCAGCTGCTGGCCTAGGCCTCCCTTCGTTTCATGCCACCCCCTGGTCGTCACTGCAACATCATAGCGAGTGATTGAGCTCCAGGTCTCCTGGTCAAACTCCCAAGGGGACAATTTGCATACTAGGCTTTTATATACATAGATGTATACATATGTACATCTGGATTATCTTCACTCATACTTTTAATGAAAATATGGGGGACGGGTCCTTGCCTCCCGGGAATTCTCATGGTGGCCTAGTGAGTGGGCAGGCATTGGACATGTGTTCAAGGTTGAGAGATTTACAAGTAATTAAATTGACATTTAAATCCTGGATTGGATCCTGGAACAGAAGAAGACATTAGTAAAAAAAAAAACGGTTGCTATCCAAATGAAGCCTGTCGTTTCATTAGTAGCATGTCGCAATGTTAATTTCTCGGTGTTGACAAGTCTACCATGATTATGGAAGATGTCAACATTAGGGAAAACTGGATAAAGGGTACATGGGAACTCCCTATAGTACCTTTGTAACTTTTTGGTAAACCTAAAATTATTCAAGTTTAAAATCTTTAAACATTAAAAAAAATTAGCATGCAAAATTTATGCAAAAATTAATATGCAATCATAAGCTCCTCTTATGCAGTCAGAGTATGTGTCCCAGAAGGGGCAGCTTTTGAAGTATGTGGCTTTCAAAAAACTCCTCACCGGTGTGGGAGTTGCTTCTCATTCTTCCCATCCATAAAACAGGAGAGAGGTGGTGGGAGATGATCTCTGAACCCCCTCCCACAGTTTGGGCATAGCAGCGGTATTTGCCCTATGAGGAAGTCTTTCCACTCAGAATTCTTCGCGTTATCTGCAAATTTCACTCTAAGTAGATGCCTAACGAGTTTTTGCAGGCACAAGTCATTAAGTTATAATGTTGTAAGAGCAAGCATCTCAGTTCAGAAGAAAATAGTTTGAATTGCAGGTCAACAAACTGACCAGCTATTGTCTTCTGCACAGCTATTAAATTCTCAGAGCCTTAGTTTGCTCATCTGCAAAATGGAGATTGAGAAACACTGCTGCCTCTCAGTGCTGTTGTGACTGTTGAGTGTGGTCATGTATGTGTATGTCAGCGATCCATGAACACAGTTCCCTTCCTTCCTTCCCTGCCTCACCCTTGCAGCATCTTAACTCCCATTCAGATGAATACAGCCACGAAGAAATGCTGGTTAACAGCCGGAATCTCATTTAGAGTCCTTCACTGTCCTCTCCCAAACTGTCCTATCACTCGGTGCTTATGTCTCTTCCTGGCTGTTGGGGACAATCAAACAGGCGAGAGGCTTTCTCGGTAATGCAAAATGTGATTTTTTTTCCAGGATGATATTACATGGGGAGGGCATCTGAGTTGAAAGGAATATTTAGTAGGCTCACTGTCACAAATCGAATAACAAGGACATAAAACAAGACACAGGCAGTGCACTGGCTGTGTCAAATTTCTTAAAAAGCAGGCATGCCGACCTGACAGAGGTTTGAATATCGTTCTGGGCACAACGCAAAGGAGTAGAAGTGCAGGAGTTTTGGTAGGGCCTCCCAATCATACAGCCAGGGCCCTCCTGGAGTTGTGCAATATGCTGCCTCCAGGGGGCGCTAGAATGCCTCAGGGCCACATCCTGGTTTTCTGGGGCATCAACTGAGACTACTAAATTACTAAATGCCTCTAGAATTGACACCTGTCTGTAAATTGGGGCAGGGTTAAATGAACCAATAGGCTCTATAGCACCCATTGTAATACAAATTTTTATTTTCATTGAAATTATTTGATGGTGTTACTTAGTGGTTAGGACATTGGTCCGTCTCCCCCCAGGGTCTTGGTTTCGATTCCGGTTAAAGGCACATACCTGGGTTTCAGGTTTGATCCCTGGCTCCCAGTCAGGGCGCGTGCAGGAGGCAACCAATCCATGTCTCTCTCTCACGTTGATGCTTCTCTCTTTCTCTAAATATCAATGGAAAACATATCCTTGGATGAGGATTAACAACAACAACAACAAAACTAGTTGAAGGAATACATTGCTGGGTAAATTCCCCCACCCCCACCTATTTTTTGGCATTATTGAGACCCTCTTGAGAAATAGGGCATAATGCCCAATAGTTGGGGAGGTGTGATATCTTTTATTGTGAAGTATATAAGCACGAAAAAACTAACTAATATTACATGTATGCTGTCTGCTGGCCCACATGTCCCCTGTCGGGTATGGTGACTGCAGCCTCCATACTCCCTCCAGCCCAACCACATTCATTTGCCGTCACTTCTGCTTGGCCTCCCGGCTTCAGGCTGAAGGTCAAGCTCACAGGCGTAGAAGTCTACAAGATGGAGGCGTTCTGTGGGAATCGGTCATGTGGGCCATGGGTTCTGGGGAGGCACAGTCTCTTCCTTGTTTCCCCTCGGAGCCTAGGGTAGCTCCTCTGACTGCCGTGGCCTGTCCCTGGCTGCGGTCCGCTGGGAATTCTCACGCCTGGCCACGCTGTGTCCCTTGACAAGATTTGCAACATATGATAATCAGCTCTGGCCTCCTGTGGCGGGTTTTCAGCTCCCAGGCCCCAGAAGGCATTGGGATGCAGACAGGTCTCTCTCCCACTCCAGGGAGCAGACCGTGTTCCCAAAACAGCTCTGGAATAACTTGTCACAGTCGGGAAAGGGAGGGCAGCATGGAGCACCCCCCCCCCCTTGGGGGGCTGGTGGACTCAGAATTCTGGGCTCCCTGGTGCACAGCAGCCTTCGGGGTGAGAGGGTCAGGCTCTCTCTCAACCCTGCCATCCCATTACCAAGCACACAGGACAGCTCACTAATTAGACCGTGTTCCCTGTGGCCTGTCACATTCCTTTTATCTTCTCATCCCGCTTTGCAAGTTTTAGCTGCATGACCTTGGGCAAGGGACCTGCCCACCTGGAACCACAGGGCCGTCATCTGCAAAAAGGAGAAAGGAGGTCTTGCTGAGTTATTTCGAAGATCAGAGGAAATGCGTGTAGAATTCCCAGCAGCCTCCGAGGCCCAGAACATCGGAGTGTCCCCTATAGTCCCTGTTCAGTAACATCGATGGGTCACCAGCACCTCACGCCTGCCTTTGGGGGCACAGTGTGGGTGTTGGATGACTTTGGAAATATTGTGTGTACAAACTCTAAAATCTTAAAATGGGGAGTTGAAAGGGACAGAACATGTTTTTTAAAATATGTTTTTATTGACTTTTACAGAGCAAGGAAGGGAGAGGCTGAGAGAGACACATTGATTGGTTGCCTTCCGGAGACCAAATCCCCAACCTGGGCGTGTGCGCAGACGGGGCATCGAACCGGTGACCTTTTGGTGCAAGGGATGATGCTCAGCCCACTGAGCTACACTGGCCGGGGTGGAAGGAGCAGACATTTTTAGCTGAAATGTCTTTGTTCTTTATCAATTTGAGGACCATTTTCTCACTTTTAAGACTCGTGGCATTGAGTAAATGTATCCTCCCTCCCCCCAGCCCCCCTGAATCACGGAGGTAAAGCCACATTTGTTCCCTGAGTGGGCTCTTGAAGCTGTGTGTGTCTGCTTTGTTCTCTGCTGGTTTGGGGTTCCTGGCAGACTGGCCCACCTGCTCCCTGGGCCTGGTTCTTTGGACGAGCTAAGCAGAGAGCCGGATCACCAGTCCGGTTGTGTTCTTGCCTCTGATCGATGAGACCAGGCCACACTTGGCATATTTAAAATGCTCTTCCTGACTTGCTACCTCATAACAAAGGAAGAGCCAACTCTCACTCTCATTAGCTTCAAAGAGAAACACTGCTATTTGTTCTCCTCCCTTTTCCTTGCATTGGCGAGAGATTTAGTTTTGCTTAAAGGAAACACAGATGACGCTAATGAGACCTCAGTGTCTTAATTTGCATATTAGATGAGATAAATATTGAGCTAATTAACACCTAGGATGAATTTTCATTGCCTGGGACAATTGTTCTGTGTTGGAAGTGTTCCCTGTTACTTACTCAGGGAGGCAGAACAATTTGAAGGGAGACTTGCTTCCCCACAAATACTGCAGGCCAACGAAACTCCTCCCAGGAAATGCCCTCAGGATTCTTCCTTCAGTCTGTCCCAAATCCTGGGTCCTCTTCCCAGGGAACCGTGATCCTGTAGGGAAGTTGGTTCCTTCCATCCAGGATTCTGGCAAAGGGTTTGGACACTTGTTTATTCTATGGCAGGATGGGCTTCATCCAAAGGGACGTGCCAAAGGAAAACATGGGGTTCCATTCAAGAGGGCAATAGGAGAACCTTAAGCCAAGAGTGGCCCTTGCAGCCGAAACCGGTTTGGCTCAGTGGATAGAGCGACGGCCTGTGGACTGAAAGGTCCCAGGTTCGATTCCGGTCAAGGGCATGTACCTTGGCTGCAGGTACATCCCCAGGAGGGGGTGTACAAGAGGCAGCTGATCGATGTTTCTCTCTCAGTGATGTTTCTGACTTTCTACCCCTCTCCCTTCCTCTCGGTATAAAAAATCAACAAAATATTAAAAAGAAAAAAAGAATGGCCATGGCAAGCAGGAGGCCTGTTCCATGGCACAATCTCAGGAAGCCCACCCTGTCTGTTGAATGAGCTTGTAGAGAAAAAAAGGAAGGGGCACCTTTTCAAATATGTTTTTGTTGATTTTAGAAAGAGAGGAAGAGGGAGGGTTAAAGAGATAGAAACACTGATGAGAGAGAAACATCATTGATCGCTGCCTCCTGCACATCCCCAACTGGGGATCGAGGCCACAAGCTGGACATGTGCCCGACCAGGAATCCAACTAGTAACCCCTTAGTTCATGGGTCTATGCTCAACCACTAAACTCCACACGCTGGCCTGGCAGGGGGAAATTATTTTAAAGGGAAAAACAATTTCCTATTTAGCTTATTTCAGTGAATTAAATGCATTTGAATGAATAGAAATGAAATTATAATAGTCTCCCCTTATCCACAGGGAAAATGTTCCAAGTGGATGCCTAAAACCACAGAGAGTACTGTACTCTGCATATACACTGTTTGTTTTCCCTGTAGGTATACATACTTATGTAGAGCTTAATTAATAAATTAGGCACAGTACAAGGGTAACAACCATGGCTGGGCCAAATGGGGGCGCAAAAGAGGCCACATACTAACCCTGACAAACTCGGGAGGCCTGCATGGCGGGCCTTACACACTCAGAGTTCAAAGTAACTACATGGAACCGTCTGAAATGAAAAGTTCTCAACCCAGTGATGGTGGGTAGACCTGTCTAGGCCAATATCTTCCTTGACAACCGTCAATCTTTACCTTCACCGAGCCTGTCTATTGTCTTTTTGCACCTAAGACAGCAGACCATTGGAATGTCAGAGTGGTCCTCTTTCTCCAGACCCCTCAGGGCACACTATTCCTCCAGAATAGGAGTCCACAGAACTCCTCATTGTCATCTTGTCCACCTCCCCCAGGCCATCTCTGGATGTGACCATTGTCTGTTAAACTACCCCATGTCCACCAATGCAAAAGAAGGATGTGTCTCTTTGTTTTGCTCTTTACACAATCCCAGAGATTTCTCCCCTCGGCTTCTTCCTGCCTCCCTAACCTATCACCACCGATTTCATGTAGCCCCGCCTTATGTCTTCTTCTTTGATTCTGATGCATAAAATTCATGGTAAAACTGCCACTTTCCAGAGCCCTTTCTCCATCCATGGAGATTTTGCTTCCCGGCAATTGTCATCAGTTTGACTCAAATAAACCCATAAAAATTCTCTCTGGGTTTGGACATGTTTTTCATCGACACTAATAATAAAGTAGAAGAATTATAACAATGTACTGTGATAACAGTTGTATGAGTGACATGGGGCCATTGTTAAGTACAGTAAGGGTTAGTTGGACACAAGCACTGCCATCCTGGGACAGTCAGTTTGAGGATCACTGTGACAAATGGACAGGTAGCATATCCAGCACGGAGACGCTGGACCAAGGGATGGCTCATGTCCTTGGCTGGACAGCGTGGGGCAGCACTGGGTGGCAGGAGATTGTATCCTGCTCCTCCGGACAGCATTCAATTTAAAACTTACCCCATTGTTTATTTATGAAATTTTCCATTTCTTTTTAAAATATATATATATATTTTATTGATTTTAGAGAGGAAGGAAAAGGGAGAGAGAGATAGAAACATCAATGATGAGAGAAAATCATTGATTGGCTGCCTCCTGCACGCCCCCTGCTGGGGATCAAGCTCGCAACCCAGGCATGTGTCCTTGGCCCGAATGGAGTCTGGGATCCTTCAGTCCACAGGCCGATGCTCTATCCACTGAGCCAAACCAGTTAGGGCAGAATTTTCCATTTCATAGCATCAGACCTCAGTTTCAAAGCATAGACCTTACTATGGGTAACTGAGATCGTGGCAAGTGAAGCCACGGGTAAGGGCACCTACTGTAAGGTTGTGCTCAGCACCAGCCCTGCCAGGGCCTGGCTCTCTGCCCTCCCTCCCCTCTGCATCTGTTGGCATCTGAGATTTGGCAGATGTGGGCCCTGGAGTCCCTCCTCCCACCCTCTCTAGGAATGCTTCCCCACCTTCCACAATGTTTGTTCAACTTTCAAATCCCAAGTGGTAAGCTTTGCTCTGCCTTTTGTATTTTAATTATTTTCTCTCTTGCTCCTGATGATCAATTAGGACTATTTCTTGGTGGAGGATCTGCCTGGAGAATTTCAAGCAGAGAGTGTGCATATGAAAGGACCAGGTGAAGTCAGCCTTGTCTGGTGATTGCTGTGGGGAGGCCTGGACTAGCTCTCTATCTTAAGGAAAATGTCCACTTAACTCACAGCATTTGGAGGAAATGTCAAGTACACAGTTATATGCTGTGTGGGAGTTAAAGAAAAGAATGGAAGGAGGGTTGGCAAGAGCTACTCAGACAACAGCCACGGCTGGCAGATGTGTAGGGGGCACTGAATGAGTTTAGACAGTTGGGTGATCCTGTGTGGCGGTGCTCACCTGGGTTTAGTGCCCAGCACTGCTCATCAGGATTAACTCCCTAGCAACAAGTAGGCAAGCTATAAAGGCCCGGTACTGTGCTAAATTAACTCGTCATTATGGAGTAAGGGGCTGGCGGTCTTTGTGGGGGGCACACTACATTGAAGATCGTCTGGAAGAAATGATCCTTTTTGCCTCAGATTTCTTTCCTTTGGTGATTCATAATGTTGCCAGTGAGTGCTGGTGTTTTGGAATTTCTGTATTTTTCTAGCACCATCTGGGTGCCCTGCACACTGCTGGCTGCCAATACATGCCCATTAATTGATGGATAGAGATGTAGGAAGTCTTCAGGAGTTTGCTGCCTGAAGGTGTGGAAACTCTGGCCTTCGATTAGTGCCTTTCCTCCCAGCTGGAAGTCTTCGGTGTGACAAAGGCATCAGCCACCCAGGGGAGTGGGGAATCGTCCGGGCAATGCCACAGATATCACACATGCCCGAGCTCTCAGACAGCTGAGCTCAGCGATGTGTCTGTGTCATTGCTATGGGGCTCCTGAAGGGCCCGCTTTCCAGCTCAGAGCTCTAACAGCCCTTGGCCCAGCAGGGTCAGGACCTTCAAGACTTAGACGACTTAGGTCCATTGAGCAAATATTTTGGAATAAAGTTAAAAAATTTTTAAAGATAATGACCTTCAAAATGACAAATGATATCCCTGGCCATAAAGTTTAATTGCTCAGGGATTAAAGCACCAGACTGTGCATCGAAGGGTCATGGGTTCAATTCCCGGTGATCAAGGGAATGTACCTGGGTTACAGTTCACTCCCCGTCCCTAGTCAGGGTGCGTGAGGGAGGCAGCCAGGTGATGTGTCTCTCTCACAACAATGTTTCTCTCTCCCTCCTTCCCTACTTCCATTCCATTCTCTCTGTAAAGTAATGGAAAAAATATCCTCAGGTGAGAATAAAAAAATAAAAAGACAAATTATAACACTCTGTAAAGGCAGGCTCTCTATTCTCACCATCCCAGAGCTACTGGGGAAAAATGACTTGCTTCTTTTAAAAGGGAAGACTGGACATTCAATAGTCTGAGTATTTCATTATGTCCTCCTTAGATGTGGTTGAGTGGATATGTCATATGTGTGCATGTGTGTGCATGTGTGTACATGTATGTGCATGTGTGCTTCTGGGGGCATGGCGGTTTTCAACTTGACACACACCTTGTCAATCTGAGTGTGTCATGCTTCAGAAGTCATGCTCTTAGATGTGACTCTGGGCCATTGTATCAGTCTTTTAGGGCTGGCATCACAACATATCACAGACTGAGTGGCTTAAACAGCAGACATTTATTTTCTCACAGTCCTGGAGGCTGAAAGTATGAGATGAAGGTGTCAACAGGATTGGTTTCTTCTGAGGCCTCAACCTGTGGCTTGTAGGCAACCGCCTTCCTGCTTTGTCCTCACATGGCCTTCTTTCTGCCTCTGTGTCCTGATCTCCTTTTCTTGCCAGGACCCACCTTTCTTTTAAGGCCCACCCTTCCTTATCTCTTTGAAGGCCGTAGCTGAAGATTAGGGCTTCGCCATAGGAATTTGGGGGGACACGGTTCAGCTCATAACCATTACAGGCACACCTCAGAAATCTTGTCGGTCTGTTCCAGACCACCATAATAAAGCGAGTCAGAGGGTCTTGCCTTCTCCTGGAGGCTCTTGCCTTCAGTTTGTAAAATGCATTATCTTTGAAGAGCAAGAAAACGAGATATGCCTGAATCAAGTGGCTTCCCTTCACATTCCCAAGTGCAGATTCTTCACGCCTGGAGATTAATCGAAGGCATTTGAAGAGGCTGAGCAAAGATGCTCTTAGGGGAGAAGGATGGAGATGTGTTCCTTCTGTTACCACAGACCCTGCCCCTTCTTCTGTGGGTACAGTCTCCAGGGGCCTGGTGTAGGGGGTGTAGCCTCCACAAACCTGGGCTTTTCCTGCTCCTCTCCTGCCAGTACAGATGCTCACAAGACCCTCTTTTGCTGAATTTTACTCTTTGGCTAAATGTTCTCAAAGTTTTATTGGTGGTGGCTGACATATAAAGGGAGAGGGTAAAAAAAATATATAGAGACACCCTGGGAAGGTGAGGGCTCTTCAAAATTTTGTTTTGAAATTTTGGTCCTTGACCCATCACCCCTTCTGCCTGCCTCCCACCCCCTCTCTGAAAAGTACACCTTCAGAAAAGCCTCTGGTGAGTAGAGGGAAGAAGAAGGCAGCATGCCACTGGCTTGAGCCCAGTCACTTGCTTTGCTCGGCTCAGCTCTGCCATGGCTGTTACCAGGCAGCTTGTAATTCATGGTTTCTAGTCAAGAACGCAGGGCCAGGAACCACCGCCTCATCCCCCACCAGCTCTAGGCCCACACCAGGGCCTTTCTTTCATAGCTTCCCTGTTTTGGGGAAAGTTTGGGGGCTGCCCATGGAGCCTACTCCCCCAGAAACCCCAGACCAATCTGTCTGGTGTCTGTCCAGTACAAAGTGATGCCCTGCTTCTGAAGGCCACTCATGAGCAATTAGGACTATTTCTTGATGGAGGACCTACTGGAGAATTTCAAGCAGAGAGCATGCATATGAAAGCGATTTTCTTCCAAAGAGGTGATAGATAGTTCATGCTTGAAGAAGTCGTGCCCATGAGAAAACACCAGGAGCGGAAAAGCAGGAAATGGAGCCCTCTTGCCCACATGTGGCTCCCATAGCTCTCCCTTTAAGATCCCCACATGCCTTTTCCAGAAGCCTTCCTCCCCATCCAGGCACACCCATCTCCGAGCACCACAGAGCTCCAGAGCAGCACCTCTGGGTGGACGCTACCCCTGACAGACAAGACACTCTTGGGGCAGAGCCTCTGGCCTTGAACCGGACCTTCAGAACTCAGCATGGAGCTGGCCGTGCACTGTCACTCAATAAGTAGGTGTCCAATGAGCAGGATGAAACGAACTTGTAATAACAAACTCCTCCCCCTCCCACAACTCAGGTGTGACTGCTTTGTAAAGGTGGCCTCTAATTAAAGAGTTCACTCCTGCCTCTGTGGATAGCCTTTCAGGTTTGTGTCACTTTTATATGTGTACTAGATGGTGCTTATATTTAGTTCTCGGTAGTGTTTGTAGAATAAATGAATGAGCAGCACGTGAGACAGGAGTATTGTACCATTTTATGGAGAAGTTAAGCCATTTGACAAAGACCATTCAGTTATTTCCTGGCAGATGCAGGATGCATAGCTGGTAGATTTGACTCCAGCGGACACAGTGTCTCCATGCCCTGTCTTGTTCTCTTACTTTCCAAAGATGACACCATTTCCATCGCTATCACCAGACGACACAGATGCCATCCTAATGGGCCGTGAGTGTGACCCAGAAAGAGACACGGTGACCTAGGAGAAAAAGGGTAGATTTTGGAGTTAGATGCTAGTGGTTTCAAATCCCTGCCTGGAAAGAGTTCAAGGTGGGACTGGAAGAAGTGTGGGTTATCATTATAATTATTATTATGTTTTTCTAAGACTATCAGAGGAGGACTCAAAGGGAAGGCGGTAATTCGCAGGGCCTTGTAGGATGAAAGATCTGTAAACATCTCATGACGGTCACCAGATGGGTCTAAGTGGTGGGCATCAGGCCTGTGGGAGAGGCAGAGTTTGGCTTGATCAC
Source organism: Antrozous pallidus (assembly GCA_027563665.1). NCBI lineage: Eukaryota > Metazoa > Chordata > Mammalia > Chiroptera > Vespertilionidae > Antrozous > Antrozous pallidus. Next base: position 47,529,183 of record CM050525.1, read on the forward strand.
TTCTCATTTGCCTGAGGAGTAAGTAAACTTATACCAAGTACCTAGGCTGGGCCTGGATCCTAGAATGGACAAATTTGTCCTGTATCCTCAAATAACTCCTGTTCTTTTCAAGGAAACACGATCAGTCTCACACGTTGGCCATGAGGTGAGATGATGGTCACTGGACACGCCTGCTGTGTAGGGTCATTTAGCAGTGTTCTGGTGCTGTTTACTATCGGATATTTCTCCGGGAGACAGTCCCACGTTTGAGGGTGTTTGCTGGCCCAGCTCTGATGAATGAAGCCTTTGTTTCTCAGCAAAGTCATCATCTCCAAGTGAGTGGGAACCCAGCTCCTGAAGTTAATACAGAGCTAGGAGAAATTAAAACTCCCGATCTGCAATTGACCAACTATTAAAGTCACAGTGTGGGGTGTCTCTGAGCCTTGTCTGTCTTGTGTTTGGTTTAAAATTTGCCTTATTGGCTGGCATGGCACTCCTTCATAGAAGACACATGGTGGAATGCTTCTCGGTGATGTATGTCATGGAGAGTCCAATATGGGGGATAAATAACAGGTGCTCTTTGGGGAGCATTAAAATGACAATATGTGGAATATGCTAATGAATAGCCCAGGGGATCACGCCTGGGCTGTTGGCTCAAAAATGGCTGTCACAGCTTGAGGAGCAGGTTATTATGTCAGTTTCTTCCATGTTGATGTTTTATGAAAAGGCAAGAGAGAGAACAGCCTTTCGATTATTTATCTCCAGTTGTGGGCCTGCTGTTTTAGATGCTGTCACATATTTATTTAATCCCACTGCCAGGGGCCATGAGTGTCTCCATTCTATAGATGAGGGACTCAACCCGCAGACCAGAGCTCCAGTGAGCTCACATGGCTTGACAAAGGTGTAGCTTGCTTTGTCTGGTTGGCATCTCTTTTCTCTATAATACATTTTCCTCCTAGGTTTAGAATCCCACACACCAGTTTTCAAGATGTCTTGCTTTTGTGCGTGTTCTGTGACAGTTGAAAAGAGAAAGGCTTGAAAAAGAGTTGGGTCTGATCTGATGTACGGGGAGAGGTGGGCTCCTATAAACCTCTCCTCCTCCTCTCTCTGCAGGAACCCAAGTAGCAAGGCATGGTGGGAATGGGAGCAGTGACTGTCACTAACCATCCTCCTATCTACCTATATAAGCTCACTCTTTTAACTTGCAGAGCAGCCCTATTGCTTCCATCCTACAGAGGATGAAACCGACGCATACCAATGATGAATGAGGTACCCAATATCGGTTGACAATGAGGAGACAGAGCAGGGATTTGAAACTACTAGCATCTAACTCCAAAATCTACCCTTTTTCTGCTAGGTAACCGTGTCTCTTAGTAGGGGGCAAATGGGAAAGTGAAGACACATTCTGAGGGAATGTGAACAAGTGAGGGTGATGGGAATGAGCAGCTGTTTGGGAGGGGATGGTGTTGAGGAGGCCACCTGGGGTGAGGGGAGTCAGGGCACAGGACCATGGGGGACGGCTGAGCGGGCCTTGGCCAAGCTGGTCTGTAGAGAGCAAACTCTTGTAGGTGGCCAGTGTGGTGGGAGGGCCAGACTCCAGATTGGTATGGGACAGTAGAAAAGAATGTGCTAAAGGTAGTGGGTGGGCCGTGTTCAGATGGTCCAACGGGTGGAGTGTCTTCTTCTTCAGTGAAAGGTGGCAGGTTCTAGTCCCCTTCAGGCCACATTCCTAAGATACAGGTTCAGTCTCTGGTTGGGGCAGGTGAAGGCACATACAGGAGGTAACTAGTCAATGTTTCTCACTCATATCTCTCTCTCTCTCTCTCTCTCTCTCTCTCTCTCTCTCTCTCTTTCCCTATTCCTCTTCTCCTCTCCCTTTATGCCATCTCTTCCTTCCACTTCCTTTCTCTAAAAAAAAAATTAAAAAAATTTCCTCATATGAGGAGTAAAAAGATAAATAAGTAAAGATAATGAGTGGGTGACCTTTCTTTGAGCTTTTTATGCACCTTGTAAATGAAATTTAAAAATGTAACAATTATCATAGTTGCCCTGAATATTCTTTCCACATTCTCTGCCTCCCTCCCAATATCTTGAGATGGGGGTTGGGGGAAGAGGGGTTGGTTTTGCTTTGTTTTGTTTTATGATAGCCTGTGTTAAAGCCAAGGCTGGCTAGAAAGAGACACATCCACTCCACTTTGAAAAGGGTGACTGAGGAAATAGGCAAGTCTGTTTTATGTTCTGCCTTCACTGATATCTGGAACACAGTGACCACCATCAAGATCTCAGTTAGTGGTAGAAGGGGGAAGTTTAATAGTGTTACACAGACTGGTTCGCTGCTCTATCCAGGGGAAATTGAATAGTGTTACATAGACTGGCTCATTGCTCTATTGGGGAGAAGTTTAATAATGTCACACAGACTGGTTCACTGCTTTATCTGGGGGAAGTTTAATAATATTACACAGATTGGCTCATTGCTCTGTCCAGGGGAAGTTTAATAGTGTTACACAGACTGGCTCATTGCTCTATTGGGGGGAAGTTTAATAATGTTACACAGACTGGTTCATTGCTTTATCTGTGGGAAGTTTAATAATATTACACAGACTGGCTCATTGCTCTATCTGGGGGAAGTGTAATAGTGTTACACAGACTGGCTCATTGCTCTATTGGGGGAAGTGTAATAGTGTTTAATAGGTCAGGATGTGTCCTGTCTCTGCACTAGGGGCTATTGATAGCAAACAGGAGGGGATCCTAGTAGTGACCAGGGTTTAACAATGCATAGGATTGAGGTTTGCCCCAGAGATCTTGTTGGAGCTGCAGTACCTGAGGTTCAACCTACAAACCCTAGGACCTCACAGCGTGGGTTTAGAATAAGCGAGCAACTCACAAGCAAACTTTAAGGGGTAGAAGCAAGGCTCCTCAAGCCAGAAGTGGACAGTCCCATGCAGACAGGCCACAGAGAGCAAAAGTCGCAGGGGCAGCTATGCATTCCCTCCAGACGTATTTCCTGAGGGATTACTGGAGAGGGGGTGCTCTCACTGCCCCCTGAGAGCCCACGTCCTGGGAGCTGGGGATCTGGACGGGGCGTGAGCTGCATCCTCCCCTCCACGGGCTGCAGGTGATCAGACATTCCTTGGAGCAGTGCTCTTCCCACAGGGGTCTTATGAACATGCAGGTGCCGAATCGGAAAATCTGATGTGGAGCCAAGGTTATGCTTTTACACCAAGTCCCAGGAGCCCCCGAGGCTGCGGGTCATGGCTCCCACCCCTCACAGTTCGCAGCGGAGCCGAGGCTCCAAGCCCACCATGCTTTTTATTCGGTCTATTTATCTCTGCGTGTGGAGGGACATGAATCAAGTCCTCCTTCCAGAGCATGAACTTCAGCTTACACAGTAAGTCCATTCATCATCTCGGGGCCGCAGCTGGGGATGAAGACGCCTCAGTGCAGATAGAGACCTCGGGAGGCCCAGCCCCGGAGTCTGAGGCCGGACTCTGGCCTGGAGTCGAGCAGGTGCAGGCATCGGCCGAGTGTGTGTGATATTCTGCGTCAGCCAGATTTTGGAGGTTGCCCTTTATTGTGGAACTGGAACTTGGTCCAAATTGACCTCCTGGTTCATGGGTCAATGCCCAACCACTGAGCCACATGGGCCGGGCCACCGTTTGTTCTCTGTGTCTCAATGAAAACACTTTTGTTTGCAGATCTTGAGTGTGTTATTTCAGACATGCATGCATATAAAGGTTGTCCCCCAAATGTATATAATTTGAATAATTATAAAGGCCTTATTTATTAAAATACATTTCCTTTTCAAAATTGAGATATCAGCTGTTAAAGTGTATATACTAATACTAGAGGCCTGGTGCACAAAAATTCGTGCACTCTGGGGGAGGTCCCTCAGTCTGGCCTGCACCCTCTCGCAGTCCAGGACCCCTCGGGGGATGTCCACCTGCCAGCTTAGGCCCGCTCCCCTAAGCCATCAGTGGGACATCTTTAGTGCTGTTGCGGAGGCAGGAGAGACTCCCGCCACCACTGCCGTGCTCGCAGCCATCAGCCCAGCTTGTGGCTGAGCAGAGCTCCCCCTGTGGGAGTGCACTGACCACAGGGGGCAGCTACTGCATTGAGTGTCTGCCCCCTGGTGGTCAGTGCTCATCATAGTGACCAGTTGTTCCTGGTCGTTCTGCATTAGGGTCAATTTGCATATTACCCTTTCATTATATAGGATATTTTGGGGGGATACCCTGTGTACTCTACATCATTTCTGGTTAGAATTTGCAAATTGGTCCCCATGTCAGCGACACATTCAGTCCCCAAACCGCCAGTTAGATGCCGGGGTTTAAGCATCTAAGCTCCATCACCAGCTCCGTGGTTTCGTCACTGTACCAGTAACCAACACGCAGGATCCGCGCGGGGAGGCCATCTGAGCGGGGAGCTGCAGAGAGGCCTCTGCAAATTGGAAATCCACTTAAAGCGGAGGCCATCTCGTCTGAGCCCTGGTAAATGCTATAAAGCGAGGAGTTATAACCTCTGAATTAGTGTGGCGAGAGAAGCAGTGGAGTGTGGCAGGCTATCAGGAACGGATATCAAGCTGGGAACTTCGGGCCTGGCGCAGGACAGGGAGCAAGACGTGCAGGCCGCTCCCATTTGGCCAGAGATCGGCAGCTTCTGCCCACAGAGGAATCCCTGGAGGGGTGTGGGGGATGAAATTTCATCAGGGAGAAAGGGGGCCTACACCCCACATGCCACTGGCCGCTGCCAAAAAAATATGCAGTCTCGGGTCAACGTGCTTCGCTCGAAAATATGACCTGCAAAGAGAGGAATTGTTTAATCATCTGGGGCCTTTAAACAATTCACTTTTTTAGCTCCATTACCTCCGGGGTGCCCACCTGTTCCTCTGCCAAGTGGGTATGGAACCAGGTTAATAATGCCATTATCCAGCTCACTGGGAACAGAGGCGACATTACACCCAGGACAAGGGGAATAAACAAAGATGCTGGTTTATAAACTATTTTTTTTATTTTTTATTTTTGCTTAAAAAGTTGGGAGAAAATGCAGTTGGCCGCTGTGGAGCAGCGTGCCGAGCCCGCTGCAGTGGGCGCATTTGCTGGCAACCTCTGTGCTCACAACGAAAGGGCCAGGGAGCTTTCGATTTCCACAGGGCGAGAGTGGCCATGCCCTGTGCCCCCAGCCCAAGGTATTTGTACCGTACTGTACTCGTGTTTCTCCTCGAGCTCCCCAACTTGGTCCAGTGTCAGGCTTCGGCCTTTTGTGGTTGCTGGAAACTGTCCATGCAAAACCAAATTTCTTTTTTCTCCTTTCTCTTTATATCTACGGCGGGATGTTGCAGGGAGTCTGCTCGGTGGGTTTACATTGTTTGCAGGGAAGGGGAGATGTCATAGCCCCCTCGGAAACGGAGTAAATGCCAGCCACCTTCCTGACTCGCTGAGTTTCGGGAAGGGATCCTGGTCTCTAAGGGTGGCGGGCCATGCGTCATGGATCCCAAGGTCACCTCTGGGGTGACAGATGGGGAGCGATTGGGGGCAGTTTCGTTTTGAACCGCATGGAGGTTGGGCTTACTCATTTGTTCGGGCGGCCGGTGTAGGTCAGGGCCTGCCGGGGAAGGCATGGTAAGGACAAACACACTAGGGATCAGTGAGAAGACACAGCTCCTGCCTGCTGGGTGTACAGTGTCTAGAGCAGGAGTGGGGAACGTCCGGCCCTCGGGCTGTATGAGGCCCAAGAAATCGTCTGGTCTGGCCCTGCCAAGGCATTAGCGGTGAGTTAATTCAATGTTTGACCAAATAGAGCAGGCTCATTTCCAAGCTGATAACTTTGCATGGCCCACGAGTGATGTTCTAAATATGCAAATGGATGTTGGCTGAAAAAAGGGCCCCACCCCAGGTCTAATGTACGGGACAAAGACGAACGACAGGATCAGCTAGAGCAGTGGTCGGCAAGTAAATGTACCAGCTTCTTCTTCTTCTTACTTTTTTAATGTGGCTACTAGAAATTTTCCTCTGAGCCCAGAGCAAACCATGGCTCGGGAGCCACCTGTGGTCCTTTGGCCCCTTGAGTGTGGCTCTTCCACAAAATACCATGGCCTGGGTGGGTCTATTTTGAAGAAGTGGCGTTAGAAGACGTTTAAATTTAAAACATTTGGCTCTCAAAAGAAATTTCAATTGTCCTGTTGATATTTGGCTCTGTTGATGAATGAGTTTGCCGACCACTAAACTAGATAGAGGAAGATGAGATGATAACCATGGTATGTGCTTTGAAGGAGGGTGGTGTGCTGCTAGGAGAGCTAATGGGGAGAACTGATGGAATTAGGGAGGACCTGAGAAGCTTCTAGAAGAAGTGATGACAAAATATTTCACCTGCTAAGGATAACTCCTAGTGCCTTCCATTTTTAAGGATTTATCTTACCTTAGCTTGCATCTCCCTCTCTTCTGGTCCTCACCAGAGATAAACCAGGCAGAATTGACTGTCACCGGTCACCGGTGGGGACACTGAGGCACACAGGGGCCAAAGTGGACTGACCCGTCGAGTCTGGTCTCTGGTGCACCCAGGTTGTGCGTCATCCCTGATAACCGTCAGGGTGATGGCGAAGATGGTGTCTGGCTGTCTGCTTGTGTCTGGGGGGTGGTTTACATACTAAGTCTGATCAGACTTGGTTGTGACTGGCCGCTCTGGTAAAGCTCTGCGTCACTGAAATAAAATATTGTCCAGCTGCTCCCGTCAGCTGGCCTCAGCTGACCATTCCCGTGTCAGTGGACTAATCTCCACTCCAGCCCTCTGCTTCCTTCTAAATTGGTAGCTCCCCGACTCCCAGAGGTGGGACCCGGCTGCCTCCTGAGGGGTCCTCTCCCTTTGGACAGTGGCACCCAGTACCGAGATCTTCTTTAAAGCAAGATGACAGGCTCTCGCAGTGTCTCCTGCTGTCACGTGTCTTCTGCAGCAAGACTTAGCAGAGATGAGCTTCGCCTCTCCCAGGTTGGGGAGAAGGGAAAGGACTTGGGACCTCCTGACCCCTGATCTGGTAATAGAATAGGACACACCACTTCTGCTCAAAAACACGCATGCGTTGTTAATTGATTTATTCAGGAATGGGCTACTGGTCTCCCCTGCTCTCCTTAAAGCTAGAACTATACACAAAGGGGATCTGCAGGTGGCCTCCTGGGTGGCCCTCTGCCCAGCCCCCAGACCAGAACTGCTTATTCATTCATTGCTTCTGCATCAACTTACAGACTAGTGACTGTGGCCCTGGTCCTGGCTGGTTGCTCAGTGGTTAGAGCATTGGCCTGCAGACCAAAGGGTCACGAATTCAATTCTCGGTCAAGGCATGCAACTCAGTTGCAGGTTGATAACCAACCTTGCTGGTAGGAGCATGTGTGGGAGCAACCAGTCAATCTCTCTCTGTGTCTGTCTGTCTCTCTGTCTCTCTGTCTCTTCCTCCCTTGTCTCCTCTCCCCCTCCCTCTCCCTCCCTTTCATTCTCTTTAAAAATGAATGGAAAACATGTAATCCTCCAGTGAGGATTATAAAACAAACAAAATACCAAAAAAAAAAAAATCAAATAAAAACCAGTGACTGTGAATTAGATGAACGAGGCCCTGAAGCCCAGGGCTGGCCCAGACCTATGCCCCTCCTTGACTGCCAGACTCCGCAGGGGCTGGAGGTGAATTGTCTCCTGCCCGCTCCTCTGAGCCTCCCCCCGCCCCCCCGACATTCTGCGTCCAGACTCACTGACTCACCAGGAAATTACAGCGGGCCGTGTGAAGCGCTCTGAGCCCCTTTGTTTTGTCTCAGGTTGTTACTGGAGGTCCTCCTGACCCTCAGACGCGCTGTTTCAAACATCTGGGGATGAGTGCGGCCGTGGCAACAGCAGCTCCCAGGTGCCCCATGACCGCCACAGGTGGCAGCTGATTCTCAGGAGGTGTGATCAGATCCGAGCTGGGGAGTTCCCGCTGCCAAACGTCTGTGACTGAGAGGAGAGCCCCTCCCTTGGCTTTAAGCAGGAGCGCCTATACTAGAGGGATGTCTCAGGAAGAAAATGTTCCCTTCCAAATAGACACCTTGAAGCCTGATGCCTTCCCCCACCGCTCACCCCCCCCAATCTGGAAATATCCTCGACTCCCGAGGAATTAGAAAACAAGAACCCCGCTCTGCCCGGGCGAGTCTGACTCGGCTTTCAGGGTCTCAGGTCTCACCAAGCTCGTGTGAAATGATGGCCTTGCCTGGCCTCCTCTACGCCCCTCAGATGCTCCCAGACAGCCTGCCACATGCAGTCGATGGTGCCCATTCTGCAGATGAGCGAAGCCAAGCGATTCCGAAGGAGACTTTCAATTAGGACTCTGCATTTGCCAACCTGGGAGACCCCCCTCGTCCTTTGTTAGTGGAGCCATCTCCCCGGGAGGCAGTGCTTTGTGCTGAGGCCTCAGGCTGGCAGGGGGAGGGGCAGTGCAGTAGGACCATTAAGACTAAGAGTCAAAAAAATAGGGGGGGGGGGAGGCTAGCTGGTTTTGCTCAGTGGCTAGAAGGGTCTCGAGTTTGATTCCTGGTCAAGGGTACAAACCTAGGTTACAGGCTCCGTCCCCTCAGCCTGGGTCAGGGCTCATGTGGCGGACAGTCTATCAATGTGTCTCTCTCTTGTCCATGTTCTCTCTCTCTCTCTCTCTCTCTCTCTCTCTCTCTCTCTCTATCTCTCTCTCTCTCTCTCTCTCTGTCCCTCACCTCCCTCCCTTCCATTCTCTCTGAAAATCAATGGGAAAAAATCCTAGAGCAAAGATTAACAAAAAGAAAGAAAAAGAAAATCCTTGGCGCCTTCTCGGTGGTGGGATTTGAGTTCCAATGGGACAGTGGGACCTTCACACCCTCTGGAAGACAGATGCTGTAGAATGCATGTTTATATCCTCCCCAAAGTCATGTGCTGAAGCCTAACCCCCAAGATGATGGGAGGTAGAGGTGAGGCCTCCGGAGGTGAGTAGGTCATGAGAGTGAGAGTGTTACTTTTGTGATGGGAGTAGAGACCCTTGCCCCCCGGGAGTTCCCTTGTCCCTCCCACCATGGAAGGACACAGGGAAAAGATGGCTGGCTGTGCACCAAAGGTTCTGGCCCCTTGATCTTGAACTTCCCAGCTATCAAAATTGTGAGACATCAGTGTCAGCTGCGTGAGCCCCCAATCTGTAGTATTCTGGAGCCCAAACGGCCTAAGGCAGCAGGGGTGGGTTCTGGTGAGACTGTGTGTGAGCACCGGCCGATGGAGGAGGCCCAGGGAGCCACCAGACCAGGCTCAGGGACCTTGGCAGTCGCCTGCGGGTGGACCCAGCCGCAGAGGAGAGAGGGGTGTGGCTGCTTCTTGTGCAGCTGCGGCATCGCTGACCCCCTGGGAGTTCAGGGGAGCACTCTGGGCAGCTTTCCAGAACAGCGAAGACTGTGGCAGAGAAAAGAAGTGGACCCGACTGTGTCGGGGACCCTCATGAACCCCAGCCTTACAGGTTGTCAGGAGACGCAACGTTGCCTCCTGTATGTCTGTTTCTTCCCAGGACTTTTGAGCCGTCTTGGGTTGTGTCCATAAGCCATGGCCTCTGGACTGCCTGCTCCTGGGCTCCCCCAGGGGAAGCCCTGCCTTTCTCTCCCCTGCATGGGCCCCTGGCTCTGCCTCTGTCCCAGCCCCTGGAAGGGGGCCTGCCTGTGCCTACAGCTCTTGCATTCCCTGTGCCTCCCTGCTTGCCCGCTCTCTGGCTTTCACCAGCCCAGTGCTCCGGGCATGACTGCCCGAGGAGCAACCGCTGACATATGCCCACCCACTCCTTTCTCCAGGGTGAGGTGCTGGGCACTCCCCTCTTCCTTCCTATGCTTTTTTCCCCTGACTGTCCCAGCATGGATTCTTCTCAGAGATTCTCTGCCCCTTTGTCTCAGGGTTTGCCTGGAGTCCGGCCTCTCTCTCCCACTGGATCCATTTAAAGCGTGCGCGTGGGAGGCTGCCCTGGGAGCTTGCCTGGAGCTATGTGAGCCCTGGGCAGCCGGGGAAAGTGACACCACCATTCCTGCAGGCGGGAGCTCCTGGCCGCCTGGCTTGAGGCCTTGCAGGGCCCAGCATTTCCTGGACTGAGAGGCGGCCCAGTGGTGGGGAGGCAAGGCTGAGATTTGTGGTCCAGAAGGCCTGAGCGAGGATGTGGGTACCAGGAGGTTGAGTGATTGAGCCTCCCCGAGACAACATCAGTGACCAGGTTCCCAGCCCCTCTTCCCCGGAGTGGGTTCCTCTGCCTGTTCTTCACCTTGGGAGACACAGGGGCAGCTCGCACTCCGTCATGCCCACGGCCTCAGTAGCATCTCTTGGTTGAATCATAGATGGAGAATGCACCTCCCCGGCTTTCTTTCATTCTCCGAGTAGCCCCAGGGCCGGAGAAGAATGTGAGGTCGGGCATGTGGTTGTGAATGCAGACCCAGGCCTCACCACGCATTGGCTGTGTGATATCAGACAAGTGGCCCCGTCTTGCTGGGCTTCCTTCTCCTTGTGTGTGAAATAGAGATGATGTCTCCGTCCTCCTCCAGAATGAGTGAGACACACGAGGGAGCCCCCAGCCCCAGGCCCAGCACTCAGGAGGCATCTCCAAACCTCAGTTTCTCCCTTCTTCCCTCCATCCCTCCTGAGGGAAGGAATGAAGGAATTCAGGAGGAGATCAGTTGAGGACATACAGCCTTTGTCTCCCCGCGAGAGCCCCCCTCCCCCGCCCCGTGTGATTGTCAGCAACAGAGTTGGAAAATAAGGACATCTGACGTGGCTCTCGGCACCGCAACATCTGCCGCAGACAAAACTCGGAAAGCCCTCAATCCCAGTCCCGAACGCACTATAAAAACAATGTGGCAGAAATGAAAATTGTTCCATCATAATATTTCACAGCTCTTTCTGACAAAAGCCGAGCCGCCCTCATGCATACGCATTTCCTGGCGTCTCATGCATTATGCATCAGCCGATGGCAGGGGACCTGGGAACCGCAGGGCCCAGGAAAGGGCCTTTGAAAGCGCCTGTTTGGTAAACAGATGGAGCCCAGGCCCGGCACTCTTTAGGGCTCTTTAGGTAATGTAAGACGGACTCTGGCCGCCTGAGTGGGCACCGACTCCTTTCGGGCCGTAAATGGTACCCGAGTCTCTAGAGTTCACCGGATGGAGGGGTATTCCTGCATTCGGTATTCTGATCTGTAATCTCGGAGCATCCAAGGCGGCCATTCGGACGGGCAGGGACGATTCCTGCTGGAGCCGGAGCCAAATGTCACTGGAATGCCAAATGAGCCTGCCAGGGCCGGCAGGGCAAATGAGTCTGGCAAATGAGGCCAGGGCTTGTGACTGCCCTGAGCCTCAGACAGGGTGGAGCCTTGTGATGGGGGATGTGGGTGAGGGTTCGTTTGGTTTTGTTTTGTTGATTCTCACCAGAGGATATTTTTTTCATTGCTTTTTAGAGAGGGTAGGAGGGATGGAGTGAGGGAGAGAGAGAGAGAGAGAGAGAGAGAGAGAGAGGGAACACTGTGAGAGTGACACATCTACTGGTTGCCTCCTGCTGCACAGGCACGGACCGGGGGGCAGGGAGTGACCCCACAGCCCAGGGACGTGCCCTTGACCAGCAATCGAGCCCAACTGTGCAAGGGCCTGTGCTCTAACCACTGAGAAGCACTGGCCAGGACCCAGGAAGCTTTTTTCGTTTGCTCCAGGCGGACACGTTATTGTCATTTGGAGGGCTCTTGAAGGTCACTCACTAACCCCGATGTTTCAAGGACGGGGAGACTGAGGCCAGACACCCGGAAGGGACATGTTCCAGGTCAACCTGGTTCATAAGCCATAGGTCTGGGACTGTGGGAAGCTGGTCATCTTTCCCTGGAACCTCCCGTTGCCTTCATCATGACTTGGCAGCGATCGAAAGGACCAGGGGCAAACTTGTTGCTAATCACTGCGATTTGAGCCAAGGGCAGCCCAGGGAAGGAGCACAGTGCAGGGCCTCTAAGGGAGCCTTCATTTAAACGGTGACCTATCTGTGATAGATATCTGCTTGTGTACATTGTCTTTGTGGGAGTCACGGGTGGTGATTGATTCCTCGCCACATCTATTTATTCCATAAAAATATGCAGCTCACAGTGTGGTGTGCTGCAAATGGACTTGTGTCGAGGAGCAGAAATTCTCAGATCCAGTTCAGGGCAGGCCCTGTCCTTCCCTGCTTTGCACCTCAAGTTCTTACCTGGAAAAGACGGGGCTCTGAGTGGCATCTTCATGGAAACATGCCGTCTGCCAGTGCGTGGGCACAGGCACCGTGATGAGGCCACGGGGAGACAGGGAGAAGGGGGACCACCTTGCATTGTTCGGCCACCACGTCCTGACGTCTACAGGGCTGGGCTTCCTGATTGGGGGGGGGGGGGGGCGGGGAGAGGCGGAATCCACGGCCATCAGGGGAAGCCAGGGATACTCGTCATTAGTGGGCCGGCGCCTGGGGTCCCCCAGCCAGGGGTTTGCTTGCTGATTGCTGCAGTTGGAGGAATGAAAGCAGCGACAGCTGAAGGCTGATGAAGGTAGGGAGGCAAGTTGGTACTCCTCAGGCCCCTGGGAGAGCCTGCTTAGGAGATGGCTGCTTCTCCATCCTCCTCTGACCTGGAATTAGCTGGCTCTGGAGGGGGCTGGACGGGGGATGTCGGACCCCACAGGTCAACTCTCTCAGCCTAGAATGGTGGTGCTCCAACTGCTGTTTGGATTTGTTAAAACACTCCCCACGCTTGGGGTTTTTGATTCAGGAGGGGTGTGTGTGTGTGCGGTGGGGGTGTTTTGTGGTATTTCTAAATTCTCAGGAACCACACTTTGAGAACCAGTGGTATGTAAGAAAGGAATATCCACAGGTCTCCCATTCCCTCATCTCAGCACCTTCAAACTGCTCAAAGATACTCCCTAATATTTGTAAAAGTAAACAACAGGCATAGCGGGTAAGTCATGTCCCTGAGTGCCATCACAGTTATTTAGTTTCAAACCAAGAAATAATTTCCTCTGAATTGCGAAAGGGAAGTATTCCATTTAGAATTTCAGAAAAGGGGGGAAATGAAGTCAAATTCAATGGGCGTGCGTCACCCAGAGATAACAGCCCGCCATGTGCCAGCCCCCGCTCGTGTTTGCCCAGTGACTATGTGACCGAGGTCTTCACGCTGGTCCTACAGGTCCCTACATTGGGATCCTCGGGATGTGGAGTAATGTTATGAGCAAAATAACAAAAACGGTAAAACCAGAGTGAACAACAGAACTGGTGCCTGATTCAAAGTCGGAATCTTTGGAAAATGCTGTGCTGACCAAAATTTAAAAAATCAAACCGTTGAAACTGGGTGAATGCCACTCATCTACTGGAGGCGCTCAGGGAGGGGATGTTTCCTGTCTCCCTGTCTCCCTACCCCAAACTTTGGAAGAGCTGGGGGTTCTTAGCCCTCCTAGGAGGAATGTCTGAAGAGGTATAAGAAATTCAACTCAGTATAAAATATTTAGCTTAAACCTCATATCACATCATTCACTATCATTAGTCTTCTTGAGTTTTCCCAAAAGAAGCAGCCTTATTTTGTTGAAAATTCAATAAATAAGAAAGACATGGACATTTCCCCCTCAATCATCACTCTGGACAATCAAGAGTCAGGATTCAAAGCCCATACGTCTCGTGCTATGGCTTAAGCTTGCTGTTTTGGGCACTAATTCTACTATGTGGGCCTCACCCTCCTAACCTTATCTAACCTGATTACCTCCCAAAGGTCCTACCTAAAAATATGATCACTTTGGGATTAGGGCTTCAACATATGAACCTGGAAGGACACATTTAACTTCTAATAGTAGTTTCACTTCTTGACAAGCCAACTAACTTCCCCGAGACTGCTCGCATGTCTAAAAGAGGGTAGTGATAAACACATGATCTACAAACAACCTCTATTCTGGCCATTGGAAAATGGATGTCCCCTGACCCCCTGCTCTAGCACAAACCATTGCCTCTGCCAGAAATACCTTCTCCACCCACTCCCATTCACGCATCTAATTTTTACCTGCCCTTCAAGACTCAATGCTCTGGTCTTCTGTCAACCTACCTCCACCAAAGCTCTTACTACACTGTGTTGATACATATCTTTGTCTCTTCACTGGGATGTGAGTTGCTCCTTAATGCCGGAAACCATATGTTCCACCTCAGTCTGCCTGGCACACTCTAGGTGCTCAGTAAGTGTTTGGATCAATGAGCACAATGCTGTATACTGCACAGAAGGAAGGAGATATAATGGGTGCATCCCACTACTGGTGAAGAAGACAGGAGAAGCATAAACCAGCAGAGAATATAAGGAAGCAAATGAAAACAGGGATAATATTACCCACAAATGTTTAAACAAAATGATGATTTAGGTAGGAACCAAGATGGCAGCATAGGTAAACACCTATTTTGCTGCCCCACACAACAATTCCCAAACTACAACTTAACAACAAAATAAACATCATCCAGAATCACCAGAAAGCTAGCTGAGTGAAAATTCCACAAATAAAAGTAAAGATAGGACACTGTGACTCAGAGGAGTGGCGGAGCACAGCCTTGAAGATACGCACAGAGAGAGATTTGGAGCTGTGCGTATACTAGCAGAAAAGGCCGGGCGGAAGCAAACCTGGCTGGTTTTCTTCAATGGGGAGGGCAAAGACCTCCCACTACACTGATTCCTCAGTTCCAGGCGAGGTCCAAGGTCCGGGATAGGCACGCTGAAACCCAGGGACGGGGATCTGCAGAGGTCTGCGAGCTTGAGGAGAGTGCGCGTTAACTTGGAACAGCAGTTTGCGCATAACTGCACAGAGAGGACTCAAGACTTGCTCTCTCGTTCGGGAGACCACCGGACTGCTTTGTTTTACAACCCTGAGCGAGACTTTGGGTGTGCAGACTCATTTGGGGAGAGGCAGAGTTGTCTGGCAATGGGTGGAGATCTGTGGCGGCTTTCTCTCAGAGGTGCCTGCAGCCATTACCACCCGGCACAGAGACCCATGCGCTGCATAGGGCAGAGCTGATGCTTCCTGCTCAGCCCGGAGACTCCACCCATCCAACCTGAATACAGCTCACCCTCTCAGCCAATTGGCCTGGAGGTTGAACCCTCCTAGTGCTAACAACAATAAGCTGGGCTTAACTTCAACAATACTGTACAATCCATAAATGATTGCAGTAAGAGTATCCACCTCAGGTAACTGGGGGGGCTGAACCCTGTCCCTTAGAGGACATCTACCACACAAAGCTAATGGACCAACTCAGGAAAGTAGCCACAATGCAGAGAAATGGAAAGAAATCAGGTGTGAAAGAAATGGAGGAAAAAAGACGACTAGACATAGAGTTCAAAACCACGGTTATAAGGTTTTTCAAGAGGCTCCTAGAAAAGGCCGAGACCTACAAGGAAATGAATAAGACCTATGAGGAAATGAATGAGACCTACAAGGATATGGAAAAGGACCAACTAGAAATTAAGCATACCCTGACTGAAATAAAAAAGAACCTAAATGCAGTCTAGAGGACTGCAAGAACCAAGTCAAAGATTTGAAATACAAAGAAGCAAAATCCACTCAGCCGGAAAAGCAAGAATCAAAAAGAATCCAAAAAATTGAAGATAGTGTAAGGGGTCTCTGGGATAACCTCAAGCATACCAACATCCGAATTATAGGGGTGCCAGAAAAAGAGAGAGAGCAAGGTAATGAAAACCTACTTGAAGATATAGTGACCGAAAACTTCCCCCACCTGGTGAAAGAAATTGACTTAAAAGCCCAAGAAGTGCACAGAACCCCAAAATATAGGAATCTAAAGAGGACCACACCAAGACACATCATAATTAAAATGCCAAGGGCAAAAGATAAAGAGAGAATATTAAAAGCAGCAAGAGAAAAACAGTTAGTTACCTGTAAGGGAGCACCCATATGATTGTCAGCAGATTTCTCAACAGAAACTATGCAGGCCAGACAGGGAGTGGCAAGAAATATTCAAAGTGATGAATAGCAAGAATCTACAACCAAGATTACTCTATCCAGCAAAGCTATCATTCAGAATTGAAGGTCAGATAAAGTGCTTCGCAGATAAGAAAAAGCTAAAGGAGTTCATCATCACCAAACCAATATTATATGAATTGCTGAAAGATATTCTGTAATAAGAGTAAGAATAAAAAGGTAAAAATATAAATTATGAACAACAAATGCACATCTACAACAAAGGAACCTAAAAATCAAGTGAATTAATAATCTGATGAACAGGATAAACTGGTGAATATAACAGAATCATGGACATAGAGAGGGAATGGACTGACAATTCTTGGGGAGGAAAGGGGAGTGGGAGATGCAGCAAGAGACTGGACAAAAATCATGCACCTATGGGAGAGGACAGTGTGGGGGAGTTGAGGGCGGAGGGTGGGATGGGTGCTGGGTGGAGGGGAGTTATAGGGGAAAAAAGGGAAACAGAGTAATTAATAAACTGAACAATAAAGATTAATTTTTAAAAATGATGGTTTAAAGGGACTGACCCCAAGATAGAGCATCTTTTCATGATGACCCCAGTGCCAAGACCAGTGCTCAAAGACCAGCCAGGTTCCCCATGAGTGTCTTGTGTCTGCTTGAGCATTCCCACACACACAGGTTGGTCCCCTTGGAGCAAGTGTGTCTGATAGAAGCAAACTCTCTACCTACAAATCACAAAGCTAAGAGTGAGCTCAAGCAGTTAATGATCATCTTAATTAACCTACAAAACTTTATGCATGGCCAGGATTCAGCCAACCTTTTGATCCCAGGCAGAAATCTATTAGCCGGTTGAGGGAATGAAGAGACAAAAATCTGACGAACGTTTTTACTTGGTGGATATAGAAGTTGGCACCTTCAAGGAATCAAAGAGTGATCTATATGCCAATAGCAATATTACATTGAATTGGGGAAATGTCATTCCCTTAAGTGCAAGCTGAGTGAGTGTCCTGAATAATGGCTTAAACAAAGGTGTATCTGGGGCTTGAGGAGGCTGGAAAGGGTAGGCTTAACATTCCTGCTTTGGGAGGAGCACCTTTTCTAAGCTTGTTTGGATTCAGGAACTAATCTGGGAATCTGGTGAATATCATGAAGACTCTCCTAGAATAATGTCCACCCACGGAGCAGTTGACATTTCTGAGGGGTCCATCTGGAGTCTGGTAATGAATCCCTGCCCATGGGAGGTATGGTCTAGTACACAGGTTGCCAACTATAAATGTGAGGAGTCTTAGCTTTGAAACTCTTCATAATACACATACTCCCCAGGTAACAGGCTAGGTGTCACTCTAGGAAGAGAGAACCGAGATGGGGTTAAGACCTGGGTGTTTAAAATAAAATGCTCAAATGGTTCTCTTGCCCACCCCTCTGCCCCCATCCCTCACTCCATCCATGAGCAGAAATGAATAGATAGGAGGAGAGAGAGCTATGGGTTATAGATGCATTTCCAGAGATATAACTAATATATGTCTAATATCAAGATATATCTAATAGAGATGAACCTGGGCTCAAATCCAATCTTCTTTCCTTGCTTGCCCATGACCCTGCTCAAGGGGCTTTTCCTCAGACAATCACCATCTCCCCATTTGTAAATCAGAGAAACTAAACTAAAGGCGACGAGTTTATGATACAACCTTGATTCCCTTTCTTTATAAAAGAAAAATAGAGGTACAGACCAGAAGATTCAAGACAGGGTCTTCTCAAGAAGGCAGCCCCAGACATTGGCTGCATTGCATTCCATTTCATGTCTGGTACAAAGCAGAGGCGATGATGGGAATTCTCCATGCTGTTCCCAAAGGAGTGAGGTGTTGGGAAAGTATTGCATTTCTCCAAACCTGCTGTAAGGGAACAAATCGCTTATAAAGGCTTCAAGATGTTTCACAGTGAAGGTTATGAGTGAGCAAATATTGCCAGTAGAGTTGGGAGTATTTCACCATATGGTTGGTGGCTTTCTCTGGTTTAGCTTCCAAGGGCATTCTGAGTCATCAGAAAAGCATAAAAAAATGTGGGCGATGTGGTGAAAATCCCTTTTTACATTGAAGTGGGAGGGGGATCTCGGTGGGCAGGGCTGCAGACCTCCGAGGTCTGGTAGAACAGAGGGTGTTCCTGCTTGCACATCGGTCTGGAGGTGAGTCTCTTGGACACTGAATTTCCCCGAGTCTTACCTTCCCATCTCTACCATGAGATCATTGTCATCTCCCAGAGCAGCTATAAAGATTCAGTATATAAGCTGTACCGACATAGTATTAGGTGCTCCATGAATGGCAGTCATCTCAGTGTCAGGGTGCTCATAGACGACTTAGTAGCGGCTGAGAAGACTCAGATTTCAGCTGGACAGACCAAGTTCATAGCACACAGTGACCTCCTGGGCTACAGAGCCCGGGGAAGGAGCATAGTGAATGTGGGAACAAATAGGAGAATGGACAGAATTGGAGTAAAACAGAAAGGACAGGCTGGGCTCCTGCTCCCACTTTCCTGTACCACATTTCTGCTCGGCTGAAAAAGGTGGTGTTTTCCACCTACAGTGACCAGTTCATCCCACTTTATCCAGGATTTTCCTAGACAAGCAGTCCATTGTGCCTGGAAACCCCTCAACCATTAGGATGGTTAGTCACCCTGTTCCCACATGCGTTCTCCAGCCCATGAACATTAGACCAAGCCTGTCCAGGTGGCTGTGGGTGGTTCTTACTGCCTCTTCATTTGGCACCTAAAACACCAGTTTTTTTCTTGCTCCCACCACGTCTCTGGGGGTGTCCAAAGGGGCCTCAGCTTCAACTTAACACTTGGGTTCCTGCTGAGAAGCAAGGGGCATAATCTAATTCACTGTGTCCACAGCATGTGGAAATTCCTGCCACCAGGAAAGATGCTCAGTAGTATGTGTTGACTGGGGACATGGAGGTCTTGCCAGGAGTTCCAATATGCTTTGTTAGGGTCATGAGGTACTGGCTTAAAAATCAAACTGGCTTCCCCTTCCCAAATTCCCCAAAGCAAGTCATACTGCCTGGCCCTACCCCAGTCTCAATGGGTATTCACATCTGCATAATCTTCATGCTGTTTGCTGCTTCCTGAAACTCTTTCAGGATGCTCAGGCCATTTTAGAAGCTTCCTCTTTTCCCAGCAAGATCAGCAAACCTTGAGTCAGAGCCCATTTCAAGTCATGAGAGGAACAGTAGCCAAGGTACCAATGTAGTATTTTAACTATTCTCTGGCGTTCTCCCCATACATCTTCATTTTTGGAGACATCTCAATGTGTAGTCACTCACTCTTTATCTTCCACCTGATTCTCATCTTTGTAAGAGACACATTCATTCTTAGTTGGGCCATGGCGGAAAACCGTGGTTCATCCTTTGGAATACAGGGTCATCATGAGGCTCTAGTTTCACAACTATTGGGAGAAGACAAGATGATACCCAGTTTGCTCTTATTTCCCATTTTTAGAGAGGTTCATCCATTAAGATACTCACCCCCTCCCCAATTGAAAGTTGCAGGAAGTACAGGAAATGAGCTGGGCGTGGTTGCTCTTCCTCCGTCCATGAATGACAAACATTACTCCATCAAGACCTATAGAGGCTGTCATCCTGGTGACAGGAGAGGGATTTTGAATCCATCACACCTGAATTTAGCTCTCAGTCATTCAACTGATTAGATCTGTGATTTTGTTATTATTGTCCTCATCATCACAGCTGGTGATGGGCTCTTGCCAATTAAATCAAGACAACTGTTCAAGGAACAATGGAGAACATTTTGTGTCCTTGCTCTTTTACCTATAAAAGCCACTCGTGTCTCCCAATCATCGTAATGATCCCAGAGCTCTATCTACAGTTCCAAATGCCTGTTGGTGGATATTGTCCCCAGCTGAACACTCCTTGAGGTGATTCAGTGAGGAAAGGTAAAGAAAGGTAAATGTGTTATGTGTTATGGAAACTTGAGAATTCTGAGCCAGTTAAGAGGTGATCTTACTCATTCTCTTTCCTGTAAAATGACAGTCCTTCTGATGTTTAGGACAACCTCACAGATCACTGGTTTGTGTCTGAGCGCTGAAGGATTCAATCTGTTTTATTCATTTTCCCATGGGGCCGAACTTGAACTTTCTTTTTTTTGCAAACCTTCTGCATTTGCTCAAAATATTCTTCTCTACTTGGAATGTCCTCTCTGCTCTTCCAAATTCAACTCCTTATTCAAGGTTTAGCACATAAAATCCTCTCTCCAGGGATCCTTTTGCTTTGTTCCCTGTGTGCCCATCAGGTACTTTCCTGTATATGTATTTGTCACCTCTCTACCCAGACCAGAAGATATTTGAGGACAGAGACTATAAGACCCTCTCTGGTTCCTCTTGAACATGGAGCCTAGGGTGACCCTGGCTTCTGATCTTGGAGGCATATCTCCTGACTTGTCCTTCTGCACAGCTTTGTTGAAATTTCCAACACATATCAGATCTTGAGACGGCCCTTGTTTTAACACAGCTGCTGGGCAGAGATCATTGCTTTAGACGAATTTTCTTTTCTTTCTCTTTTTTAGCGAACTTAATCATTTTTAATATCTTTTCCAGAGTCAAATGCATGAAATGACCCAGACGTGATTGAAAGCTCTCCTTTAAGTGCGTTGGGGGGATTAGAAGAAAGTTCTTTTATAGCCTCTCAATAGGACTGGCTGCCTTCTCCTTTATTTGGGTTTTCAGAGAGTGAGATTGGATCCTGATTAACAAAGGGGGGGAGGGAAGGGGGTGGGGTAGAGGGCTGGGCCTTGAAGTTTCTGTTCACTGGGAGAGAGGCAGGGGCTGGAGTCTTTGGAGAAAGGAGCCTGGTATTGTCAACGATTTCAAGTTAGGTCTGAGCATGGGGATGATAAGGCAGTTTTGGGAAGCACAGTGGGCCCCAGAGAAAGAGAGAGAGCATAAGGGGCAGGTAAGAGCAATTGTCATCATGAGAATCGACAGTGACCGTGGAGACCATCACCAGCGCTAACGATGTCAGGATTTATGCCATAGAGTACAAATTAAGAGTCAGTGACAACATTTCTTTATTGCACATGGAAGAGAACGAGAGAGAGAGAGAGAGAGAGAGAGAGAGAGAGAGAGAGAGAGAGAGAGAGAGAGATATTAAACAGCAGTGTAATGAGAATAGATTCAACTTCCTGGTTCATTACCTTCTGACAATAGAAGGATTAGTTCATGCTCAGAGAGGGTCATATGCAATGAAGGGGCCATTTAAATGGTGTCCACTGGATCTTACAGATATTCCATTTGGCCTATTTTTGTTCCCTTGTTATTTGTGCTCTAGACCTATGATCTGATCTTTCTGAAAAGAAAAGAAAGCCCAGTTGGCGTGACCCAGTGGTTGAGCATCTACCTATGAACCAGGAGGTCATGTTTTGATTCCTGATCAGGGCACATGCCCAGGTTACAGGCTTGATCCCCAGTGTGGGGCATGCAGGAGGCAGTCAATCAGTGATTCTCATCATTGATCTTTCTATCCTCTCTTCTTTTTCCTTCCTCTCTGAAATTAATAAAAACATATTTTAAAAAAGAGCAAGGTATAAGAGGAGACACCCTTGCCAATGTTCTTTCTCTCCATGACACCCTAAAAGTGCTGGCCATGTGGTAGTGCTTGAGAATTTCAGAGGAGGACCCACCCATAAGAGACACGCCTCCTTCTTTGTCAGAATTAATTGACTGAGAGGTTGAGGATGATTGAGAGATTTGGAGTTGGGTGATTGGTACATCCGTTTAACTGAGCTATGCAGACTCAGAAGCAAGAAGCAGACCCCTGTCATCCGTGGTCTCAGACAGGGATGGCAAGCCATTGAGAGACCTCAAAGAAGTGGGCAGAGGGAGAGTTTGTGCAACTATCCCAGGCAACAGCATTCTTGAGGCTTGCCAATTGCATCAGTGGTTTGAGCCCGCATCTTTCTCAAAACGTGGCATTAAAATATTCTGCTCAGCTGCTCTGCTCTCCAGAAATACAATAAAGTAGCTCACTATTTTTAAAGGATCATTGGGCTTCATTAAGCAAAGTGAGGCTTCTCTTTAACACGGTTTTGAGGATTCACTGTCAAAACAGAGGGCCGGAGTGTTGACATCCTGGCAGAAGTGGGTATTAATAGGCCTGCCTGATTCTGGTGCGGCTGTTCCCTCCCTGGGACTTCAATGGCCCTCACCCTCATCTTCTCATCTCTGTACGGTGAGAATGAAAATTGCCTCCCTATTCGCTGTGAGGATGAGTTGCACTAAGTCAGCTACATGACCATTGCAAAGCGCTCACCTGTTCCTCAATGCATCCATTCCCTGAGAAAAGCTACCGCCGGGGAGGTTTGGAATAAATATTGTTGTTTCAGTTTCTCTCCATCATTAGGATCTAATGAGGTTTAATAATTAAGAATCCATCAGGCTGAGGAGAAAGCACTTTGGTTCGCTTCACCCACGCGCCGTCATACCTGTCCAGCTCATGCACAGGGTGAGGAAGTAGATAGAATTATTCTCCCACGGAGAAGAGGGCCAGGGCGTGGGTCAGAGAACAGTCTTTGCAATCAAGCAGACTGGTTCAAACCCAGGTTGCTGCGAGGGCAGCACTTAGGTCGGGAGCTTCTTTGCTTGCAGCCTCGTTTCCCCCACTCGTAAGGACCTATCTCAGAAGACGCAGGAGGCCAAATGAAATGCTGCCCAGACAGTGCCTTGCTGTGTGCCTGGCACATACAGAACACACACGGGGGGGGGGGGGGGGATCCTTTAGCAGGAAAACATGCTATTGTGGTGATGGTCTCAGGTCACCAGTCTCCCTTTTGATACTTTTTCTTTTCTCCCAGGATCACCCCACTTCTGCATCCCCACCCCCAAACTGCCTTCTCGAATATCCATCACCCACACTCTCTCTCTGTAGGGGTGTGGGTAGCCCTGGTCCCTCTTCGTGGGCTGGACTGCATGGGCACCCTTTTTCCAGGTGGGTATGCCTTTTGGGCTTCCTGGGATCAAAGATTCTACGATCTCTGTAAGGAGTTTTAAACTTCCGGACTCCTTACATTTTTTTTATTGGAATACATAGAAAAATGAAAATGTATTTGTCAGTGTAAAACCTACTGCATTTTTTTGTGTGCAAAATTAACAGGTGTATGTCATTAGCACCCAGGTTAACAAACATTATTGCCAGCACCCTATTAGCCCTCCCCCTCCCACTGTCCCTTCTAGTTACCCACCCTCCAGGGTACCCTCTGTGGGCTACATTTGTCTGCATGGTACCTTATATAGATGTACGTGTCCATCTGCCCTTTCCCACTTGACATGTATGTGGGAATCAGCAGTGTTGTGTGTGGTTATAGGTGGTTTATTCTCATTCCTGGATAGATCCCATTGGGTACATAGACCACAATGACATGTCAGTTCCATGGTGGATGGGCATCTGGGTTGTTTACTTTATAATCCAGGGCATTGACTTTATGTGATTAGTATGAAGCTTTTACTTTAAAAGTCTCACCCCTCACTTCCTCTCCCCCCTCAAAGCTCATTGGATGGGACTTCAGGGCAAACTGCAGAAGTGAGACTTTTTGTGAACTTTAATGTTTTTGTGACCTTATGGTTCCCCATTGACAGCCCCGTAAGGGAGGGTAGAGTCTCCCAGTTGTACACATGGTCAGCCTGTGTCTGGGAAAGTGTAGATATCTGCCTGAGGGAACAGATCTAATGAATGGGGCACCGGGATTTTAATCCAGCTTTTCATTTCTCTAATGCCCACCTTTTCCACAAGATCACACTACCCTTTTGCAGGGTTTGATGAAAGCTCACTTTAACTGGGGGTTAATGGAAATCATTTCATTCCAAAGTGTCTGCAAGAGGCCTGGCCAGGCCACTGCTCTCCTGGGCTGGTCAGCCTCTCCTCACCTTTAGGAATAAAGTAGTGGAATTCATTACCCATGAGGAGTAGAGGACAGTGGGCTAAACTCAAGCCAGACTGCAAGGTTGGACTCTTGATTCTCCTACCTATCAGCTGTGTGACTTGGGGCAAGTGACTTGCCCTTTCTGTGCTGGTTTACCCCTTGATGAAATGAGGGTAATAAAAGTTGCCACCCCAGAAAGCTGCTGTGAGGACTAAATGGAAAATGTATGTAAAGTGTTTTTGCATAGTGCCGGGCACCGAGCTGATATTTCTCGGGCACTTACTGTTATAATAAAATTCCGATCCTTTGGCAGGTCTGACATTCTATGAGCTGGATACTGTCATTTCGGCCAGCACTCTGAATCAAAGATCTTCAGCAGCTCCTAAATAAATGTGACATGGCTGCTACTGCTGCTTCTCTTTTTGGAGATGTCTATTAAAATTATGATTCAATTGTCAGAAACAAAATATTCTTAAGATGTCCTCGACCATACCGTCAAATCCTATGACAGTGTCTGGCTGTAATATCCATCTAAATAGTCATGCTGTTGACAGGTTTCGAGAGCGGTGTTCGCTCCACCATCCCCTCCGCCATGCCTCTCATTAACTTATGTAGCAACATCATAACTCTCTGGAAGGATTAAAAAAAAAAAGGATGCTGGCATATTCCGTCTGAATTCATTTTATACAGTCTGTGTCAGGGCGTTTGCATAAGAATGAGCTGCTTTGCTGTTCACTCATTAAGATGGGAGCATTGCAGTGCTGCGTTTTAGAGTTCAGGTTCAAGAGTTTGAGGCATTGCCGAAACCGGTTTGGCTCAGTGGATAGAGCTTTGGCCTGCGGACTGAAAGATCCCAGGTTATATTCCAGTCAAGGGCATGTACCTTGACTGCCAGCACATGCCCAGTAGGGGGTGTGCAAGAGGCAGCTGATCAATGTTTCTCTCTCATCAATGTTGTTTCTGACTTTCTCTCCCTCTTCCTTCCTCTCTGTAAAAAATCAATAATATATATATATGTGTGTGTGTGTGTGTGTGTGTGTGTGTGTATATTTTTTTAAAGAGTTTGAGACTCGAGAGGGAGAGAAGGTTGCAGGCTCTGTGCACTTGATATTTCCCTGGAGTAGCCTGACATATAGTCTCCATCCCAGGCAAGCTGGGGTCTAGACCATATTTCCGTCTCTAGCCCGGCATCCCACTCAGCCCCTGAGTGTTCCTGTTGTCCTAGCCACACTGACATGGATTCTCATCAGTATCATCAGGTCCTCGTCTATACATGCTGCTCTCTCGCTGTCCCCCATCTCCACTTGGCCAGCCTTAAGGATGCATTGAACGTCAGTGTTTTCCTGACCCCGTTTCAGCTCCTCCAGGTAAATGTAGCCACTTCCTCTCTAGGCCCCACACCAGATCCTCACATCCAGAATGTCCTATGTCCCATGTAGCTGTCTCCTTTATGCTGGAGCTACTGTCTTCACTGTCCCAGCCCCTGTGATCAATATAGAGTCGCAGGTGCTCAGTAAGTGTTTGTGAAGTGGATGCATGTACACTGAGTGGCCAGGTTATTATGATCTCTGAATGCATAATAATCTGGCCACTCAGTGTATATCTTATATAATGAAAGGCTAATATGCAAATTGTCCCCTTGACCAAGAGTTCGGCCAGCAGGCAGGATGGCCAACCGCCCATGTCCCCTCCCCGTGGCCAGGCTGGTTGGACCCCACCCATGCACAAATTTATATATCAGGCCTCTAATACACACACACACACACACACACACACACACACACACACACGCACAAGCACACACACACGCACACGCACACGCACACGCACACACACACACACACACACACACTCACACACACACTGATTGGCCAGATTATTTTGCATTCAGAGATCATAATAATCTGACCACTTAGTGTAGAAAACTAAGACACGGTAAGGCATGCTCTGGGCTTCTCTTTCCAAGGGACCTAAGGTGTTTAACACATTAAGTGCCCATACTGTTTTGTCTTCTGGACAGAAAGTATAGTGTCAGTCACCACCGACGAACTGGACGCTTAACATGTTAAAGTGCTCCTAAATGTCAGTGGCAGGTGGTCAATCACTCTTCCTCGGAAATGTCAGCTCCGGAGGACAAGACTCAGGCTCAGAGTGCGCCCTGGGTTTCCAAGTGAATTATGTCTCCCTCACCCTGGCCAGTGTGATTCCATTGATTGTGTTGTCTGGTGCACTGAAAGGTCACCAGTTCGATTCCCCATCAGGCCACATGCCCAGGTTGCATGTTTGGTGCCCGATCAGGTGGGGAGGCAACTGATCGAGGTTTCTCTCTCACATCTCTCCCCCCCCCCCTCCCTCTCTCTCCCTCTCCCTTTCCCTCTCCCTCTCCCTCTCCCTCTCCCTGTCTTTAAAATAAATAAAAACTAAACTAAAATCTGTGAATTATGTCTCCCTGAAGTCCAAGCTTTGGAAAGGGGCTGAGCATGTGCTCACCTCCATCCAGCTGCCCATGGCTTGTAGGTGACATGGAAGGAACTGGTATCAATGCCGAGCTGGCTCCTGCTGATGTCTCTGGAATTGGGTTTCAGCAGCTGAGGCCTGGGGCGGGGGGGTTGACATAGTACCAACCGAAGGCACACCAGACAGGGTGCTGGTCAGCGCTGTCAGGCTCCAAGGGACCTGGAATGGTTTTGAAGTGATCCCACACATGCATTGGCACGAGGCGGCTCAGGGAACAGACTCTGAAGTCAGATTGCAGCAGCATCTGGGACCCTGTTAGAGATGCAGATTTCCAAGCCCTCCCTGAACCTGCTGAATCAGAAACGCTGAGCCTGGGGCCCAGCCATCTGTATTTTAACAAGCCCCCAGGTGGTTCTGACTTACACCATGGAGCTCTCCTCCCCGAGTCTGCACTGTCATTCTCAGCAAACCCTTTTGCCATAGTCTGCACGGACAGAGACTAAACAGCAATTTCCAGGACTTTTGCAAGAGACGATGAGGTTGGTCGAACCTACCTGATTCCCGAGGGCGGAGAGCTCAGTGAGCAATCCTGGCGGAGGGCATCCTTCCTGGAGGAAGTGCACTTTTGCCTGGGAATGCTGTGCATTCCAGGAGGCAAATTCAGCTCCTTCCTCCTGGTACCTCTCTCCACAGCCTCCCCGTCCGTCTTGGGAGCATTCTGAGGTTGAAACCCACCTCCAGCCCTGGGCACATGTGATTCCCATCACTGGCACCTTGTAGTTGGGCTCCTTGCCTTGTAAACCTCTTTGTTCTCCCGGAGTTCAGGGGCGGGGCAGGCAGCATGGGGGAGCTCTCCTATCTGCCTGCTCCTGGGCTCCAGGCAACACAGAGCCAGGGAGTGAGGAAGCGCTTTGATCCCAGACAATGAGAGCTGCTGGATTAAGTGCTTTGGAAGAGGCCAGACAGCTCTGGCACCAAACAGATCCCGTTACTTTTCTTCTTCTTTCTTCTTTCTTCTTCTTCTTCTTCTTCTTCTTTTTTTAAAGACATAATTCATGTCCTGGAAACAAAAAAGTAGAGTGTTTTTGAAGGATGGCATTTTCATAGCTTGTACATCCCAGGCATAACCTGAAACTTCAGGGCACTGGGTACCCCGTGGGGGGTGGCAGGCCCCGCCCTGCACTGGAGGCCACCCTGCTCTGTGGGGATAGCACAGCCTTCCCCAGGGAGACACTTGGCCCAAGGGCCCAGGAGTGGCAGCTGGGACAGGAAGTGCTGGATCAGGGAGGAACCTTGGGAACACTTGCTCATGTATTCAACACAGTTGCTAGACAGAGGAAACTGTGAATTTAAAAATAAACATGATAAAAGAAACATTCCTGTAGAGAGCACCTCCGTGGGCTGAGCACCAAGTATCCTATCTAATAAAAGGGTAATATGCAATTGACTGTACCTCTGATGGAGCCACGCCCACAGTCACGCCCATCAGCCAATCAGGAGCAAATTATGTAAATAAATCCCAACCAAGGTGGCTGCCGCCACTGAGAGGAGGATGGAGGCTTGAGTTTTCCCCTCGATGGAGGAAGCCAAGCATTCTGCCTGCCCTTGCCAGCCTAGCCCTTCACTCTAGGCTACAAAGTTTCAATTATAGAATTTAAATAATCCCAAACAGAAATGGCTGTTGCCATGGAGCGAGCAGAAGGCTTGCAAAGTTTCATTTGTAGAACATAAGTTAATCCCAGATCCCACGGCCTCTGCTTGGGTTGCTGGGGGGCATGGCCAGCTTGCAAACCACCACAGGCCCCTCACCCAGGCCGCCCCATGCCCCAAGGGAACCCTCATGCTGATCTGGAATACCCTTCAGAGCAAATCAGCTGGCCCTCACCAATGCACCAGGCCTCTATCCTATCTAATAAAAGAGTAATTTGCAGATTGACCATCACTCAAACAAACAAGAGGGCTGCCCCCATGTGGTCAAAGATCCTGCCCCTATGGGGACACAAGATGGCCAGCAGGGGAGGGCTGTTGGGAGGTTCCAGGCCTGCAAGGGAGGGCAGTTGAGGGCAATCAAGCCTGCAGGGGAGGGCAGTTAGGGGTGACCAGGCTGGCAGAGAAGGGAAGTTAGGGGCAAACAGGCTGGCAGGGGAGCAGTTAGACATCAATTAGGCTGGCAGGGTAGTGGTTAGGGGGTGATCAGGCTGGCAGGCAGAAGCAGTTAGGGACAATCAAGGAGGCAGGCAGGCAAGCAGTTTGGAGCCAGCAGTCCTGAATTGTGAGAATGATGTCCAACTGCCCATTTAGGCCTGATCCTGCCCAGGCCTAAAGGGGCAGTCAAACATCCCTTGAGGGTCCCAGATTGGAGAGGGTGCAGGCTGGGCTGAGGGACACCCCCTGCCCCCCATGCATGAATTTCATGCACTGGGCCTCTTGTGTTACATATTGACTTAGCGAGCTGCCGCCACCACTACCTCAGGGGCCTCTGCTTTCTTATGGCCTATGGCCATTTTAATAATACTTAGGAAACGGGTGGTACTGTTATCTCCGTATTTTGTTATTTACTTATTTTTTAAAAATATATTTCATTGATTTTTTTACAGAGAGGAAGGGAGAGAGATAGAAAGTCAGAAACATCAATGAGAGAGAAACATGGATCAACTGCCTCCTGCACACCCCGTCCTGGGGATGTGCCCACAACCAAGGTACATGCCCTTGACCGGAATTGAAGCTGGGACCTTTCAGTCCACAGGCTAATGCTTTATCCACTGAGCCAAACCGGTTTTGGCTATTTATTTTTTTTAATTCTTTAATTTTTAATAGTTAAAAATTCTTTTTTCAAATAACTGTTTACATTCAATAGTCATCCTTTATCTTTCAGAGGAAAAAACCGGAGGCTCAGAGAGGCTAGTCAGTGGCCTGAGGTCACACAGGCAACGGTGTGGCAGGCCCAGGATGCTAACCCAGGCCTGCTGCTCCAGGGCCACGCTGTTTGCTGTAGGAAAGGCTCCTGTCCTTAATGAATTCGAGTTCCTCCGAGGAAGGGATGGGATGGAGTAGGGAAACCCAGCTCATCCCCAGGCCTCTAGGGATTGCTGTTGTCGCTTACACAGATAATTCAGTGTGGCTTGGCCAGGCTGGATGGTGGTCTGGCTCCTGGCTCCCAGCTCCTGCTTCCGGCTGGCTCAGAGCTGCCGGCAGCTGGGGAGAGTTCAGCCTTTATTCGCCAGAGAGGTGAGATTTGAGCTGAGTCTCTAGAACCATGTCATGAAGAGAAAGGACATCAGCATGGCCGGTGGGGGAGCAGTATGTGCCCAGGCATGGGAATTAGGCTAGAGTGACACAAATTAGGGGCATCTCAGGATGGATGCTGTTGCTTGCCATGCCTCTCATTAACCCCTCACCTTGATGAAACCCCCTGTATCAGAATCTCATCTTCTGTATCAAAATGATGGAGTTAGAATTAGAAAGGGTTAGAGCTGAAGGGACCTCGATATAGGTATTAAGTCATTGAGTGAACTTATATCCTTTATATCTGAGGGAGGGGGTTGGGGGGGAGGCCCTCAGCCCAGCCTGATCCCTCTCACAGTCTTCCAGGAGCCCCCCGGGGATGTCAGACTGACAGCTTAGCATTGCTGTGGAGGCAGGGGAGGCAGGAGAGGCTCCCACACTGCCCTACACTCGCCAGCCTTGAACCTGGCTCAGGGCTTCTGGCTGAGTGGCACTCCTGCTGTGGGAACGCACTGACCAGCAGGGGGCAGCTCCTGCATTGAGCATCTGCTCCCTGGTGGTCAGTGCGTGTCATAGTGACCAATCATTCTGCTGTCTGGTCAATTTGCATATTACCCTTTTATTATATAGGATAGCAGGAGCCAATGACCATGGTTGAATCATTTTTGCTTCTCATGCCCTCCACACACCTTTATCTCTGGGCAGCCTGGACTTGGAGGCCCCTGTCTACCCACAGCCCAAGTCTGGCATCCTCTTGTGCAAATTAATGACTCCTCCAGGCATGCCCTCTGTCCTCTCCCATTTTTGGTGGCCAGGTCTCACCCACAGTCAAAGCCCAGCTAAGATGTCATTTCCTCCAGGCTGGATCCCATGCTTCTCCCAGCTGAGAATAATCCCTCTTCCTTCCGATTCCCTGCGGCAGTGACGGCGTCCTGGCTCCCATTCTGTGCTCAGCTTGCCTCTCCCACGGGGTGGTAAGCTCCTTGCAGCTGAGATCCCTGTTTAATTCAGAGTCACCAGCATCTCTCAGACCTAACCGGTGTGCAGTGCAACAAGCAGGTGAAATATAACAATGAACATATAAACAGGGATTACTTAGAGTAGTTCCCTCTTATCCCTGCAGAATACCTCCCAAGACCCCCAGTGGCTGCCTGGAACCGTGGATGGTAACAAACCCTTACATGTGCTAGTATTTTTCCTGTACATACATACTTATGATAAAGTTTCAATTGGGCAATGTAAGAGATTAACAGCGAGGACTAATACTAAACTAGAACACTTATAACAATATCCTGTGACAAAAGTGATGTGAATGTGGCATTATTAAGTAAAATAAGGGTTACTGAACACAAGCACTGTGCTCCTGCATCAGATCTGATAACCCAGCCGGCGGCTTAGTGACTAACGGGGGTGGGGTCGGCTGGACCAAAGGACGATTCACCTCTCCAGGGGGACGTGGCAGGACTGCGTGAGATTTCATTACCCTACTCAGAATGGAATACACCTCAAAACTAATGAGTTGTTTGTTTCTGGAAATTTCCTAGCAGGAAAGGGAGACAGCTGTGTTTGTGTCCACACTCTGGTTTTCTTTTCTTTCTTTAGGGATAGTTTATTGATTTTTAGAGAGAAAGGAAGGGAGGAAAGAGCAACATTGATGTGAGGGAGAAGAAACAGAGACCAGCTGCTGCCTGCACGCCCCCTCTAGGGGAGTGAGACTGCAGTCAGGTATGTGCCCTGACCAGGAATGGAACCAGCAACCCTTTGGGTTGCTGGGACAACACCCAGCCCACAGAGCCACACCAGCAGTGCCATACTCTGGCTTTTTTGTTGCGAGGGCTCTTGTGACCAGGAAAATGAGCCCTGGGGATGACCCCTTGGGAGAGAACTCAAAGAAGCTTTAGCTCGTGGGCAAGAGGGGGGTCTTCCTCCCAGCACCCCAGCATGGACCACTTCAGCTTCCTCTGCCTCTGGGGATGGAGAGAGAGCAGGTCCTGGTTGATGGGTCAGTGGGGTTGGTATTGTTCGCTTCTCAGTATCAGATGAGGCCAAACATAGGCTGTGTTCTTAAGACAACTAACAAGGTCCTCAGCTCAGATGTGCTCTTGCATTCCAAAGGCCTGATACGCCTCTGCTGTCTTTCCCTGTTGCCAAATTAGCTCTGCTTATCGACCGCTGTTTTAATGAAACCTCCTGGTACCAGTTCAGGAAGGATATTTTTATTAGATATGACTGGGCGGACTCTCATGTGGAAAGCTTTTGGTGTAAAACAGGAACGTGGCCAGTCCTCAGATATCCTTCCAGATAGTTCCTTTGAAATCGGAAAATTGCCAAAGAACTTGTGATAAGAAGATGAAAAACGGAATTAAAAGGCAAGGCTGAGATCTTCCCCCTTATGATCCAGCCTGGGTGGGTCTTTGGGAATTTGCAAATCAGTGCAATTAGAAGATCAGATGGGGCAGGGCCTGCCTGGAGTTGGACCCTCCACAGACCCTGGCTGTGCCCCAGGGATTTAGTAAGATGGTCAGAGTTCTTCTCTTCTGCTTCCTCCTCTCCTTCCACTTCCTCTGGGGAGCTGGGTTCACACAGAGAAGATCAGAATAGAGCTGACTCTGATATATTCAGTTATTAAATTCAAAAAATATATTTTATCATCTTACCTGGTTTGGCTCAGTAGATAAGAGTGGCGGCCTTCGGACTGAAGAGTCTTGGGTTCAGTTGCGGTCAAGGGCACATGCCTGGGTTGCAGGCCTGACCCCCAGTGTGGGGCATGCAAAAGGCAGCCAGTCAGTAATTCTCTCTCACATTGATGTTTGTATATCTCTCTTCCTCTCCTTTCCTCTCTGAAATCAATAAAAATATTTAAAAATCTGTTTTTACTGGTTTTAGAGAGGAAGGAGAAGGATAGAGAGAGAGAAGAAACATCAATGAGAGAGAACCATAGATTGGCTGTCTCCTGCACACCTCCTACTGGGGATGGAGCCTGAAATTTGGGCATGTGCCCTGATTAGGATTCAAACTAATGATCTCTTGTTTCAAGGGTCAGTGTTCAACCACTGATCCACACTGGCTGGGCTCAATGATTCATTTTGTGCCCCTGGGCATTATGGAATCTAAATCTCAGCATCAGGGAAAACATTGTCACCAATGCCTATCGAAATCAATCTTCCTCTCCTCCATTGGACATCACCTCCCCTAACTCTGAAAAACAGAACACACAGAGGCTTAAAAGTTGGGTCTGGAATCACCACTTGTCAAATACTGACTTCACCACTTTATAGCTGGGCAACCTTGGGCAAGGTACTTTACCCCTCCTCCCCCATCACTCAGGGGTCTTAGCATTAAAATGAGGCTAAACAATAGTTCTCATCTCATAAGTTTGAAATAAATAAGGAGATGATTTGTATAATACATTTAAGCATACCTGACAGATAGCAAATATTCAATAAGTGTCAGCTGTTAATAAAATCCCATCAAGACAAATGGAGAATGGAGAGGATGGGGAGTCAGATATTTTCCTCCAAGTTCTTCCCTAATAATTATGCCTTATAGGCACATCAGCCATCACCTTTTGAGATATACTAGGTGTACTGGTTAATAATGCGGATTATCAATAGATGGAGTTATTACATATGTTGATATATATGCGATTTGATATGTATGCTAGTTTGTTGTATTGACAACAAGCTTCAAAATTTAATGTGTCAAATTTGCTGAAGGTGTTAACATCATAGGTATTTTTATGCTGAAAAATACTGAATTTCGTGACAAAAAAAGAGCATTTGTGGGAAGTTGTAATTCATTATTTTGAAGAAAAGTGCTGCTGAAAGTTATCGTTTACTTTGGGAAGCTTGTGATGAACATGTTCCATCTCAAGATACTTGTGATTGCTGGTTTGAAGGCTTTAAAGTGATGATTTCGGTGTGAGAGATAAAGAACGTCCAGGTCAACTGAAAAAGTGTGAAGACCAATAATTACAAGCATTGTTGGGTGAAGATGCATGTCAGACTCAAAAACAACTTGCAGAAAGATTAAATGTTGCTCAACAAACAATTTCCGATCGTTTACAAGCAACGGGAAAGATTTTAAGGGAAGGAAAATGGGTGCCACATCAACTGAACCCGGGAGCATTGGTTAGCGTGGGGGAAATCCCCACACATTTGGTGTCAGATGTGTTGTCAGTAAAATAAAATGTTTTTCCTTTTCCCCGTGAATGACCAACAATCTCCATATACATCCAGGCTTTTCTGAACTCTGACACTAGGTGTCATTTGGGTTAACCATGTGCCACCAGTAGGAAACAAGATCGCATAAACTCTCCTGCTCGGTTGAGGATGGCGGCCAAGGCCATCCACGCAGAGGGCATTCAGGTCCTCCAGGAGTGGCCTTGTTTTCTAGGGAGCGCTGCTTCGAGTTGAGCTTCAGAGATCATGAAACAGGGGCCAATGGGATGGGGCAGGTTTAACTCCAGGATTCAGAGCTGCTCAACCCGAGAGCCAGAATGGTCCACTATTCCTACTGAAGTTGCAGCCTAAGACTGGCCGCCGTCTAAATGTTATGCCCACAGTTTGATGGAGGAGAATTGGGTGCTCAGAGAAATCAGTGCTGGTGTGAGAGTTGCATCTAAGGAAGAGGGTTGATGGTGGGTGTTAGAAAGGAGAATGTGCAAAGTCTGGGCTTGTGTTGGGTTTGTTCAGAGAGGTTTCCAGGGCTCTGTGCTTCACTCACACCAACAGGGAGATCGAAGTGGCCTGACTGGGAAGCATGGCTTTGGCGTGTTCTTAGGATTTTCCTGGATATTGGTCCAAGATCAAAGGCATTCCTTGGAGATGAAAACTGGCTGGCTATGCCTGTGGCCCATGCCCAGTCTGCTAGACTCACACCTTCCCCTTACTTTTCACAATCTGGGTATCTTTCTCTCAATCCACTTCCTAGTCCGAGTCCTCTAAGACCTGGGGAATGTTGGGAAGTCAGTGTTCTGGCCTGGGCTCCCGCCAGACACTTTCTGGGCTGGTGCCCTGTTTTGGCTCTTTGTTCATCTCCATGGCTCTTTCCTGACCTGACATATCACCTGTCATCTCTTTGCCTTGTTCTCAGCTCTTTTCTGGGACATCTGCTCAGGTGGTGCATATCCCCAATTCCAGGTTGTCACTCTGACTCCAGTCTGGTCTGGTGCAAGTCACCAGAAAGTCCCCCTTTTCCTAGACTATGTGAGTAATGGGAAATTTGTTTAATTTCTCAGGCCAGCTTCAGATCCTTAGCCACATGGAATTCTGGAGGCCTGGACAGTTCTGTCATTGGCCAGCAATGTCTTTCCTGCCCGCAGGGTCAGACGGGGTGATTGTCTCGGACGCTTTATATCCCTTTGGTGTATATACTCTTCCTTCTGGGCTCCCAGATGCTGTCTGGAGCCCACCACCAGGGGCCGGGTTGACACTCTTTCTCTTTGCCGCAGGGCTGAAGGGATCTGGTGCACCTGTCAGGAGACCAGCAACTTCCTGGTGCATTGCCTAGAAAATTGGGATGTTATAGCACAGAGACAGTGCCTCCCGGGCCAAAGAAACAAAGGTTTCTTGGGCACCTACTGTCTCCCATGTTCTCAGATGGTTTCTGTAGTGACTGTGTTAGTCTATCCTGATTCCTGAATTCTCAATGAGACAGGCTCAGTCGCCTCCTCTGTCCATGCCTTCCTCAAGAATTTTGTGATTTTTCAAGGAATCTTGGTCTCATGACCCTACAAAACCATTCTTACTTTGGGGGTGGGTGGAATAAGGGATGTGGGAAGCAGACACACATAAAAGACAGCTGGGATTGTAAAGATCTATTTCTTTTCTTTTACAAAACACACATTTTTGGTTCTAATCCTCATTAAGGTGGGGGTGGGGGGAACCCGGAGGATGTATTAGGGATCATAACTATGTCCTCTTCCCTCATTAGCAAATAGCTCAAAGATTCATTATAAAAATCTGGGTCTGTAAGACTCCAAGCCCATGTTCTTTCCACTAATTTAAAAGGGTGTTGGGCTTTCAGGTTCCAAGACCAGTTTAATTGTGTGACCGACATGGGCTTTATAATGTTACCTTTGCATCACTGTGTAGACACAGTCGTTTTCTGGAGGGATTTTTATTTCGGGCAGCTAGAATTTTCACCTATAGGGTGTCCCCAGATGCTTGGAATAATTATAAAGGCAGTGCTTTATTAAAATAAATTGCATTTTCACAGTGAGCTCTCAGCTGTTAAAGTGTGCATACATTTTTTGAGGACACCCTGTATTTAGTCTAATTTTTGACCCTAAAAGTTCTACATTGCAGGAGCCATAGGACAAATAACTGATCAGTTTATTAAGGCTTTTTGAAAACCTGG
This sequence comes from Antrozous pallidus, assembly GCA_027563665.1. NCBI lineage: Eukaryota > Metazoa > Chordata > Mammalia > Chiroptera > Vespertilionidae > Antrozous > Antrozous pallidus. The sequence continues at coordinate 47,565,080 of CM050525.1, forward strand.
AATGAATCAGACACCAACATAAGGCTTCAGCTCCAGGAAATAGATGGTCTGGTATCTTAAAAATTGCTCGATTCCAGAACTTATTAGGAGTCTGCTTGAAATTCTGTACTGTCCCAATTTTATCTGCTGAATTGAGTTAATTAGCCCCCAAACATTTGCATATGTAATTTATTTTTTCTTCAGATGCACCGTGATAACAAGCTATTCTTTTACATCATTGAGATGGAAACATATTTTCATGCAAAGCAGAATCTGTTACTTTTGAAGTATATAATCGCCTTGTTTTTTAAAAATATTCAAAAAGTAAATAGATGTCAGACTGTGAGTGCCCTGGGCCTTTGAAAGTCAAACTTTTAGCTCACGTGGCTGTGGTTGACTTCATCTGTATGCAGCACGAGGGAGTCGGTCCAGATGAAAAAGTCACAAATGTTACAGCTTTGTTAAGATGCTCACTAAAGCCATGGCCGGAGTGGCTCAGTGGTTGAGTTTTGTCCGAGGAACCAAGAGGTCATGGTTTGATTCCCGGTCAAGGGCACAAGCTCAGGTTGCAGGCTCGATCCTCAGTAGGGGACATGCAGGAGCCAGTCAGTCCTTGATGTTTCTCTCTCTCCCTCTTTTCCTTTCCTCTTTCTCTAAAAATCAATAAAAACTTTTTTTTTAAAGATGCTCACTGAAGGTCTGTTTCTAATTTGAAATGATGTTGGGCATACGATTTAAAGGAAGAAGAGCCAGAAATTGTAACTGGTATTGGCCTTTAAGGTGTCATTTAAAATGAAAATTTTATAGACAATTTCTGTGTTTCGATTTTGGAGGCTTGAGAATTCATAGTCATTTTAAAAAACATGATTAACCTCCTTGTCTATAAAGTTATAGTCCATGAAACGGCCTCTTCTGACATTTTTTTTTATTGGAGGAGATTATTATGAAAATACATTTTAAACGTGTTATTAAAAATTTAAAGTGACGAAGAGAAGTTTACCTAATTATGAAATATATACTTTTACCATTTGATAGATGAAAGGAAACCTGATTTTATTGACTGTCCTGGGAAACAGGTGAATTTCTTACCTGGATTTACAGAGCCAGCCACCACTGAGTTTCATTTTAAACATCAGAAGCAACTTCAGAAGGAATTTGATCAAAAAACAAACAAACCCACATTCATTAGATAGCTCTGACTCAATTCTACTTATAACTTATTTTTTCTCCTCCATGTCAAGATAATAATAATAAATAAATGAAAACAGGCCCATCCACACCTTTCTACTTTAAAAAATGTTTTTATTGATTTCAGAGAGAGGAAGGGAGAGGGAGGGAGATAGAAACATCAATGATGAGAGAGACATTGATTGCCTGTCTCCTGCTTGCCCCCCCGCCCCGCTGGGGATGGAGCCCACAACCAGGCATGTGCCCCGAGTGGGAATTGAACCGTGACCTCCTGGTGCAAGGGATGATGCTCAACCAATTGAGCCACACTGGCAGGGCTCTACTCTTAAGTCTAGAGTAAAATTACCATAATTTGAGGGAACTCAGAAGCCTGGGGGGAGGAGTTGCATGGGAGTTGAAGGATGCCCTGTGTTGGCAATCTGTCTGTTGTACTCCCTGGTGATAGAACCACGGGGAATGTCACTTCTGCTCTCTGAGCCTCACTTTCTTCTCCTGTACTGTGGAGGATGTAGGGAAAACCTCTTAGGGCTATAACATGAAAGCTTACGCACAGGTGCCTATAAATGGGGGTTTTTATGTTTAACTTGGAGATGACCATGTATTTTAAGAAATTTTATGTGAAAGAATGGTTATGTTTGTCCTGATCATCTCTTGGGAGTGGGCGGAGGGGGGCGTGTAGAATTGGGATTGATTGGTTTAAGTCACAGGAAGTCACCTGTCTCACTCGAGCTGCCTGGTGTTGTGGGAACTTCATTCCCTGTCGCTGGAGGTGATTAAGCAGGGTCTGTGAGTGCTGTAGACACGTGTCAAGATCAGATGTGAGGTCAGACCAGGTGACCCATAACTCCCTTCCTTGCCTGATGTTTTGAAATTCTGATTAATCTGATCCTCTAATTGGGTCAAAATTGCAACTCACATTAGATCCCAAGGCCAGACATGTCTGTCCTGATGCCTCATAGACTTGGCCTCCATGAATGGACTGTGGTGTCTCCTGGGTTTCTTCCTGGCTCCGACTGACCCCACAGGCTCCTGTGCCAGGGGGGCTGGACTTGCAGTTTTTTCTCTCCATGTCAGTTCTTGCAAGCCATTCCTCTGCACACCCTCCACCTGCCCCCCTCCCCCCCCACACACACATTTGCTCCCACTTTCAGATGTCTAACTCCCATCAGGCCCGGGAATATCTCTGCCTTTCATGGGCTTTCATTCCTTCAAGGTTACTCGATCTCTAAAAAAAAGCAAACCCTGAGAAAACTTGAACATGCATCGATGTTTCTCTCTCTCTCCCCCTTTCCCTTCCTTTGGGACCAATTCTGAAAGTTACTTTGTTATCTGCTGGCTTTGGTGAAGAAGTGGCCCATGGGGTCGAGAGTGGAACTTGGATACAGACCTGAGTTCAAATCCCATCTCTACCGCTTGCAAAATGTCACATCTTGGGTAAGTCCCTCCACATTGTAGGGTCTCCTTTTCCTCGTCTCACAAAATTAGCTCCCTTTTCAAGGGTTGTGTGGTTGGAAGACCTTGATGCAGAGCCCAGGCCAGGCCGCTGATGTGCCGGGAATGGCTGCTCCTCTCGCTGTCCCCTTTGCTCGCCCGCCTCAGCGTCCCCCTTTCTGGCTTGCTTACAGTCTTCAAGACCATTTCTCATCTCTTCTCATTTTCTTCAGAAGCTTTCTGAGAAACTTTTATGGCCAGTGACATGAAAAATGTATATCAAATTCTACCTCTTCTGGGAAGCTTTGTCTAATAAAGGAAGTTATCAAGGATATTAATATCCATATTAAGTGATATTAAACTAATATTCATTCTGGTTTCCTCTCTGCCCAACACAAAAGGGAGCCCACTGTAGGGGAGGGCAAGGAAGACCCCAAGTCCTTGCTTTATCCCTCTGTCTCCCACACAGACATAGCCTTGCACCGCCTGTACTTTGCTGGAAGCCTCACTGTTTGCAAGCACGAGGGCAGGAACCCTCTTTGAGTTTGCAGACACCGAGGGGCCCCCAGGATTGGACCTTGTGAACAGGCATGGCAGTGACACGGAGGAAGAACAGAGGGTTTGGAGTCGGACAGAACCGGGTCTCAATTATGCAGACACATGCTACCTGCCTAACCAGGGCAGTTCCGCTAAACCAGGGCCTGCGAACAGTAAATACATTAAGCTCTGTGGGCCCTGTGGCTTTGGTTGCAAACCCCCAACCCTGGCACTGCAGCGTGAAGGCAGCTATCGAGGACACGTGAACACGTGAATGAGTGAGTGTGGTTGTGCTCAGGAAAACTTGATTTACAAAGCAGAAAGCGGGCTCGATTTGGACCACAGGCAGCTCCTGGCCCAGGTCTCCAAGGCGCAGCGTCCTCAGCCCTCACCTTCAAGCCGGGACAGAGCTCCATGAGGAACAAACAGGGGAGCCCCGGGAAGCCTCTGAGCTCATCGCCCGGCCTGAGAAAGAGCCCCAAAGTGAGTTCTTGCCTTTCCGTCCCCTTTTTCTCCTGGGGCCTTCTGGACCGTGAGGAGTGAGGTGGAAAGGCACACAGATCTTTCCTAGCCCTGTAGTTTTAATGAAATTTGCCATCGAGAGAGAGAGAGAGAGAGAGAGAGAGAGAGAGAGAGAGAGAGAGAGAGATGGAATATGCTGGAGAGAGAAATAGTATTTGGCTCTTTTTCTCTGCAGAGTCTGACCGCAGGAAGCACTAAATCAGATGACAAAGCGGATATGAAAAATTGAGTAGGTCTGGTCCCTCATATGCAGGAAGCCTGTTCGGTTGAGATCAGACACAACAAAAAGGCAAAGAAGGAAATGTTTTCCACACGTTGTATGCATTGGCTGCTCTGTGCCTCCCACTCCATTCATCACAGGGAAACTGAGAGCACTAATCCCCGCTCAGCAGCCGCTGTGATCCAGAGCAAAGCCATTAGCATAAATGCAGATAAATACAAGGCGAAGCGTGGGGTTCCCAGCTGCGTGTGTCAATCCGCTCAGCCCATCCATCTTGCCTGACTGGGTGAGAAGGAGCCCAGAGAATCTACAGCCGGGGAGATTTCCTTCTGAAGCATTTCTGCCTCATTGAAGGTGGGGAAGGATGGATCCTCTAGAAAGTTCCAGGAAACCAGCTGCGCACCCTTCCTCTCCCAGTTCCAGCTCAGGTGCCCTCTGGGGCCCTGCTGCCCCGGGTCCCTGCCCCGCTGGGGCTGGGCTCCTCCCACGTGGCATTTCTTCAGGCAAAGTTTATGGCTGTTTCTCCAGGCCCTGGAGAAGGATGTGTCTTAGGGAGCTATTGGTGCCGGTCCTGCCGTTTGGGGGTTAGGGGAGAGGACTCGGCAGCGTTCTCCACTCTTGGCCCTGACATGACGTCAGTCCTTATTACGGTGGGTAGACCATCAGCCCCATAATTTTTTAGCTTCCGGCTCTGCTCACTCTTCTTTTTATTTTTTATTTATTCACTTACTTTGTTTTGCTCACCTCTTCCTTTTAAATATATGTTTATTGATTTCTGAGAGGAAAGGAGAGGGAGAGGGAGGATCATTGATTGGCTGCCTCCTGCACACTCTCTCCCGGAGATTGAGCTCACAGTGCTGGCATGTGTCCTCACTAGGAATCGAACCAGGCACTTCCTGGTTCATAGGTTGACACTTCACCACGGAGCCACAGTGGCTGAACTCTGCTCATCTCTTCGACATTCACTGTATTGACTTCACTTTCTTGTCTGCAGGGTCCCTGATCTTCTTCCCCTAGCCCCTTCCTCTCCCTCAGTCCCCTCTCCCCAAGTCATCTCATTGACTTTCGTGGTGACACATACCACCTACCTGTCAGTGACTCCCCCATCTAGACCTCCTGCCCAGGCTTCTCCCAGGAAGTGCAGAGTTTTATATTTAACTCCTGGTTGCTGTCACTAACTGTCCATCAGACACACAGAAGTTAACATACCTGCTGCAGCTCATAACCCTGCCTCATTCCTCAGAGTCGTCTAGGTAACACTGTTTTCCACCCAGTGGCTATGCTGACTGCTTCCCCATCTCTCAGCCTCAGCATCCCATCAGTGAGCAATGGAGAGCTTCCTGCAACTCTCCTAGCATTTGCTCCTGGTCTGCTAGCTCTCCCTCCAGTGAGGGGCTCATGGCCTGTGACCTGAGGAATGCCTTCCCTTGTTCTCCTTGCCTCTATCTCTCCCTCCCTTCCTCCTGTCATCCACAATTAATGACTTGGGGTTCCCTGTGTGCTATGGTAGCAATAACATAGGTAGCATATCCCCTGGATGCAGGGATGAGCAGTCTGCAGAAGCGGCTGTGGGTCAATTAGGATTGGAAACAGGGCTTTGTGGTTTACAGTCTGATACAGCCAGGCTTGGTCAGGGGGTCGTGGAGGGGGGAGAGAGGTCTCAACTAAAAAAGTAAAAAACATGCTCCTATGTTTAGTGTCTGTGCATCTGGCTAGATGACTTAGCATCCTGAAACCAACTATCCTAAATCCCTTTCCATGAAGGGATTGAGGAGAGTTGTCCTGCATCCGCCAAGGGAGAAAACACGCTTGCAATTGGTTACTTTGGATGATCTGTTAGTGAACATGTGACCAATCTGAGATCCAAACCTAAGGCTCACTGTGTACGGAAATCCACCATCGGTCCTCACCACCCACTGCTCTGCGGAGGGAGGCAGCTGGACTGTTCTGACAGACAGGTGGAGAAGAAACACGGTGGGACTGGGCAGACAGAATGCACTTCCCTAGAAACAAGTGCAAGGAGATAGAGACTTTAGCACCTCTTTTGTTCTGTTCCCAGGGAGCCGCTCAATAGCTATTTATTGAGTAAATGAATTAAATTACAAAAACAAAAAAACAAAAACCAAACCGTGATCTTGGAAGCCATTGTACGCTAAAGAGAGCATCATTGCCTGGCCAGCATGGCTCAGGGGTTGAGCATCCACCCATGAATCGGGAGGTCACGGTCTGATTCCTGGTCAGGGCACATGCCCCTGGTTGTGGGCTCGATCACCAGTAGGGGGCATGCAGGAGGCAGCCGATCAATGATTCTCTCTCATCATTGATGTTTCTCTCTCTCTCTCTCTCTGAAATAGATAAAAAAACATATATAAAGAGAGCATCGTCTTATGACCTTGTCAATGTCTTCCCATGTGTCTGTCCTGATTGGTTCTGACAGCTGTGTGAACAGGCAGGACTTCCTCCCATGGGCTTCTGTTGCCATGGGGATGAGGGCAGTGGATGCCATACTCATTGATGTCTGCTGAATGAATCCTGGACCACTGAGTCCCTTGCCTTTTTTTTTTTTTTTTTGCCCCACTCCACACAGTGTGTCAGAGTTTTCCATGTCCTGTCCATAACCTAGTGTTCCTCCCCAGGGACCCTTTAGCATCTGCCCTGGGACCCTCGTCCTGTCAGTAGCAGTGACTCGCCCTCAGCCTCCTGCTGATCTCTTCTGGAACCCTGGGCGGGCATATACAAGCCCGATGAAGAAGGGATAAATCTTTCTCTTCCTGCTACCCCTGCAGACCATTTTTCTCTCTACCTGCCTCATGAATTATTTCTCTCTCAGTTGCATGATAGCAATAGCAATATTCAGAGAGAAACACTTTTAAACAGCCCTCCACCCCTGCCTCTTTTTTCGGATGCAATCTCACCTCCCTTGTCTCTGTATCACTTGGTGTCAATGTCCGAGTATAGAGTAGGAGAAAGAGTAAGATGCCATGGTTTAGGAAATCATAGTGTGATCTTGGTTCTTTGTCTTATCAGCTGTGTGAATTTTAAAAGGCCACTTAACTTTATCTGATCATGGGTACTTTATCTGTAATAACCGATAGTCAGCCTTTTGCTATTTGGGAAGCTGGTGTTGTGCCCTCAGTAGATAAACTGTGGGTGGCCTCTGGACATTAATTTGTTTCCCCCTTCATAAACCACATCTGCACCAGCGTGGATGTGCCTCCTGGTTAAATGGCAGTGAGGTTCAAACCACTCCTCGGGGTGACTGCAGCCGCCTCACCTGTCAGAGTGGCCGCAGCCAGGATGCAGAGGTGCTCTGGCCTTTGGCCAGTGACATTTGGACCTGTCTGTCTGCATGCCAGTCTTTTCTCGAGTGCTGGGCTCCCGGATGCCAATCACCGCTGGCGGCAGCTGATCGGCATGCCGTAACTGTGCCTGCAGAGTTCTCCCCGACAGAAGGGGCCAGGTCTGCATTGACCCAGCCTCGTCGGACTGGCTGGACGCTCGTTTTTCTTCCCCTGCCTGTATTACTCCTGCTCGTAGCTCAGAGGAGGCGTCTCAGGGTGCTGTGCTCTGCTCTGCGCGCCCTTTCTCCTCACTCGGCCTCTTCAAGGTGGTGCTGAGTGTCAGTGCTGGCCTCAACGTCCATCTCACTGACACGGTCACGCATTCCCTCCATCTGCTCACCCATTCATTCCTGCTCTCCTCCCCCACTCCCACACCCTCAACCCATAAACAAATGTGGAGCATCTCCCATGAGCGCTCGCTCTGGGAGAGTGTTAGGTAGGTGCAATTCTCCATGACTGGGTTGCCTTTCCACTCCAGAAGGAGGGGCCACCCACACAGGGAGTTCAGAGGTTTACTCATATTGGGATCATCGTCTGTACCGCATCAGCTGAGGGCACTGTGGCTGCGGGCTTAGGGCTGAGTGGGCTGGGGGGTTGGCTCTTGCTATGTATTTGTCCAGCCCTGTTGCCGAGTTTTGGTCCCAGGTTTCTAACCATCCCTGCATCCTTCCCGCCTCTGCCACAGATCAGGTGCATTCTTGCTTCTGTGTTTCTTGCCGTTTCTGCAGCCACGATCAGCCAGGGCTCTGCCGACTCTCGATCCAGGTTTTTGTTGCTCAGCTCCTCAATCCGAGCTGCGTTGGGCTACCTGGGAGGGTCTAATCCTTTAGGAGGTCAGCCAGAGGTCTCCTCTTTCTCCAAGTTCACAGCCTTCTCAAGAGTTCTTCAACCTCGGCTGATGTGAGGTTTTTCTAGGTGGACTTCCACAACATTACATTCCAGCTGGGGTTTGCCGCCTGCCTTATGTCTCCCAGCTTCCTCCAGGGGACTTCCTTACTGTGTAATAAAGACATAGTCAGCCCCAGCTGGTGTGGCTCAGTGGTTGAGCATCAACCTATGAACCAGGAGGTCATGGTTCAATTGCCGGTCAGGTCACATGCCAGTTTGCAGGCTTGATCCCCAAATATGGAGCATGCAGAAGGCAGCTGATCAATGATTCTCTCTCATCATTGATGTTTCTGCCTCTCTCTCCCTCTCCCTTCCTCTTTGAAATCTATAAAAACATATTAACAAATAAAAAAAAGATATTGTCCGTCTTTTCTCTCCTCTTGGCCTGGTAGTTGTGAATCCCTGTGCGGAATGAATGTTCCAAGCCTTTCTCAGGCGTCTTCTCCTCAGGATCCTTTTTCCCAAAAGGACATCTGCTGTCCTCCTTGGACATGTTGGGACAGCAGAGATGCTGATGCAAATGAGACCCCCTCTGTGGCCCGCGCTTCTCTATATTATTGAGGAACTTTTCTTCACAGTAATCAACATCTCATCTTAATTGCTTTTGCTTATGGTTCAATAAGTGCCTCATTTTGGTAACACCAGCTCACAGCAATATCTTAAATTACCCAAGCCTGCCCACTTTCACTTACGTACTCTGGCTGGTGTCTGATGAGCTCTTAGATGTTTAACCATTTATTTCCTCCGCCTGACAGGGAATGAGGAACATAAAGCTGATGGGAACAGTAAAGAAGGGGGAACGCCGGAGACCAGGGAACCATAAAAGTAGTGCACAGTGTACGAGGCCAATATAAAAGCGATGAGTTTTTAATATACAGCGTGTGTAAAACATTCGTATTCCTAATAAAGTCGATTATTGTTGAATCTGTTATTTCTCAATTTTTCACCTCAGCTCAGACAAAAACAAATATGGAGCATTCGGAAGGGGAAAAATTATGTTATAGTAATTGCAAAGGCAGCAGCTGTCAAAAAATTTGTCTAATAAGTGCCTGTTTAACACATCTGCCCTCCCAGGATGTTGAGAACAGGGCCTGCCATGAATATGATCTAAGAAAAACGGTATCTTTGGCCTTGATTTGAGCAGCGACCTTGCTCTTTGCTAATGCTTTTTCCCGTGAATACTCCAGTTGTCATTCTGGAGGCAGCCGTGAGCTGGAGAAGGAGGGTCACTGGGGACGTGTGCTCTTCAGCGACATTGCAGTTTATTAATGTGTGAACCTGTTGGGGCCGTTGAACTCTCTGACCCTGTCCAGGCCGTTCCACTTCTCTGGGCTTTGGTTTCCTTATTAGTTTAATGAGGGAGCTGTTCCCAGACCTGACTGATCTGCAGAATAATTTATCTTAGATTGATTTTTATTTGGAGCACACAACGGCTAATTGCAAAGCATTTCCAAGTATTATGTTATTGCTATTTTCAATTACAAAGCGGGGGATATTAGTTATCTATTGATGCATAACAATATTATCACAAATCTAGTGGCTTAAAAGAACATGTCTTGATTACCCCTGTTGTATTGGTTTCTGTAGGCCAGGGATTCATGCACAGCTTGGCTGAGTCTTCCATTTCATGGTCTCCCCATGCAACAAAGTGGGAGGAGGGGCTGTGGTCTCATCGGAGGCTGGACTGGGTCAGGCTGTGTTTCCAGGCTCCAGTGCTTATTGGCAGAATTCGGTTCCTTTTAGTCCGTTGGACTGAAGGCCTAGTTTCTTGCTGGTTGTGGATGAGAGGCCACCCACCTTCAGTTTTTGGATAATTTTTGGCCAGATATTTGCCTCTGTGCCAGATGGGCCTCGCCACTGTGTCTGCCTGCTTCATGAAAGTCAGCAAGGAAGTGAATCTGTAAGACACGCATTACAGTCTTACCCACTGCAATCACGGAGTAGCATCCTCCCACCTTTGCGGTATTCTGTTGGTCAGAAACAAATCATGGGTCCTACTCACACGCAATAGTAGAGATTACACAATGGTGTGAACTCCACACAGTGGTGGTCACGTGGCCCACTTTTGAATCTTCCCACCACAAAGATTAACACGCGATAGTTGTTGGTTTTTTTAAATTGATTTCAAAGAGGAAAGAAGAGAGAGAAAGAAATATCAATGGTGAGGGAAAATCATTGATTGGCTTCCTCCTGCACGCCCCCTACTGAGGACTGAGCTTGAAATCTGGGCATGTGCCCTTGACTAAGAATAAATACTTCACCTTCTTTCCCCATGACCCACTTTCTGGCATTTATAAACTTTTTGTCCATTATTTGTTTTGTTATTTTATATCACATTTAAGTGAAAGGAGTAATTATTCATTATGATTACAATTAAGTATTAATATGATATAAATTGTAAGTACAATACATATAAACATAGACTTGTGTAATTTAATTATAATTCATGAGAAACCAAATAGCTAACACATTCAAGTGAATTAAATTAGTTTAATAATTAAATTACTCTGAATTTTATATTTATGCTCAAAACTATTGCTTCATCTGTTTCGTTTGTGCAGTAACTGGTTACTTTCAGCTTAGAAGAAATTGACACTTCCCTTGCTCCCCCCCCCCCATTGCCCCTGTTTTGTCATCATCTATAGCTTCATTATTTTTTTCTCAAGCTTTATATTTATTTCATTCATTCTCATTGAGTGTTCTGTGTTTTAAGAGGCTAATTTTATGAGACTTGGCATTGTAAATCAGCTATTCTTCAACATGTTATTAGTGTAATAATAGTAATAATACCTGCTACTTGCATGTTCACTGTAAGTCAATCACCATTCTACCTGCACCGCCTATATTAGCTCATTTAATCTCTCCACAGTCCTATGCAGTGAATGCCATTCACAGAGCCAATCCCCGAGTCACCAAGGGTTAGTTCAGTAGCTTTTCCCAGGTCAGAGAGCAAACAGGGGGCAGAGGCAGAGCTGGGGCCCAGTCGGTGACGTGGGAGCCTGTGCCAGAGCCAGCACGTTCTGGGGCCTCTCCTGTCCAGGTCACTCCCGCAGTCACGTGGCCTGTCTGTCACAGGGAACAGAATGCAAGGCTGTGCCTCTGGACTTACAATGCGAAGGAATGTGGGAAAATCACAAAAACCTTCTCGCTTTACTTAAACCCAGTGAATTCCTCAAAAAAAAAAAAAAAAGACCCAATTTTAGTTTTTCTTTTCTTTTTTTAATTTTAAATATATTTTATTGATTTTTACAGAGAGGAAGGGAGAGGGATAGAAAGTCAGGAACATCGATCAGCTGCCTGTTGTACATCCGCTACTGGGGATGTGCCCACAACCAAGAATCGAACATGCCCTTGACCGGAATAGAACCTGGGATCTTTCAGTCCACAGGCCAACGCTCTATCCACTGAGTTAAACCGGTTTTGGCCAATTTTAGTTTTTCTTCATCTTCCCATGCCTTTCATGTATTTGCTTTTTGTGCCCCCCCCCTTTTTTCCTTTATTTTTTTCTAACTGACAACAACAAAAAAATCAATGTTGTTTTCCACTTCAGAGGTTGCAGTGTCTTCATCATACAAATGAAGCGCAGGTTTCCCTCTTCAAGAACTTAGTCTTGGCACCGTCGACTTCCTGTTCCCATTTGGACTGATTGCTTCTTGCCACATACATGTCATCTTGAGATTTCATGTATTCCCACCCTGGGTTTAGTTTCCATTTTTCTTTGGATTTCCTTGACTCCTTATGTGTTTCTCCTGGATTTCTTTTGCATCTGGCTGAAGTATATCCTCATTGTTTTTGTTGTTTGGCAGAAAAATATTCTTTGCAGGAATGTCAGCGTCCTATGTGTATGTTGTCTGGGTGTATAATTGAAATGCATTTCCCTCTGAAGTTGAGCACCTGTGAATCTGATTACCATCCTGTGGAAGATCACGCCTGCTTCCCTTTAAGCTCTCAGGATTTCCCCTTCGCCTTTGCTGTTTGCTTGCTCACCAGGATACCAGGCGAGAGTTTTCTGTTTATTCATGCTCCCAGACATCCCCAGCGAGGCTGTCATTCTGAAGGCCGGAGGTCTATCATTTCGATGATTATTGTCTGGAGAAGGTTTATTTGTTAAATGTAAGTTCCTGGTTTCCCCCAGGTCTAGGATGGGGCCGAGGAATTTGGATCCTAACAAGATTCTACAACAGCTGTATTGCCCTGGCCGGTGTGGCTCAGTTGCTTGGGCATCATCCTGTGCACCGAAAGGTTGCTGGTTTGATCCCTGGTCAGGGCACTGGCCTTGATTCCCGATAGGGGGGATGCAGAGAGCAACTGTTGGATGTTTCTCTCTCCCTCTCCCTTCCTTTCTCTTTAAAAATCAACGAAAAAAATCTTTAAAACAAACAAGCCAAACAACAGCTTTATGAGTCAGTGATGTCTGTGGCCCACTCAATAGAGGAGCGGGGGACTCTGAAGTCACCTTCGGCTGCAGTACTTTCACGGGGTGGAGTGGCCACAGGGGCGTGTTGCAATGCTATCACGGAGTGCGTGTGCCTGCAGGTTTCGTCGCCTTCCCCACCTCGTCATGGCTGGAGGTGTGCAGCCCGGCCACACCTGTCTGACTCCAAGGTCCTCACCAAGGCCATTGCCACCTTGTTTGCAGAGCTGCTCTGAGAACGTTCCTGGGCCCCTGGCGTGTCAGAGGTTACTTTGTCCGGGCACAGGGGGCTCTGCCCGGGCTCAGTGCGTGCCAGCAGCCCACGTCTCTAGCACTGACAGAGCTCAGGAAACGTTTGTCCTCGGGTTACATTTCTGCGGAATCTTTCCTTCCTATTACCTGCTTCGTGGTCCCTGAAGGTAGATGTCTGCCCGAGAGAGAGAGCCGTCCCTTTTCATCGATCCCCTTGCCTTCGCGTCTTCCTATGGCGTGTGCGGCCTTAAGCATCCAAGCAGGCCCAGTGTTCCCAGCCTCCCTATAGCAGCGCCTCCTCAGCCGGCTCCATAAATCATTATTATTAATAACAAGGATAATAATGATAATGCTAAGTGGCACTCAGGTAAAATCTTCCATTAGGAGATGCTTTCAGAAATGGTACCTCTGGGCTGCTGGTTTATGTCGGGAACACGAAAACTGATTTAAAAAGATGACTGTTCTATCCAAAATGTGTTTGCTTTTCTGGGTTGAATTCATTTGTTTGATTGAACGTTTCATAAGGAAGGTGTGCGCCGGAGACACCTGGGGCCGTGGAAATCGGCTCGGTGCCGCGCCTGCAATGGTTTCCCGAGAACCTGAATGTTCATTCCACTTCAGGCATGGATGCTGCTCTGTCAGTGTGGCTCTGCTTTTCCAGAACCAGCCGGATCTGGCTGCCCTTCTTGAAACACTCTCTGGAATCCTGAGGCCTCCCCGGGGTTCAGTCCTTCTCTGTCCCTAAAGGATGATGGAGCTTTGGGCCCAGTGATTGCACATCTCAGGCCTCCATTTTCTTATCTGTCAAATGGGGTTTTAAATGGGTTTCACGCCTGGCGGGAGTGGCTCAGCTGGTTGAGCATTGTCCTGTGCACGGAAAGGTTGCCAGTTCGATTCCTGGTCAGGGCACATCTCTAGGGGAAGTGTTCGATCGTCAGTCAGGGCACAGATGGAAAGCAACTGATTGATATTTCCTTCTCACTTCCATGTTCCTCTCTCTCTCTCTCTCTCTCTCTCTCTCTCTCTCTCTCTCTCTCTCTCTCTCTCTCTCTCTCTCTCTCTCTCCTTCCCTTCCTTTCTCTAACCTGGTTGCTCTCAGTACATACCAGTTTCTAGCACATAGGATTAGCATTCCAGAATGGAAGGTCTTGTTGTTGTTATTGAAATTGTTTCTATGGCCGAGACCGGTTTGGCTCAGTGGATAGAGCGTTGGACTACGGACTGAAGGGTCCTGGGTTCGATTCCGGCAAGGGCATGTACCGTGGCTGCGGGCACATCCCCAGTAGGGGGCGTGCAAGAGGCAGCTGATCGATGTCTCTCATTGATGTTTCTGACTTTCTATCTCTCTCCCTTCCGCTCTGTAAAAGATCAATAAAATATATTTAAAAAAAAAAGAAATTGTTTCTTTGTACAATAGGTACTGCAAATAAGAAAAATCTAGGGGTAAATTTTTAATTTAAGTATATTTGCATAAACATGCACACATATAGTATGTATCTGGATTTTCACCTGGTAAACACACCTAACAGAACATGGAAGAGGGGGCATTGGAATTGCCCTAGGGGGTCCCCATGTGTCCTGGATCACTACATCCACCAAAGGGTGATCCATATTATAACTTCTGAGCATCCACTTGTTATGCCTGGTTTTGAACTTGTGAGTGGATGCCATAGACATTCTTTTGTTTAGTTAGGTAGGTGGGTGAATGGGGTTCCTGGTTTCTTTCACTCAGCCTCTGTTGGTGGGAATGATTCAGCCAAACGGGTCATTCTGGTGGAGATCCTCCCCTCTCTGAGTCGTAGGGTGCTCAGTGGTGTCAAGAGTGCTCCGTTATAGAAGGAGCTGTGGTGTATTCCAGAACGTTCTGCTAGGGGAACATAAGGGGACCACAGTCTTCATTCTAATGAGTTAGCAATCCAGGGTGGTTTCCCTCACCCTATTCTCTATCCCGCGGACCTCCAAGGCCCATCCCATCTGCCTCCTCCGTGTCCCAGGTCCGACCCTGCCGTCTGTGGCTGACACCTTTGCAGTGACTGTTTTCCTTCCCTGTTGCTCATCTCTCCCAGCTGAACGTCAACCCCAATTGCCTTCCTGAAATACACATCTGATGTGTCTTTTGCCTCCTCTAAACTTGCATCCTCAATGCTGCCTGAAAAAAAATCAACACCATACAGCTCTGAGCTCCTGTGCAAACAGAATGGGCCTTGAACCAGCTCCTGCCAGCCCTGTCCTCTGCAGCCCCCACATCTACGTCCTCCCTGGGTACCGGTGCCAGCTTGGTGTCCCATGCTCTCTCCACCTGGCATGACCTTCCTCCCTTTCAGTCAATAACGAATTTCTTTGTCTCATGGTTGGAGATCAGCCCAGGACTGTCATGTCCAATAGCACTTAAAAAAATGTTTTTCTGATTTTTAGAGAGAGAGGAAGGGAGAGGGATATATAGAGAGAAACATCGATGAGGGAGGGAAACATCATCAATCAACTGCCTCTTGCATGCCCCATGCTGGGGATTGAGCCCCCAATCCAGGCATGTGACCTGAAAGGGGGGGATGGAACAGCAACCTTTTGGTTCACAGGTCAACACTCAACCATTGAGCCACGCGGGCCAGGCCAACAGCCCTTCTTGTTTAGTCTCAGTGAAGCCTAGCCTGACATCCTGGGACTCATGTTGTCCATCCTCATCTGTCAGGCCCTGACCTATGGAGTGCTGGGTCCGAGATTGTGGCTGGCGGCTCTGCCCGCTGCTCAGTCCTCCAGCTTCCTTGCTCTAATGATGCAGCTGCTTTCTGTGCTCTCAGAAACTGCCCACACCTCGTTAGAGCAGGCTCTTAGGGCAGCAGAGCCTTCTCCCTCCTTAGAGATCCTCGCTAGGGCAGGCTCCTGTCAAACAAATGCCTCCTGATAGGGGTAAGTGGACCCAATTGTTGGTTTATGCTAATTATTGGAGAAATACTAAGCATATGTTGAAAGTAACTTTTATTTGTATAATGAGCACCCCCTCTCTCCTCCCAGCAAGGTAATTGAATGAGCAAATTTGCTTTTCTCTCTATAAGAAGCCATTGCATTTTCAACAAGACCCCACAGCATTAGCTGGAGTCTGTCAGGGGGAATTTGGCCCATGCGGGAGGGAGTCTTCTGAAAGGGCTGGAGTGAGGAGAGATAGGAGATCTCCTGGCCAGGTGTTAGGACCAATATCCCCTCTTCTTCAGAATCATTCCTGCTCCTTTCCTCCGGCCCCGCCTTTTTCCACTTGACATACAACAGTTACCTGTGCACGCAGGAGTGCCCCTGATCTGTCTTCCCTCCTGCCTCTAACCCCCAGTACCTGGCACACCCCCGGCACACAGTAGGTCTTCCATACATGATTGCTGATTGGTTGAAGGAATGTTTTGATTTCATTTTTGAATGAGCAGTTCAAAGCCATTTGCACTGGGCAAATTGCTTCGATGTGTATTTTTCTGGTTTGCAAAGTGAAGGAGGAAATTTTAATTGACTCTACAAACTGATATTTGTTAATTTCTAATGCATATATGCATATCTAAGGGCATTCCGATGGGCAGCATGTGTGAAGCTGACTCGGACCCATGCCCAGCCCTTACGTTGAATGCAAGTCCAAGTGATGGCTGCCTCTGGGTCAGGGCTCATGGTGGGTGCTCTGCCTTTGTTATCAGCTTTCCTCTCATTCTTTGTGTGTATGGTTCAAGGAAAATACCAATTCTCAACAAATATACAACCAACCAACCCTTCTCCCAAGGAATGGAATGGCATGACTGGGTTTAGAAGAACATGAGGGCAAGTTTTAGAATATGAACCAACCCTAACATTAGTGAGGTTTTAACCAGTAGCCCCTCCTATTAAGATGACATGAAACCACCTTATCAAACAAATATTCATTTGACACCTGTACTGAGCCCTGGGAGCGCTGTGGGAAACAAGAATCTATTGCTTTATTCCCAGGGAACTCAATGTGCCTTTGGGGGGAAGCCAGACAAAACAGGAAAAAGGCATGTAAACAAGCAAAGGACTCACATTTCTCTTCACCTTTTAATATTGTTGAAAATGTGATGTCCTAAAATGGGAATGCTTGTTTAATATATTGTTTTTCCCCCTGAGGAGTTATTCAATTGATGCTTTGACTCCTGATCGATGATGTCTCCGAGTGGAGGAAATATGGTCATAATGAAACTCACGTTTATTGAACGCCGAGAATGAGGCAGGTGCTGAGTGACACGTGTTGGAGCATTGTCTCTGGTTTCTGCATAGCAACCAGATGAAGTGCGTAGAAGGCTCTTTACTTTCCAGGAGAGGGAAATGGAGGTGAGGCACCAGGTTTAATGCTGAACCCCTGTAGGGGCCAGGATTTGACTGCTTGTCTGACTGCTCTCCTAATTACTCTGTTACTTTGCCTCCCCACCCCTCCCAACCCCGAACTCCAATACCCACCCCCAATATCTTCTTAAGCTAGCTGGTGCAAAGCTGTCAATGCTATCAGCATTTCCCAGGTACTCCTAGCGTAGCTACGTGGCCTCCACATAAGAAGGTACATCCTGAGGGCTCAAGCACACCACAAAGACAGCACCTACAGAGCCTTGTCCCCAGGTGAATCTGGAAGCACAGACTGGGGACCCACCTTTGTCAGTGATCTTGAAGTGACTCAACTTGTCCAGGTGAATACTTTGAACAGAGGAGCAGCCTGGCGAGTGTGGCACAGTGGTTGAGCGTTGACCTAGGAATCCAGAGGTCAAGGTTTGATTCCAGGTTGGGGCACATGCCCCAGTTATGGGCTTGATCCCCAGTGTGGGGTGTGCCAGAGGCAGGGGATCGATGACATTTCTCTCCTAGCATTGCTTCTATCTCTATACCCTGCTCTCTTCCTCTCTCTGGAAATCAATTTTAAAAATATTTGAAAGTTCTTTTTAAAAAAGAAAAGTGGTGCAGAGCAATCTTTGTGCGATCTGGAGGTCATCCATTCAGAAGGATGTTCTGGAAACAGATAACTCTGGGTCGTACTATAGTGTAAGGTTTGCCGTAAGAGATGCTTCTAACCACACCAAGCCCATAGGGGCTAAGTGACTTACTCGGGCGTCCCAGGGCCAGATAGAGAATCAGAAGGAGGCCCCTGGTCTTCGGTCTACACAAGGTTCATCCCCCTCCCCTGTGCTGCTTCCTTTCTCCTCTCTCTTAGCCTCCTCCTCCTCCTCTTCCCTCCTCTTCTTCTCCCTCACTTCTTTCTCTCTCTTCCTCCCTCTAGTCTCCTTCCTGTTCCGTTTCTTTTTAGGTCCAGTAGATTGAATAAACGTCGGTGGCAAAAACAACGAAGAACAGTAGCTAAAATAGAAAGTTCTAGAACTTATGAAATGATGATGACCCAGCAAGATTAGTTTAGGATTGATGTATGTGGCTAAATAGTTCATATGCTCCAAGGGCTTTTAAAATATGAGGCTTGTAATTAATATTTATAGATCTGAGTGATGAGAAACGAGCAGAAAAGGAGCCTGTTGGGCTGATGTAGTAAAAAAAAAAATCTGAGAGGATCCAGGCGAGAAGGGGGAGGCAGTGGGTCTGGCGTGCTCAGAGCTGCTAACTCTGGGAGACGGTATGCAGGGGAGGCATGCAGGACACGGGAGCGATTTCCACATTCACTGAGCTCACATCACACAGGCTGGGCTGACTTGGGTTACGCTGAGCTGGTGAAGCGCCTCCATCACAAAAAATCCAGCACATGAGCTAGTAACCTGTTTAGAAAATGTGTGAATGAGTCGGAGGAGGAAGGCCTTTGAGTCCACAAGTGAGGCTGGTGAGAGAAAGCAGAGGGAGTGAAGGACTTCTGAGATGTGGGTGCTTTTTGCCGTGTCTAAGCCCAGGAGGCTGTGGCCACCTGCAGGCAACTCCCTCGCTGCCCCAGGAGAAGAAGTGTTGGCGAGGACAGATCTGTGCCGTGTAGTTTAATGTCCCCGAGACCTCATCTCCCCTGTGGTGAGCTGGCAATTTCCATGCATTCGGATCAACTGAATCTTTCTAACCAGAATATAGCACAGCGTCTTGGAACTTTCTCATCGCCAAGTGAATGGTTAAGAACCTGTCATTTGTTTATGAACATGGATAAAGAGGAGAAACTCATTTTATGAAACTGGCTTTCTGGCCTTAAAAACATTAATTACAGAATGATTGGTCACTTTATAAAAGGGTTTCTTCATTTTGTTTGTTAAAAGGCTTCACCATGAAGATCTTTTCAAAAGAACAAACAAGACAGAACTTTTCAACTTTAAATTTTTCAGCTATATTTCATGTATAAATTGAAGCCACTCTGTCTAACATCCACATACTGAACTTTACACTATTTCTAGCTCATTCACTCATTCATTCAACATTACAAGAGACATTTAGGCAGATCCCACGAGGAAGAGAGAAATAGAATAGCATCTTAGTCTTCAAGTAGAAGAAATGGTCTCTTCCTATTTCTTTTTGTAATTTTTACTACATTTTATGAAAACAAAGTGTTGGCTGCAGAAGATTTAGAAAATACAAAAAAGAATTGGAGGGAAGGGAGAAATATGCCTATACATTTCCTAATCAGAAAAACTCACCGTGGACATATTTATTCTTTCTTTCCTGTCGCTGCAGGCAGCGTGCATGTGTATGGGCGACTGGTGTGGCTCAGAACGGGATTCGAGGGGAGGAGAGAGGGGGCAAGGCTCTGAAAATCAGCAGGGCCTAAGCTTTGCAAATCAGAGTGAGTTTGGGATTTTCCCTTTGGTGATGGGGAACCTGGATGTAGCATGATCTGAATATCTACCCCTCCAGTGCATTAGTGACTAAATGCTGTGTGACTTTTAGCTGGAAATTAACCTCTCTGGGCCTATTTTCACACTTGTAATGAAGGGGTTGAGTGATTTGCAAAGACATTTTCCAGCTTCAGTATTCTGACTCTGTCTGTTCCTTGTTTATATTTTCAAGTGGGGTTGACCCCTTGTTTATTTTGCCAGGAAATAGCTCCCTCTCAGACACCCTGTCCAGCCCTGTCCTTACAAATGCGCCTTCCCGGACCAGCCCTGACCGAGGCATTTCGTCCACAGGGGGAGCTGTGCAGATCAGAGGGAGAGACAGAGGTTAGGAACAAGGGGGCTTGCACATTCCAACACTGCATAAGGGGATTTAAACTTTTGACCTGTAATGCTTCCCAGCTGTTTGGAAGTCACACATCCCATCTTGATCAGACTCGCCCCCAAAAGTGATCCAAACAGAGCGTTGTTTTTTGTTTGTTTGTTTGTTTGTTTGTTTGTTTTTTTCAGGGAACCCTCACCCTGCCAGCTCTCTCTTGGGGGGTTGAGTCTGCAGTTCCTGCCTCAAGGTGGTGACTGCCCCCAAGCCCTTTGCTTAGAAGCGATTTGAGCTCTCACCCCTTCGCTCACTGCAAACAAGGGCCACCTTTTTAACAGTCCGTTTTACAATGTGGAGAAAGACGTGGGAGTGGGGGACGAGCCAGTGTCCCTGCCCCCCCCCCTCAGAATAACAGACCCCAGGTGGTGGGATTTGCTGGGAAAGCTCAGGGCTCCGATTCCAAAGTACACACTGAAACAAATGAAAACCAACTGGAACGGAGGTGGGCGGAGGCAGCAGGAGAAAAGTCAGCTTCAAGGTTGTCTTGTGTGTGTTTTTGTTCCGAATGCTAATCATGGGTGAACTAAGAGGAATGTGCTGTCTCTGGATGAATTTCCTAACATGGTAGAAAGGACAGAGTCCAGGAAGCAGCTCAGCCTGTGGCCAGGGGTCGGTGCTTGTGCGCTGGCCAAGGAGGTGAGTTCTCCATCCATCGCCAGGCCTGGGGGTGGGGGCCTGTGGCTCATAGGAGTCGGACTGACTCAGAGAATCAGACCGCCGGGTCCCATTTTGTTTTCTCTGAAAATAACCTTTCAGGTGATTTTTTTCTTTCTTTTTTGTACAATGTATGAAAAAACGTCCAGGAACTCACATTTTAGTTTTGCAAGTTTACTTGGCATCTGTTCAACTAAAGGGTCTCAGCATATTTTTGTAAATTTGTGCAACTTAGTAAGAGATTTCCTTTATGCCGCGGACTCAACTTGTTGGACCAGCCTAGACTTGGACTAAGTCACTACTTTGCACCTGGCCAGGTAATTATTTGGAGGAGATGGCACAATGGGAACGAAGTTTCAAACCAAACCTCCAATCAGAACGCACCACATTCTCTGAAAGGTACCAGGTCACCTGGCACCTCCTGCTGACCTGGCCCCTGTTGGCCTCCATTCACCTCTGACTGGACCAGCTTTTTCATCTCCTCTGCAGAACCTCTCCTCTCTCTGTCTCCCTCAGGCACTTTGACCTCCTGTCTGGTCCCCAAGTTCTTACCTTGTTTTCTTTGCATCCTCTGTTCCTCTGTGGGGAGGTTTTACCATCTGCCCTCTACTCCCTCACCCACCAGCTTTCCAAAGGGCTGCTTTCCGGAGAGCCCGCTCTGTTCTCATCTCCGTAGTTCTCACTTATGGTACAGGGCGGGGCCAGAGTAGATTTACAGCTGTGAGTATAGGAAACAGAGTTTATTCTTCTATCACTTACAAAGTATTGTACTCTTTTCCATACACACAACCGTAAACCTACATTAACCCCATCCTGTGTGGCATTAAGCCATTGTAAGAGCACTTTACTTACTTACTTATTTATTTATTTATTTATTTATTCATTTATTTATTGTTCATTCTCACCCGAGTATATTTTTTCCATTGTTTTTTTTTTTTAAAGAGAGTGGGAGGGAAAAAAGGGGGAAGGAGGGAGGGAGAGAGAGATAGAGATAGATAGATAGATAGAGAGAGAGAGAGAGAGGTATTAATTGGCTGTCTATTCCCACACATGCCCCAATGGGGGCCAGGGATCGAATCTGGTTCTTGGCTAGGAATTGAGCTCTCCACCCTTATGTACAAGGGCTGACACCAGCTAGGATAAGAGAATTTCCTTTTTATAGACATATTTCCCGCACCAGCCCTGACTGGTCTATGTCTGTTCCGCCCAATCATTGCCCAATGCCTGCACAAAGTAAATGCAAAGCAGATGACTTGGGAGTGGATGGTAGCACAGAATACATAAGGATAAAACTGCATACAAAGATCAAGTTGACAAAGAAGAGCACTTTCTAATGGATTCTACAAGCATTGCTGGACCACCTCCAGGTCCAGGCATTGTGTGGCACCTGTGGGTATCAGCACAGAGCCAGTCGCCATGACCCAAATCCGGACATGGTCAGAACAGGGACACACCAGTTCCACACCCGTCCCTGACACTTTCTCATCTGACTCCTGACTCCTCAGCATGCCTTACTGAGAGCCACGGCAGGGAAAGATTTCAGGGGACAGGTGCGCCCAGCTCAGGGCTAGGAGACCACACTTTATTAGGCAGGTGTCATGGCCTGGGCTCCATACTTCATTTATCTTGTTTTTGTTGCTTTTTTTTTCTATACCTCATACTATTTTAGAAAATATCAGAAGAGGTCAACCATATTGTATCCGGGACATGGGCGTTTTAAGTTCTGTTGTAGAGAAGTTATCATTGGCCGAAGTTCATTCATCTACTCATTGCATTTCTGGAAATCACCAGAAACACAATCCAGGACTCTGCTCTGAAGCTATACATATTCCATTAGGCACTGATCATCTTGCATTTTTCTCTCTCTCCCTGCGTCAGGCGAAGTGCTAATATATATCTGTATGTTTGATTAACTAAACATGTGTGATCTTACATGTATACTCATTACTGAAATGACATTAGCAGGGTTCAGTTCTATTTTTTATGCCATCTCTCCTTTTTGTCATCATGCCCTCTGGGACTTCCTGGTGCATCCAAAGCTGCCTCAGGGGTTCATTCATAACCCAGATTCTACCTGCAGAGGAGGGTCCAGAGGACACAGCGTCAGCATCAGAACTGGGTCCTCCAAGGAGAAGCTTCTGCAAGGAGCTCTGCTACTTGAGGCTATCTTTCAGTCTGACACTGACGCTCAGGAGGGAAGCCAAGGGTTCAGCCAACATGTGTAGAATTTTGGGGACATCACACCAGTCACCCACTTCACTATTCCATCTCATCATATTCATTTGGTTTCGGGGAGGGGTGTATTTGTTACTGTTGTTTGTTTTATTTCCTTTTCACTTGGATGTGGCTCATCTTGGCAGCTCATTCTTTTGTGGCAATGCACACAAATTACTTCTGTCGCAATTTTGAGAGAAAATGTGGTGAGCTGGCCAGAGACACTTCAATAGGGAAATTAAAATGAAAAGTAGTGATTTTAAAGGAGGAGGAAATGAAATGACAGTTTCGATCATTTCAGGCCCAGGGTGTCAGGCAGAGATGACAGCTGCGCCGTCTAATTCCTGTCTGCATTTTACTGCTTGACTGACGTGGCCACTGCATCTGGGAGGAGGACTCTTGGCTCCTCTTGGGATGCTCAGGAGCCTTCACTGCCCAGTGTGTTCGCTAGATGGCCTGGCTCGGGCCGGCCAAGTTGCATGGATTCAGGCCGATGAAGGAAGGCAGGGAGTTCTCAGTGGACCTGCCGACTGTCTTTGGCTAATTTCATTTGGACAACGTTACCCTGAGGGTATAAGACCTGGAGGGGTTCTTTGATTTGAAACAGG
This sequence comes from Antrozous pallidus, assembly GCA_027563665.1. Taxonomy (NCBI): domain Eukaryota; kingdom Metazoa; phylum Chordata; class Mammalia; order Chiroptera; family Vespertilionidae; genus Antrozous; species Antrozous pallidus. The sequence goes on from CM050525.1 coordinate 47,588,489, forward strand.
AGTTACTGCTGGAGGTGATGTGTCTGCCAACTGGATTAGTGAAAACTCTGGGAGCCAGACGGTGCCTGATAGATCATCTCGTCTGCCTTGTGGTTTACATGCTTGTTTATAGAGGAAAACGCTTCCCTCAGCAAAATGTTCTGCAGAGCTGGATGGGAAACAGCACAACTGCCAGGGTAGATTCTTTCTGGAGCCCTTGGGGTTTCAAAAACATTGACCTTGTCCCTTATTTTTTTTTTTTTGCTACTTTCCTCTCTTCCTCCTCATTTCTTTTTTCCCTTTCAGTTTTCAGAGTTGGAAACTGAGGACTAGAGAGAGCAAGATGGTCTTGACCTATCTTGGCCCCAAACCAGCCACTGGCTGATCTTCCTGTGAATCGCTGCCATGTTCATTGGCGTTCACACATCCCCATGAAAGGGGTCTTCGAAGCAAGATGCTGTAAACCCCCGGGAGCTGCGGGGTTGGTGGGTGGGTATGCACATGGGCTGAGCTCACTGAATGTTTCTATTTCAGCCAGTGTGTTGACACCGATCATAAATCCAGCAGGACAAGAGTAACAATGAGGAGTGTGTGAATTCTGGGCCAGACACTGGACAAACACTTTCATGCCTTATTTCATTTTTCTTCACAAGAAACATACGGGGTTTATTTTTCTATCGCTACTTCACAGATGGGAACAACCAGATTCAGAGGCTAAACTTTTTGAACCTGTGACTATATTAGGATACAGATGAGGGTCTTATAACAGGGACACTTTCACACACAAGGTCTTAAATACAATAGCCAACCAGCTGATGTGGCTCAGGGGTTGAATGTCGACCTGTGAACCAGGGGGTCATAGTTCAATTCCTGGTTAGGACATATGCCCAGGTTGCGGACTCCATTGCTTAGGGGGCATGAAGGAGGAAGCCAATCAATGATTCTCTCTCATCATTGATGATTCTATCTCCCTCTCTGAAATCAATAAAAATATTGTTAAATAAAAATAAATAAAGCAGCTGTTTCCTTCTTCCTCATGCAATAGCCCATAGGAGTGCTGGGCGTGGCTGGGCTCCTTTCAACACATGGCTTCCCTGCCTGTATCTAATGTGGCTTTTCTAGTTCCTGTCAGTTCTCAGCCAGCAGAGCAGCCACATAGCCATAAATGATGGGATGGCGATTTGAACCGAGGGGCATGTGATCTGAAAATCTGTTGTTCACTAACCACTGAACGAACATCCCCCATTACTCCCAACTCCAATCAGTAGAGACCAAACATAATAATAGCAAACTGCTGCTGTTTCAGGAGCCTCACCAGTCCTGGTAGCCAGCCTCCCAAATAGCTCCTGCTACTCCTACGCTTGCATATTCCTGCCCACACTCGATGCGGCTGACCTGTGTAGTCAATAGGGTATCATGGATTTAATATTGAATAACTTTTGAAGAGACAAGGTCCTGAAAGACATTGTGGTTTCTGCTCAGTGCTTTTTCTAGGATTACTAGCTCTGGGGAAGGCAGCTGCCATGTTGTGAGGATACTCAAGCACCTAGTGGAGGTCTACTTGGGGAGGAACTGAGGCTTCCCACCAGCACCCAGCACCCATTGGCAGCCGTGAGTGATCTGCCTGAGAAGCAGATTCTCCAGACTCAGTCGAGCCTGCAGAGAATGGCAGCCCAGTCTGATCTTGAATATAACTCAGAACCCCTGGGCCAGAATCCATCGGCAAAGCTGCACTCACCCAAATTCCTGCCTCACAGAAACTGTGTGATATGGTAAACGTTTATTTTTATTTCATGTCACTATATGTCACAATAATTTTATTTAACTACTAGAGGCACAGTGCATGAATTTGTGCACAGGTGGGGTCCGGCCAGCCCAACTAGATCAGAGCTGATCAGGGGCCAGACTGACTGGGGAAAGGGGCTGCAGGATGTTGGCCAGCTGGCCCTGCCCCGAATTTGCCTGGTTGACCAGCCACAGTGTGCGTCGTAGTAACCCGTTGTTTTGGTCATTCTGGTCATTTGGCTTTTACTGGTGTGTGCGTGTGTGTGTGTGTGTGTGTGTGTGTGTGTGTGTGTGTCACATTAGAATAGATGCTAGTTTAGAGCACATATTTTTTCTAGACCAAACTCATGCACCTCCTCAGGTAAGCCTGAGTTAACCCATTGGAGAAGTGCACACTCCTCTTTCCTTGGTTCCTTTATCCCATCTGGTGTCACTCCAGGCTGAAATTTGTATTTTCACAAACCTGCTTTCTTCTCCAGACTATTCATTTCTTTCTTTCTATTTTTTAAAAATGATTTCAGAGAGAGGAAGGAGAGGGAGAGAGATAGAAATATCAATGATGAGAGAGAGAGAGTCATCAATCAGCTGCCTCCTGCTACCCCACCCCCTACTGGGAATTGAGCCTACAACCCTGGCATGTGCCCTGATTAAAAATCAAACCGTGATCTGGTTCATAGGTCAGTGCCCACCCACTGAGTCACATGACCATTCAGGGCCATTCATTCCTTGAAGGCAGTGTTTTGTGTTCAGGGCCATCGCCCTCGTGCCTGACGGTGTCACATTCAGTGTATGTCAGTGGGTGGCTGAAGCCTGCTGCCCATCACTTGTTTGATATATAATATTGAAAACCTATTTTCTTGACATTTAGGCTCTAAAAACATTGTGTTGCCTTTTACGTGATGCCTCTTGGTTACATTGCTGTCAGAGTAACAGACTTTTAAAAGCACTGTGTGTAAATAAAAGATAAATATCCTAAGGGCCAGAGATCATGCTGTTTAGGAGTGTTTACAGACAGTTGGCACCTCCTTATTCTTGAAAACCAAGCCTGAAATCTTATCAAAACAAACGTCCCCTAGAGATTTCCCCAGAGCTGGGAAAAATCATTGCTTTTTAAATCACTTTTTCTCTTGTCCCATTTAGACTCAGGTCCCTCCTGCTCCTCTCCCCTGGGTGACCTTCTGATCCACCCGATGTGTTTCTGAAGCCGCCTCATTCCCAAACACACACCCAGACTGTTAGGTAACCTTTTGCAAATCTTCCAATAAGTCTCATCTAAAAAGTCCTCCCAACACTTAACTCAGAACCGCTCCAAAGGGCAACTGGGATGCGTTCTGCATCCTTTTAAAACCTGTATGCTGCTCTGGCCAGTATGCTCAGTGGAAAGAGCGTCAGTCCATGGATTGAAGGGTCCTGGGTTCAATTCTGGTCAAGGGCACATACCTCTTTTGCAGGCTCGATTCCTGACCCTGGTCTGGGAGCATGCAGAGGCAACTAATCCACGTGTCTCTCTCATCTTGATGTCCCTCTCTCTCCCTTTCTTCCTCTCTTCCTCTCTCTCTCTCTCTTCCTCTCCCCCTCCCTCTTTCCTTCTCTCCTGTTCCCTTCCATTCACTTTAAAAATCAATGGAAAAATATCCTCGAGTGAGGATTAAAACAAAACAAAACAAAACAAAAAATCATGTATACTGTTCTCAATCTTCAGACTCCAGGGATATTTATGTCAGTTACCTGGGATAAAGCCTTGGTTCAACCAAGGAAGAAGTTGAGATGTTGGCTGGGGTGACTGTGGCTTAACAAATGAAAACACAGGCTATTTTGTGGTGGCCCCTTGCACAGAGAGGCACTGACTGACTCCTCAGGGCCCCTGTGGTCTCATCTTGAGTGAGCCATTGGCCAAGACACTCCAGTCTGGACCAATCCACACCCTTCCTCCTCCAAGTGCTGCCCCTTCATAATAAGTAACATTAGGGAGCAGATTTCTGTTTGGTTTGCTTGGCATGGTGCCATTAATGGGCTCACATGGGACAGTGGCTAAGATCGTGTATATGAGATGGTCATGCCTCAGTGCACCAAACAGTCAGAATGTAAATTTCACCCCCGATTACCTTTCTCCCCCCAAACACTCTACATAATGTCTCCTAAATGGGCCATATTAATATCTCAGTTATACATATTTTCCATGCTTACTCAGATTTAAGACTATTGATCCACATCACTGATTGAATAACACTAAGTATTCAACACTTGAGGAAAAAAATCAACTATGGGACATTTTTGAAAATCAACTATGGGACATTCCTCTTTCAATTGTAAGAGGCATTCAGATCATTCAGAACATAATAAAAATGGAAAAGAAATGGTTGCCCTATACTTCAGGATGCTTGGTGAACTTCTTTTTTTTTCTTAATATATATTATTGATTTATTTTATTTTATTTATTTTTACAGAGAGGAAGGGAGAGAGTTAGAAACATTGATGAGAGAGGGACATCAATCAGCTGCCTCCTACACATCTCCTACTGGGGATGTCAAGGTACGTGTCCTTGACCAGAATCAAACCTGGGACCTTTTAGTCCATAGGCTGATGCTCTATCCACTGAGCCAAACTGGTTTCGGCCGGTTTCGGCCATTGGTGAGCTTCTTGAGAGGTGAGAGCTCTCAGTTCCCGAAGGCGACTAGGCGGAAACGTGGATGGAGGTTCACACACCGGAAAAGGCCTCTGATGGCCCATCTGTGTGTCTGCTTCCAACACGAGACAGAGAGCTCTTTGTGGCAAGGGACAATGCCATGTCCGGGGCTGGGTCCCTAGCCCCTGGATCTATGCCTCTTGCCCAGAGTCACTTGGTAATTATTTGTTGAGTGAATCGAGTGTGAGAGGTCAGAGGCTCTCCCCTACTCACGCCCCTGTGACCTCTTCCCATCAGAAGGCCGCTGCTGCCAGCATCCAGTGAGATATCACTCCTACAAGTCCAGCTGCAAATTCTCAGCAAACAGGTTCTACCTTCTCTGCTTCCTCCTCTCCCTCCCACTCCTCCCATGCTTTTTGCCAACTCAAGACCCTTCAACAGAAATGAAACTTTGCAGACAAACTCCCCAGGGCCGTCCTGAAGACATGCTCTTTCTCTGAGAAAATGAGTTTATCGACGTTTCTGCTTCAGAAGAGATGAGGTGCAGCTCTCGGTACAGGGCTGGAGCCTGGTCGGGGCTGCAGAGGCACAGCTGCAGGGGCTTGGACAGCAGGCAGCAGTCAGCACCAGGGTGGGCTCCTCGCTCCGTCTCCCACAACCCCAGGCACTGCCTGGCTGTCACTGTGCTTATATCCCTGATCCTATAAATAAAATCCAAACTCCTGGTAGGGCGCTCCAAGGAGTCTTGGGCCTAAGTTCTACGTTCAACTTTGGCCCACTCTGTGTCTGTCTTGTGCCTGGAGTGTGGGGCAGCTTGATGCATTCACATGGGAGATATGAAGGACTGTCCTCTTCCTGAGATCCTGTGCATCCATTTCTCTTCGGTGGCCTCTGGGTTGGTGAAGTCTAGCTCCAGCCTTTGGTGAGCCCCACTATGGGGGCGTCCTCTCTGCCCATGATCAACTGCCTCCCACTGCCATGACCTCCACTTACCCCTTTCCTTATCATGTGCCCACATGATAGGGCTCACAACATGCCCTCTCCTCTGGGAAGCTGGACAGATTTGTCTTTACAGAGTAAAAACCTGAGTAGCTTAGATCTGCCTGAAATTCATCCGGATGGAGACGAACCTTGTACGTGGTGATGGAGGTGAGGATGCAGTAGAAGCCAAGGAGGCATTTAAAACAGGAAGTGATGCTATCAGACATGCATCAGATCCGTGCCAGGCAGTGCAGTGATATGATGGGAGATTCTACAGGGAGAGACGAGGGGCAATGGAATAAATAATATAGGAGTTGAATTTGGTTGGTATCTATTGGCACTCAAGCTCATCTCGTACCTTTCTTGTCATCTCTGCTCCTTAGCTTCAGAGGGAATTCAGGGGTTGTTTCCTCCCTCCCTCCCTCTCTCCCTCCCTCTCCCCCTCCCTCCCTCTCTCCCTCTCCCTATCTCTTTGTTAAGTAGGTCTGCCATGGTTTCAGTCTCCCACATGATATTTCAGACCCTGGACCCCAGTAATGTCTTTGCCCCTGAAATCTAAGAAAGGTGGCAGTTTCCTGCCACTGTGAGTCTCTCCCTCGCCTATTTGGGTTCTCAGCTCTTCCAACACTGGTGTAACCAAACACCTGCATTTAGTTCCTCCTGTTTAGATACTTGGGGTGCTTCCTGTTTTCCTTTTGGATCCTGACTGTGGCCTGCTGAAGTCATCCATGTAAAATAAGTGAAGGTGTGCATAAGGGTGTTATGGCAGGGCTGGAGGAGGGGAGATGCCCTTGGTCAACATCCTACCCAGGATTATAATTCCTTGTCTCCTTGAGCCCAAGGCTGTTCCCACCATTTGGAATACTGTCCACTGGATCTCAAGTATCATTGGTCTTTGATACCCTTGTCATGTCCCTGAGACTGTATTGAATGATGCCTAGTCAGCCACGAATGGTTTGATTTATCACCGATTTGTATTTTTCCATAAAACGAAACACACAAGGAGACCTAAGGCCAATATAGAATGGAGAGGAGAAACACGATAATTTTCAAGTCTGTACCAGGTTCTGGCTTATTTGTCTGCTTTGGCCAGGTTCTTGACTAGCTGTGTGATCTCGGGCAAGTCACTTTCCTGGTTCGGGGCTACTTTCTCCATTCTTAAGAATAAGATCCTAATGGGCCTCCAGGCCTGGCTAACATTTGTCATCTTCTCGGAGAGCTTATAACAGGATCCATCCCAGGGACAGGATGAGTTCTTCTGCCTGGTGCCCGGGCTCTGGTACCAAAGCCTGCAAGCTGTTAATAACCTTGTTTCCCTTTGAAAAGCTCACCGAGTGCAGATGGATTTTCCAGGCCTTCGCTGAGCTCTGCACCCAGCGAACCAGATATCACACCTTTAAATGTCCTTGGCAGCCGGTGCCGACGGAAGTCTCCGCCAGACATCGCGGGGAAGGTTGGTTCAGACACCGCCGAGCAGTTCAAAGTGAGACCCTCTGTTTCTGAGATGAACGAACTTGCCTCTCACCGTCTGTTTTCCAGGACCTGGAACGATACACACTCTTCTCTCTATTTGCAGCCTCATCTGTTCCCAGAAATAGACACTGGAAACCAGGAAAGAAATGTCACTTTTTGGCTGCTTAGCCTAGGATGCCATAAGCCATCTTCTTTTTTATTTTCTTATTTTTTTCCTGCATTTCAAATGATCATTTTCCAAAAAATATCTTTATTGAAACATATTTCTCACTCTGCGAGATGGAAAGTGTACTTATTCCTGGGCTGAAACTGAGGTCAACAGTAGAGATGGTGATCCTTGTGTGTTAATCCTTACCCAGGGATATTTGTCCCATCGATTTTCAGAGAGAGTGGGGAGAAAGAGAGGGAGAGGGAGAAAGAGAGAGAGAGAGAGAGAGAGAGAGAGAGAGAGAGAGAGAGAGAGAGAAACATCGATGTGAGACAGATACATCGATAGGCTGCCTCCTGCATGTGCCCTGGTTAGTGCCAGGGATCAAACTGATAATCCAGGTATGTGCTTTTGACTGGGAATCAAAAGCGCGATCCTCTGGTGTGAGGTCCAATGCTCTAACCTCTGAGCAGAAAAGGTGGACCTTTTTTGATTGAGTAAAATCTCACTGGGGCCTTGTGGCATCCTTGCTATGTAAATTTTATTGAGGGCTTTGTTTTGATGTTTGCAACTTGCAGACCTATAAAAATGTGTATTCAGTGGCTGACACTGCTTATCTTTAGATTTTCTGACATTAAAGATATGCTACATCTATGTCTCTTGTTGTCTTGCCCTCCTCTCCCAAGGCCAAAGAGTGGCTACTAGTGGTCAACTACTGAATTGCAGGTATAGGACCAATGGCTTTAGGACTAGAATTGTGGTAGATCTTAACTTCTCAAGTCTTGGCAAAGAAATGTTTTTCCATTCATTTTCCAATGTGGAAGTTTATATACCTGTATGTTTGGAGCAGAGGTTTCCAATATTTTCAAAAATTTAACCTATCAATTTGAAGGTATGTCTCAAGAGTCAGAAAAATGGCACATGAACTTTGTCTCAATAGTTTCTCTTCAAGGAATTCACCCTGGGAAGCCACAGATGTATTTCACTCAAAGGTGTGTTGTATGTATACATATTATAGTGTTATTTATAGTACCAAGAGAAGAAAAATAGCTAATTGTAAGGTATGAATGTACTGAATTATGATAGACTGATATGATGGGATGCCACAGAGCAATGATACAGAAAAGGACTTAATGGCAGGGAAGGGAATTTATGATATATAATTTGATAAAACAGGTGATGAAATTCTGTTGGCCGTGACACTAAATCCAAATATGTGTGTGTGTGTGTGTGTGTGTGTGTGTGTGCGCGCGTGTGCGTGCGCACGCGTTATGCAGTGGTAGATACAAGTACAGGTACATATGTATTAAAAAATACAGGTATATATGCATTATTACTCAACACTGGACATTTGCTGGTGGGGTTGTTTCAGGGGACATTTTCTTTGGTGCATGTATTCAGCACTGTGTATGTATTGATTGGAAAATCAGAAGATATGTTGTCTTAAAAATGAAACTGGATGTGCCTGGCCAGCGTGGCTCAATGGTTGAGCATCGACCTCTAAACTAGGTCACAGTTTGATTTCCAGGCAGGGCACATGCCTGGGTTATGGGCTCGATCCCCAATAGGGGGAGTGAAGGGGGGAATTGATCAGTGATTCTCTCTCATCATTGATGTTTCTCTCTCTCCCCCTTCCCCTTCCCCTCCCTCTTCCTCTCTGAAAAAAGGAATATTTTAAAGAAACAGAACTGGCATCTGGACACACTACAGAGATGGCAATGTTGAGGGCTAGTTGGCAGAATCCTAAAAGAGATTTTGAGGCTATGGGCTTTAGAGAGTCTGAATGAACCCCGACTTTGACACCCCTTTGGGCCATTTGGGAAGCACACCGTGCGGACATAAGGCTGAGGGTAGCTGTACTAGGGATTTCCTTGGATGACACGGAATAGTCGGTTGGGTTGGACAGACTGTCCATGGACAGTCTTAACTGAATGAAGCCCATGGGACAGAAGTTCCTGTCTGTGCTTCCATCTGTGTCATCATCTCCTTCCAAAGGCATCCACAACAGGTGGGCAGTTAGGATGACCTTGAAGCAGGACGACAAGGAAGCTGCTCTGGCACAGCCTTCAGACTTCCGCCCAGAGTCAGGGTCAGGAGTGCGGGCAGCCTGCCCCTTGTCTGCTTGGAAGTCATATGCTAAAGGCCCGGAATGACCTTGGTACTTACTCCCTGACACTAACCAGTCATCTGCCCACATGCATCTCAAAACAGTGACCCATGAGGCATCTATACTAATAAAAGAGTAAGATGCAAATTGACCGTACCTTTGCAATGCCCGCCAGCCATCAGGAGTGAGCATGCAAATTAACCCAACAAAAATGGTGGGTTAATTTGCATACATAGGCGCCAAGCGGCTAGAGGCAGGGCAAGATGCTTGCATCATCACCATGGTGACGATGCAGGCGTTCTGCACCGGCCTGGCTATTCAGGGCCTCTGGGCAGCATGGGAAGGCGGTGCTGGCAGCCAGGGGAAAGAAGGCCCATTCTTGCATGAATCTTTGTGCATTGGGCCTCTAGTGAAAAAATAAAAGTATAGCTCCTCCACAAATAACAAAGAACAAAATTACCTGTGGCTGGGCTTCTTTGTGTCTCATAATATATGTAGATGGGATGTAGCCTCAACCTCCCCCTCCACACTTTCCCCCTCCCCATTTCAGTCTCCGTGCTCCTTTTCGTTTCCCAATAAGGAGCAAGGCCATGCTAAATTGGAGGTACATTTTGCTGTTGGGTGTGGGGACTGCATTGTAAGGCTCATCATTCCCATATTCCATTCTTTCTCTGCAGCTCCCTGCTACGCACATGGGCAGACCTCATGCTCAGGGCCAATTCTTTCCTTCCCTGAGGGTGAAGCCCAGGGGTAACTAGCCAGAGCAGCAGGGCTAGTCCTACCTCAGCTCCCTGTAACCTGCAGTTTGCCACCCGTAAACCAGAGGGGTGGTGTGATGATCCCCATGTTTCCTCCCACCAAAATTCCTCAACCTCTTGACATCCGGGGCTGGATCATTCTTTGTTGTGGGGAGACATCCTGTTCATAGTGGGATGTTGAGCCGCATCCCTGGCCAGTCACACTGCCTCTCCCACTGGTGACACTCCCAGTGTCTCCAGACATTGCTCAGTGCCCGCAGCTGAGAGCAGTGGAGTTTCTAGGCGTAGTTCCCCTCTGTCTGGCAGGGTTGGTTCTAGCATGTAATTCCTGGCCACATGTCAGCAGGCATCTCTAGAAAAGCTGCATCCCTCAGAGTTCAGGTTAGAACTGTCCTACCCACAGCCATGCTGAGGGGCTGGCTCCCCCCTTCAGGAGACTTCATGTGCCCCACAAGGCCTGGCTCCCTCAGAGGCACCTCTAGGCGGCCTCAGAGGATCAGTGCTGGCTGCTGGCCCCTGGCAGGAGAGTCCAGGCACCAGGCCTTGCTCAGCTTCCTGGCCCCTGAGAGCCCCTGGGGATTTTCGGCCTGGACCAGAGCCCACAGAGGGAGAGGCTGCTGTGGAGGCGAGAGCAAGGCAGCAGCAAGAGAATGCAGGAGTGGGTCAGGAATTTCCGTGGCTTCATTGGAAACAGATGCCTAGCAGAGGTGGAGGGTTGGGCTCAGCGGCAGGAGAATGTGCTTGGCAGCTTCTTCTCCCCACATCCCTCATCCTCTACTCTTGTTCCCCCTCCTTTGTGCAAGGACCACAGAATTGTCACTGAAGTCAGGGGGTGGGGGTGGGGATCTGGTTTAAGGGAAGCGGGGATTATTGTGAGATAGGAACAGATCCTGCTTTTATAAGCATGTATGACATGATTCTGTTTACATGTGATCATAGATAGGTAGGATTAGAGAATGTCAGTAGGAAAGCCCTTCTGTAATCTGAGTTGAGGTCTACAGCCAAGAATGGAGTCTAGGAACCCAGAGCCTAGGGTTTCTCCCCCTAACCCACCCCTGCCTCCAAGTCCTCTTTTAAGGTGCAAACTCATTAGGATTAAATTGATCACACCTGATACTTCCAGCCTGTGCCCATGACAGGCATCACTACTTGATCAGAGTTTATTTCTGCTGGGCCTTGATGCTGCCTAACTCCCCATCAACCTGACAACTGGCTCGGTGCAAGGGCCTCATTCATCTTGGGTCATTCTTGGGCGTCCCTTTTGCCAGTCTCTTTACCCCTTTACCATCATAGCTACCAACCGACTAGCCTGATGCATCCAGTTCCACTCCGTTGTATTCAGACCCTGACCACAAGAATGTTCTGATGCTTCTGGAACATTCTTCAAGGTCCCACTGGAGGTCACACCCTACTGAGAATTCAACCTTAATCAAGACAATAGAGAGGGGGGAGCACCACTAAGAGGTCTATTTCCTCAGAGCAAAACTCATTTAAGCAAATGCTGCCAAGGAGGGTAAAGGAGTTGGGCTAAACATGGCCTGTCCTGGCTGAGGAGAGAGGGCTCGTTTTCATTTTTTATGCACAGCCCCCGAGTTGAAAGTTTTAAAAATCAGGCTTGAATAATGGAAGAGGGAAAGGGGGTGGGGATGGGGCTCCTTCTTACAATCCTTGTACCCGGTGCCCTCTGCAGCCTGGGACCAATCTTCACAAGGAACCCTTTCTTCTGTTTCTTTGAATGAATTGAATAAAGAAAGAAAAGAAAACCACGCAGGTCCCTTAGGGCTGTCAGGGAAGGGCTTCTTATGCGGGATTGGTTAACAAATACAGACCGGCATGGAGGAAAGAGAACATTAGGAAGCCTGCAGCGTGGCTTCGGTCAAGTTCATTGCTGCTGTTGCTTTTAATGGTAGTGATAGCGATAATACAATTTCTTAGAACTGGGGGGTCTTTTCTCTGAGTTCATGAACTTGCTTTCTTCATCCCTACTTTGCATTACCCCCATCAGGACCCAACCCTGGGTGGCTTTAAAGCCCTTGGTGGCTTCCTTTGGGCTAAACTCTAAGAGTCATTCTTTTTTTTGTGTGTGTGTGGGGGGGGGAAAGGGGGATATATTTTTATTGATTTCAGAGATGAAGGGAGAGGGAGAGGGAGAGATAGAAACATTGGGGACAAGAGAGAATCATTGATCGGCTGCCTCCTGCACGCCTTACACCGGGGATGGAGCCCACAGACCAGGCATGTGCCCTGACTTGGAATCGAACCATGACCTCCCGGTTCATAGGTCGATGCTCAAGCACTGATCCATTCTGACTGGGGTTAAGATTCGTTCTTTTAAGAGGACAGACATGGAGTAACCTTTGGAGCAGTACTGTTTCCAGTATTTTCCTCCTCCTCACTTTTGCCTCTCTCCCTCCCCCCTACATTCCTATTTTTATTTATTTTTCTTAAACTGCTGAGTCTGATAAATTAGGGCTATTAGGAGACTGACTATTATTCCTGTCCTGGGTTACTGTTTGAAGTGCTTAAAACACTCATAAATAAACGATGCTCAGACTGTAAAGGGGCACATGTTCGTCCGTGAAAAATTCATTTTCTCTAGTATCCATTTTTCAAGTGTCCCGCTGAATTCCTGCACGGCATCTCAGCACGATCTCCCACTTTGCCTGTCACTGTTATGGGACAGGAACAGCTCCGTCGTCCATGCGGTTCTTTCTCTCTGCACCACAAATAACAGCTGGGGAGGCAACCACACCCCCAACTCCGCTCCGTTGGATGTTAACCAGTGTTTGGAATTTACTCGAAGCCTTTTTGGGCTGGGAACCAAGTGCGCCTGCATCCCCATCCATTATTTGCTGGCCTTCCTCCTTTGGGACAAAGGCACACCACATCCCAGCATAGAGGCGTTTACATCTTGGTTCAATCTCTCTTTCTGGATGGAAGGTGGGGCTCTCCTGGGGCAGCCCCAGTGACAGATGGTCTCGGTGACACTACTGAGAGGGACCTCTTTGACCCTGAGAAGTGTCCCGGGTCTGGTTTATATGATTCATTACCTGTCACGACAGATGAAGGCTTATTGCCCGTGGTGCCTCTCATCCCTCTCCCTCCCTTTCCACTCCCCGGCCTCCCCCCCGTCCCATATCAGATGCTCATTCTGTGTACTGGAACCTGCTTTTTCCTCCATCAACCCCTCATCCCAGTCAGGAGACTCACCATTGTCAGCGGTACCATTGCCAGGCAGGCAGAAAAGAGAGAAACAAATAGAACCTCAGTTGCCACCAGGGACAAAGCACTCTGCTAGATGGTTTTCCAAACAGTCATGCTTTTATTCTAAAGACAACCCCATGCAGTACCATAGTTCATCAATATTAAAATGCATTAGTCAATATCTCAACATTGGGCTGTGCCTGATGATTGATGTCATCTCAGAATTGCCGTGGGACACCCAGCTTCGTGATGTACTCACCGATGTCCCTGCTGTACAGGCATGCAAACTCACAGAGTGGGTGTCAGCAGCGTGGGAGAAAACCCTGGAAGCAGACAGGGCCTTTTTTTCATCCCCCCCAAATCCACTGGGTGTGGGGAAAGGGGAAGAGAGTTGGGAAACCAGAGGCATTTAGCGGTATTCCAGAAGTGGACATTCACAGGAGAGCAGCATTCCACGTCGCCAAGATGACTCTTGGTTCTTTTCAGAATAATTTTAAGAAAAGCTGCATCACCCGTCATCTCGACGACGCAGAGCCCTGTTGCTCGGGGAGTGACCTGTGTGATGATCTGGAGTCTCAACGTGAGCGACGATGAGCACGGTTTCTGGCTTCTTCAACCCATTTCATTCATCTATCTGCTTGATAGGTGCCCAGAGCGACTTGGGATAAAATCTATGCTGCCAATTAAGTCTACAAGACATTTGAAACTAATTATAAAATTAAAAATCTCACGAGATGAAAAACATCGGGTCAGAGTTATTCAGAAGTACCCTTTCTTGGCGATGCATAAGAAAGCCGATGTGCCATTGACGGTGTCCTACGGTGATTCGATATGGTGGGTACTCGTGACCCCGTCTCACAGGGGAACCGAGAAAGACAGGTGGTCTGCTTTTCCCGAGGTGGTGTGGGATGTTCGTGGTGGTGAGGGAGCAAGGATGAGACGTCTCGGATGTGATTTAAATAACAGTCATGGCGTTGATACCAAGTGCCAGACAGTGTCTGGGGGACCCAGTAGTGAAGGAAACATGTGTAGTCTCTGCCCCCACAGAGCTTCCAGTCCTGGGGGTACAGGGAACACCGGGGAATCAGGTGACTGTGATACATCCTGAGGGATCTGCTGGAGGCAAGAGAACCAACCCCGAACCTGGGGCTCCAGGAGGAAGGAGCCCCTGAGCCCTGGTCTGAAGAGTGAGGAGAATTGTTAGGCAAAAGGAGTATGTGCTGGAAGAGTGTTCCACGCAGCAGGACAGCGAGTTCCACCAGCATCCTTTCCGAGAGTGCAACCCACCCCATCTGTTGTCATGTGTGAGTGAACAGGTCAAACTTTGCAGAAATAATGAATATTAATTCATGTTAAATAATTAAAATCATTTCAGCAAAGAATGGCCTGCTCACTCACATGTGACTTCAGACAAACAGCCTGCATGCTCAGGAATTCTAGGAACTAACTTCACTAGAAACAGACTTTGACCTTCAGACATCCCCAACTCCGGGAGATTGGCTGACCTTCAACCAGTTATCTGAACAGACTGTTGACTTGGACAGCTCTTAACCCTCTCCTTTTGATTCCTTTGTTATATTTTTTCACTTTCTCCTCCTTATAAAAATCTCTGCCTTTGTCCAATGGTTAAGATGCTCTTTGTGATGTGAGTCCTCCATCTTCTCCAGCTGCAGGCTCTTGAATAAACCTACTTTCTTTCACCAGCCCTCGTCTCTGAATTATTGCCTTTCAACTGCAGGCAGCTGATCCTGGGTTCTGTACCGAGTGTACAACTCCACCCTCCTGAGAGGTTTGTCATGATTGGTCTGGGCAGTGAGCTGCCCTGTGGAGAATGAGATGAGCTTTCCTGTGCGCTGCCAATTTGGCCCTGTCCTCCCCTAATTCTCACAGAAGTCGGGGGTCCATATTCTAAACTCCAATTTGAAGGTGAGAAAAAACAGAGTTCAAAGTGCTAACCCGCTGTGCCCAAGGTCAGGACAGGTAGTAAATGATGGAGGTCAGATGTGAGCTCCAATGAACTGGCCTCAAAGTGAGAGTTTTGCATCAAACTGGGTCACACACTTCCCAGGATCCATCTGTTCAATTCCCACACACCTTAGCGCTTTGGGACAGTGAGAAAAACAGAGGCCGGGCAGGTGAAGAGGTGACCTGCCCAGTGACTCAGCCAAGGACAAGCTGGAAACTGGGCAGTTAAGAGCCCCCTGCTCTCCACTCACTCATATGGTTGTTACTTTTATCACCTCCTTTTATCACTGTGTATTTAAGAATCGTTCAAGCAGAGCTAACCTCAGCTTCCAAGCAATTACTTGGTGATGATCAGGAGGAGCCCAGGGTGGGGTGGGGAGTAGGGATTCTGTTTGCTTATGTGTATGAACCTAAAACGCCTGCTTTCTTAATTAAGCCTTAACTCTGGGATTCGCCTCCAGCTTTTCATTGTTTCCCTTTTTAACAGGCCTCAGTCTTTCTCCATCAGCGCGGGCCTCGGGTTCTGCCTGTTTGCTGCTTTCCTTAAAGCATCTCTTCTGCCCCAGCCCCAGGGAGGCCTCGCTCCACTAGCCCGTCCCCAGCTGCTCCGAGTCTCATAATTACCTGCCTCAGGCGACCGGGAGCTAAGGCTGCAGGGTTTTGTTTTTTTTTTCTACCTGAGCTCCTTCCTCCTGGGACACTTTTCCTGAAAAACTCCCCCAAGGCAGCTTTGGGGTGCAGCCCCACCCTGGTCAGCACAGAGTGTGTGGGGGCATTCTGGTCCAGTTCCCATGGCCCCTGGGACCTGGTGCTTTGGGGCTTTACATCTGCAGCCATGGGCAAAGCATCCGGTACATGGAGACGCGGGGTCTCTGCTTCTTGAGCAGGTGGAGGCACGAAGACACTCGATCTGGCATTCGGGTGAGTGTGGGTGTCTGGTGGCGGAGGCCAGGGTGGGGCGCTGTCCACTATCTTGTTGGGTAATGTTCGGAATTGCTTCTCACGAAGGAAGGCATGTAAGGATGTTTCCTGGTGGCCCGGTGGCCAACTCTTCGTGTTTTTGTTGGAATACTGTGTCAGGGATGTGAGCCCCAATGAACTGGCCTCCCCGGAGGCCAATGGGTATGATGTAGGGGTCGCTTCCGTCACCGCCTGCATGGAGTCATCTCACCCTATGGAGTGGCACCCCTTTCGGAAGGTGTTCTGTTCTTTGCTGTCCCCCACCACTAAGTAGGGACCCCTTTGTTGCCCCTGGGACTGAGCCACTACTGTGCCCCCTGCTGGAGATAAGCTGCTGAAGCAGACAGATACAAGTCCTTGCTTCTGGGGACCACGTAGGGTTGGGGCAGAGAGAAGCCAGCAGCGGGGCACACCCGGTGGGAGGCGTGTCGATTTCCAGGGAGCCCGTGTGGGGGCACCGTGGACAGACGAGTGTCCGCAGAGGAGGCAGGGACCTCTGAGCTGACGGTGGGTGTGCGTTGGTCAGCAGGAGGGGCGAGAGGAAGTGGGGTGTCTGTTACTGCACAGCTCGGGCCGCAAAGCTGAGGGTACGTGGCCAGCAGCATTCCACTGTGTCTTGCTGCCTCTGAGCCAGGACTTGGACTGTGTTCTTTGGGTGACTCCTCCAGGTGGAGATCAGGGGGTTTGATCACATTCAGCTGGGAGACAGTTGGGTCCTGGGTCCAAGGCTGTTCCTCACTTGCCTGGGGTCTCGGTGGGGGCGTGGGGCAGCCTCTGTCCTCCAAGCAGTCTCAAGAAGCTCCACCTGTCCTCCCCTCCTGTCCGTACCAAGGCAGTCGGGTTTCTTACAGTCACCTTGGGTCCCCAACACAGAGGATGCGGCAGCTTCTGGTCTTCTGAGTCCTGGGGCCACCAGCCCTCTGGATGTGACTCCCTCGAGCCCCACTGGTCAGGACATCCCAGAGCCTGCCCGGGTTCAGGGGAGGGACAAAGACCCGCCCCTCCCCCCAATTGTTGATGGGGAAGATGTCAGAGAACCTGTGGCCATCTCTAATCTGCCGTCCTGGAGAGTCAGAGCGAGGGTTCCAGGCTGAGGGGTCACCGGGAGGTTCAGGAGGACCTGCCCAGGTGGAGGGCCCGAAGGGCCGTGCTCACGCACGAGGCTTCCCAATGCACTGAAGCGACGCAGCGCCGGCCTTGCTGAGACATGTCCTCGTGTCCTGGGACCATGGGACGCATGGAAGGGATGTGACATGATCACATTTGCAGCCGAGAACAATGACTCCCAGGGACTGGAGCGGAGAGAGGGTGGAGGGGAAGAGGGGGGAGACGTGGGGGCGTTGTGCTGGGGAAAGTTCGAACAGGGTCTGCTTGGAGCCCAGGCCCCCCGTGGAGGAAGGGATTGAAATAACAGCTGATAGGTGTGGCCGCCTCAGGGGAGGGGCGGCGGGTGGAGGGCCCAGAGAGATGGGGGGGCATTGGGTGCCTGCACCCAATGGGCATGCCGCCACCTCAGGCTGGCCAGCCTCCTGTCCTGCTTTCCTGCTCCCAGGCCCCATGGGCCAGCACCCCCCAGCCTCTGCCCCCACAAATCAGCTGTCCAAATGGCCATGTGACGCCGGGTCCCGAGCGCACGGTCCCACAGCGGCTGCGTCATCCCAGCATTGCCTGCAAGCATCAGTCAGCGTCCCGCCCGTGAAAAATGGGGGCGATGATGTTAAACGTGACAAACATGTAAGGTCCCGAGGCCGCGGTCCCGATAGCGGCTGGAGGAGGTGACGGACGGACGGAGTGCGCCCGGGGTGGAAATCGGATTTCCTGGTGTGGGAGCTGATAAAACGTTTCGTTTCTCCAAACAGAGTCTGGGGGTGACCGGGTGCTCTCCAGCCTGTGGGGCCCATCCTGGCATCTCAAGCCCAGAGCTGGGAGGCCTGAGGGGTCTCCTGTCCCCACAGGGGTCCCTTGCTTTCCTGAGGGGCCATTGTTGAGAGCCACAGAGCATAGAGCTTATGTCAGGGGTGCTTGCATTTGAAAACCCTCCTACCCACCCCCTCCCGTCGCCAACAGAGCTGTTTTATTTTATTTTTAAAATGAGAATGACCAATTTCCACCTCCCACGGTTGTCATGGAGTGTCCATGGACGGTTATGGACCCTCCCCGACTTCCCATGTGCACAACATCAATGCGAGGGAACAGCACGAGCCAGTTTGGTTCAGTGGACAGGGTCGGCCGGGGTGCGGTGCTGGTCAAGGGCATGTACCACAGCCGGTGGGTCTTCCCTGGCCCAGGGCCCTGTAAATAGAATCGCCGTATCTGGCAAATGAAAACACAGGGCACCCAGTTAAATGTGAACTTCAGTGGTTTTAGTGTAAGCACATCTCTCACATCGATATTTCTCTGTCTTTCCCTCTCTTTTCCACCCTCTCTAACATCAATGGGAAAAAATACCCTCCGGTGAGGATTAAAAAAGTCAATAAAAATAAATGCAAGAGGACAGAGGATCCCCCGGGTAAAGCAGCTTATCTCAGGCCACTGTTGGGGTTCTTTCCCCACCCTTACAAAGGGTTCGGCATTCTGGAGAAAGGGCTGCGTGTTAGATGGTTAAGAAGTGGTCCATGGACGAAAGATATTTTTGAGAGGCATTGGGGGTCAGAGAAGCTTTAGCTGAAGGAGCTAGAAGGCTCCCACCTTGATCAAGGAACCTGATTTTGTTAGTACAATTTGTCCCAAGGCAAGGTGGAAATATACACCTTAAAGGGTACAGTACCAAAGGGTATGGAAACATTGTCAGTTCGGGGGAATAGCCGACAGCTGTTCAGGTGTTTGGCCAACAGGAGGCAATAAAATGCCCTGAGCAGTCTGGCAGTTAACAATCCCATTCAGGTTTGGGGGGAGTGCCTTTTAGCTGTTTCCAACAGGTAAACTACATGTGACTCAACCCTGGTGAGGTCCCCGAGCTTCACCAACCTTTTGGTAAAACCCTTGCAATTATTACATGCTGGAATCGGTTTTCTCTGCAGGCCGCCTCTGAGAATAAGTGGGCTTGTCACCCAGCACTCAGACAGTGAATGGTTGCCACGTGGAAGCAGCTATAAGCTCAGTTCAATGAGTAACTGACTTGCAAATAGAATTCCGCGAGAATGGGCGATAGTGAGCTCCTTGTCGTCAGCAGTATCCAAGCAGAGGCTGGAGTTGGCTGTTCAGAAACATGGCTGGGAGAACTTACAACTCCTGTGTGGGGACAGGGCAGGTGGCCTCTGAGGTACAACCTGGCTCTGAGCCCGACGGAGCCAGAAACATGTTTCAGGAACAAATACCACAGTAGCCCCAAAGGGGGCTGTCTGCAGGTTAAGGCCAGACTCCCCCGACAGACCCTTCTCTTGGTGGCGCTGGTGGCGCAGTGTCCGGTGACTTGCACCTCTGGGGGGACACAGCCAGCCAGCTGGGTTTCCTAGAGCCCCTTGGGCCACAGTAAGCGAACCACGTCCCCCTTCGCCAGCCCCTTGATGGAGGCCAAGGTGGGTTCTCTGTGGCTTCCTTGGGTCTGCGGGGTTTCTCCACCATCGAAACCTGGGGAGAGCAAGCCTGTCGCTCACTGCGAACCAAGACCTCCAGGAGCCGAGCCTCTGGGATAGAGCTGGCCGGTCCTGGGCCAAAAGCACGGCAGGATGGGCCATGCGTGCTCTACTTGACATTCAGTGTATTCTCACATCTCTCTCTCTCTCTCTCTCTCTCTCTCTCTCTCTCTCTCTCTCTCTCTCTCTCTCTCCCTCTCCCCCCCTCCTCTCCCTCTCTCCCTCTCCCCCTCCCTCTCCCCCTCTCCATCTCCCTCTCTCTCTCCCCCTCTCCATCTCCCTCTCTCTCTCCCCCTCTCCATCTCCCTCTCCCCCTCTCCCCCTCTCCCCCTCTCCCCTTCTCCCCCTCTCTCCTTCTCTCCCTCTCCCCCCTCTCCTTTTCCTCCTCTCCCCCTCTCTCCTTCTCTCCCCTACCCCCACTTAACACAAGCCTGTCTCTCTAACCGCTTGGTCATCTCATTCAGGGCCCTGACAGCTTTTGCTTAAAGAACCACAGAGTAGCCCGGCTGGCTAGCTCAGTGGTTGAGCGTTGAAAACGATTACGTGGGAAGAAAGTTAGAGAAGCTTTCCAGCGAGGTGGGAATGTGTAGCATTCATATTGGGAAGTTACTGAAACTGAAAACCGCACTAAGGTCTAGAAAGAGTCACAGAAGGGCAGCTCTCTCGCTGTGGATAGTGTCACGGTCATGGCCACCATCATGGCCACCATCGCTGGGTTACAGCGATCACAATGAAAACGCATGGGTGATACCACTTACCGGGGACCAGGGACCACGTCCTGTTCCTGTCACTCCCCTGTCCCAGCCAGGCCTGCCTCCTTCGACCCTCAGAGCTCGGTGCCACGGTTCTCTGTGGGGCCCAGGAGATAGAGAGATGGATGGCAGGTCTGAACCTTTAAGGAAAAGACAAGGTTGCATTACCCCGGGCCTCCTCAGTAGGAGGGGCTGGTGGGGAGACTGGGCAGAGAGGGTGGAGCCCAGGAGAAGGATGTGCTTGACTGCTGATGATTCTGGAAGGACAGTGTCTAGGTCACAGGAGCCAGAGGGGACAGGGATTCGGCGTAGTGGCAAAGAGCTGCTGGTGCCAGAGAGATGCCCGGGGGACGGGGAAAGGAAGGAGGGGGAGGCATGGACTGCAGGAGGGGGGGCATGGACTGCAGGAGGGGGCTCCTGGGAGACCAGTGGTGACCCTGGGAAAGGGCGGTGTCAGGAGGTGGGGCTGATGGTGGACATCAGGAGGGAGGGCTTAGGGGGGTGACTATAGCCCACCCTTCAGTGCAGTGGGCACAGCAGGCTAGTAAAGCAGCCAAAGAGGAAGCAGTGTGTGTGTGTGTGTGTGTGTGTGTGTGTGTGTGTGTATGTGTGTATGTATGTGTGTATGTATGTGTGTATGCATATGTGTGTGTATTTATGTATGTGTGTGTGTATGTGTGTGTGTGTATGTGTGTGTGTGTGTGTGTGTTTGTGTGTGGCAGGGAGGGGTGGGGGTGCTAGGAAGGGAGCGATGTGAGAGCAGTCTTTGCTGAAGGAAAGCTCTGAGAGGCCTGTGGCTGTGGTGTGCTGGGCTCCAAACACCTTCTGAAGACCTGGCGAAAGCTGTGGGAGCGCACTCCCCTGCAAACCCCACCGATCCCCATGCAGATTTGCAGCGTGTGGGGTGGCGTCCGTAGAACCTCTGAGCCCATCCAGGTCCCCAGCAGAAGCTGGCGGGGGGCAACAGGCAGGGCTGAGAGGGTGCTGGCAGGCACTGGTGAGTCTGGGAAGGGCTTCTCTGTCTTATTCAAGGGCACTCTTTACCCAAGGACTGTCCCCCTTGTACAGGTGGGGAAACTAAGGTGCTGGGGCTGGCGTTATGGGACGCTCTGCTGAACCCTCATAGCAGAGGCAGGAAGGCAGCCCAGGCCTTGCCAGTTGCCGGGCTAATTAAACTCTAATTGAGTTCCTTCTCCTTCCTCTGAAGTGTCACAGTGACGCTAAATTACAGGATCCAAACATCCAATTTCCCAAACTTAAATGTGATTTATTTCAATAGGACTCTGCATCAGGTCACTTTATCACCCACAGTGTCTGAGAACAGAGCTATTATTCACAGGGACTGTTCCTGAGCCAGAGAGCGTGGGACTGGGAGAGGCTGGGGGTCAGGTGTAAAGGTGTGGGGCTGGGAGAAGCTGGGGATCAGGTGTGAGGACATGGGGTTGGGAGGGGCCTGGGGGTCAGGTGAGAGGATGTGGTGTGGGAGAGGCTGGGGTGAGGTGTGAGGGTGTGGTGTGGGAGAGGCTGGGGTCAGGTGTGAGGGACTGGGAGAGACGGCGTCAGGTGTGAAGGTGTGGGGTTGGGAGAGGCTGGGGGTCAGGTGTGAGGGTGTGGGGCTGGGAGAGGCTGGGGGTCAGGTGTGAGGACATAGGGTTGGGAGGGGCCTGGGGATCAGGTGTGAGGATGTGGTATGGAAGAGGCTGGGGGTCAGGTGTGAGGATGTGGTATGGAAGAGGCTGGGGGTCAGGTGTGAGGGTGTGGTATGGAAGAAGCTGGGGGTCAGGTGTGAGGGTGTGGGGTGGGAGAGGCTGGGGGTCAGGTGTGAGGGTGTGGTATGGGAGAGGCTGGGGGTCAGGTGTGAGGGTGTGGTATGGGAGAGGCTGGGGGTCAGGTGTGAGGGTGTGGTATTCGAGAGGCTGGGGGTCAGGTGTGAGGATGTGGTATGGAAGAGGTTGGGGGTCAGGTGTGAGGGTGTGGTATGGAAGAGGCTGGGGGTCAGATGTGAGGATGTGGTGTGGAAGAGGCTGGGGGTCAGGTGTGAGGGTGTGGGAGAGGCTGGGAGTCAGGTGTGAGGGTGTGGTATGGGAGAGGCTGGGGGTCAGGTGTGAGGATGTGGTATGGAAGAGGCTGGGGGTCAGGTGTGAGGATGTGGTATGGGAGAGGATGGGGGTCAGGTGTGAGGATGTGGTATGGAAGAAGCTGGGGGTCAGGTGTGAGGGTGTGGTATGGAAGAAGCTGGGGGTCAGGTGTGAGGATGTGGTATGGAAGAAGCTGGGGGTCAGGTGTGAGGGTGTGGTATGGAAGAAGCTGGGGGTCAGGTGTGAGGATGTGGTATGGAAGAGGCTGGGGGTCAGGTGTGAGGGTGTGGTATTGGAGAGGCTGGGGGTCAGGTGTGAGGATGTGGAATGGAAGAAGCTGGGGGTCAGGTGTGAGGATGTGGTATGGAAGAGGCTGGGGGTCAGGTGTGAGGGTGTGATATGGGAGAGGGTGGGGGTCAGGTGTGAGGGTGTGGTATGGGAGAGGCTGGGGGTCAGGTGTGAGGGTGTGGTATGGGAGAGGCTGGGGATCAGGTGTGAGGGTGTGGTATGGGAGAGGCTGGGGGTCAGGTGTGAGGATGTGGTATGGAAGAGGCTGGGAGTCAGTGTGAGGGTGTGGTATGGAAGAGGCTGGGGGTCAGGTGTGAGGGTGTGGTATGGAAGAGGCTGGGGGTCAGGTGTGAGGGTGTGGGAGAGGCTGGGAGTCAGGTGTGAGGGTGTGGTATGGGAGAGGCTGGGGGTCAGGTGTGAGGATGTGGTATGGAAGAGGTTGGGGGTCAGGTGTGAGGATGTGGTGTGGGAGAGGCTGGGGGTCAGGTGTGAGGATGTGGTATGGAAGAGGCTGGGGGTCAGGTGTGAGGATGTGGTGTGGGAGAGGCTGGGGGTCAGGTGTTAGGGTGTGGTATGGAAGAGGCTGGGGGTCAGGTGTGAGGATGTGGTATGGAAGAGGCTGGGGGTCAGGTGTGAGGATGTGGTATGGAAGAGGCTGGGGGTCAGGTGTGAGGGTGTGGTGTGGGAGAGGCTGGGGGTCAGGTGTGAGGATGTGGTATGGGAGAGGCTGGGGGTCAGGTGTGAGGGTGTGGTATGGAAGAGGCTGGGGGTCAGGTGTGAGGATGTGGTATGGAAGAGGCTGGGGTTCAGGTGTGAGGATGTGGTATGGAAGAGGATGGGGGTCAGGTGTGAGGGTGTGGGAGAGGCTGGGGGTCAGGTGTGAGGATGTGGTATGGAAGAGGCTGGGGGTCAGGTGTGAGGGTGTGGTATGGGAGAGGCTGGAGGTCAGGTGTGAGGGTGTGGTATGGGAGAGGGTGGGGGTCAGGTGTGAGGGTGTGGTATGGGAGAGGCTGGGGTTCAGGTGTGAGGGTGTGGTATGGGAGAGGCTGGGGGTCAGGTGTGAGGGTGTGGTATGGGAAAGGCTGGGGGTCAGGTGTGAGGATGTGGTATGGAGAGGCTGGGGGTCAGGTGTGAGGATGTGGTGTGGGAGAGGCTGGGGGTCAGGTGTGAGTATGTGGTATGGGAGAGGCTGGGGGTCAGGTGTGAGGGTGTGGTATGGGAGAGGCTGGGGGTCAGGTGTGAGGGTGTGGTATGGGAGAGGCTGGGCAGTGTCAGGGTGTGAGAGGCGGCTTCGTGGATGTGTGGGAGAGGCTGGGGGTCAGGTGTGAGGATGTGGTATGGAAGAGGCTGGGGGTCAGGTGTGAGGGTGTGGTATGGAAGAAGCTGGGGGTCAGGTGTGAGGGTGTGGGAGAGGCTGGGGGTCAGGTGTGAGGATGTGGTATGGAAGAGGCTGGGGGTCAGGTGTGAGGATGTGGTGTGGGAGAGGCTGGGGGTCAGGTGTGAGGGTGTGGTATGGGAGAGGCTGAGGGTCAGGTGTGAGGGTGTGGTATGGAAGAGGCTGGGGGTCAGTTGTGTGGGTGTGGGGCTGGGAGAGGCTGGGGGTCAGGTGTGAGGGTGTGGGAGAGGCTGGGCTGTCAGGTGTGAGGATGTGGTATGGAAGAGGCTGGGGGTCAGGTGTGTGGGTGTGGGGCTGGGAGAGGCTGGGGGTCAGGTGTGAGGGTGTGGGAGAGGCTGGGGGTCAGGTGTGAGGGTGTGGTATGGAAGAAGCTGGGGGTCAGGTGTGAGGGTGTGGTATGGGAGAGGCTGGGGGTCAGGTGTGAGGGTGTGGGAGAGGCTGGGCTGTCAGGTGTGAGGATGTGGTGTGGGAGAGGCTGGGGGTCAGGTGTGAGGGTGTGGTATTTGAGAGGCTGGGGGTCAGGTGTGAGGGTGTGGGAGAGGCTGGCCTGTCAGGTGTGAGGATGTGGTACGGGAGAGGCTGGGGGTCAGGTGTGAGGGTGTGGGAGAGGCTGGGGGTCAGGTGTGAGGGTGTGGTGTGGAAGAGGCTGGGGGTCAGGTGTGAGGATGTGGTATGGAAGAGGCTGGGGGTCAGGTGTGAGGGTGTGGGAGAGGCTGGGGGTCAGGTGTGAGGATGTGGTATGGAAGAGGCTGGGGGTCAGGTGTGAGGGTGTGGGAGAGGCTGGGGGTCAGGTGTGAGGATGTGGTATGGAAGAGGCTGGGGGTCAGGTGTGAGGATGTGGTATGGAAGAGGCTGGGGGTCAGGTGTGTGGGTGTGGGCCTGGGAGAGCCTGGGGGTCAGGTGTGAGGACATGGGGCTGGGAGAAGCCTGGAGATCAGCTCCTGGTCACCTCAACTGCCCCAGGTCTGAGCAGTCACACCCTGAGCCGGTGGCCTGTGGGTGGGCAGCTGGGTTTCACTGTGAACAGAAAAGGAGTGTCCAACCTACCCAGACCTCACCTCAAGCTTGGGGTCCAGCTTAAAGCCTTCTTGCTGTAAGTCGTCACCTCTCTTAAAGGGACTGCGCATCTCAGGAGAACCTTGTGTTGGTCCTACCTCTGATCCCCCGGGGTCTATTAGCCAGTGACTGTTCCCCTATTAAAATGCCTTAGCATCCCAGCACCTCTGAGCAGGCAGAGGCTGGTATATTCTATTAGGGGCTCAATGCACGAAATTCGTGCAAGGGTAGGCCTTTGCCAGCTGTCTTGCCCTCGCACCCCTGGCTGCCTTGCCGCCCCGCGGCCTCACTCTTGCCCACTGGAAGGTCCTTCCGCCATCCAGTCTAATTAGCACATTAGCTCTCTTTTATATAGAATTACTCATGCATCTGTTCAGTTATTCACCATTTAATGGTGTACAGAGGCCCACACCAGCTGTACATGTGGGGAAACCACAGCTCAAGGGAGGAGCAACTCTCCCACGGGTATCAGCAGAACATGGATTCCACCCCAAGCCTCCCCAGGCCCACGCCCTGGCCCAGGTCTCCGTGTCCCACCACCAGCTGCCACCAGCGGACACATGCTCTGAAGGTGGCAGTGGGGGGAGGGGGGGGGAGAGGCGGCTGGTGCTTGTCTCTGTGATGAATGCAATTCCACCTGGCAACTTCATCTCCAGCCTTTGTGCCTCTGGGAAGACGGAGGGTGATCAAAAGGACATCGTTTGCTAACGAGAGACACCTTGGGAAACGCAGTGTTCCACTCTGTCAGGCTCCAGAGCCCGGTGATTTGGGGGGGAGGGGAGGAAAAGATCTGGGGTGAGCAAGTCTGCAGCGGACCAGCCCACCTGCATGGAAGGGAGCTAGCTTCCTCGCCACACACCCACCGGAGGCCACGGAGGTGCCGCAGAGACTTAGGGGCAGAGTGGCGGCTCTGAGCTCTGGCTCGGGGCCCAGGCCACACTGGAGCTTAAACCTGGAGGGAGGCTTGACCCCTTGCTATTCGTGGGACCAGCCAGGCAGGGACTTAAAGACTGTCTTGGTTTTCCATTCTGTCCAAGACGGGTAGGTGAACGTCGTTCATCAGCTTGTGTGGGGTTGAAGGAGGTAAGGGATGTCATCCACTGGCCACGGGGATGGGTGGACCCACTGCACATCCCCTGTGACATGGCTTCCAGGAAGCATGCCGCCCCATCTCTCCCCAAACCTCCAGTGGGCAGAGATGGCTGCGGGTGGGCACAGTCTTCCCGGGGCAGAATTCGCCTGGCTCTTTGCTGATCGCAGAGAAGTGCCCCTTCCTCTTGCGACCCAGGTAGCTGGCTCCTAACATGGGGCACAGAAGCCCCTTTATTTCACATCTCCTGTTCCCAGCTTTGGAGGGAGCCAGGGCCCCATGTGTCGGGAGCCGGGCAGATTCCCAGAGTGCTCGAGGTGGCTGGGACCCCACGCTCTGGAGCCGGCTGAGATAGACACTCGTTTTCCATCTGGGACACGCACATGGGCAAACTGCTGCTGGGAGGCCCAAGAGGCTGGAGGGGCACGGGGGGGTCAAAGGGCATCATGTGCGAGGGCTGCGCTGCGGGTTCTGCCCAGGCAGGCTTCAGGGGGGAGGGGACATTTGAGCTGACCCTGGAAGGAGGAGGTTCTGAGTCTTCAGTTCGGTTTGACTAAGACGGGGAGAGTCTATGGGGAAACTGCAGGGATGGAGGCTCAAATGGGAGAAGGGTCTTGGCAGCTCAGGGGAGGGACGCATGTGGGAGGCAGGTGCATGTGAGAGGAGCTGGGTCAGTGCAGCAGGATGGGGAGGGGCCCAGTGGGGCTGGGGCTGGAGGAGAGGTGGCAGTGAGCAGGACAGGCACGGCATGATCCGCCTGGAATCCACAAGCTACTGCAGAAGAAGCAGGCCATCTTCCTGGGTTGGGTGGGCTTCCAGAAGGGTTAATGTTCAAGCTGAGACCAGTTGGAGGGCTGACCAGGCCAGGAGAAGAGCAAGTCCAGAGGCCTAGGCTCTGCAGACGGTGCGGGGAGAAGGACAGAGAGAGGAACATACAGCTTTGACCGCTCAGGCTGGAGTGGAGGGTGAGAATGGACCAGGTGTGGAGGGAGCTAATGCTCAGGTTCAGGTTCAGACCAAACCAGGTAGCGAGCACCTTACAAATCCTGTGGACTCTAGGATCCAGGCAGGTCACCGGCAGGGGCTGGTGTCACCGGGATTTTGACTCATAGCCTCCAGGCCCCAGCTGACTCACAGCTGCCTGAGCGGGGCCTGAGCTCCATGCTGTGCCCATGGCCTAGCGCATCACTCTCAGTTGCTCACCCTTGACCATGCTGCCCTTCCACCTGGGCACAGAGGACACTGCCAGAGAGCCCCCTCCCCGGCCTCATGTTGAGCTGGGCTCGCTCTGTGGGATCCATTCCGCGCTAGAGCCTGGTATCACCCAGTGATCATGGATGGCTGAGTCTAAAACACCCATTCCGAAGGCCACTGAAGGATGAAATTCCTTGTTACATTCTTGTCTCATTTTCCCCTTGTGTAGGAGCAAAAAGCATTGGTATTTTTAGCTCAAAGCCTAGTCATTTTGCTAAAGAAGGAAGGGCATTTTTTTTGGGGGGGGGGGGATAGGTTTGATGAAGGCAGTCCTAGCCTGGAAGGGTCCCCAAAGGCAGCCTCCTCCCCAACCAAGGTCCTGTGTCAACCACATTTGGAAGCAGAGAGCTGTCGCCCAGACGGTCTCGGGAACTCTCAGCAATGTTGACTCTCATGAGGACTCGGGGCTGAAACCTCAGCGCCTGGCCTAGATGCCCATCCAGGAAGGAAATTAGGCCAAGGCTGGATCTGCAACACCTGGTCCTGTCCCCTCTCCCCGTGATCAGCATGCCAAATTCCCAGGGGGCTTTGTAAAATACTCCAATGCTCCCTAATTCTGGACTGAACTGCTTCTAGCTCCATTAATGCTACCCGCGTCCCAGGTCTGTTGTGGTCCCCCATGGTCAGCAGGCTGTGCCTTCTCCCTCTGGCTATTCCCCCAAACCTACCAGAAAAGCTGGAATTATCCACCCTGCCTTCACCACTAGCACAGCCCCTGCCATGTGTGGTGGAGTTCACGCAGTTACATGTCCAGTGAGGTCATGTTCTTTTTTTTTACATGTAGTTTTTGATTTCAGAGAGAAAGGGAGAGGGGGGTTGGAGAGAGAGAGAAACATCTTCCTATATAATAAAAGAGAAACATGTAAGTTGACCGTACCTACATTCACCAGCTAATCAGGAGTGTGTATGCAAATTAACCTGGCAAAGATGGTGGGTTAATTTGCATACATAGGCACCAGGTGGAGAGTAGAGTGGGAGAGCCGGTGGAGAGTGGAGCAGCTTGGGGAACTTGGCTCCCCAAGCCACCAGACAGAGAGCAGAGAGGGAAAGCTGGCGGTTTGGAGGACTTGGCAGAGCAGGAGGCCGTATGATGGAGACAGAGCAGGAAGGGTAAACCCAGAATGCGGGGAGCACCAGGAATACTGGGAATCATAGTTCTGGTGGCAGATGGATCTCCTAGACCAGTGGTCAGTTGGCAAACTCATTAGTCAACAGAGTCAAATATCAACAGTACAACGATTGAAATTTCTTTTGAGAGCCACATTTTTTAAACTTAAACTCTTCTAACGCCACTTCTTCAAAATAGACTCGCCCAGGCCATGGTATTTTGTGGAAGAGCCACACTCAAGGGGCCAAAGAGCCGCATGTGGCTCACGAGCCACGGTTTGCCAACTACTGTCCTAGACACTAGAGCAAAGTGAGCCTGGAGCAAGTTACTGATGCGGTGGGGGATTGAGGGAAAGCAAAAGTGAGAGATATAAGTAAAATCAGAGTGTCTAGGAAAAATTAAAGGGAAGATATCCTAAAACTTCCAGGAAATCTCCACCAATGAAACGAAGAAAAAAAATGTGTCTATTATTCTGTGAGCAGCAAACCAAACTGGGGTGGGGTCTCAGACAATTCGCTCCCCTGAGGACTCCCAGATTGGAGAGGGTGCAGGTTGGGCTGAGGGACCCACCCCCTGGGCATGAATCTTTGTGCACCGGGTCCCTAGACAATGATGAGAGAGAATCATTGATTGTCAGGTCTCACACTGGGAATGGAGTCTGCAACCTAGGCATTGACCAAGAATTGAACTGGGATCTCCTGGTTTATAGGCCAAAGTTCAACCATGGAGCCACGCCGGCTGGGCAAGTCTTAATGACTTTTGAATCTTCTGGGCACATGACCGGCTCCAAGAATGTGTGCTGCATGAATGAACACATGCGGGGACCACCCGGGAGCGTTTGCAGGCACAGTCAGAGCTGTGGAGACCGCGACTAGCCCACACCGGTGCCCCTGGCCCACTGTGCGTCACTGGGTGGCGGTCTCCGAATTCCACCCACATCTTCCAGCTTTAGTGATGATGCCATCAGTAATGCTGCTGATGTCCACGACTCTGTGTTTGGGACTGTCTGCATCAGGGAGAGAAACTGGCAGTCCTTGCCCTCTTAGAGCATCATCTGGGAGGGGCAGTTACTGGGCAGCGTGTGGGTGCGGGCAGAGTGCCAGGGCAGGCAGACGGCAGGGTGCTGTGGTAGCCCAGGGCAAGGACCCAGGAAAGGAGAGCTAGGAGGGATGCTCAGGAAGTGCGTGGTAC
This sequence comes from Antrozous pallidus, assembly GCA_027563665.1. Lineage (NCBI taxonomy): Eukaryota > Metazoa > Chordata > Mammalia > Chiroptera > Vespertilionidae > Antrozous > Antrozous pallidus. The sequence goes on from CM050525.1 coordinate 47,618,263, forward strand.
ACACAGACCTGAGGCGCAGGGAGGAAGTGGCCAGGCCAGGCCAGGGTGTGCCAGGAGGGGGTGTGCCAGGGTGTACTCGGAAAGGATTCTGGTGGCTGTCAGGGCTGGAGGGCCAGCTCCTTTGATCTGGGTGGTTACAAAGGCCGAGCTGCCTCTGCCTTACCTTGTGTCTCCCCCAACCTACCCCACCCCACCATTGGGCTGGCGACAAAGGGCAGGAGGAAGCCGCTCTGTCTGGGGCTGGGGCGCCAGCCACAGTGTGTGTCCTGGAGGGATGCCCTCTTCCTCAGGGTGTCAGTTCTTTCTCATGTCCTGCCTCCTGCTTGGAATGGTGGCCAGCAACCCAGCCCCCTGTGAATGCCTCACCTCCCACAGCCCCAGGCATCCTCCTGTGATGCGCTACTTAGGAGGCAGGCACAGGTGGCTGGGTCCCTTCCATTGATGCAGACCTCAGCCTGTCACTTACCTTCTCTGAGAATTTCAGCCTTTCCCTTAGAATGGGAATAATGTGGCCACCTCAGCTTGTTTGGAGGAAGAAATACAGAAGTCTATGCAATAGTAGCACATAGTAGGCGCTTTACAGCACCGTTCGTTTCCCTTCTTTTGCATTACAGAACACCCCAGAACTCGAGCTAATTAGGGGGCAAACACGGAGTGTCAGCACTGTGCCATTCCCTGGGCCATGCTGTGTCCTCCAGCCATGTTATCATGCCCATTTTATAGATGAGGCAACTGAGGCTCAGGGAGGTCAAGTTACTTCCCCAGAGTTCCAAACCCCTAAGCTGAGAATCAGGCCCTGGCCTCCTGCCCCGACCCCTCCCTGCACCCGTCTCTGGTCCTCCTGGGTGGCTCAGTGGGCAGGGGTTGGGGAGGGGTTCTTTACTACGGTGCAGTCAGCAGGTGACAGACAGCGTGGGGAGAAACACACAGTTAAAAAAACCATTGTAACAAAACAGGAGGACTGTTCTTGACCCCACATCCTGACAAAGTCACTCTCTCCCCAGGTTCCTGTTTCATCTGGACAAACAACTGCGGGCTTCTCAGATGCAAGCTGGCACCTAGATTCCGCGATCAGGTAAGGGCGGTTGTGAGTGCATCACACACCCCAGGCCTGCAGAGGAGCTGAGGCCTGGAGCACACAGGGGGAGGATCCAGAGTCTCCTGGGAAACCCGGAGGTGGCTGGATCAAAGCCGGCCGCCCTGCCTGCGTGTTCCGGAGAGGATCGGGCAGGAGAGCAGACTTTTGTTCAACGTGTCTGAATACAGGTGTGTTCCTGCTCATCTCATTATCCCACAAAACCCGGGGAAGGCTTTATAGATGAGTGCCGAGGCTGCAGGGGGCTTTATATGTCACACAGAGTGCAGACGCTCGCCGGCCTGCTTCCAGCGGGGCGGCGTCCTGGATTCTGCTGGGATCGAAGTGGGAGGCCTGGGCCCACAACTCACGGATGATGGGCTGGTCTACCTCCCTGTGTCTCCGGGGCCTCAGAGCCACCCTGGAAAGCTGTGCTATCGTGTGCCCATTGGATAAAGGTGGAAGTTGAGGCCAGTGTGGAAGCAGAAAGCATAGGCAGTGGGTACTTTGTGGTGGCGCTGGGAGTGGTCTGGATGGGAGGTCTCCTCCACGGTGTCCGGCAGGTGGCGGGTGGCAAGCAAATGCCTGAGGCGACCGCTGTGCTGTGGTCTGGGGACCTGGGAGTGGAAGGGGGACTCATGAACTAGGGTTCATGAACTAGGCCGTGTGTAGGACCGAAGGCAGGGGACACAAAGGCAAGAGGACTCAGGTGCATTATTTCGAGGACTTGGCTGGGGCATAGGGCGGGGCTGCCTTCGGGGATGAGGTAGGAGCTGGGTTCTCACCAGGAGGCCTGGGCCAGGGCCCACCTGCATGGGGTGATGTTGGTGGCTGAGAGTGGACAAGTAGGGAAGTCAGCCCATGGGCTGGGCTGAGTCTTTCTTGAGGTCCATAAGTCCTGGCTGTGGGGAAGGAGGGAGGCCTGTCCCGCGGAGCTCAGCATTGCTGACTCCTTTGTAGACGCTCAGCCCATTTCAGACCTGGGCACCGCATGGACTGGAGCTGATTAGAGCTTCAGGAAAGGCGCCCCCCCTTGGGGATAGAGACAGGTACAGGGACTGGAGGGAATGAGGAGGAGGAGGAGCCAGCCTTTCCCTCACTGCCTGGCCTGAACTGCTCTGGTTTCCTTAGGGAGGAACAGAGGTTCTGCCTCCTGATCATAGGACTCTGGGTGTTCATCAAAGAAGGGCACAGTGTCTCTGTCCCCAGGAGGAGACACACACAGGAAACATGAGGTGGGGTGGGGGTGGGAGGTGAACTGGAAGGAGAGGCAAAGAAGGAGCATCAGAAAGAGTAGCAGACCTCACTGGACCCACCACCCGCTGCCCAGGCCACAGTGGAGCTGGCTCCATGCTCAGGCTTCCAGGCAGGACCCGTTCTGGCCCATGTAGACCAGCTCTCTGCTCTCTGTCCTCGGGGGCTGCAGAGAGATAGCTGCTCCTCACCCACACCGCACACACACCGCATCCATGCTGCACCACACTGCACCCATGCTGCACCACACTGCACCCATGCTGCACCACACTGCACCCATGCTGCACCACACCGCATCCATGCTGCACCACACCGCATCCATGCTGCACCACACCGCACCCATGCTGCACCACACCGCATCCATGCTGCACCACACCGCACCCATGCTGCACACACACCGCATCCATGCTGCACCACACCGCACCCATGCTGCACCACACCGCACCCATGCTGCACCACACCGCACCCATGCTGCACCACACCGCATCCATGCTGCACCACACCGCATCCATGCTGCACACACACCGCATCCATGCTGCACCACACCGCATCCATGCTGCACCACACCGCATCCATGCTGCACACACACCGCATCCATGCTGCACCACACCGCATCCATGCTGCACACACACCGCATCCATGCTGCACACACACCGCACCCATGCTGCACATACACCGCATCCATGCTGCACACACACCGCACCCATGCTGCACCCACGCCGCACCCACGCCACACCCATGCTGCACCACACTGCATGGGCCCTGCCACAGGGAGGGAGAGCATTGGCCCCAGGCTAGCTGGATCTGGATGGAGGGCTCCGCACCCATGCTGCACCCATACCAGAAGAAGGGGCACTGAGCCTGGTCTGCTTTTCCTTTGTGAAAGGGTTTTGCCTCATCAAGGTACATCCTCCTGCCTGGTTATAGCTCCCATGTATCCCCACCCTGGGACCTTAGAACCATCCCTCTTCTGATAAACCTTTTCTGAGTCTTAAATCTCAATTTCAGTCAAAAACTCCTCCTCTCTCTCTCTCTCTCTCTCTCTCTCTCTCTCTCTCTCTCTCTCTCTCTCTCTCACACACACACACACACACACACACATAATCACACACAATCACACACAATCACTCTCACCGCAATCAGCAAAAGTGCTCAGCACCAACCCACGTTCAGCAAGATCAGACATCACCCTGCAGCCTCCATGTAGGGACCCCCGTCCCCCTCCCCCTGCACCGCCTCTGCAGCTCCTCTCCGGTGCCCGGTCACTTCCTGCTCAGTCCTCTTCAGAGAACTCAGCATTGATCTGCCCCCATCACGCTCCCTTTCATTCCTGTGTCGCCCTCACTTTCCCCACCCAACGCTGCAGCAATGCTTTTCTGAATGCACCAGGGCCTCCTAGTACACAGCCTAATGACACTGCTTTCCTTCCGCCTGGAGGACAGTAGCTGTGGGACCATCACTTCCTGCTCCCAGCCCCTTTCTGCTGCTGGTCCCTCTGTGGTCCCTCTACTTCCCTGGGCACCCCTTGGATGCTGTTGGTCACCAAGATCTCTTCCTCACCCCCTTCCCCCATCTCACTGTCTGTGTTCTACTCCAGCAACCCTCTGGCTCCTGGCTGCAGGGGCAGAGCGAGCCAGGACTCAGCACCCCTGGCGTGGTCCCTTCAGAAAGGGCAGCCATTCTCACTGCTCTTCATCCAGTGGCATCTGTAGCCTAACTACTAAAACTCTGCCGCACACCCCAAAATATTTTTTTTTGCCTATCTGACCAAAAAGATAGTCTGGCTCCCACTACCTGATTCAGTCACACCAGATGGCTATTGTTGTGTTGGGGGTTGTTGTTGTTATTATTTTTTACTTGACAATCTAAGGGCAAAGGTCAGTGCCCCCGGAAAAATGGTCAGGTTTTGCATGTTTTAAAAATTCTTACTGCACACGGGTTGAAGGCGCTGAGATAGACTGGTACAGGAATTACATGAATTGTTGCCAGTGGAGGCACAGCTAGCCTTTTGATTCCTTTTGGATAAGACGCAGAATTAAATTAGATGCTCATGGCCATGTCGTTTTATTTCACCCGATTCCTGGTCTATTGTAGAGGAGCTTCGTGAATGTAGCTGAAGCCATTGTTGATTGGTTGTACACGTGTCCTTTATGTTTTCCCCTACTAGAGGGAGTTATGAAAACTCGCTTCTTATTCTAAGACTTAAAAAAAAAAAGGTAGATGAGCGAAATATTATGTGCTGAATGACGGGGAGAATGAATGGGTGCGAGAACTGACAGGAAGCTCTTTGTTTAAATAAAACGAGCGCTCAGGATGAGTGAGTTTGTCTATTTAAACCTTAAAGTTAGTTGGCAAGGAAAGTCAGTGTGTGCCCTGGCCAGTTTGGTTCAGTGGATAGAGCCTGGACCCGCCGACTGGAGTTCCAGGCTTGATTCTGTTCAAGGGCACGTACCTTAGTTGCAGGCTCAGTCCACGGCCCAGGTCAGGCGCATGTGGGAGGCAACCAATCAACGTGTCCCTCTCACATCGATGTTTTTCTCTCTCTATGTCTCTCCCTTTCCCTTCCACACTCTCTACAAATCAATGGACAATTAGCCTCTGGCGAGGGTTAACACATTCGCGTGCGCACACACACACACCAAAAAAATAAAATAAAATAAAACAAAACAAAAAGTCAGTTTGTTATAGAGTCTCATTTGTCTCCAGCAAGGTCAAGAAAAGACCTTTCACTTCGAGTCCAGTATCGGCCTCTAAACATTCCCACGTCAGTGAAAGCAGTGGAACCAGGTCGAAAAGGCAAGACCATCTTTGAAATGCATCCTTTTTAAAAAATTGAGATGTCATTGACATGTTAACCGTAGATTAGCTTTAGGGGCATGACATAATGCTTTGATATTTGTGTATATTGTTAAATGGTCTCCATGGCGAGACTGCCTCGCCCTGGCTGGGTGGGTCAGCGTCGACCCGAACATCTAAAGGTAGCGGGTTTGATTCCTGGTCAGGTTCAATGCTTAGGTGGTGGGTGCAATGACTGGAATTTTGATAGGATGGCACTGAATCTGGAGAGAGCTCTGGGTAGTATGGACATTTTAACAATATTACATCTTCCCGTTCACGAGCATTAAATATCTTTCAATTTACATGATTTGTATCTTCAAATTTTTTTAACCAGTGTCTCATAGTTTTCAGTGCACAGGCCACCGACCTCCTTAAATTTATTCATGTACACTTTATTATTTTTGATGAGATTGCTTTCTTAGTTTCTCTTTCTGATAATTGGTTATTAATGTATAGAGACGCAACAGAAATGTTGTATGCTGGTTTTGGATTTTGCAGCTTTTCTGAATTTGTTTATTAGTTCCAACAGTGTTTTTAGTGTGTGTGTGTGTTTAAAAAAGAGTTTTCTATTCATAATATCATGTCACCTGCAACTAGTGACAGTTTTACCTCTTCCTTTCCAATTCGGATGCTTTTCATTTCTTTTTCTTACCTGCTTGCTCTGGCTGGAGCCCTCAGCACTGTGTGGAACACAGGTGATGAGAAAGGGCCACCCTCATCCTGTCCCTGAGGATGACGTTGGCTGTCACCCAGATTTTCAAACTTCTCTGCGAATGTTTAATTGTGGTAAATCACACGCGGTATCACATTTGCTATCTCAACCACTGTGAGTGGGAAGTTCAGTGGTGTTAGGCACATTTGCACTTTGTGTACCCGTCACCACCAGCTGTCTCCAGTACTCTCTCCATCTGGCGAAACTGAAACCCTGCCCACGAAACAACCACTTTCCCTTTCCCCCTCGCCCCCAGCCGCTGGCAGCCGCCATCCTACTTACTCTCCGTGTCTGTGAACTTGACTCTGGGCTGTACGGCCTAGAAGTGGAATCCTGCAGTGTGTGTCTTCCGAGGAAAGGCCTCGGGGTTTATCCACGGTGTGGCATGTGTCTGAACTGCCTTCCTTGTTAACAGCTGGATAATATTCCGTGGCGTGTGTGTGCCCTGCACCCGGGTTTTAACAGATAAGCCTCAGGTCATGATTTGGTTGGAGGTCTTTGTTGGCATTCTAAATGTGAGTCTCGGCTTAAAGGAGTTCTATAGGAGGTGCACATGCAGGTTTAAAAGTAGATTAAACACACACACGCCCACATCCCTCTTAAAGGCCTTGACGCTCACTGAGTCTGTTCTCAATTCCTTCTCCCTCAGGTTCAGTCCAGTCAGTCTTCTCTCTTGGTTACGCTAAAGCCCCCCTCCCCCCGCCCTACCCCGGAAGGGTGGATGCCGGGCCTGAGTGGTGAGTGGGAAGCGGGGCACCAGGCCTCTGTTGTAATGTCAGCAGGAAGCAAACCAAGTTCCCTGATTTCCCTGACAGGGAAAGGAGAAGCATGGAGTCTGAGTCGGGGGCCCTGGGATGTCACATCTTGGTCCCCCACAGTGGTGACTCACCCGGACTTCCTGGTGGGGGACAGTGCTAGCGATTGGGCTGTGCTGTCATGCCTTGTCAGCGTGTGGCATGCAGGCGGGAAGGAAAACGCAAACCGCACCTGCTTAGGAGCCCTTCTCCGAGGGCTGATGCGAACCACGCTCTGCTCCGTGCTGTCTGGAAGGGGGTGCTGTGCCCGGATTTCCCCTCGGGGGTGCCACTTTGTTCTCACGGAAGAAGATTTGCAGGAAGGCTCGACGCCTTGGGCAGCTTTCGAGTGAGAAACCTGGAGGCTCTGTGGGCCTATTTGGAAGCCAAGAACCTGCCCAAAGTTCAATTTATTCTGAAAGAGCCTCCACTGGCATTGCCCTGCTCTGGGCATGATCGATCCATCTCGGCCTCCATCAGCCTTTCTCTCCACCCCTCCCCCCCTTCCCCTCCTGCCTCACACTCATGCCTTGTCACGTCTGTGTCACCTGACTCCTGACCTTTTTGTCCTTGTCTGTGGAAAGCATGGCCCATGCTGGCTGGCTCTCTGGATACCTCTCAGCGTTGGGTCCTGCAGCCCCAGTGAGCAGCTGAATTCCGATTTCTCTCCCTGGCCCTGGTGAGAGTGTGCGACCCAAGCCCAAGGTCACGAACCAAGGCAGACCAAGCCCTGAGCATTGCAGCATAAACATACACGGGCGTTATTTCCTCTAAAAAAAGGATTCGAAAGCCTATCAACTTCCCTTTCCCACAGAAAGCAGGAATGCCGTGGACTACGGTTGTGGAAAGCAAGCTGACAGGTGTAAAGCTGGCCGGGGGTTTGCAAGAGGAAGCTGTTCCCACAAATGGAAACACCTCAGCCTTTCCAGGGCCTAGTGACCCTGAGCCAGTCTCTTCCCCTCTTGCTGGACTTCTGGGTAGGGGGACGGAGGGACAGCAGTTCCCTTGGGGTCAGGGGAACCCGGATTTGCTGAGGTGTGCTCTCTCTAGCTGTGTGACCTCCTCTCCTTATCTCAAAGGGGGGATTTAAAACCCCATCGTCTGGGGAGGCGTTTGTGAGGGCGGCTCTTAGCTCACTGGGGGCAGGTGGGTGTCACTCCCAGAGGGAGCCCATGATGGGGACATTGGTGACTGAAGGGCGCTTGCTGGAAACCGTGTCCTCAGTGCTTTTCCTGTACGGAGCCTTGGCCATTTCTGAAAGGAAACGCCTAACAAAACCAGGCTCCGTCCCTGCCCAGCCCCATCCATGCCCCCTCGGCATTCTGGCTCGGCTCACTCCGCCAGGGGTGTGCGGGGCTGCGGCATGTGAAACTGAACAAAGCCAGTGCTGTCTGGTTTCCTCCAGAGCCTATCCACTTCCCCGACACGGATCGTTCTGTTTCCTCTCAGCGTCCGCCCTTCTCCTGCGTCTCGAGGTAGGAGAGCCAGGCACCTAACGGAGAGCCCCTTCCAGCTCCGGCCACTTAGAATGTCCCAGCGTGCGCCCGGATCTTACCCTCTCTGTGGCCTCTGCAGTGGCTGGTCACCCTTAAAAACGATCTCAGCTTCCCCTGTGAGGACCGATGTCATTCTTGACCCGAAAACCCTGCCACTGGTCCCCTTCGGCGCCTCATGTAGGTGGGGGGTGCTCTAAAACACCGTGAGGGGGAGGCAGGTAAATCCACCTGCATGCAGAACGCCCACCCTGCTGGGGTCTGCAGGGGAGGGAGGCAACACCTCCCGGTGACTCGTCCCCATTGCACCAGAAATGCATGCTGGAAGCCCTGTATTTTGAGAGGCTTCAGTATCAGCTGAGTGAACTCATGTTGCCTGGAAAGGCATTTTAAGAATGGATGTTTTCGGAATAATGTCTCTTAGGTGCTCACAAAAACTCCATGGATCCGTCTTGCTCTTTTGTGCCTGTTGCTGTAGAGGCAGTCCCTCTACTCTCTCCTCCTCATGCACCAGTAGGGATCCGTCTCTGGTCCACACGGAGCCTCTCATTGCTCCTGAGAGTTCAAACTCCTCTCCTGAGTGGGGAAACCCTACTTCGCTCATCTCTCAGGACCCGGTTCCGAAGCCGCCTCAGGCCTACACTCTACCCGGATCCACTAACACGGACACCTGCTCCCTCCTTCCCTAGACATCCTCCAGTTCTTTCTTTGTGACCAAACCCCACATGGCATGTGGCTGTTCGTGTGTCTACCTCTTGTCTTGGACAGTGAGCTCAGGGGTAGCAGTGTGTGTGTGTGTGGGGGGGTGCATGTAATTCACCTTTCATCAGCGGCACCTGCCTGATAGTGCCTGGGCTATATCTGATATTCATTAGAACTCTGACTTAGAAAATGAATGAGCCCTGGCTGATTTTTCTCAGTGGTTACAGCATTAGCCAGTGGACCGAAGGGTCGCAGGTTCGGTTCCTGGTTGAGGGCAGGTACCTGTTTCAGGCTCGATCCCTGGGCCCAGTTGGGCTTGTGTGGGAGGCAACTAGTCAATGTCTATGTCTGTCTGTCTGTCTGTCTCTTTCCTGTCTCTCTCTCATACCTTCCCAGTTTCTCCCTCCCCTTCACTGCTTCTTTAAAAAAAAATCAATGGAAAAAATATCCTTGGGTGAGGATTAAAAAAAAAAAAAGAGTGGGAGATCAGAAATGCTAAAGCTAGTATAGACTGGGGGTGGAGGGGCTGTGGCTGAGATAAAAGGTGGAGAGGGAAAGGAAACTCCTCCCTTTTACATGGGACCCAGAGCTGGATCTATCCCTGGGCCAGGCAGCAGCATCTTACTCGTGCAGGGAGCTCTCTCTGTGTGCCACGACCTAGGAGCCGTTGTCCTGTGGGAAGTGAGGGGCACGAAGCGGCCGCTCCCCAGGGACCCGCCGGCCGCAGAGCGAAGCAGGCTAGAGGCTGCCTCTCCTGGTGCCTCCAGCCTCCTCCATAGCTGTGCTAGACTGAGTCCTAGGAACGTGCGTGCTTGGCTGGAACCGCAAGGGCATCAGCCCCTGGACCAGGTCATAAGGATGGTGATGGGGCCGACAGGTCACTCTTCCAACTCCCAGCCCTTTTCCCGGGCTCACAGCCCTGCTCTGCACCACAGCCTTCTGCTGCAGGGGAATTACCCGCCGACCTGAGTCCTACCTGGAAGGTCCACCCTGCGCTGGAGGGTCGGCGATGGCATGGCCACAGGTCACAGGGGTGCCAGTCTTCTCATGGAATTTCTCACAGTAGAAAGAGACCTATGTAGGGAGGATCGTCAAATCTAGCAAATGAAGAAAATACAGGGCACCCGGTTAAAGTGAATTTCAGATAACTGACCTTATTTTAGTCTAAGTATGTTCCAGGCAATATTGGAGCGTCCCGTGCAGCAATCTTGAAGTCTCTTCCTCCAGAAACATCCGAGCTCTCCACAGTGCTTGCCTGGCACATGCCCGGTCTGGGAGCAGAGCCATATAACCTATGCGGCCATCCTGGGGCTCAGACGCTTTGGATAGTGACAGATTTATGTTTCACTACACATGCCTGCTCCTGTCTTGAAAGGCTGTTTGGTCCTCAAGGGCCATAGTTTTATTTGTGTATGTTCTTTCCCCCTATAACAGTGGTCGGCAAACTGTGGCTTGCGAGCTACATGCAGCTCTTTGGCCCCTTGGGTGTGGCTCTTCCACAAAATGCCACGTGTGGGCACGCACGTACAGTGCGATGGAAACTTCGTGGCCCATGCGCAGAAGTCGGTTTTCGGCTCCCATAAGAAATTTCAATTGTTGTACTATTGATATTTGGCTCTGTTGACTAATGAGTTTGCCGACCATTGCCCTATGAGCATTCTCCTCTTTATCCAGCCTCAGTGACCTTGGCCGTGCTGATAGAGGTCACAGACTTTCTCTATTCCCCAGAGGCAGGGCTGGGAGGAGCTTTGAGGGAGTGGACAAACAGGACAGCGAGCTGCAGTGTGGTCAGTTCCTCATTCACTGCCTGGCCTAGGAAACTGACTGTAGCTCAGGGCCCCTCTGCACAATCATTACTGGTTGCCTGGGATTGTTGGGAGACCTTTAAAAAAAAAGGTGAAACATGCAAAAGACACAGCTACCTTGGAAGATTGTCTTTAAAACTATTCTTACAACACAATCTAGCCATTGTACTCCTTGCTATTTACCCAAAGGAGTTGAAAAGTTATATTCACACAAAAACATCTGAGCTCAGATGTTTATAGCAGCTTCCTTTGTAATTGCCAAAACTTAGCAGCAACCAAGATGTCCTTCCGCAGATGAATGGATAAATAATCTAGGCCATCAGACAATGGAATATTATTCAGTGCTGAAATGAAATGAGCTATGAAGCCATGAAAAGGCATGGGGAAAACTTAAATGCATTTTAGTAAATGAAAGAAGCCAATCTGAATAGGCTACGTCCTGGATGAGTCCAATTATCTGACATTCTAGGAGAGACAAGCTGGGGGACAGTGAAGACTTGGGGTTGGGGAGGGGGGGGATGACTAGGGGGAGCACAGATGATTGTTAGGGCAGTGGAAATATTCTGTGTGATTCCATAAAGATGCATACATGTCGTTATACATTTTTTTTTAAATGCATAGAATGTCTAAAACCAAGATTGAATCCCAGTGTTAACTATGGACATGGGGTGGTTACAGTGTTTCAATGTAGGTTTATTAACTTTAATCCACATTCAACTCTGGGTGTGGGGGAGTGTTGATAATGGGGAAGCAAGGCATTTATGGGGACAGTGGATATATGGGAAATCTCTGTTATTGCCTCTTCATTTTATCTAAAATTTTAATGAACCTAAAACTTAGAAATACTAAAAGAAAAGAGATGAAACATGGAGTGATGAGAACAATGCTAGGACCGTTAGTGCTTCCTGCGTAGTAACTGCTTTCCACTCATTCGTTGAGGCAATGGCTCTGATGGACTGTTGCAGACTTCTCTCTAGCACTCTTCCTATATTGACTTCTGGGCCTTCGAATAGGGTAATGGCAGCCATGTTTTGAAGAAGGACAAACTGCCTGGATTTCTTCCCAGCTTCCCACTGCTTGTGATACAATAAAGATTAGAAAAACAGATGAAAGCCAGGGAACACAGGCACTTAAATGAAGTGAGTGACAATGACAATGATAATGGTAGTGATGATGGTGGTAACAGTAATAAATATTTGCATAGTATTCATCAGCTCTCAAGGTCCTTGGGGAAGAGCTACAGTTGATAGTGAGACATGAAGCTATTAACTTCATTTCATCAATGAACCTATTTGGAGCACCAACATTGTGCTAGTTTCGAGGCATATAGATATAAATAAGAATCAGTGTTTGATCCCAAGGTCTGATAAACTCACCATGGCTAAGCCATTCATTAAGAGCTAACTAGATACAATAAAGTGAGGTAGGGGTGGCATTGATTCCAATAATGTACATGAGGCTAGGGGGAGGAATTCAGGATTTTCGTGGGCCTGGTTCCCTACTTATGATCAGAGTATTATAGAAGGGAGCACACGAGAAGTGGAAATAATTATCTTTAGGGTTTCACTAGGCCCTTCGGAATCTTTACATTACCCTAGCAAATCTGAGCAGGCTGCTGATTTTTCTGTAGTAATTTGTTAAGTCAAATATAACTTCTTCTCTGTCAGGATTTGGGGTCTAGGTGGTTGCTAAATCCTTGAGCCACTTTTTCTAGCCAATCAAATGCAAATTTTGTAGATCTCAAGAGCTTCCTAATAAAATTTATGGAAGAATTTGAGAAATATAATAAACTTTGAAGACATATTTGCATTCAACCCGGAGTCCAAAATTAAGTTTTTAATAAATGAGCACACTTTGATTTGCTCTAAAAAGTTCATCCATACAAAAATGGAGGAATGTTGACAACATAAACCACACCGAACAGATTTAAACCCAGGGAATATCACATGGCATTAGAGTAAAAAGAAATAGAGGACACATTTCTGTTGACCAGTCTCTCTCTCTTGTCTTCAGTGAGAAGGGGGTATATCTGTTCAGAGAGACTGTTGCAAAGAGCTTTACCCGAGAATCTCTGTTCTACCATGAAAACTTTCCTAAGCGGGAGACTGGGGCAGTTTAAGTTCAAGGAAATGAGGGCAAATGACAGGTCCAGCTCCCAATTCCTGCATTTGGAGAATTAGAGTCTCTTGAAGAAAGACAATTACCTTTCTGCTTAAAATTACATATACTTTCTGGAATAATTTAAGCATTCTGGAATTTTTCATCAAGCACAAACCATCCCAAATCTTCATGGCTTAAACATAAGCAAATTTTTATTAGTCTTACAATTTCTGGGAGTTGGCTGATCTCTCCTCTGATTTCTCCTGGGCCCACAAATACCTCTATCATTAGTTGTTTTGTTGGCTGGTGACTGGTGGATTTAGAATGGCCTCACTCAGTTGTCTCACTCATGACAGAGTGTCCACTGGGATGCTTTGGTTTTCTTGTAAGGACTCTCTCAGCCTCCAGTTGGCTAGGTTGGGCTTGCTCACCGGGTATATGCATGTTTTGGTAAAATTAGAGGTATTGGTATAAAACCAGGAGCTTGACTTGGAATATTTTAAGATTGGGGTGTCTACTAGACCTCCAAGGAGAAATATAGAATATGCACTTGGATATACTAGTAGTAGTAAAGTTCAGGAGCAAGGTCTGGGCTAAGGATATATGCTATGTGGAGGTCATCTGCAAAGATATCATTTAAAGCCATGAGACTAGATGAACTCAACATGAGAGTGTGAGTAAAAAAATAAATCTGAGAAATAAGTCCTGTGACTCCCTACTATTTAGATGTTGGGGAGGTGAGGAAAAAACAGGTAAAGAGAATAAGAACAGGTAAAGAGAATAAGAACAAGAAGCTAATGACATAGGAAAAAACCCAACAGGGAGTGTTGAGAGAAGGAGAGAGTCAAATGCTACCAACAGGTCAAGTAAGAGGACTAGGAGTGACCAGTACATTTAGCAATGTGAAGGTCATTGGTGATTTTGATGAGAGTCGTGATGAAAGCCTATTAGAGTGATTTCTGGAGAGAATAGGAAGAAAGAATTTGAAAGGAAATTGACATATTTTCCTCTAATATTTTACTTTGAAAATTTTCAAATATGCAGAAAGGTTGCAAGATGTGTAGAATGGATAGACCTCACCAAGGTTCTATAACAAATGTGCCTTCTCACATCTCTCCTCTAGACAATACTCTATCCATTTAGTGATCCATCATTTTTATGTTAAAGAAATAGAGAAATTGTAGAATTGGAGTGAGATGAACTGAAGGAACCTCTCTCTGTGTATTTGCGTGTGTATGTGTGTCTATGAATGATTTTACATGGGCAGTATGTGTTTATGTGCTGAGGAAGATCAGCAAAGGCATGATTGATGATGCTGGATGAGTTAATATTTCAAATGATGTCTTTGGAAAAAAGAGGGAGTATGGGCTTTGGTACATCAGCGGAGGCATTAGGCTTACCCATGGTAATGAAAGAGAGGGACAGTGGGATCTGGGAGAATGTGCATCAGGATATACATGTGTTGTGGAGGCGTGCCTGGGGCCCAGCCCCTCAGTCCTCACTGTGGATGCGCCTCTGTTTCCAGCTGGGAAGGCAGAGAGAGCAGCATAACCAACCGCTGAGGTCTTCTGGGAGCTCAGCAGTGAAATGAGCATAATTATGGATATCATATGTACACTACAGGGAGCTGTGGAGATCTGCCCTGGGGATGTAGGTTTTATTGGGATTTTTATTATCCGCACTTAGAAGAATGGCTTTGCAGGCTGTTGCAGCTCTGCCTCCCACTGTGTATAACACCTCCTCTCTGGAGATTCTCAGATACTGATGAACAACCTGGGACTTCACAGACTTTCAGTGTCTCCATTAAGGTCCCCTAACGTTTGGCAGATGGACCGACATTGTACTGGAGGACAAGGAGCCTAAGGGTGTCCCAGAGGAGTTGAGTTCATCCTGCCTTGTGGTAGTGTCTGTTTTCTGCAGCGGAGGGCAGTGGTACTGGGCAATGCCATTCTCTCATTCCCTCTGTCTGCCCTTCTCATTGTCTTCGGTCAGTAGAGCAGAGTTGATGGGCCACAGTTCGTTGTCCATGTTTGGCTCCTGTGTATTCTAGCAAGTGTGGCATTTTATGCCAAAGCTACTTTGTTCTTCCTGCAGCTTTGTGTGCCGCCTTCCTTAGGCTTATAGTTATTTATGTCTGCAGAGCAGATAGGTGGGTGACCTGTCAAGTAACCACATGGAAGAAAGTAAGTCTTGCTAAAAAAGCACAGCAGCTATATTTAGCACTGCTTAATGAGAATGAGCTATCTTGACTTCACTTTCCTTTCATTATGGTGAGGATTTTTAAAAATATATATTTTTATTGACTCCAGAGAGGAAAGGTGAGGGAGAGAGAGAATCATTGATCGGCTGCCTCCTGCACACCCCCTATTGGGCACGTGTCCTGACCCAGAATCAAACAGTGACCTCCTGGTTCATAGGTTGACATTCAACCCCTGAGCCACACAGGCCAGGCAATGGTGAGGTTTTGAATTAAAACCCAAACACTCCATGTTTACATTTACTGTCATGGAAGAGCAGCAGGACTGGGAACTAGGGGGTGGGGGGGGATGGGCATTGGGTTGAAACCCTGATCCTCTTACCTTGGGCAAGGTACTATGCCGCTTAGCCTCCGTTTCCTCTTCATAAATATCAGGTAGTAATAATTTTCTCACAAGGGCGCTGAAAGGATTGAGAGAGGTCCTTATGTGAAAAACCCCAGGAGAGTATCTGGAGAAATAATAAGGTTTATTAGATATTAGCATAATGGATGGATAAGCACACTACCCACAGTGATGAGGATAAGGAAACTGCGATGGTGGATATTGAGTGTTTGTGGTGTCCCAGACTTAGTGTGCTGTGGTCTTCATGGGCTGAATTAAGCCGACAGATAAAAGGGTGGCAGGTTCTGACCGCTTCTTTGAAAGTTCACTCTTCTCAAGAATTTATATTCTAGAAGTCCAGTATGCGAAATCACTTTGGTCCGCCCACCCACGTTGGTCTTTTGTGGTTATGGCATGAGGGTCACTGGGTTTTTATAATATAGATGAACTCCCAGCCTTGGATATCCAACCTGTTTCAATAAAATAACAGTTTATTCTATTTAAGATTATTCACTGATTCTTGGGTGAGTTTGACAGGTGAAATACAAGACACCTGATTAATTTTTAATTTCAGATTCACAAAGAAAAAATATTTTAGTATGAGTATGTCTCACATCATATTTGGGAAATACTTACACTTACAAAATCATTGTTTACTGGAAATTACAACTTAACTGGGAATCCTGTGTTTTAATATGCTAAATCTGGCAACCTCAGACCCTAGGAAATATAATATCTGATTGCATTCCAAAGGCAGCACATCTTGATCATAAAGTTTGAGGTACGTGGGCGTGACAAAAGGTCATGATGACCTTGAAAGAAATAGGATTTTCCTGCCTCAGAAACCTAATGGAGGGTTAGCTATCAGCTTCTCGCCCTCCACCCCTTCTCCCACATCTGAGTTCATCTCATTCACAATAACATTCCTTTTCTTCTTTTGCCCACAAATAGGTAATAATATTCTTAGTGGTTATTTATCCCATTAGGTGGCCCAAAATGCTTTCTGCTAGGCAGAGAGATACAGGAATGAATAAAACCAATATGGTACCTGACTGAGAGTACCTTATTACCTGGTGGAAGGCTAAGGAGAAATACAGGGATTTTTTTTTTTTACTTTTATTACTCTGTCTTTCAATTTACACATCTAGTAATGAGATCATTGCACCTAATTCAAAAGATTACTTTGAGAAAATATATGTCTATGTCTGTGTCTGTCTCTGTCTCTATATCTACAGTTGACTTTTGAACAACTCTGGTTTGAATTGTGTGGGTCCATTTATATGTGGATTTTTTTTTCAATGAATGACTGTGCTGTTTTTTATTGCACTTGAGAGTCCTTGGATATGTAGGTCTGACTGTATGGATGGGTCTGTTTTATATTTGAGCCTCTTTGGATTTTGACATCTGGAGGGGGTCCTGGAACCAATCCCCTGCAGATACCCGAGGGAAAACTTAAGTTTTGGAGGTATCAGAAGTTATATGCACATTTTTGATTTTGTGGGGACTTGTACCCCTAATATCCACATTGTTTATAGGTGAACTGTGTATTTAAGTGTGTGTGTGTGTGTGTGTGTGTGTGTGTGTGCGCGCGCGCACACACACGTGCATTTGTGTGAGTGAAGCCAACTGATAAACATGCGATTTCCTAAATTACTATTAGTTCCTTTCCCTCTCTTTGTGTTAGGAAACTATAGCTGTGTGAGCTATTATTTCTTTCTCCTCTTTCGTCAGGAGAGGGGTAATGCCTAGACTAGAACTATGAACACATAGGTTTTTCTTTTCTCAAGAAGTAATTTTCCAGAATGTGTGTCCTCGATAGATAGCCAAGGTTCTCAATCAGACTCCAGCCAATACTGAGGTGTCCACCTTGCAGAGGGCCCTTGAAAACAGGGTGCTAATGATCTGTTGGGATCTCTTCACCTTCCCCTTGGGGTCCCCGCAGTCTCACAGTGTAGGGGGGAGGTTGGTGACGAGATCTTGCAGGTACTGTTGTCTTTCTTGATATACATGATGTGTGAGTCTAGGTTCAAAGAATACTCTGTAGATGTGCATCAAGACCCAGGAAATGTGTACCAACATTAGACTCCCTGCTCCTCGGGAGGGTGACTTTGATACTCAGAAGGATGGCTAGGGAGTTCATAATATCTTCTAACACACATTAATTGGGGCTCCTTGCCTTTTCAAGGAGGTCAAAGTCATTCCCCAGGTACATGTCTTCAATATGAGACTGGGTCTGAAATACAAACCCTAGGGTAAGATAACTGTTTTGTTGACAATGTAAATACCCAGGGTCACAGAATACACAAAGTGAAGACTGACTTATACTACCCCTGTTTCATATGCACCGTGTGTCACTGGGAGGTGCCCATTCAACTGTTAATTGTGCCGAGTGTATACATTACATTTGCTATGGGGACGTTGACTGTTGTTGTTAAGGTATGTTGAAGTCATTCGCTTGTCTCAGAGATTGTGCACGTATGACCAGGGCTGCCTTGACATCACGGGTGCGATTTGGGGCGGGGGAGTCTTTGGAAGAGCAGCACAGAGGAACATAGTCAGATATTTACCTAGAGCTGTGGGTGCCTTGCCTTCCCTTCGTCCATCTGAGGATTTAAATCCTGAATTGCCCAGGCCTTCTAGAAACTTCAGTCATGAAAAGGAGATCTATTAACTTGAGCATGTCTGTTTTCAGTCTACTCAATCCAGACAAAGGCTCAGTTCGGCATCATTTTTCCACATCATGAGAACACTTTGAGAGCTTAGGTTGGTAGCTCTTCACAATCCCAGGCAGAATCACTAGAGATCCAAGGTATCCAAAGCTAGATTGCTGCAGGAAGCACTAGAGCCTGTGCTGAGTAGCAGAAGGAACCCAGCCATAATTCAATTACATGAGGGAAGGCCATTTTATTGGATTTATGAATCCAAAAAGTTCTTGGGCCACAGGTATTCTTAGATGTCAAGCAGATTAAACAAATGAAAAATTAAGTCCATACAAGACACTAGATGGTGAAATTTCAGTCATTAAGGAAATTCCAAAAACTTGAGGCAAAGTGGGGTGGGAAGACTGGTTACCTAGGGAGGAGTATGCATCAGGTAGACACCAGACTTCTCAGCAGTAGCAACAAATGCCACAAATAATTATACCATGTTTTCTAATGTCAAGCAGACAATTAACCTTGAATCTGATGGCAGAACCCAATAAAGTTTAATTCAAGTTTGAGGATAAAAATTAACAAATTTTCTGAAATGCACAGATTTGGACAATTTTCCATGCACAGATATCTTGAAAAGAATTATAAGCAAGGACAAAAAATAAATCCAAGAAAGAAGTAAAATAAACAATTATGATAAAATCTACCAGAAAAAAACAACTTTTTTCTTAAATTTAAATGTGTTAATTTTTTAAAAAAAATCTTCATCTCAGGACATGCTTATTGACTTTAGAGTGAGGGGAAGGGAGAGATAGAAAGGAAGATTAATGTGAGAGAGATAACTTGATTGGTTTCTTTCCCATACCCTCTCCAGCTAGGAATAGAACCCATAACCTAGGTAGGTGCCCTGACTGGGAATCAAACACACAGCCTTTTGGTGAATGAGACAATGTTCCAACCAACCAAACCACACCAGCCAGGGTTAAATGTGTTGATTTTGAAAGATTAATTTTCTAATTAAAATATTTCAGCTGATCCCAAATGCAGTATGCTAGGGATGCAAAAAGGAGGCAGATGGAATTGAAAGCATGCTGAGATTCTTGTTATGTGGAGAAGATAGATGCTGATTATTCTAAAATTGTTCAGAATAATCCATGATCAAATATGTTTATCAAAAGCATAAGGGAACGATTAGTAAAATAGATCTAGCATACACACCCCTAAGCCACTGTTCATTCTGGTCAGGGAAAACAGAACAGAGGAACCTCAATCAATCCCCCAGAAGTCAGAGAAGGAACAAAGGATAATTAAGGAAATGACCCAAAAAGAGCAGCAAAAGGAGAGTGAATGAACTCCTGCATGGTATTGTAATTACTAATATACTAGAGCATACATAAGGCCAAGTATATTAGAAATTATAAACTTTCACTTGTTAAGAGGATGATCTTCAGATTGAGAGATAAATTTGCCAGAGAAAAACTATATCCAAATAGTAACAGGAAGTTGTTGACAAAGAGCTATAGATGCCTTCAGAAAACAGTGAATAGAGTGTATTTAGGGAAAGGGCCAACAGAGAGTAGGACCACCTACAGATTATGCAGGGCTCTTCAGGGAGTAGCTTGGATTCTTTTCTAAAGGGAAGTGAACAATAATGTCAAGAATTTAATGGTTCATGAGATTCACATGGAGAAAGATTACTATGCCTTTTGGGAAAGTTTGGGGGGCAGGTCAAACCTGTGATGAGAGAACACTTGGATGTTGAAGGACTTCATGCATGAAGTGATAAAGGGCTAACACCTGTTGAGTCAGCGGAGTGGAGGAAAGGTGGCAGGTGAAGTAATTTTAAGAAGATAGAGTCGATAAGATTAAAGATGAAGGGAGGACGTGAGAGATGGCACTCATGTTTCTGAGGTGAATGACGGGCTGGCATTCCTCACCATTATGAGAATGTGGACAGGAAGGAAGATGTAGTGGGGGGAGAGATGATGGGCTTGGGTCTTGGTCCTGTGAGTTGTTCATTGATGACTGGATCTCAGGATACAGATTTTTACTGGGTGTATAAGTCTTGGAGACACTGTCTCACTGGTGGGAGGAGTCAACATGAATTCATAAACAGAACTAGAGTTGCCCATATAAAGTACAGTACTATTCTTTATTTTTTAAAGTACGTTTTTATTGATTTTTATAGATAGAGGAAGGGAAAAGGATAGAGAGATAGAAACATCGAATGGCTGCCTCCTGCACCCCTGTTTCCTCCACTGGGGATCAAGCCTGCAACCAGGGCATGTACCCTGACTGGGAATTGAACCAGTGACCTCTTGGTTTGTGGGTCAACACTCAACCACTGAGCCACACTGGCCGGGCTGAATTACTATTCTTTAGATTCACTGTGTGAGAAGATGGAACCCTGACACGACTCTTGACTCTCCTTTTGCACTTAGTAGAAAGAAAACAAAATGAAAATGGTCACGTCTTCTGAAATCCAATTAGGAATGTTGACAAGTACACTAAGCAAAGATCAGTGCCTTCCTCATCTCTCTGGATTCGTGGGCCTGCGCAGTCATGGGAAAGGCACAGGTGAGAAGGGATTGTGCTAGACGCCTTCTGGCAAAAAATGAAGCCCTGATAGGACACGTTTAGGGGATGGAAGAGCATCACAGTGTGGTCTGTTGGAAATTCTCAAGACCATTGGTGGGATAGAAAGCCCAAAAGGTGGAGAAGTTGCTCAATGACATTCCTCAGGCTGCTGAGGAATGTCCTAGATTCTCCCTTGTCCTCAGTGATGGAAAATGTGTATATATGTGCATGGCTCTCCAGATTCCAAATCTAGTTACTTCCCAGACCCAACTTCCCAGAATGGAGTGGAGCCACAGTGGGGAGGAATAGAGTGGCACCAGGTTACTCTTCTTTCCAGAGAGGCTGAGCTCAGCGTGCTCTGTGCTTCCCTGGCACCATGCAGTATAATTCTGGGGTCTGCGTTGGATTTATTTATCTAATGTCTGTGTCCTCGATACCTAGCAAAGTGCCTGGCATATAAGAGGTCTTTGGTAGAGATTCTTATGACATAAGGGAATGTAAAGAATGTGGCTGTGCCCATGGCTGTGGCTCAATGGTTGAGCATAGACCTATGAACCAAGGGGTCACGGTTCCATTCCCAGTTAGGGCACATGTCTGAGTTACAGGCTTGATACCCAGTATTGGGTGTGCAGGAGGCAGCCAATAAATGATTCTCTCTCATCATTGATGCTTCTATCTCTCTCTGATTCTCCTTTCCTCTCTGAAATCAACAAAATTATATTTAAAAAATAACATTATGAATATAGCTGAAAAAAAATGGAGAAACCAGCTTTTATCCAAAATATCTATCAGACTTGTAATAGTATTCTTTATTATGAGGTCTACTAGAGGCCTGATGCATGAAGTTCATGCAAGGGGCTTGGCCCCTGCACTGTCGCTTTGGCCCTCCCAGTCCCGGCTTCATCTAGAAGATCATCTGAAAGTACATCTAATTAGCATATTATGCTGTTGTTTTTATAGACTAGAGGCCCGGTGCATGAAAATTCATGCACTGAAGGGAGGTCCCCCAGCCCAGCTTGCCCCTTCTCACAGTCTGGGAGCCCTCAGGGGTGGGAGGCCATTGGGGGTAGGCAATGCCCCATCACACCTCTGCTGCTGCCACTGCTGGCAGCACAAGCCTTGGCCGGCCCTGGGTGGCTGGGGGGCTGAGGAGACTGTGGGACTCTGGAGGCAGGCGCGTGGAGCAGCTGGGCCTGCGTGCCACCCTGGCAGGACTGAGGGGACTGTGTACCACCATCTTGTGGCTATGGGCTCTGCCATCTTTGAGGGTATGACTGTCAATTAGCATATTCCCTCCTTCTTGGCTGTGGGCACTGCCATCTTTGCAACAGTGTGAGGGTCAATTAGCATATTTTCTCTTTATTAGATAGGATGCTTTAGAAATTACGATATGGTCCTGAAAGGACTCCAGATTTTGGAATCTCCTGTGTAGTGTTAAGCCATCTATTTAAATAACCAGTTAATGAATAGGAATGAATGCAGTTATCAATGGTAATAACCAAGTTCCATTGAAGAAGTAGGAAGGTATGAAGATCCAGTTAGTAGAGCAGTGGCCTGAATTCTGTCTCTGTTTTCTTTGAAAAAAAAAACACAAAATAACTTATTCCCAGTGGATTCACTGTCTGGAGGGCTGGAGGGATGGGTCATCTTGAGTCTTTGTGTGAGGAGTGTGGGTTCCCAGGAAACATGTGGACCCCAAAGGAAGAGAGTGGGCACATTAGCCTCTTTCACTGTGAATGGCTTGGCATCAGGAGGTAGGGCCTTTGAGAGAGCAGCTGAGGTTGGGTCCTTGCTTGAGCCAATGTCAGAGGGAATTGTAGCCTTTTAGCACTAAGTGGAGATCCAAGAGGGACCTGCTCTGTGGAAGCCCCTCATCTCAACCAACCCTTCAGCTGCCACTGTAGCAAGAAGTGATGCTTGCAGATCCTGCCGACACTGGTGACTCGGGATCAGACTGAGCAGAGCAGCTGAGGAGGGAGGAGGAGGATGGGGCCAACATGTATTGAGCTTCTGTTTTCTAGTTCCTCTTCTCTAAGTACTTTATAGGCATGGGGCAGGACAGCATGTTATCCATAGACCATCCCAAGGAGGGAGGCATGGTTAAAGTTAGATGAGCAAGCCAAGTTGTACGGGGTTCACTAATGTGCTTAAACAGAAGGAAGACACGCCGCTGGGCTATGTTATATAAGCTGTATTTTAAAGTTTTATTTGAGCAATAGTATTTGTTATTCACAGCATGGAGCTTTCTCTAATAGCTCATCAAACCAAGGCATCTGAGATGAGAACTGGAATTGTGTGAAGGAGCAGAGATGGGTAGGGGTGGGGCAGTCCGAATAGCACTGCAGTGAAGAGCAAGAACTACTTGGGTCACCCTGGCCGGTTTGGCTCAGTGGATAGAGCGTTGGCCCACAGACTGAAGGGTCATGGGTTCGGTTCTGGTCAGAAGCACATACCTTGGTTGCAGGCTGGATCCCTGGCCCTGGAATACAGAAGACAACCAATCAGTGTTTCTCTCAGTCTGTTCCTCTTCCCTTTCTCTCTCTCTAAAAATCAACAGAAGAATATCTTCAGGTGAAGATTAGCAACACAACAAAACAAACAAAAGACCCAACACAGAGAACTGTCGGGGTCACAGGGGCAGGTGCCTCTGGAGAAGCACTGAAGCCAGGGGCCAACATCATGGCTCTGGTCACAAACCCTGGGCAGCGTGCTTCCGCAGAGCTGCACAGTCCATGGAAGGTTCTAGAACACAGCAGGTCATTTCACGGGGAGAACAGGTCCACAGCAGATGGAGAATGCTGCTTCTCAGGCTTCAGGGAGGCAGCCTTGGACCAGAGAAGGGGCCTTGGAGGCAGCAAAAAAAAAGTGTGTTGTGTGTTGGACTGAAAATATCTTCAATGGGGAAGACTAATCCTTGCATCCCAACTTGACCTTGTACTGGCCCATTTAACCTTGGATAAGTAACTCTCCTTGCTGGCTCTCTCTCTGCTCATTTTCACAACGGGGACCATGGTACTGGCATGCATGGCCATAGGGAGGATTCTGCAGGCTAACGTCAATACAATGGCCACAGTGTATGCCTCCCTCCCCCACCTCCTCTCCTGGATGTGCTTGGTGGCTGACAAGTATAAATAAGGGAGCACAGAGCTTACTTACTCTGGTGGACCCAAGAGAACTCCTTCGAGGAACACATGATTGACACCCTGCGCTCCTCCCAGGACCATCTGCCAGGGGACAGGTAGGATTCTGGGGCTTGTGTGCTTTTAACTTAGTGCACAACCAGCAGAAATCCTTTTCAAAAACGATTACTGTGGACTTATTATTCCGCAGGCTGGGATGACCTGGTACCCCTGGGCCGTGTTTGCATTGGAAAATAACATACAAGGAAGCATGTGAAACACATGCCTGTTAAACACGGAATCCCCCACGCCCTGCCCAGGAGAGGATGCTGCGCATCGGGGCCGGCCTGAGACCACGGAGGGGATTGCTGCCGGCCCTCTCCTGGGTCAGAGCCCAGCCTCGCCGTGTGCCTCCCGCTGCCACCACTGGGAGAAGCAATTTGTCAACTTTATACCTTTCTGCTTTCTGGTCTGGTGACTTAATAGGATTCGACCGTCCCTGGGTTCCATTTCAGTCGGGTCAGACACTGCACTTCAAATTAAAAACTGAACCCTGAGACGGCGGAGGGACTGGGGAGGGGTTGGGGCACATGGCCACAGGGGGCTGGAGCTTCAGTCCTGTGAGCAGAGGCATCAGTGCCTGGGTTCCCGCTCCCACCTGCCCAAGTGGCAGCTTTCCCACGCTGCAGGGCCTGCTGCACGCCCTCCTGCCCTCCCGCGGGCTCTGCGGCAGACACACCGGGTGCCATGTGTCCGCCTGTCTGTCTGTGGAGAGGACGCCTCCGTTGCCATGCAACGGCAGAATGGACCGCATAGGGGCTCAGGGACATTGTCACTGCAGAGGGTCCTTAAAGTCCCAATCCCTCCACCAGGATGTGTTCAGCATCACAGTGTGGCAGTCACCATGGCAGTCAGTGAGGGATGTGTGAATTTCAACCGCGCTGTCGCGCTGTCGCGCTGTCGAGGAATTTGCAATGGGAATGAGAGAAAGCCAAGGGCGAACGTGACCATAAGGCAGGGTGGAGGGTGACTGGACTGAGGAGGAGGCTGCCCTAAAACAAGGCGGGAGAGAGGACACTTTGGGGGTCCCGGAGGAGAGGCGTGAATCCGGAAGGCTTTATAATGGGGTTCCACTGAACTGAGCTTTTGAGGGAGAGAAGGAATTGGGCACATGGGCATTGGATTGGGGAAGGGCACTCTGGGGGGAGGGAGGAGCCTGGGCCAAGGGGCAGGGGTGGGGCATTGTGCCATGGGTAGGGAGCAGAGGTACTCCGTGGTGTCTTGAGCTGGAGCATTTTGGGGAGATAGAACTTGGTGATGGGTATGTGGCCAATAGAAAAAGCTAAGTCCTCCTGGGAGATTACTAGGGGCCATTGTTTAAGCACTTTGCATGTATGCTGTATCTATATATCTACACTGAGTGGCCAGATTACTATGATCTCTGAACGTGTAATAATCTGGCCACTCTGTGTGTGTGTGTGTGTGTGTGTGTCTGTGTGGCCTGGTACATGAATTCGTGCATGGGTGGGGTCTGGCCAACCTGGCCAGGGGGGAGGGGACATGGGCCTGCCTGCTGGTTAAACTCCTGGTAGAGGGGACAATTTGCATATTAGCGTTTTATCATATAGGATATACTCTGAGTGACCAGATTATTATGTGTTCAGAGATCATAATAGTCTGGCCACTCAGTGTATAACTGGGCACTGATGTGAAGGAAAATAAATTCTACTTATTAAATCTTTGCACCTTTACCATTTCCTACAATCCCCCAAGTACATGAAGTGTGAGCAACTTGTCTGAGGGCAGCGCTGGCGAGGAGCAGAGCTGGCTTTGAGCCTAGCCCTGGCCGTGTGGGCCTGGAGTCCGTGCTTGTACCCTCCCTGCTTTGCAGATTCTGACAAAAGGGTCCCTTTAGCTTGTCCATCAGGGTATGCTCCAAAGGGAAGAGTGGAAAAGGGTGGAGAGGAAGGGCAACTCCTCCCAGAGCTGGCTCTGCCCTGCTCGGTGTCCTCTGGGAGGAGTTTCCAGGAAGGGCCCACTTGTGGAAAGGCAGGCATCTGGCGGACGAGAGGGGGTGGGGAACCCCTGTTACCTCAACTCTGCTCCCTCCGAGTCGTCCTCATGAGCCTTTGGTGGCTCCATGCTTGATGTTGTTTCTCTGAATGAGGCATCACTGAGGTCCAGTGCAGGGGGGACCCGCATGCAATGCGAGTGAAGGCAGGAAGGGGAGGCTGGGGATGGCTCATAGTGGCCCCAAGGGCCCACTACCTGCCCATGTGTTGGCCCCAGGATGTCCCAGCAGTTCTGGGATGCAGTGACAGTGTGAGAAAGAGGATAAAGCATGGAGGAGGAGAGCAAGGACAATTGTGACATTGCAAGGATAATGCCACCAGGGCTTGGCAAGGCAGGGTAGGGGGGAGGAAAGATGGAGGAACAGGTTGCAAAAGGTTGTGTTTGGCACTGGCATCTGGCACAGCACCCTCTGAGGCCAGTGTGGAGGTGGCGGGGGGGGGGGGGCCTGCAAAGCCTCTTTTATATATTTTTTTCATTATTGATTAAGGTATTACATATGTGTCCTTATCCCCTCCCAATTCCCCCCACTCCCCCTAGTGTCTGTGTCCATAGGTTATGCCTATATGCATGTATATACAAGTCCTTTGCTTGATCTCCCCGTTCCCCCCACCCCCCATTATTGGAGGATGGAGATAAGATTTCGTTCTGTGGTCTAGCCACTCCTCCCACATGGGTGCTCCTCCTCTTTCAACCTGGGAAGAGGGATTTCTGCACACATTGATCATCTTTAGGCCTAACCCACTGAGCTTTCCAGATGAGGAGAACAGATTTTGAGGGGTTCTTTTATCCTGGTCACAACACCCACCAAGGTTTCCTTTTCCCCATCTCTCACGAGATAAGTGACAGGCCTCTGGACGATGGATTGGCGAGATTCAGTTTTCCTTCACACCTGTGTCTGTTTTGTGGGAGGAAGGAACACTGCTGTCACACCATTAAGACACAGAGGGTCAGACCTTCATGACCCAAACACGGCTCCCACACCCTCAGCCTCCCCGTAAAGAGAGAGATGGCCCCGCAGGCATCTCCGCGCTGTGGTCTGTCGGGAAGTGGCTTTATTACAGAGCAGGATTGATGGGATTGATCTGCCGATGGGCTAGCACGTTGCCAGGGCGGAGGAGCAGAAGGAGCTGGCTGAAGCTTCAGGAGTTGCTGGTAACTCAGGGTCCACATCCAGTTAGGGCCTGCCCAGAGCTGTTAATATTTCCCTCTCTGCTGTGAAAAAATATGCTGTGGGTGATATAGTTCATTAGAAGCCTATTGCTTTGTGTAAGTCCCAAGTGCCTCTCTTCCAGGGATCTCAGTTTCAATAAGGAAACTATGCCTGAGAGTGGGAACTGGTGATTTGTGGCAGAACCAGGCCTCCTGGCTTCCTGACAAGTGGTGACATATGTCTTCCTCAGTGACTACAAAGACAATGATTGGCCTGACCAGTGTGGTTCAGTGGTTGAGCATCGACTTATAAACCAGGAGGTCATGGTTCGATTCCCAGTTGGGGCACATGCCTGGGTTGTGGGCTCCAACCCCCATGTGGGGTGTGCAGGAGGCAACCGATCAATGATTCTCATCATTGATGATTCTATCTCTCTTTCTCTCTGAAATCAATTTATATATATATATATATATATATATATATATATATATATATAATTTTTTTTTTAAAGACAGTGATCAGACATCTACCAAGTGGGGAAACAAAGCTGGGCATTCAGGGTTCTTGCTGGAGGCGCACACACTGCACTGGGGGAGCCTCCCCTGATGGGGAAATGTATGCCCCAGAACATCACTCTGTGAAGACAGGTGTTCGGTTTCTTGAGGCTATTGCTGTCCCCACGGCCAGACACGGTGCCTGGTGCACAGTAGATGATGCCTCGGTGTTGGCTGCACGGATGATAAGCAGGGGCTTGTCCAAGATGCTGTGTTCTCATCACATTGGAAAAGTGATTCATGCTGCTGAGAAAGCCACAGGGGTTCAGATGACACTCAAGAGAGGGTCGAGGGGGAGATGAATCGTGGAGGGTGAGAAGTTGTTCACAAGGAAACGCAGACAGGAGAATATTCTGGGTGGAGGAAATGGCGCCCCCAGAATCTGGCCCTAGCATTCGTGCCAAGGTCCTGGGACAGGGACATGCTTGGTCCTCTGCCGGGTCAGGGCCCGCAGGTGGGCGGGCCAGAACAGCAGGGGGAAGACCAGGGCTTGAGCGTGCAAGTGTCAGCCTTGCAAAGGAGACTTTACCTATGGCCCTGGGCAGCTGGAAGGGAACTTCTTGCTGTAGTTAACCACGTGTGGCCTGCGGAGAAGGGCGCGAAGGGACATCCTTGCTTGTGGCTATGCTATTTGCCTTCTCTGAGGCTGCGAATGTTCCAGATGAGGTCGTCCAATGATGGAAATTGAAATGTCTCATCGCGCCCGTGGCAGCTGTAGTCGCTCTGGCACATCTGGTCCAATCTGGTCCCTTGGAATTCAGATGGTGCCTGTGTTCCTGCCGTGTTGCAGGAGGCTGAGCGCTGGCCTTCCCATTAAAAACCAGATTTCAGGGAAGGGCTGAGATGTGGGGACAAGTGATGGTTGCAGAAAGGGTAGGGGAAGAGCATGTGGCAGATGGAAAAGGGAGGTGAATATTCTTGAAAAGCTAAGGAACTTTGGGGTAGACTTGACTGCACTGGGTGCGGGGCATCAGCATTGGAGTTTGATGGACTTGGACTTAAATTCAGACTTTTTTTTACCTAGTACCGAGGTGGTTGGGTGTTTTGCTTAACCTCTCTGAACCTCAGTTTTCCCATCTGAACAATGTGGAGAACAGAATCCATCATTGGGGTATTTGTGAAATTGAAGGGAAGTGCTTGTGTAGATGCCCTCTAAAAATGGGCTTTTCCCTTGCATTCTGAGGGAAGGCTGGTATTCCTGGTTCTTAAAGGAGCTGATCTCCATGGTGGGATGGCATTGACTTTCACAGGAGGTGACAGTAGCCAAGGTCTGGATGCAGGGGAAGGGTTGGTCAGCCTTCCCACCGGTGCAGGGGAGGGTAAGGCAGGCCAGAGACCCTGGGGTCCAGGCAGGGCCTGAGAATTTGAACATTTGGAGCTGAAAAGGGGGAGGGGAGCAATTTTTCTGAGCCAAGGGCATTTGAGTTTGACAGCAGTGTAAGGTGTTTTTTGGGTGTGAGGTGGGTTGAGAAAGAGGCAGGGGGACAGAAGGCTGTAACACCTCAGATATACTGGGGGCAGTTTGGGAGACCCTCACATCCTGAGATGAGGGATACAGACTTTACTGAGGCCCAGAAAAACCCCAGCCAAAAAGAAGAAAAGAGGAAAGGAGACTGCCCTTCCTTCCCTTCCTCCCCCAGCCTTAGAACTCAGAGGCTTTCTACCAAGAAAAGCCATGTCTATGAGTCAGGCCTCACCACAAGATTCCGGTGAGATGCTCAGTGTGGGCTCTCCCCTGGCTAAAGAGGGCAGACTGGGGGGGGGGGGGCGCGGGGGATGGAAGGAGTGAGGAGCTCCACACATGCATGCCCACACCCCAAAGGATGGGTCACCCATGCTTGGAGTGGGCACATCCCCACGTCTCCTGAAGGCTGTGTCTCCTGCCCCCTCCTGGGGGCCTGGTCTATGCTGTTGATCAGAACTTGCCTTCCAGAAGCCTGGGCCAGATTCCCAGTGGAAAAGCAGTGCTGACATTTAATTTAAAAGCCAACATGCTACTTGGTACAAGCTTGCTCGGCTGTGTCTCGGTTCTGCCTCTAGGACGAAGCGCCTTCCAAACACAGGCGTTATGAGAGTTTGAAACTCCTCTCTGGGGACCTGCTTAACAGTGGGGACATGTGAACAGGGAGACACCATCCTACGTGGATGAAAGAGTGTCAGGCGGAAGTTCCAACGGTCCTCCTCCAGATGAGGAAGCAAGGGGCAAATAAGGGAACAGACTCGTTTATTTAATAAGTATTTACTAGTAAATATTCATTTAGCACATTCACTGTGAACAATGTGGGTTCAGAGATGAAAGAGGTTATAGCAATAAGTGATCTTTCAAACTTACAAATCCGAATGTGTCCTTTCTCTGGTTCAGACCCTTTAGCAGCCTCCCACTTGACTTTAAATAACCTCCTTAACACAGCTGGTAAGGTCCTGTGTGATCTGGCCACTACTTAATGGCTCCATACTTAGGCTGTCTTGTCCACTCAGTTCCTCTGATAAGTTTAAACATGACAATCTTTTTCTGGCCACTAGTCTTTCTCAGAGGCTGTGTTTTCCTACTGAAACCCTTTCCTCTGATCTTCCTACAATGGGTGCACTGCCTTAGGTCAGTGGTCGGCAAACTTGTTAGTCAACAGAGCCAAATATCAACAGACAATGATTAAAATTTCTTTTGAGAGACAAATTTTAAAACTTCTTCTAAAGCCACTTCTTCAAAATAGACTCGCCTAGGCTGTGGTATTTTGTGGAAAAGCCACACTCAAGGGACCAAAGAGCCGCATGTGGCTTGAGAGCCACAGTTTGCGGACCACTGCCTTAGATCAACAATGGTATCTCCCTAAAAGGCCTCCATGATGACTCCAGCTACCATCCACCTCTTTGTCAGAGCACCTAGTTTGCTCCTTCTGTAGGACTGATATAAATTTAAAATCAAGTACTTACTTGCCCAACACCTTCCTCCTATTATGGCTGGCAGCATATTAACTTTACTTATTGATATGTTACTCCTATACCACATGTATGTGCTAGACCCCATGATGCCAAGTACATACCTATTGAATGAATGAATGAATGAATGAATGAATGCCTGTGAGCAGGAGTAAATGTGTGAGTGGAAGCACATCCCCTCCCTTCCCTGTGGTACCTAGGGCCCCGGCACTGAGACCAAGCCTGAGAACACATTATGATGCTGTCAGTGGCCCTCTAGCTGAGCAGGGCAAGGCACTCGGCCCCCAAGGGCAGAATGACTACTTCAGAATGAAAGAGAGCCATCTATAAGAGGTTCCATTTGAGCTGGTCTTGTGGGGTGCAGAGTTTTTCAAGATTGCAGGGCAGGGAGTTTCAAGCAGAGGAAGTAAAGAATATGCCATATTAGAGAACAGAAGGCTATGCAATATTTGGAACCTACTTATCACCAACATGAATTTATTGTTTATCTGAAATGTGTGTTTAATTGGGCATTTGTATTTCATCTGGTGATTCTATGTAGACCCTAGTATGGACCAGGAAGAGTAGAGCATGCTTGTAAAGGAGGGGTACAGGACTTGGGCTGCCTAGGGGAGCATGGGAGGTCAAGCACAAAGGCTCGAAGGCATTGCCATGTGAAAACACCTAAGGGCAAAGGGCATGGCTCCCATTCCGGGAGCAGTGGTTTATAAGTAGGAGAGCAGCCAGATCAGGGCCTGCCAAACCTGAGCACCAACCCTGCCTCCCTCCACTGCAGAGTCCTGCCGGGTGGACTGGAGCTGGGATGCACATGCCATCATAGGAATGGGGATATGTCTTCAGTCTGGCTGTACTCTTACCTGTTATTTGTGGGGAAGAGATCTGGCTCCAATCCTGTGTGATCTGGGCTAGCTGCTTCCAAAACTGGGTGTGGGTCATCCCACTGCTAGAATGAAGGAGTTGACCAGATGTCTTTAAAGGCCCATTGAGTTTCAGCTGCACTGAGGTCTTATCTTGAGCACCTGTGACATATTCTCCGGGGAAGAGTTGCAAGGCAGAGGTTTCAGTGTCCACCTCAACGGCCTTCACTCATGTGACATCCTCTCTCCTTCCTTAGTGTATTAGGAGAGGCTCCCTAGGAGTGATGGAGCCTGCGACACGGTGAATCTGTGCAGTCACTTACTTGCTGAAGGAGTGTTTTTCAGAAAAGAAGGTTGAAGGGAAGTAGAACAGGGCAAAGGAAGTGAGCTAAGGAGGGTGTTTCCCTCAGTGGAGATTTGTTTTAGCTGGATCTCCGGAGGTAGGGAGGGGGGCTCTGGAAAGTGATCCCATCATGAAGTAAGGGGTCTGAGCTTTGGGGTACAGTGACTCTCAATCACTGACCCTGTGCTGCCACTGTGGGGGCCACAGCCTGGGAATACCCTCTCAGCCCACTGTTATGGGCTCCCATCATTCCAGGGCCTTGTCCTGAGCAGGTTGCAGCTGAGAGCTGTTAGCAACCAGCATTCCCAGCAGCTGGGGATGGTTACACCCACTTGGGAAGGAGTTTGGGCAACATACTGGAGGGGCCTACTGCAGGCAACTTGTTCTCGGAGCACATCTTGTCTGGGACAATTACAGGCACATCTTGTCTGGGACGCAGTTTCTATACCTTGGAAATGGGAAAACTGGATCACTTTTTTTCCCCCCTAGGGCATCTACCACTGCAACTGCCTTAGTCCTAATGAGCTTCCCCACTGATGAGACTGTGTTTACCCCAAGGAGTGGCCTGTGTTTTTAGGAGTCATGATTATAACTCGGTTACACCTGCTGAGCCTCATCTGCGAAATGGAGGCCTAATGGCACATGCCTTGCAGGGTGATAGGAACATTCCTAGACAAGTGCTGAGCATGCATTCTTGTCCTCCCAATACCTGTCATGCGCAACTTTGCAAGAAATTTTGAGTGCGTCGTCCTGACTCTTCCTAAAGTGTATGTTCTCACTAAAGGAAGCGTTCAGTGAGGCTGGGCACGGAGGAGCGGGGTTCCAGGTGCTGCCAGGGCTGATGAAATGGACCACAGGTGGTTCCCTTTTCCTGACCCCTGCTCCCCGCGCTGCTTCAGATGGTGTGTCACGGGAGGCTCCGGGGAGTGGGCCAGGCCTGCACGACAGCTGTTCCCAGCGCACTGCCCTAGGAGAGCCTCATGCAGATGGGCTTGTGCTGATTTGAGGAAACAGGAGGAAAATAACTCGTGGTTTCCAAACCTGACATTTTTTAGCTTCCCACCCGATATGTCACACGTGCTATATTTGCTGCGCTTCTTGGCCTGACTTCCCAAGCTCAAGATTCGGGAACTGCACGAGACATTTCCTCCTAATTCGGGCCAGAGAGACGCAGAGGGAGGGCGCTGTGAGGCAGAGGGGACCCCGGGCTCTGCGTATGTCCAGACCCAGTGCTGGTGCTGGTGGTGCCCCTCGCATGTTCTTGCTCAGGTCTCCTGTCCCCGTGCCTGCCTGTCCTCCTTTGTGAAATGGGAATAACCCCTACTTCCCAGGGATGACACAGGCTGCACACAGTAGGTCATCACATGTCAAGAACTTAAGTAGTTCTCATGACATTGTCTTCACCCACAAGGAAACTGGTCAGTCTTACAACAGTACCTGTGAGAGGCAGCATTTAGCCGGGCTGTCTCTATCTTAATGGGGCCTTCACCCCTCTCTTGTCTGCCTCCTTCATCCCTGTTAAGCTTCAGAGGCAGCTGGGAGCCTTGGTCTTGGTGTCTCCTATAGAGACAGTTCAGTGTGTGCACTGGTAGGGCCTCTAAAGATGGTCACAGGGGAGGGGCCTATGTTGGTCCTTGTCAGTGATGTGGGCGAGGACCGGAAAGTGCAAGCTCTGATGCCTCTGACAGGACTTGGGAGGGAGGGTGACAGACCCTGTGATGGAGGTAGGAGCCAAGGAGGCAGGGGACAGACTCGGACTACGCACAGCTGTGCCGGCCTGGGGAGTCTCCCTAGAGGCAGGCAGCAGCAGAGGGAAGGCAGACTTGTTTGGGATTAGGAAATGGGGTGCCCAGCCAGTCATACGTTTGGGTGCCAGGTTGGAGTCCCAGGGGTGAAGGGCATGAATGAGGCCACCAGGGCATGAGTTTTGTTATCCATGGAGGAGCCTGGCTCTAGCTAGAACAGCAGCCATTCCCAGAGTGGGCTCGGCAGTATGGGAGTTGAGTCGGAGTCAGTATAGCTTCGGGCTCACAGCGACATCATCGCCCCGTCGTGGGCTCTTCTCCCTCAGA
Organism: Antrozous pallidus; assembly: GCA_027563665.1. Lineage (NCBI taxonomy): Eukaryota > Metazoa > Chordata > Mammalia > Chiroptera > Vespertilionidae > Antrozous > Antrozous pallidus. Next base: position 47,651,948 of record CM050525.1, read on the forward strand.
GCCTGGCCCACAGAGGACCCAATGCTGTGAGTCTAGCCTCCCCTCCTGGTTGGTGGGCTTGAAGGTCCATGTTGTCAGAGCCCATATGGGCTCCAGGTTCCCCAGTAGTGGGAGGTTTGAACAGAGAATGCATGAGTATGGGTCCCCCCATATTAGAAAGGGGGGTCTCCGCCAGGTGCAGTGGGTGTTGGCATTGAGGAGACAACCCCTAAGTGATGCATAGGTGGTCTCCCTACCCCCCCTGCCGGGACATGGGGTTCCATCAGGGTGGCTCAGGGACCTGGCTGCTCTGTGCCTGACCCCTGTCCCCGCTCTCCTCCTTTTTCCTGGGTCTCAGTTTGTGCTTTTGTCTCATTTCCTCTGGAATCCAGGTAGGCCAACCTCTGCTGGGGACCTGCATCCTGGCTCACTTTCCTAAGCCTTCTGGGTGGGCTAGGGGAGACCACAGTCCTGTCCCCCCCCAAACAGTGTGATCTTCATCCTGGTGGAGCGAACCCCCACTTCTCTCCTCTGGACCCACCTCTTCCTCAGTTTTCTCACATACTGCCTGCATCGCCCGCCCCCCGCCCCCTCCCGCCCCGGTTATGGTGCCCATGACCCCAAACTGTCAGCTGCTCTTTCACGCTCGCTTGGAGCGCACTGCAGAGGGACTGCGCCAGGAGCTTCCGATACGGAACACGTGCATGTCAGCATCTGGAGTGTGCGGACCGAGGGCAGGCCTGTGTGTTACTGACCAGGAGGGGAAGGCTGGGGATGCCCCTCTCCCAGGGGCAGTTGGGGCCCCCTGTCCAGTTCCTCCTTCAGGACGGCCTGCTCAGGTGTGTGAGGCAGGGAGGCAGAGCCAGATGACACTCAGGGTCCTAGAAGTGGTCTCACCTTGCTCTTCTGTGGGACTTGGTCCGCCACCCCATCACTGCCTCCTGTGGCTGAGCAATTCCTTCCTGAGACCGCTCTGCCCCTTCTTGCCTTGCTACTTGCGCTGTTTCCCCCTCCCTTTCATCACTGACATCAGGAACCCCCTTTTGAGGATAGCCTCTTACACTGACCTCTGCCTGTCTCCATGTGGGGCCATCCAATAGTCCGTGGTTATGTCTCTACAGCAGGCTGGCCACAATGTGGCCACCCCAGCTACTATTTTTAACGTCTCACATGAGGTCAGGGTGGCTGTCTCTCTCAGGGAAAGGGCTGCTGGTGTCCTTTGTCATCCCAGTGTCCACTGCAGGGTTCGGGGGAGACCAAGTACTCAGAATAGAGGGATGTAGAGGAGGATGGTACAAGGAGAATGCAGGGTCTCACCCATCATCAGGAGCAGTGCCGTCTCTGGTCGAGAGCAGTGAGTGAACAGGCTTAGCTTTGTGATTCCAGAGCAGGGGCGTGGATAGTGGCTGAACGATCTTTCATCTTAGTCTGCTTCTTAAATACTGTGGGTGAATATGTGAATGTGTGTATGTATTGGGGAGGGGGTTCCCTGCCCTTACAGTACCCATTGAGCACCCTTGTCTTTCCAGCATGCCACAGGCTGGCACCGAGCCCACGGGTGGGTGGAGCCTGGCTCGGCTGCCGAGGAGACCTGGGCACCTGCTGCTATTCTTGGCCAGTGGCCGGGCCTGAGGAGTCAACGCCTGAACTGCCGCTGGGGTCCCCGGGCAACTCAGACCTGGGCAGGGATGATGGGTTTTGTCATACTTCTGAATAAGAGCGACTTCCATTTGTGGGGATTTGCTTTGAAGGTCTCACAATGTCTTGGCAGTCAGGTGGGCTGCACGTGTGAGAGTTTAAAAGGAGGTCCACAGCCTAGAACTTCAAGTTTATACCCTAACTAATGGAGTTCCACGCAGGGCGGCTCAGTCACAATGCATTTGACTGCAGCCCTGCCCCCGGGGCCCTGGGCAGCCTCGGGCAATGTGCTCCTGGAAGCCAGCACTTTCCCCGGACGGATCATTGAGACCGGGGCCTCCCAGGCGATGAGTCCATTCTGAGTCCCACCCTGTGCTTTTCTGTAGAAGAAGGTGTCAAACTTGCCTATCTTAGGGGGTTGGGATGGGGTCGTGTGACCCCAGGACTTTCCTTCCTCCCTGTGACTTGGTGAACAGCCATGAGCAGGTTTCTGTCTCAGAAGTGTTTTATTGACAGGAGCTGGAATAGACCAACCCCAGAAGCCTCCAGGGTGGTTCCTAGGGCCGAATTCTTCCCTTTCTGAACCCAAATTAAAAATATGGGTGGGAAACGAGAAGTTACGCAAAGGAATGAACAGTCCCCAATGTCATGATGAGCAGAATTTACACGTAAAATTATGCTGTTAGGTATGGCTAGTGGGTTTTCTTCATTTTTAAAAAATCGTTGATAAGAATAGGAGCTAAATACATAGGGCTAGAAGGAGCTGTTTTGTCTCAACTTCCAATCTTTCCTCTTGATCAAGGAAATATTTTTGAAAAGAGGCTTATTTTCAGAGTTGAGGAATTTGTGATAGAATTCCAGCTTGACCCCTAACACGCGATATGTGCATGAAAAGCCTATCACAGTTTCAACGGGAGAAGGGGTTTGAGGTGGGAAATTCTTGGTGCGCAGAGCAGCTATTATATATTTTAATTATGGCCAGAAAGGAACTCTTTGACGGAAGGGGTGAGTGTAGTCGAAACGGGATTCTGTGAGGGCTGTGATTTTTTTTTTTCCCTTCAGGAATGACTTCCTTTGTGGGGCAATAGGAAGCCTTCAGGAAGTTATCATTTCTGGCACGGCTGGTGTGTCAGCGCCAGAATGAACCTGCATTCGGTCATTTAGAGTAATTTTGTTTTCCACGTTTTAATTAATGGAATGATTCCCCACGTTTGACAATGAAATATGGCGCAGGAACAGTAAGGCAGTTTTCCCTTTTATTTAAGAGAGCCGGGTCTCCTGCATTTCAATTTGGAGCCACCGCCGTTATCGGCAAAGGTGAGCAGACAGAGGGTGGGTGCGCTTCTCTGGGCTGACATGTTCCCTAAAGATGTGGTATTCGCGGGAATCATCTGCAGGTCTTCTTACAATACAGTGGAACCTCATTTCTCAAACATCTCCTATCTCGAACAATTCGCTTCTCAACTGACAACCCTTTCATGCTGATGCATCTCTCAGGTGACAGAGGAGAGGATGCACGAATATAAGTCAGTTTACCACTGTTAGCATCTCAGGATATTGTGCTGTGAATATTTTTTAGGTTTTTTTTTTTCTGGTTATAATTGCTTTTAAAGTGTTGATTTATAGATTAAAAACAGTACAATAGACGTATACTGTATATAAGAAAGGTTAAAACAGGGAATCATTTGGGGGTCTGGAATGGATTAATTCAACTTTCAGCCTTCCTGAACTAATGACGTTTGAGAAAAATGAGGTTCCACTGTATAGGTGCTGATCCAGAGGTCAGGGATGAGCCCTGAGACCTTGCATTTGGGGTTCACCTAGGTGAACCCCATTGGAAGTTGTGTGGGAGGTAGAAGTTGCTAGACAGTGTGGGAAACATTAGGAAATGCATTTCACAAACTCAAGGAGAAGCTGTGAATCCCTCAGGCCACTTACCTGGATGATATGCGAGCACAGCAACTTGATTCAAGGATTTCTGGATGGTCGATCTATGTGTACGAATACCAATGACCGATTCGTCCTGAAGATACCACTCCTAGGGATAAACAGATGTTCCAGGGATTACTTCACCTGGCCAGGTTATGTAAAAACAACTCCAATAATTAGGTTTTGCATGTTCTGTTTTTTTTATAATTGCTTCGAATGCTTTGCTTTCGACTTACACAGCCCAAGCTATGTTAGGCTCTCCTTCGGGATGAAGTTTATAAAAGTGCTGTCTTTTTTGGGCTTTTGTTCTTATTTACATGCCCCGTGGCACTTCTTACAGAGGGTCGATGTGTCAAAAAACACTGTCCAAAATGAGCCACGGGGAAACAAATGTAAGTACCCTTCCTAACTCATTCGATTTTAAGCCAAGGAACGTGAACGTAACAAGAGACAGGAAGTGGGTTATCATTCACTGGTTATGTAGTCTTAAACGGAGATGAAGGATGTAGAGAAAAGCTCCACCCATCATCCCAGGTTGCTGACAGTGTCATGAGGGCTGAACGGGAAAATTCTAGGAGGCAAAATAATGCTGTTTAGAGACGACCATACACCCCTTTTCTGAGAAGGACCCCTTGTATCCCCACCCCTGTCAAGGAGACAGCCAGGCCTGTGTCAAATGAGTCTGCCCTCCCGGGTCACAGTTGGCTGTCCAGAATATGGACACAGAGTCTGGTTGTGCTATGGACAGGGGCACTCCAAGAGCCTCCATCTGGAACAGTGCTCTGCAACGGGACTTCTAGAGCGTCAACTACCCAACAGCACAGCCACCTGTGGCTAGAGTGACTGAGGGACTTAGTGACATTGGGTGGCACTGCTCTGGAGTCGTTTTAGGGCCTTGGGCATCTAGGGAAATCCCAAGAGTCTCTTATCTCCTATGCCTAGTTTTGGCTACTCAACTATTACATCAAACTTGTGAGACACCCCTGGGGCTCTTTACTAGATGCCCCCATTTATTTCCACTAGGCAAAGGAGACTTAAGACAGCTCTTAAGTATGAGCTTAACTGCCATTCTTTTGTGGAGGGGTAACTGTCCTTACCGTGAGCCACACGGAGATGAAGATGTTGGGCCTCTTATTGCCCACCAAGTACCCTGAGCAAACTACCTTACCACGTCGCAGGCGATCCTGTTTGAAAGAATCCGTGGCACGGTGAAGGTGACTTATTTATGCGACAGTTGCACTACACTCATGGAGCATATCTTACCTTTGGTCTGGGTGAGAAGCCACATCCTCTCTGAGCCTCAATAGCCATGTGATTATAAGGAGGCTTTAAAAGTAGAGTATCGTCCCACTACCAGTGGTTGGCAAACTGCGGCTCGAGAGCCACATGCAGCTCATAAGCTGCAGTTTGCCACTCTGTTGACTAACGAGTTTGCCGACCACTGGGTAGGGGCTTAATCACAAGGAACAACAACCTGTAATTATTAGAATCGAGAGTCTAGGTCAGTCGTCGGCAAACACACTAGTCAATAGAATGGCCAACCGTGGCTCGAGAGCTGCAGTTTGCTGACCACTGCACTAGACCATAATAAGCTATAAGCAATGAGGGCCTTCCCACTGTGGATGGAATATACTACTCTTATTGCAGGTGGACACAGGGGTGGGCAAAAGTAGGTCTACAGTTGTTCATATGGTAATTTAATACAATAATTAATAATGACAAACTTTCACATACTTGCTACTGTAAACCTACTTTTGCCCACTCCTGTATGATAAAAATCAACGTGTTTCCTCGGATCTGGTCTAGAGGGAAGATGGGCGCTTCATCTCGAAGCTGGAGCAGACTTGGGTGGACAGGTGCTCATTCTTTTGAAAGTGTCCTAGCTTGACATTTGTGGATACAGTCGATTGTTGGTAATCTTGGGCCAATAAAGCAAATGGGAACTTTCCAGTTTAAACATTGAAACCATTACCACATCATAGTCTTACCTTCCAAGGAGCTTGCGAGGTGGATGTCCTTGTCTCGCCATCATTGTCATCAATACGTCCTTGTTCTTCTTTGCAGGTGGGGACAGCAGAAGCCAGCTGATGCAGGTCCTACTGTTAAGAGGAGGAGACAGAATTCACAACCAAGTCGTCTAAATCTAACCCTTAGTAGAGAACGTCTGCTTTAAAAGTGTGTGGACACAGTTGAAATAACATATGTTTGGAGAAAAAATGTGAAGCAAATTAAAGATTGCATTTTAAGAGATAAGGGCAAGAGTGTCATTTTTGGGGAGAGGTACATCTGCGTTGTGCTGGGATAATGCCTACAGGATAAAAAATAGACGAACAATTATGGGGAATCTGGAGTTGGCCTTCCCGTAAGCAGGTTTACTGCTGTTCTGTGTATTTAGAGCCAATTCTGAGTTCTAAACACATGGTTTTCTCTCAACAGCCCAATGTGGTCCACACTTCAATTCTTAGTTTTCATATGAAGATAGTTTGCTACAGTAAGGTTAAATTACTTTTAACCTGAAATCACCCTGACCACAGAGCTCAAGTAAATGTTTATTAAACTTCTTTGTTTCACTGGTACACCTGTGTGTGTGTACTGGGTATGTCACAGGACTTCAAAGCCTCAATGTGGTGGTGGCAATGTCACAGGCCCAATGGGAGGTAGACCTCAAAGATACCAGCTTCTTCCAGACATTTCCTATCTGATGTTAACCCTTAAGTGCCATGGCTTTCCTAACTGGGGCAGATAATTGCTCTCCCACTCACTGCATCGTATCTGATAGAATGCACCTTATTCATCTTTGTACTACATGACCGAACTCAGAGCCAGACACAGTGGAATCTGTGGGGCACATGCATCATTTTGAGTCCTAATAATGCTAACAGATAAGCACACATGCACTGTTCTCCTATAAAGCCCTACTTAGATATTACATGTGAATACAGGTGTAAAAGCATTGCATTCTCTCATTAAAGGTTACAGAATCACTGTCCCTGGACCTGGGTGGCTAAGGAAGAGCCTATATTTGGACCAAAATGACATTCCCACCACAGGGTCCTGATATATCAGCAGCCTCGTGGGAATTTTTAAAACAGGCCATGCCAGGTGAACGTATGGGGAACCCATGTTGAAGAGGCATGTGGGGGACTCTGAGGTCAAGTGCACCTGAAGGTTACCATTCAGCAGCAAGCCATCTTGGAGATGGACAGCCACCCACGATGGAGGTGGGATGCTAGGCTTTCTAGATAAACAATGACTTCGCTGATATCCCCGTGCTGGGATGACTCATAAGGTTTAGATCCTCCTCATGTCCCCTAACCTACTGACCTACTGCGTGATCTATAAAGGATGGTTGTACTGGGGGCTTTCTGCCAATATCAAGGGCTGAGCTCACATGGCTCTTGTTTATAACTCATACTCCCAAGAGGAAGAGGCAGTCCCAAGGTGTGTGTGGCGGGGTGACCAGGCATGTGAAGGACTCAGATGATGTTACATTAGCAAGGACTGGGAGGTGCTGTGATGGCTAAGGGGACAGATGCTCTTGGGGAGGGAGAAAATTGTTTTTTAGATGCCAGTAGGGCTGACATTTCAATGATAATCCAAGCATTCAATTTGTATAAAATCATGTATACATGATTTTACAGAAGGGATACATGGGGTGACAGTTTACCTAAACCATTGGTTGGCAAACTGTGGCTCGTGAGCCACATGCGGCTCTTTAGCCGCTTGAGATTTTAGCAAAGGCCAGCTTAGGAGTACCCTAAATAAGTTAATAACAATGTCCCTACCTATATAGTTTACCACTGACTAGACTGAGAGTGCCCTGGGGACAAGGGGCCACCTCTTTCATAACCTCCATGTGTGGCTCTGTCAACCACACCATCCAGTAGCAACAACTGTTGGTTGACTTGAACTGAACAAAGTCACTAACCTTATCAGATGGGGGACCTTTAGAGCAGTGGTTGGCAAACTACGGCTCTGTTGACTAATGAGTTTGCCAATTACTATGAAAGGCATTACCCTTACCCAGAAGTTTTGACTTCAGGTTAAAGATATTAGTACATTATTAAAATGTTTTTTAAGTGTTTTTCCCTAAGGCAGTGGTCGGCAAATTCATTAGTCAACAGAGCGGCAAACCGCGGCTCACAAGCCGCAGTTTGCCAACCACTGCTTTAGAGGAATCAGAATAGTTTGAGAAACATAAGGACTTCTGGGGTTGGTTATAAGTTCTGTCACTAGATATTTATTATCAGAGTCCAGGATAGTCACCTGTCAGGTGATCTGTCCATGAGAGAGGTGCCACAGTGACATAAATAATAACTAATGGGCACATCATATGCCATTAACTATGAGTCCTTGGAGCTGAAGTGGGTTTGGGGTCTGAAGGGCAAACCTCTGAAGTGGGAGGAGAGGAGTAGCTGGAGAGGGGAGTCCAGGTTCCTGATTACACATGTACCTTTATAACCACTGGATTCTAATGTTGCCAAGACCTAATGTCTTTCCCCCAGAACCCATCTGACTGCCCTGCCAAGGTCGCTGTGGGCATCTTTTGCCGAGTCTGGTGGGTCAGAGAGTGCTCCCACTTCTACCATCTAGACGTATATGTATATTCGTTATTTCCCTGTTATCAGGTGTTACCCTGCCCTCAAATCAAGAGTTGGACAGATAACGCCTTACCTTGCATGCATGTATCCATCCCTCCGTCTCGTTCTTCCTCATTCCTGAAAGTGCACTGCAGGGCTTCAGGTGAGCTCCGTGGACTTCCAGGTGACTGTGGCCAAGTCGGGGAACCTGTGTAAAAGGAGGGATCTGTTGCGTTTCCTCCTCGAGTCCCTTCCTTTTCTAATGTATCATGGACACCGTGTGCACCAGGCATCACACAGGATAAAGAAAGATAAAAGTCCCATTTCCCGCTTTCAGAGAACTTTGGATCTAGATTTGGAGGATCACACAAGAGAAAAAGCACAGCAACAGCCGAGACCACGTGACTGGCAGACCTTGGCTGTGCCGACAGAAAAGAGGCGACAGTGAATTCTAAGGGTCAGGAAGGGGGAAATCCAGGGAAGAGTTCCTGGAAACACTTGACAGAAAGCTGGGTTTTTATGTTCGAAAAAGGAAACTGATGGGGACAAGCCAGGCCGAAGGGCTTCCCAGCGATGGTGGGCCAGGAACATTGTGCATCAAATCCTACGTCCTCAACAAGGTGAAGGGCCCACTGGTGTTTTGTGCCACACAGGTGAGCTGGGGGGCCCGATACTGGACTTTAAATGCCAGAGGCTCAGGGTGCAGGGCCTCCCACGGAATGAGCGAATGTGACAGGGAGCCTCTGAAGGTTGAAGAGGGCGAGGCCTTATCCATAGCTTCTTGGGAAGAGAGCCTGGCAGCTTGGAGGAACATGGGTGGGTTGCACTGGACAGAGTTAGAAGGCAGAGAAATGAGCCAGGAATGTCTCATTCCAAGCTGGCTATTTTTCTATTGAAAAAAAAGAAACAAAAACCCACACCCAAATAACAAACTCTAAGCTTCCAATGAACTGCCTTTTACGATGACACAGAAGCCATAAAGGCAGTGATGGATTCGAACGCAGCGCAGGGCGTTTGCAGTGGCTTTATGAAATAAAAACAGCAGGAGGTGGGCAACGTCGGAATGCCCCGCATCAGGTTATAACCATTGGAGTGTGGGAACGCGCAGCAGCCGCGCAATCACATTTTTATAGCTCTGCGTGGTCCGTTCCCTCAGATAACTGAACTCCGAGGGGGTAAGGAGGGGAAAGCCAGCCAATCAGTGCCATTGAGCAGCGAAGGATGAGAGTCTTTGAATTTCAACGGCCACAGCGCTTACCGGATTGATATAAAAAAAAAATCATTATTTCCCCAAATTTGAAATACCTATGCTGTGAATGGGGGTAAGATGAATACTTGGGAGATCAGGCTTCCTAACAAAATAATGACTGGGAGGAAGCAGACACAGGGTTTGAGATGGGTCTTGAGGAGTCAAGATTGATGGCAGGTGAACAGACAGGGAGATGCAGGCAGCATGACCATGAGAACAATTTGAACTGTTATGCAGGACTGCCCAACAGGTGCCCACAAAATGCCAACCATCCATCAGATTGTGGCCCTCCTGCCTCCCCTGCACTCTATACAGCATGATGCTGGGGTCGGGTCCAGACAGACCTGCATCGGATTCAGCTCCACCACTCATGACCTTGACTTCTTTGCCTCAGTCTGCGTGGGATCAGCCTCCCGCGCAGCACTGGCCGTAACACTAAACAAGATGCCATGGTGAAGTCAAGTCCCGCCCGGGGGCTGCCTACAGCAGGGTCTCGGGAAGCCCTGGCTCTCAGGTCAGGTCCTTGCCCCGGCTTCTGGGTAAGACCAATGGGAGTTCCGAGTGAGAGCTGCTTGGTGAACTTGAGTTTGCCCAGCCAAGGTTGTCTCCCCCGAGTCACACATGCCCTGTACCCCTTCATAGTCTCCACACCCACATTGAGTTGATCTAGAAGAAAAGCCTAATTTCTATACATTTCCTCCCCCTGGCTTTTTCTGGAAGACTCAGCTCCTATCCTGGAGGTCCAGGGTGCTCACAGCTTCTGAAGGACACGCTGCGGGGACAGGCTCGGAGGTACCACTTCCACCTGCTCACCCGACATGAGCCTCCTCAGGAGGTGACCAGATGAAATGCATGATGCCCGGTTTACATTCAAGATAAAGCAGGAATATTTTTAAGTAATATTTGGAATGTACTTATGCTTAAAAGAAAGTGTGTGTCTGAAATGCAAATTGCACTTGGAATCATGTATATTTCTATTTGCTATGTCCGATAACCTTATGTCTGTGGCGCAGTGAGCGCAGGGGGATAGACTGTCAGTTTTGATATCAGGATTGGGGTGGGGGTTCAGGTCCTCATTCAGTCACTTCTTGCTGGTAGAACCTCTCATTTCTGGGAGCACCAGGATGCTTATAGATGAAGACAGTCCTCTCTTAGTTCCTGAACAGATAACATGAGATAACATCAACCTGTGTGGCTGCTACATGTCCCCGTGCCTAATGGGAGTCACATCTGCTAAAGCAACTCCCTGCGCCGCTCGTTTAAAGCGCGTTATAAACGGTGCGCCTCCCAGAAACTGTACGGGCTCATCGTCGCTATTTTCGCCCAGGGCCACCCACCGGGGAGGTGGAACCTTGAGAGCATAACTCCACGTGTGCAGCGCCCACCCAAGGCCTCTCGGTGGGCCGACCCTCTCAGGAAGCCTTTCCCATGCAAGTAAGTGTTGCCTTCAGTCAGCTGAGGACAGACCGGAGAGAGAATGTATCCCCAGCATCTGCCGTGTGGCCCATCGCCATGGCGTCCTTCACGGCAGGATCCTGGGGAGCCGGATTCCCCAGGAAAGCATTTTCATCTCTTAAGATTGTTTCCCAAGGTGGGGAATCAGTCTTAGGAAAGCAGAGGAGGGGTGTGATGGTGTTGGAGTCAGAGTCAGCCTCACCAGCACACGGGATTTATGATAGCCCTGTCCCATGGTCGGCACACTGCGGCTCTCGAGCCACATGCGGCTCTTTGGCCCCTTGAGTGTGGCTCTTCCACAAAATACCATGGCCTGGGCGAGTCTATTTTGAAGAAGTGGCCTTAGAAGAAGTTTAAAAAATGTGGCTCTCCAAAGAAATTTCAATCATTGTACTGATGATATTTGGCTCTGTTGACTAATGAGTTTGCCGACCACTGCCCCAGTCATTGCATGTGAATGGTGAGGACACTCCTGCTTGGCACTAAGCATAGCAACTCCAGGTGCATATGAAATTTGGAAGGTGTGTGCTATGAGACCAGGTTACAAAGGGACAATGGAGGCTTTGTGGGGTGATGTCAGCTCCCCCCAGTCACACAGCCTGTAAGTGGCAAAGTTGGGCTTCTAACCCAAGCCTGACACATCAAAAGCCATTTCTTTTCCACAGCCCACCACTTCTACTTTTTCTTTTTTTCCCAGTTGTTCTGAGCAATAACAAAGCATTTGGTTCAAAAACCAAGAATATGGCTCCCCCCCTCCACCCACAGTTCCTGAAAAGGAAGAAGAAAACAGCACATTATGAAATTACTATAATGCCCTCAGGGGCTACAGCCGGGGACGCTCCAAGGCTGGACACAGGTGCCTGAATTACCTCCCACGTTCCTAAGCCACGCATTGCTACTGTGGTCCCAGTATAGCCAGTGCCTTGCTCTAAGCCTCGTAAATCCCCTAAGGATATTGCCTCACAGGCAGGGGGGCTGGGGCTGGGCCAGGTCCCGGGCATCGGAGACAGGCCTGTTTCACTCCTTACCATGCCATGTCTGGAGAGAGCAAGCTGGTCATGCTGGTGACTCACGTCCTAGCTGTCCAGCTAATGGCTACCTGCCGTGACAAGACTGACCCACACTGACAGCACAGGGTGCCCTGATCTGGCCACGGCAATGGCGGAAAGAGCACGTCTCTCAAAGTCTGAGACCTGAGGTTCCGAGTCGGCCGTTGGATGCATCAGGCTAATTGGCATCATGATCATTAACATCACAGGCAGTTCACACTTATTCATTGTACAATACGTCCCAGGCACTAACACTGCTTAAACAGGAGTCAAGTACAGTCCCTCTCCCTTAGCCCCCAAATCGGGTGAGGGAAAAAGACATATGAGACGTGTGAGAGAGAACAGAGAGAGAGCTGGCCGGGGAGAGACAGACCTCAGGAGCTTCTTAGAGGAGACGATGTCTAAGTCGAGTCTTAAAGAAACATGTGGAGATCCTGCAGAAAGAGAGGATGTGCAGAAAGGAATGTCACCAGGATGGTGACCCAGGCTTCAGTCCACTTTAAAAGAAAACCAACTGTCAGTATCTGTGGAGGAGACACCCTTGTAAAAACCCTAGAACAGTTGTCTGGGCACTTCCAGAGTAGGTAACGCTGTGCTCGCCTTCTCCCATGAGCACATCAAATTACAACTAAATTACAGAGCAACTGTCATTGAGAACCATATGAAGACTAGCTGAACAGAAGTCCTGCAGAACGGGCAGGTCCTATACCCCTGGTGTAGCTCCCTGGTGTAAGTCAATCCCTGCACAACAGCTTGTCCTGTGTAGGCATGGACAGCCCTCCCAGCCAGTCAGCCTAAAACTCAATGCCAGCAGCAAGCAACAGTCTGTACACCAAGGGTGTGAGTTCGATCCCTGGTCAGAGCACATACAAGAATCAACCAATGAATGCATAAGTAAGTGGAACAACACATTGATGTTTCTCTCTTAGCTGCCTCTGTTTCTCTCTCCCCAAAATGTCAATCATAAAAAAGACTCAACAGGAGGGCATATATACAACCCACACAAGGGACACGCCTGGAGCACCTGGCTCAGATGAACAGGGGAACTGCCAAAGGGCCTCACAGAACACCTACTCTGTAGGCCACTCTGCCAAGACAGGGAGACATAACAGATCTACCTAATGCATGGAAACAAACACAGGGAGTCATCCAAAATGAGGAGACAACGAAACATTCTCAAATGAAAGATCAGGCCAAAACTCCAGAAAAAGATCTAAGTGAAACAGAGATAAGCAATTTTAGAGTTCCAAACACTAGTTATACTAAATGAACTTAGGGGAAGAATAGATGAACTTGCTGAGAACTTCCACCAAGATCAAAACAATAAAAAAATAAGTCAGAGATTAAAAGTACAAGAACTGAAATGAAGAACACATTAGATAGCAGATTAGATGAACCAAAGGATTGAATCAACAATTAGGAAGATACTGTGGCAGAAAATAATCAGAACAGCAAACAGAAAAAAATGAATTAAAAAATATAGACTAGTGGAAGGGGCCTCTGGAGTAACAATAGTTATAGCACACAAAATACACTTTCAAAGAAGGGCTGTGACAAGAGGCAAAGAAGATCCCATGATAAAGGCATCAACCCAATAAGATAACTCTTGGTAAACATTTCCAGAGCCAACATAGCAATAGCCACTACTTGCAAACCTGTGTCCATCAATGGATGACTAGATAAAGTGTGTATGTGTGTGTCAAACACCACAGTGGAATACTATTTAGCTATTGAAAAAGGAAATCCTGCCATGGATGAAACATTGAGAGCATTATGCTAAATAAGTCAGACTGAGACAGACAAATACACTGATGCTCTCACATACATGTAGAATCTCAACAGCAAACAAACAAAAGCACCCTAACTCACAGAAAGCAGATTTAGGGTTGCCAGGGGCAGGACTAGGGAACAGGAAATTCAGTGAAGGTGTTCAAAACATACAAACTTATATTTATAAGATAAAAAGCCCTGGTACTGTAGCATACAACATGATGACCATAGTTCACGATGCTGTGTGGTTCAGCTGACAGTTACTATGAGAGTAAATTCTGAACGTTCTCATCACAAGGAAAAAAACATTCCCTTTGTAACCATATGAGTTGATGGATATTTGTTCTGGTTAATTATTTCACAACTAGTGGCCCGGTGCACAAAATTCATGCACATTAAAAGGGTATTAATTAGAGGAAATAATTTAATATTGCTATTTGTTCTTTCTCTATAATATAAGTATCAGAGACTAAAGATTAGTAAAATGTATATGAAAACCTTCCTCTTGTTGGAGTCTGGGGTGCACCAGAGGGCCCAGAGTCAAGTCCCCACTCACTCACATGTGCCTCAAAATCAAGTGAGACCCAGACCCAGCCGCACCTCCCCCTTCCCCATTGGGGCAGATCCAGACCGAGCCAGTCCCACTCTTGTCAAGCGACCCAGGGCAGGGTGTGTCCTCAGGTCCCCTGGCCCAGCACCAGGATGGTGGGGGGTGGCCTGAGGTCCCCCATCAAGTCCCACCAGGTGGGAGACACAACCTGAGATCCCCTGTCAAGCCCCGCTAGGTAGGGGGCATGGCCTGAGGTCCCCCGTCAAGCCCCACCAGGTAGAGGAGCACAGCCTCAAGTCCCCCAGCCCAGTACCAGGAGGGAGGCGCAGTCTCAGGTCCCCAGTCAATCCTCACTGGCACAGGGGCACAAGCTCAGGTGTCCTGTGAAGCCCCGCTGGGTGGGGGGCACAGCCTGAGGTCCCCTGTCAAGCCCAGCAAGGCAGGAGGGGGACAGGCTCAGGACCTCTGGCCTGGTGCTGGGGCAGAGGGTATGGCCTGAGGTCCCTCAGCCTGGTGCCGGGGTGGGGGTGCGGCTTGAGGTCCCCTGTCAAGCCCTGCCGGGTTGGGAGTGTGGCCTGTAGTCCCCTGTCAAAGCCACACCAGGTGGGAGGCACGGCCTGAGGTCCCCCAGCCTGGAGCTGGGTTGCGGGGAGCAGCCTTAGATACCCTAGCCCAGCACCAGGGTGGGAAGCACTCCTTGAGGTTCCCTGTCAAGCCCTGCCGGGTGGGGGGCATGGCCTGTGGTCCCCTGTCAAGCCCCTCTGGATTGGGGGAGGGTGTAGGCCTCCCTTCCCTGTGCTGTGGCCACAACCCCTGCAGGCCTCCCATTCAGCTGCCAGGACCACCTCACGCTCTCCGTGAGCAGGTATGCATAGGGAAGGCTGGGCCAAGATAACTGGGAGGGGGTGATGGGAGCCAGCATCCTGGGTAAGCTGGACCTCACAGCATCTCTGCTTCAGCTCCCAGCACCCCAGACCTAAGGAGTAGTGCTTTCACAGGGGCCTGGCAGACACTGGATATGGTGATGCCTTAAAAACAGAAGAAGCTCCCTTTAACTCTGGCTGGAAGTGCCTTGGGAACTTATGGTCGGGGGAAGCAGCCCAACATCATGGCTGAAATAAGACCTTGGGTAGCCTCTGGAGGGGGCAAACCAACAGTAAAAGGCATCTTTGAAACAAAGACATTTGAATGTACAGTAGATATTAGGTGATATTAAGGAATTACCTTAACTTTTCAAGGTGTGGCAATGGCTGAATATTTACTTATTTTTAAAAAATACTCATCAGAGGATATTTAAGTGGGAAACAACTTTCTTTGAAAATAGGGTGTTGTCCTGGCCCAGCCCTCCCCACACCACGGAGACCTCAAGGATTGAGCCTCTCCCACTGGCTCGCTAGGCCCTCGAAAACACCCTGTGCAGAGGCGTGGTCCCTGCTTTGTTCCCCATCCCCACCAGCGTGAAGCGAAGCATTCCCAGCTGGCGTTGGCATGAAGAGCTTCATTCCCGCCTGTTCTGGTGTGAAGCAAAGTGTTCCCCACAAGTGTGAAGCGAAGCATTTGTGAAGGAAAGTGTTCACTGGCGTCCAGGCAAGCCGTGGCCATGCCCCCACTCACGCCCCCCGCCCCCTGCTCCTGATTGGCTGGTAGCATAGCCAATCAGGAGCCAAGGTACGGTCACATCGGCATGTTACTCTTTTATTAGATAGGATATAGCCAAATTTCAAGTCATTATGTTGTACACCTTACATTATATTCTTTTGTATGTCAATTATCCTATCTAATAAAACCCTAATATGCAAATCAACCAAATGGCGGAACAACAGCTTGCTATGAAGCACACTGACCACTAGGGGGCAGGCACTCAACACTGTAGCTTCTCCAGGTGGTTAGTGTGCTCCCACAGGGGGGGCACCACTCAGCCAGAAGCTGGGCTCATGGCTGGCAAGAGCAGAAGTGATGGAAGGAACCTCTCCTACCTCTGCTACAGGTGGGTGGTAAGGAGCTAGGGGTCCTGTTCTGTAGAGGGTGCAGGCTGGGCTGAGGGACCGCTCCCTGCAGTGCACGAATTTCATGCAATGGGACTCTAGTATCTCAATAAAAGTGGGTGAAGAGGGGTAGAAAATACTTGCAGAGATCTATGACTGAAAGAGACATTTTAAAACCTTTTCACACTCAAGCCTCCCCTGATGATGGGAGGCCCATCTTGTTTTGTATCAAATATACATACACATAGCTCACGTTACACTTTCTTTTTAGTTTTGGCAAAATAACATCCTATATAATAGAAGCCCAGTGACCATAATGGCAGAATGACCAGAATGACCACTTGACAAGTCACTGTGAGGTGCAATGACCACCTCTTGGTCCTTTTCCCTGGCCAGCAGGCTCCAATTGCTGATAGCAAACAGGGACCCTGCGTGGATTGCGGGGATGCAGGCAGTGCCAGGCCAAGGCCCCTACCCCACTAGTTGTCCCACACACAGAGGGCAACTGGTGGTGGGGGTGGGGCCAGCAATTGGGCAGGAATGGCTGACCTCTCGGTCCCTCCCCTGGGTGTTAGGCTTCCATCACCAGATTGGGGGACAGGGAACCAAGGTGTGGGGAGAGAGGGATGGGGCCAGCTGCTGCCAGCCAGGAAGATGGCCCGATCGCAGGCTAGGCCTAGGTACTGTACCCGTGCACAATTTTGTGCGCCAGACCTCTAGCTCTTTATATAATTTAATCTGTTATAATTATTTCAATTTATATGAATAGAGTTCCAGCTGACTAGTCATACTGTTTTTGTGGGTGTTTAATTAAATGCTTATTCATTTTGATTTCTCAGTTTTCTTTTAATATTTATAGTTTAATGCATCTGTGTTGCCCAGACCTCAAGCACGTTTGCAGGCTCTTGACCATGCCACTGGCCCTCAGCACCCTGTCTAGACCGCCGAGGGTGAATGAGCTCTCACAAGGTATAGGGCCTTTTCAGAGAATCACGGGTGGGTGGAGAGGAGGACTTAGTTCCTGAAAGATGAGGCTGGCAGGCAAGGACCAGGAAGCTCAGGCTCTTGTACATGGAATGGAGGCTTTTAGTACAAAGGAAATGGAGAACCACGGAAGACTTATAAGCAGGGGTGGTGATCATAGTTGCATCATTATTTAGGAAAAAAGAAAATACTGGCTGATGGTTTGGAGAAGGCCCTGGAGATGGGGTGGTGAGGAGGCTGCTGAAAATCTCCAATCCAAGGAGTAGTGGAGAGAATGATGAGCGTGCAGAGGTGGGGATGGAGAGAAGCTGATGGAAAGCAGACCGGGCCGCTGAGACCAGGAGGAGGAGGGTCTGGGGAGCAAGGGTGTAAGCCATGCCGAGTAGGGGGCTGTGGCTGAGCATCTGTGGGATGTGTGGGAACTTAGCTGACAACCAGGCTGCTGGGACACACGTTCCTCCCAGGCTGCGACTGGAGGCTGAAGGTATCCATTAGCGCCACGGGGCATTTCCGTTTGGAGAAGGGAAATGTGAGGGCCAGGAATCTGACCTCTGGCCCTGGCTGGTCAGGGTCTACTGACTGTGCTTGTTAAAATGTCAGCAGCCATTCTTTCCATGGGAAAATCTCTCTTTCTCAGCCCCTAGCATGTGGTGACCCCAGGAGGGAGGCACGGGGTCAAGGGTCATGCCACAGTCCTGGCTCCCTGCTGCTGCTGAGTCTGAAATACAGAGGCAGGAAGCCCCAGATGGATGGTGAGTGTGAGAGGCACTAAATGATCCCAGCAGATGCATGAACAGAGCATCTGTACGCAGGCGGCAGGTCTGCCTCGGTGTTGAGTGGCAGACATAACCAGAGGGGTGAAGCTGATCCCAGGTAACATTGCCACACAGTCTCTGTGGACCTGATGTTGCACTAAGCACATCATGTGGTTTCTCATTTAATCCTTAGGACTTTATAAGGGGGATTCGGGAAGGGTGGGTACAGGGTTAGGAACAGGCAAAGCTGAGGTCCTTACCCAGCTGCCAACTCTAGAGCCCACTCTCTTTTAATGTTTCCAATACTCTCCTCCTTTGGATTCATCTATTTCAGTGGTTTTCAACTGGGGATGATTTGGGCCCCCAATCTCCCACACCTGAGACATTTCTGATCACCAAGATGGGAGATGCTGCATTGCTAGGCATCTACTCAGAAGAAGTAGAGATGCTACTAAACATCACATGATGCACAGACCAGCTGCTGAAGCAAATCATTATCCAGCCCTACCTGTCAATAGGGCAGATACCTGTACACATCAATAGTACAGACACCCTGATTCAATGAGGGATGCAGGTAAACATCCAATCAGTGTTTGCATGGATTTGCAGTCAATACTTTTTTCCCTCATCCTCCCTTCCTTTCTTCTCTACTCAGTTGTTTTATCATTTGTTCTTTTATTGAGAAACTAGAGGTCCAGTGCATGGATTCGTGCACCAGTGGGGTCCCTTGGCAGGGCCCACAGGGATTGGGCTGAAACCAACTCTCTGACATTCCCTGAGAGGTCCTGGATTACAAGAGGGTAGTTCTCTGGTGATGCACTCCGGAATTGGGCTCCCTTCTCTCTGGTTCTGGGTCAATCACCTGAGAACCGCAGCTGCCAAGTTACTGCAGCTCGGCAGCTCCTGCATTGAGCGTCTACCCCCTGGTGGTCAGTGCATGTCATAGCTACCAGTCAGAGCATCTGCCCCCTTATGGTCGGGGGCAGATGCTCCCCATCCCCAGTAGGATGGTTGTTACGATATATATATATATATATATATATATATATATATATATATATATATGACAGTCTTAGTACTTTCTGTAATGTCAACAGATGGCTTGTCTTGGCTCAGTGTCCCTCTTAACTGGAAATGAAATCACACCCTGATGTTTGCACCTGATTGATAACTAAACTTGGCTAGAGAAGGTGGTCTCTAAAAACAATTGGGCATATGTTAGTACTTTAAAAAAAAATTACAGTTTGGGCCTGGCTGGTGATGCTCAGTGGTTGAACACTGGCCCATGACCCAGGAGGTAGTGGTTAGATTCCCAGCCAGGGCACATGCCCAGGTTGCAGGCTCGATCTCCAGTATGGGGTATGTAGGAGGCAGCTGATCAATGTTTCTCTTTCATCAAAGTTTCTATCTCTATTCCTCTCTGTTCCTCTAACATCAATAAAAATATTTAAAAAGTAAGTGAAAATCGCCAAAACCGGTTTGGCTCAGTGGATAGAGCATCAGACTGCAGACTGAAAGTTCCCAGGTTCAATTCCGGGCAAGGGCATATACCTTGGCTGCGGGCACATCCCCAGTAGGGGGTGTGCAAGAGGCAGCTGATCCATGTTTCTCTCTCATCGTTGTTTCTAAATTTCTATCCTTCTCCCTTCCTCTCTGTAAAAAATCAATAAAATATATTTATAAATAAAAAAAAAGTAAGTAAGTGAGTAAGTGAAAATAAAAATTACAGGTTGGGTATTGGCTGGGAAGTCCAAGGATAGTGTGCTCCTAAAGCACATGTGTGTGGTGGATGCCTTAAAGACTTCAGTCTGATCTCAGAGAAAACAGTTTGCCTCGTGTGGTTTTCCATTCACCAATGTTTTCAGAAGCGCTGCCAGAACCTTGGTGATGAAGACAAAGAGGTCATTCATGCCCAGCAGCCCACATCGGGGGAGGCAGAGACCCCTGGAGTCTGCCTGCTCCCACCATTAGGGCTTTATTAGTGGGACCAGCAGAATTTACAGACTCAGCGAGGGGGCCAAACTCAGCCACTGGTCAGACAGGAATCCTCCAAGGTAAGCCCCCCCTGTGGCTGGAGAGGTTGGCACACACAGGCTCACCACCTAATTCGTGTCCTTCTGAATGCGGGAAGACAGAAACCCACAAGGACTTTGTGTGGCTACTTAATGAAGGTTAGGTCTCCTTTGTTTTAAAACCGAGGAGAGTCTGCGAGTCCCAAGCAGTTCCAGGGGGAGGCTTTCAAAGTCTCCCAGTGAATGGGCCTCCCTGTGTTTATGTCATGTCCCCAAGGGTGTCTCCAAAAGACCAGGGAGAATAGCAACCTACTGAACTTGAGGAACCATTGGGAGTAATGAAGATTCTCACCAGCAGAGCAATTCAAACCTGGGCAGAGGAGTCTCGTGGCATGCAAACAGGATTTGAGAATGAACTTCAGAAAGAGGAGGAGGGAAGAGAGATCATCCCACTGGATTGAAGATGCTCCCCAGAGCTGAGCTCTGTAAGCTTATAACTAAGCCCTGTGTGTAAAAAATGCCTGGTACAGCACAGGAGCTTCATGTTCACTAAATGACTGACTAGATGGACAAACAAAAGAATAATTTTGTTGTCCCAAGGCCCAGGGGATACTTAAAGAGTCAGTATCTTAGCATAAGTTTCCCATCCCAATGCAACATTATTCCATGCTTTTAAGTTAAGGTTTAGATCTTCATTTGAAGTTGGGTTTTAGCTATGAAAAGAGTCCTTGTCTTCATGGGACCAGTGGCTTTCCCCTCCTCTTTTATACACTCTTTAAATTTTTTTTTATTGGCCAAGACCGGTTTGGCTCAGTGGATAGAGCGTCGGACTGCGGACTGAAGGGTCCCGGGTTCGATTCCGGCAAGGGCATGTATCTTGGCTACGGGCACATCCCCAGTAGGGGGTGTGCAAGAGGCAGCTGATTGATGTCTCTCTCTCATCGATGTTTCTGACTTTCTATCCCTCTCCCTTCCTCTCCATGAAAAATGAATAAAATATATTTTTTAAAAAACTTTTATTGAATTTTTTGGAGTGACATTCTATCTAATAAAGAGAATATGTAAATTGACTATCACACCATCACAAAGATGGTGGCGCCCACAATGGAGGTGGGGTTTCCGTAACACAAGATGGCTGTACCCACAGTGGAGGCCGAGTTCCTGTAACAAGCCTTAAGGAGCAATCAGCAGAGACCTGAGGCGTGTGGCACTGGGCTGGGACAGGGAACCTGAGCCTGCGCCGCCTGCCCTGGCATCAGGCTGGGGGACCTCAGGCCAAGTCCTGCACCTGGCGGAGCTTGACAGGAGACCTCAGGCCATGTCCCTGGCCCAGCAGGGCTTGACGGTGACCTCAAGGCACACCCCCGTCTCGGTGCTGGGCCTGAGGACCTCAGGCCATGCCGCCCACCCTGACACCAGGCCAAGGAACCTCAGGCCACGTTCCCTGTCCTGGGACTGGCCTAGGGGACCTGAGAGGGATTAACGAGGAACCTGAGGCTGTGCTCCCCACCCTGCAGGGCTTGATGGGGGCCCTCAGGCTATGACCCCCACCTGGTGGGGCTTGATGGGGGGTGGCTGGCCGGGTCTGGATCTTGTCCAATGGGGGTATGGTCTGCTGGATCTGGGTTGAACATGATTTTAAGTCACTGCAGGTGGGCAGGGACTTGACTCTGGGTCCCACAGCATGCCTCAGACTCTGACAGGAGGAAGGTTTTTATATACATTTTCTAATTTTCTTTCATCTCTGACACTTCTATTATAGAGAAAGGGCAAATAGCAATATTAAAATATGTTCTCTAGCCCTAACTGGTTTGGCTCAGTGGATAGAGTGTCGGCCTGTGGACTGAAGGGTCCTGGATTCTATTCCCGTCAAAGGCATGTACCTTGGTTGCAGGCACATCCCCAGTAGGAAGTGTGTAGGAGGCTGCTGATCAATGTTTCTCTCTCATCGATGTTTCTAACTCTCTATCCCTCTTCCTTCCTCTCTGTAAAAAAAACAAAAAAATATATATCTTTCAAAGAATTTCCTCTAATTAATCCCCCTTTAATATGCATGAATCCTGTGCACTGGGCCTCTAGTTGATTAATAAAATTATATAGATTTCAGGTTACAATTCTATAATACATCATCTATATATTGAATAATGTGCACAACAAGTCAAGTCTCCTTCCATTACCATTTATCCCTCCTTTACCCATTTTTACATGACCCCGCCCTCATCCCCTGGAAATGACCATACTGTTGTCAGTGTCTATGACTTTGGTTTGCTTTGCTTCATCTTTTTCTACCCAGCACCATAACCTCCCTCTCCTCTGACAGCTGTCAGTTCCATACTCTTGTTTTATAGACTCTAAACTTCAGGTGAGATATTTGGGAAACAGTTAATTTTGATTTCTCAGGGGGAAAAAAAGTATAAACCCAAGAAAACTACTGTTATTCTTTCCCTTGGAGAAGATTACTAGGTAAGCGCTGAGTGGTAACAACTTGCGCAGAAAGCTGAATATAAATTCCCAAACAAAGGGCAGTCAAACCCAGGGCAGCATTTAAGGCAAGGAAATTTCCTTGCCTCTTTACTTAAAGCAAAGTGGCTCAGCAGGGCGCGTGGAAAGTGGATTTTAATGATGTGAAGTTCAGAGGTTTGCATTTGGTCTCCCGTCCTGCCAATGAGTGACAAGGTCACCTTGCGGAACCACTGCCTGGTTCTATGCTTCCTCTTCTATGGAATGGAAATAGTGATGTCCACCCGGCATAACGTTTCAGGTGTCTTTGAACACCACATAAGATATTACCCAGGGATGCTACTTACAGATCGTATAACTATCACAAACAATTTTACTGTCATCTTTTCACGGTCATTTTATTTCAACATCCAACCTCTACCATCCATTTCTGCCTCTAAATAACGCCTCACTGTAGAAATTCTATTACTTCTACATTAACTGTTCAAGAATTTGAATGAAATGATATAGGACTATAATTTTCATTAGCTATAAAAATATCTCTACGGGCCCATTTTATTTTATTTATAAATATTGCCAAAATAGTCATGAAATGGGAGAAAGGACTTTTGATCAAAAAACCTGACAGCTGGTTTTTTTTTCCTTATTATTTTTTTCCTTCCTTCTTTTTTTGTCATTTTCTTCCTCCTCCTTTTCCTTCCTCCCTCGGGCTCTCCCTTCCCTCCTGTACTTACATGACTGGCATATTACATCTCCTAACACGGAATTAATAAGACTGATTCTCTGACCTCAAAGACTTCAAATTTTATTGGTGATGAGGGTCAGGTCAAGAGGGAATTAAGACACAGTATCAAATACTCCCAAACAGGCTGGGGTGGGAGGCTTTTTGGAGAAAGAAGAAATGGACAGTTTGAATTTTGAAAGGCAAGTAGTAATTTTAAAGAAAGGATGAGTATGAACACACACACATATACAGAATATTCTATCCAACAAACACCAAATATACAGTCTTCTAAAACATACATGGAACACTTTCTGGGACAGACCATGTGTTAAGCCATAAAGTATCTTCTTCAAGAAGATTAAAATCATACCCAAGCCCTAACTGGATTGGCTCAGTGGACAGAGCATTGGCCTGCAGACTTGAAAAGTCCCAGGTTTGATTCCGGTCAAGGGCATGTACCTTGGTTGTGGGCACATCCCCAGTAGCAGATGTGCAGGAGGCAGCTGATCAATGTTTCTCATCGATGTTTGTAGCTCTCTATCCCTCTCCCTCTCTGTAAAAAATCAATAGAATATATTAAAAAAATGAAATCATACCCTAGATGTCCTAGGACCACAATGGTATAATACTAGAAATAAAACAAAAACAAATACATGGACATTACACAATACCCTCCTGAACAATCAATGGGTCAAAGGAAAAATCAAGGGCTCATTTCCTGATGGGGGCCATGCAAGAGGTGGCTGATTGATGTTTCTCCCTCTCCCTTTCTTCTCTAAAATCAATAAAACATTTTTTAAAGAGTAAGACAAGAAAGAAGCTCTGGAAATATTAAAAAGAACAGAACTGGATACACTTATGCTCTCAACTACTGCTATTAAACCTTGTATAAAATAACAAGGGGCAAAATAAGCCAGTCAGAGAAAAATAAATATCACATGATCTCACTCATTTGTGGAATATAATGAGCAACATAAACCAATGAACAAAAACAGATCCAGAGACAGAGAAGCATCAATCCGTCCATCAAACCTCAGAGGGAAGGTAGGGGAGTGTGAGGGTAAGGGGGAGAGATCAACCAAAAGACTTGTATGCATGCATGTAAGCCTAACCAATGGACACAGACACCAGAGGGGTGAGGGCAGGAGTGGGGGTGGGGTGAGGGAAGCAATGGGTGTGGGGATAGGACACATATGTAATACCTTAATAAATAAAAATTAACAAGGAGACGGAAAGAGGATAAATGGAACAGAAAAAATAGCGGTGTGTGCACATGTGCCTATATTAGTCTTCATATCTGCAACTGCTGGTGATTGCTGTCCTCCAGGACCGGTTCCACATGAAACTTCCCCTCATCCATGACCTCCACTAAGCAGTGTTCTATACCATGTGGGTAATCCAGTCTTCATTCTTAGACTGTTAAAATTCTTTTTTTAAATATATATATATATTTTTATTGATTTCAGAGAGAAAGGGAGACGGAGAGACAGAAACATCAATGATGAGAGAGAATCATTGATTGGCTGCCTCCTGCACACTCCACAATGGGGATTGAGCCTGCAACCTGGGCATGTGCCCTGATGGGGAACCAGACTGAGACCTCTTGGTTCATAGGTTGATGCTCAACCACCGAGCCACTCTGGCCAGCTAGACTGTCAATATTCTTAGTTGCTTTGCCTTCTGTTTTGGTTACTGCAGCTTTCTATTCATTCTCAGTACCATGCATGGGGATATTAAAATTTGGCCAAGAGAATCCCCTAGGTTTCAGACCTAGTTAGTCCCTTCTGAGCCATTGAGTAGCAGCAACTCAGATTTCCTCTTGCTGTTCAGAGCAGATGTCTAGCAAAGTGGTCACTTTCCCCACTACTGGTTTCGTGGTGGAACAAGCCTGAAACGGACAGGTGGCCCTGGAGACCACCAAGTCATGGGACACTGTGTCCCCTGACAAAAACATTTCTCCATTGTTAGCAAAAGCCTCCCAATCAGAAACGCTCACCATTGTGAGGAGAGGGAATGGATATTCTGTGAACGGATATAATAATGAGAGAAGTTCACACTTTGACCTCTCCCTTCTCAGAACCATGTGTTTTGATCGTGGGAGAAATAATACCGTGTTACTAGTTGCTTATTTAAAGCATATCCTGCATATTTTCAGATATAATTCCAAACTTTCAATGTGTTTTGTTTTGTTTGTGCTTTTTGCTAATAGGAACCGTACCTGACTTATCAGTAGGCCATTCCATCATTCTAGGATTTTAGGTGCTTTTGATGGGAATGGGATATATTATAACACCATTGAATTATATGAGTTTAAGCCAATGTCACACTGAGTCCCATGTTCAGAAGCAATGTTGTGTGTTCTTCCATGATGGCAAATAAAGTGTCCTGTGAGTCCATGGATGGTGGCTCTGACAGTGCATTGTGGGTAGGAAAGATAAATCTATATCCAAATGTGTATCTCTTGCTGTTCCTTCCATAATGAAAGCATCTCAATGGAATCAACCAGATAGGACTGTTTCCCCAAAGAAATGTCATTACAATGTTACTGTAGGAGACTATTTATTTCCATAGGCTTCTTAATATGATCATATATCTTAGCCTAGTCAATCCTTTGGTGGGGATTTATTGCAATTAATCAAGTATAAAGAAAGTCCTTTATGCCTAAACACATCAATCATGGAATTACAAATATTAGCAAAACCTGGAGAACAATCTCAGCATCTTATAATGGGGATAAGGGGATTAAATCTTGGTGTGTCAGCTCAAATTGCTATACAACATTTAATAACAGTATGTAATGAAAATGTTAAAGAAAACAAAACAAGGTATAATATGTCCAGGAGACAGTACTATTGTGATAAGGAGAAACCTATACATGAGAAAGAAAAGCCTGGAACAAATCAGTGACCAAGCCTGTCCATTTGCTTTTCCTAAATACTCCAGAATCTGTGAATTTGTTTCATCATCACTAGCATCTTCCTCCCAGCCATTGTCGTCTCTCAACAGAGTGACAGCCTCTATCCACCTCTACCCATGACCTTGACCTATGAAGATGCATCTTAGGGATTCTGCAGTCAGAGGGA
Source organism: Antrozous pallidus (assembly GCA_027563665.1). NCBI lineage: Eukaryota > Metazoa > Chordata > Mammalia > Chiroptera > Vespertilionidae > Antrozous > Antrozous pallidus. Next base: position 47,678,150 of record CM050525.1, read on the forward strand.
TTCTTAAATATGAATTTCATTTTAGAATTTTCCTTGCATAAAACCCTTCAGTGGCTTTTCATTAACACATTAAGCACCCAATCAGTCACCAGTGACAGACACTCTACTTTCTGTCCAGAAGACAAAACAGGCTGGGTGCTTAACGTGTTAAAGAATAATTTCTAAAATCTTTAATGGACCTTAAACGGCAATGTGTGATTTGGCCACAGCAAACCTCTCCAAATCTCATCCTTTCTTGCCTGTCTCCCCAGCCACTTTGGGGACCCCAGTTAGTCCTGGCTTCTGTTAACAGGCTTTGCATATTTTTATGTCTTTTCTCCTACCACTGTGACCTTTTTAAAAATATATATTTATTTCAGAGAGGAAGGGAGAAGTAGATAGAGATAGAAACATTAATAATGAGAGAGAATCATTGATCTCTTGCCTCCTGCATGTCCCCTACTGGGGATCAAGCCCACAACCCGAACATGTGCTCTTGACCAGGAATCAAACCATGACCTCCTGGTTCATAGGTCGACACTCAGCCACTGAGTCATGCCAGCCAGGCACTGTGATCTTTTTTTTTTAATTCTTCATAGAATAAGAACCTCTGTTAACTAAAGTACAATTCATATTAAAGGATGAATGCCTTCTAAGAGATATTTTCCATGTTCCCATTAGACTAGGAGGGTTTATAAAAGGCAAATTACTGCAAGGACTGGCTAATGGGAATAGGAATTTCAGGCATCCTGTCTACCACGGCATGGAAAGCAAAGTAGGGACCGAGGATCTGAGTTGCCCGTTTATAATTATTTCATTATTATAGAATAAGCTGAGAAAATATTACCATAAGGCTGACAGGACTCAGAATAAATCTTCATAAAGGAACATTAAGCAGCTGCAATGACAAGAGGGAAAGAGTGAGTGTGCCTTCCCCCCTTTACAGTTTCTGGGGGATGTGCTCACCTGTGCCTCCCAAAACTCCTGCTGCAGCCCCTGCCTTCCACCCCCAGGCGACCTTAACATGACTCCTTGTGGGTGTACCCCAGAGTCCCAATGAGGGAGTCACACCTCTTGTGTCTCACAGGCTGCTGCACCAGGATTTTTAGTCTATAAAGGAATGTCTTCTTCTTTTCCTGTCTTTTTTTTTTTAATTCAGCGAAGAAAGCAATCCTCAATGGATTGCTTTCCATGTTATCCTATCCATGTTATTTACGTGTGTGTGTGTGTATGTGTGTGTGTGTATTTGACTTTACAGAGAGTAAGGGAAAGGGATAGAGAGTTAGAAACATAGATGAAAGAGAAACATCTATCAGATGCCTCCTGCACACCCCCTACTTAGGATCGAGTCTGCAAGCAAGATGCATGCCCTTGACCAGAATCAAACCCGGGACCCTTCAATGCACAGGCCGATGTTCTATCCACTGAGCCAAACCGGTAAGGGCCCATCCATGTCATTTAAATCTATTCACAATTATACAAAAGTGCTGGAAGTGGCCATTCACATTCACACCTGTCGCTGCCCTGGAGTGCTGTGTCTGGTGGTGCCTCCTGTCTCCCTCCCATCTCTAATCACAGCCTCCTGAGCCCTGGCTCCATCCTAGAGGATGCTGTCCCAGAAGCTGATGTCCAGGGTGCATCTCTGCCTGACAGTAGCCAGCCCATCACTGGATTCTGCTGCATGTGACTGGGCAGTGCACACTGGTCAGCAGATTCCAAGACGGTGCCCATGGTCTCTGCAGAGGAGACTCGGGTCTTATAAGCACATGAACAGTTGGCAGGCGCCAGCAGATGTACACGATAGCCCGTTATTACTTCCCCAGGGACCTATTCTCGGAGCTCCTTCATCAGCTCAAATTTCACTCTTATAGGCTCTCATAACCACAGGCTCTCATTATACATTTATTTGGGTGATTTCTTTGTCTCTGTCTCTTGTTAGACTTAAGTTCCACAAAGATGGGAATTACAGCCTTATTCTTTATTCTTTCACTTCCTTTATCTTTATTGGTTTTTAAATATCTGTATTGATTTTTAGAGAAAGAGGAAGGGAGAGGGAGATTTAGAAACATTAATGTGAGAGAGAAACATCAACCAGCTGCCTCCTGTATGCCCCCTATTGGGGATTGAGCATTCAACCTGGGCATGTGCCCTGACGGGGAGTTGAACCAGCAACCTTTCGGGTGCATGGGATGACACCCAACCAAATGAGCCCCAGTGGCCAGGGCCCTCCCTTACTACTAGAGTCCTGGTACATGAAATTCGTGCACATTGAAAGGGGATTAATTAGAGAAAATATTAATATTGCTATTTGCCCTTTCTCTATAATAGAAGTGTCAGAGATGAAAGGAAATTAGTCAAATGTATATAAAAACTCCCTCCTATCAGAGTCTGGGGCTCACCACGGGACCCAAAGTCAAGTTCCCACCTACCCACATGCACCTCAAAATTGTGTGAGACCCAGACCCGACCACCCAACCCTCTCTTCCCCAGCATTGGGCTAGATCCAGACCCAGCCAGTCCCACCCTTTTCAAGCCCTGCTGGGCAGGGGGTGTAGCCTAAGGTCCCTGGCCCTGCACCAAGAGGAGTGTGTGGCCTGAGGTCACCCAGCCCAGACTGGCGTGGGGGGTGTGCCTTGAGGTCCTCCATCAAGCCCTTCAGGCCGGGGACATGGCCTGAGATCCCCTGTCAAGCCCTGCTGAGTGGAGGGCATAGCCTGATGTCCCTCGTCAAGCCCCACCACATAGGAGGGGGTACAGACTCAGGTCCTAAATCAAGCCTCACCAGCAGGGTCCCCTGTCAAGCCCTGCTGGGCGGGGACACAGCCTGAGTTCTCCTGACCCAGCACTTGGGGTGCACCTTGAGGTCTCCCATCAAGTCCAGACAGGTCGGGGGGGGGGGTAGGGGGGAAAGCCTCAGGTCCCCTGGTCCACTCCTGGGGCAGGGGCGGCCTAAGGTCCCCTGTCAAGACCCACCTGGTGGGGGGCGAGGCCTGAGGTCCCCCAGCATGGCGCTGAGGTTGGGGAAGGGAAGTATGGATACACCTAAGGAAAGGAAAACCTAAAAGAATCAAAGAATGCCCCAGAGGTATAAGCCTATAAGGATTTGATGCCTAAAAAAAAGGAGCCACACTGGGTGAGAGCCATATTTATTTTCCCCTTGAAGATGCTCTAATGGTTATGAGGTCTAACAGCCAGAGCTCAAGCCATGGTCTCTAGTCATGAGGAATCAGAAGGCAGTGTCTTTGGATTTCCAGACATCCTGGATCATAGAAGAGGAAAATTCTAAGAATAAAATCACAGAGAAAGCTCCAAAAACCCACATATGACTTCTTCTCTAATCTTAGCTCGAATCCTTAACTTTGCATGTTTGGGTGAGACTCTATAGAGCCCAGAGGTGCTGGTAGTAATAGCTGTAAGGATGAGACAGCTAAGCAGAGATTTAATTCACTGCCTCCCAAAGAGGTCTGAGTCCAGAGTTAGAGTCCCTCCAAGAGAGAGGGACTTGGGGAATATCTGTGGCTTTTCCTTGGAATTCCAGAAAGGCCATGTCTTAGAGTGACTCTTTCTGAGAAACTATGAGATTCTCCCTGGAATGATTCCTTCAATGCAAGCTGCACTATCACCTCAACTGGAGCTCTCATTCACAAAGAGACCACACGCTGGTCCTAGGACTGAGAACAAAATCATCACTGAACAGGACCACCCTGACAAGGCCTCAGTCTAAGCTGCTGCAGGAGCGAGAAGATCTGTGACTAAATACACTTGAATACCAGGGGAGAAAGCTACATGGTTCCAAGCATGCTAACAAAATTCAGTCTCTGCAACATATTACTGATGCCCAATACACAAGTTTGGGGACCTAATGTATGGCATGGTGATTGTGGCTATTAACACTGTATCACATACTTGAATATTGCCAACAGAATAGACTTCAGTGTTCTCATAAAAAAAAAAAAAAGGAATGGCTGAAACCAGTTTGGCTCAATGGATAGAGCGTCGGCCTGCGGACTGAAGGGTCCTGGGTTTGATTCCGGTCAAGGGCATGTACCTTGGTTAAGAGCACGTCTCCAGTAGGGGGTGTACAGGAGGCAGCTGATCGATGTTTCTCTCTCATTGGCATTTCTAACTTTCTATCCTTCTCCCTTCCTCTCTGTAAAAAAAAATCAATAAAATATATTTAAAAATAGGAATGGTTACTGGATGACAGGTAATATTATGGTGGTAATTTACAAATTTTGCAATTGGTAAATATATTAAATCAATATGCTGTATGTACATCTTAATCTTATACTATGTTACCTGCCACTTTTATCTCAAATTTGGGAAAAAGCATCTGCCCTTTATTAAAAATTAAATAACCTATATGAAAGTTTAGAGACATATAACAAATTAAAAATGGATAACTGGAGAAGAGACATGGAAACTTAAAGAGAGGAATCAAATTGGTATGTTAAATACGTTTTTATTGACTTAAAGAAAGGAAGGGAGAGGAAGAGAGAGAGAAACATCTATGAGAGAGAAACATCGATCAGTTGTCTCCAGCATGCCCCCTGGTGGATCCTGGTGACCTTTTGGGGCATGCGTCAACTCTCAACCACTGAGCAACATTGGTCAGGCCAAATGGAGATTTTTAAATGGTCAAACACTATCGCTAAAATTTAAAAAGAGTCATTGGATGAATTAACAGAATATTGTTACAAATAAATCATCAAAAAAAGTATTTATAAGCTTAAAGACATATTAATAGTATCCATCCAGACTAAGAGCAAAGAGAAGGACTAGAAAAACAAAAACTGAAAGAAAAAATAAAACCTGTTCTTGTGTCCAAAAGAAGAGGAAAGTGTAAATTAGAAAAAAGTGTATTTAAAGGAACATTGGCCAAACTTTCAAAGTTTAAGCAAAATCATCAACCCGCAGATCTAAGCAGCCCAGTAAACTCCAGGCAGAACAAATACTAAGAAAATCACACCAGAGTACATTATAGTGAAACTGCTGTCAAAGGTAAAAATAATAATAATAATAATAAAAACCTTTAGAGCATGGCATGGAATGCTGGGAGGGTGGAGGAGGGAAGACATAGAGGAGAACCAGAGAAGAATGTCAGTTATTATTTAAAAAGGAAGAAAGATTGGAGGCCAGAAGATAAACGTATCATGTCCTATAGTACTGTAGGGAGTGATGTCTGGGGAGGAAATATCACATAAGTGTGAAAATACCTTTTTAAAAATGAAGAAAAAGACATTTTTAGGTAAATGAAAGCTGAAAATATGTATCTAGACTCACACTACAAAAAATACTGCAGAAAATTCTCAGGTTGAGTGTAAATAATAGCAATGGAACAGTGAAATCTACCTGAACAATCTCGAGAAGAGCACTGGGAAGTGCAAGCATGAAAAGCCACATGTTCTGAGGAACAGACTGTGGAACCTCAGAGGGAAGGTTAGGAAAGGGGCACGGGTGGGAAGAGATCAAATATATATGCACAACCCATAGACATAGACCATAGGATGGTGAAGGCCTGGGGCAGGGGGCCAGGTGAGCTAGAGGAAGTCAATGGGGGAAAGAGGGGACATATGAAATACTTTCAATAAAGATTGTTTTTTAAAAGCTATAATTTGTTTTCCCATATTTCAAAAAAATGTAACTGCAGAGCAAAAATAATGTTGAGGTTGATTAGAGGTCAGATATGTGATGTACAGGAACATACTATTTAAGCCTCTTACATTATTTCTGAAGTGATATAATGTAAATTTACATTAGGCATAGATGAGCTAAGGATGTATATTGTTATCATTAAAGTAACCATACGAAATCTAAATAAAAATGCAAAAGCCCATAGAGGTAGGTTAAATTCAAAAACTTAATTAACCCAAAAGAAAACAGAAAAAGAAACAATAACCCCCGTACACATACAAATAACACAAAACACCCTAAAACAGTACAATTAAAGAAGTAGCAATAATTAACCTAAATAATAGCAATATTTACATCAAATGCAAATGAACTACACTTTCCAAATTTAAAGGCAGGGATTGTCACGTTGGATATAATAGAAGAATCAAGTACATGTTTTTTAAGAGAGACAACTTACATGTAAAGACATAAATGAGATGAAAACTGGTAGGTAGAAAAAACGATAAAAAGAACCTTAATGCCCTGTGTGGATATAAATATGAAGAAGCTCATAGAGCATATCAGAAGAAGTAAACTTCAAGACGGGCAGTAGAGATTTTTAAATGGTCAAGTACCGCAAGAGTGGTATTTCGTACATGCACATGTGAGCATATTGACATCTGTGAAACATATACCCAGAAAATGAAGGATGTGTATTATTTTTAAGTGCATATGGGACACTCACAAAGACAGACCATATGTTGTCCCTTAAGAGAAGTCTCAATGACTGTCAACTGGTTGGACTCACACACAATATGTCCTCTGACAAGAGTAGAACATTTGAAATCGGTATAGATAAGATATTTGGAACAACCCAAGTATTTGGATATTAGTACGGAAATTACAATGGAGGTGGTGGGTAAAGATGTTTTGAAGTGAATGGTAATAAAAGCCACAACATATCAAAATTTATGGGCAGTAACTAAAGAAATACTTAGAAGTGAATGTGTAACTTTAAATGTTTCTATTAGGAAAGGGGTTAGGCTGATCAGGATGTAAACTCGGACCATAGGAAGTAAAAGTACATATTACTCACAAAGTAAAAATCAGAAAATAATGAAGATGAGATTAGAAATATGAAGTAGAAAACAGACTAACAGTGACCAACACTGATTCAGAGAAAAGTCAGCAAGGTCCAGATTTGTTCTAACAAAGGACTCCTAGGTCACCGAAGGAAATAAAGAGAAAGTGTAAATTACTAACACTGATATGATAGTGGAGAAAATTTGACTGTGTTGGACTTCCCCAGACTCCCCAGTTCCGATGACTTGCCAAGGCTCAGAAAGCTCAGCATAGAGACAAACATGACTAAGATTCCGTACAGCAAGAAATGTAGAAAGATCCAAGACAAAATCAGCCAAGAGGCGAGGTTCATGGGGTCAAACCCCCAGGAGAGAAGACAAACTTTCGAAGGTCTGGTCTCAGTGGAATCCCAGCAGGCACGCCTAGCTCCCCAACAAGGAGTCAAACTGCCCCTGTGAAATCTCTATGGGCTCCTTAGGGACTCGGCATCCGGGGTTTCCCTGAGGGCTGTTCTGTGTGGAGCCTTTGTCTAGCTCCGTGGTCGGAAAACTGCGGCTCTTTAGCCCCTTGAGTGTAGCTCTTTCACAAAATACCACGGCCTGGGCGAGTCTATTTTGAAGAAGTGGCATTAGAAGAAGTTTAAGTTTAAAAAACTTGGCTCTCAAAAGAAATAGCAATCGTTGTACTGTTGATATTTGGCTCTTTTGACTAATGAGTTTGCCGACCACAGGTCTAGTTCATCCCCAAATTCCAGGTTAGGAGAAGGCAAGCAGGTATTTAGCATACACCCTGATGTCGGTCTAAGTACAGTCAGCACTCTGATCAGATAGGACTGTGAGGACTCTCCTGAAATCCCTGTTTCCAGGAGCCAGGCAGGGATCAACCTTCAGGGCAGTTCTCTCCAACGACAGCAGTGACACCGTACACAATGACATGCCCTACAACTATTACAGAACTGCCAACCTTATGCCGATATCGGAATGACAACGGGGAAATCACTCCAGGTCCTGTAAATATTAGGAGAGGAACGAGTTGGCACCAGAATATTTGTCAACGAAAGCAAAGTGGCAAATTTCTTGGAAGTGACAATATACCAAAACTAGCACAAGAAAAATTATGAATAGTAATATATCTTTTTTTAAAAAAAATCAAATTAGGGGGAAAAATCTACTGAAATGAAAACTCAAGATCCATCTGGTTGCTATTGTAAATTTCTTAAAACATTTAAGAAAGAAATGACACCGATTTCATACACACATGCGTTCAGAATGTAGAGGATTAGGAAAGACATTTGACCTGTTTGATAAGGTCAATATTACTGATATCAAAACCTGACAAGCATATTATTAGCAAATAAAATTATGGTCTAACAGCCCTCATGATTATAAATGCAAAAGTACTTAAAAGTGTGTTTAAAAAAATTAATCCAGAAATATGTAAATGGGATAATGCGTCATTGGGATTCATTCCAGGAATGCAAGATTGATTGATTTGGACATGCTCAACTAATGTAATGAACCACATTAACAAAATAAAGGAGAAATTTATGTGATTACCTTAATAGATGTGGGAAAAAGAATTTGACAAAATTCAATGTTCCTGCTTGGCGGGGGGGGGGGGGGGGGGGGGGGGCCGTGTTGTGGGGGAAACAACTCTGTAATCTAGAAATAGAGGGAAACTTTTTCAAGCCAATAAAAAGGATATCCAGGAAGAACCCACAGCCAATCTGAAGGTCAAATATTGGATGTGTTCTTCCTGGTACTGGAGAAAAGACTTTTTTTAAGTAGTCAATTATAGTCTATAGTAGTTTTTAAAAAATATTTTTATCCATTTTTACAGAGTGGGAGGGAAAGTGAATACTGGGGACTGAGCATGCAACCCAGGCATGTGCCCTGACTGAGAATTGAACTGGTGACCTCATGGTGCCTGGGAGGATGCTCAACCACTGAGCAACACTGACCAGGCCTGTTCTTACCCCTTTTAGTCAACATTGCACTACATATTTTAGCCAGTGCTCCAAAGAAAGATACTAGTAGAAGGCATAAGATTTGAAAGAAATAGTGTCTTAACTCACAGATGGCATGATTGTTTACATAGAAAAGTCCTAAGGTATTTTAGGAAACACACATACCTACTTAAATTAATGTCAATTTAGCAAGGCCACAGGAATACCAATAGCACACAGAAATCAGTCTGTCTCTATAGACTGAGTGGGTAGCTGGTGTCAGATGATCCCCAGTGTCGCTTGCTTGCCTCTTTCTCTTGATCCTGCGTATTCCCCGCAGACACTGAATGAGCGCTGCCTAAGTGACCAATAGCATAAGCCAGTGGTCGGCGAGCCACATGCGGCTCTTTGGCCCCTTGAGTGTGGCTCTTCTACAAAATACCATGTGCGGGCGCGCACAAACAGTGCGATCGAAACTTCATGGCCCATGCGCAGAAGTCGGTTTTCGGCCTGGGCCAGTCTATTTTGGAGAAGTGGCGTTAGAAGAGGTTTATGTTTAAAAAATTTGGCTCTGAAAAGAAATTTTGATCGTTGTACTGTTGATATTTGGCTTTGTTGACTAGTGCGTTTGCCGACCCCTGGCATAAGCTGAAGGGAACAAAGTGGGGCTCCCGGACTCTTCAGGAAAGGCACGGCAGCTGTGCTGGCTCCTTTGGGCCACTCGCTGTGGAGAAAGCCAGCGAGGACAGCCCAGCAGCCCCACGGAGAGGCTGCCATGGCAATGTGATGGACACCGAACTGCTAACCAGGTGAGTGAGCTGATTTGCAGTGGAGTCGTCTAGTCCTGGGCAAGGTGACTCCAGCCCTATTTGATGTTCTACTTTGACCTTAGGGGAGACCCTGAGCTGGGACTTCTCATTTAATTGGCTCCAAATTCCCGACCGATAGCAACTATGAGCGATAATAAATGTTCACTGTTATGTCAAGGCACTCAATTGTTGAGTGGTTTATTGTACAGCGATTGATAATATAGTCATTGGAAAGTAAAGCTAAAGGTGATATTGACAACACTAACAAAATATTCGAGGACGGATATATATAGTTAAAAACATATGCATCTCTCCTGAAAATTACAATATGCTGTTAAGGAAAAGTTAAAAGAGTTACTATGTTCAGGAAATTGGAAGACTCAAGATTAAGATGTCATTTCTCCCCCAGCTGTTCTATAGATTAAATATCTCCCTAGTTAAATCCCGGCAGGCTTATTTGCACTAATGGATAAGAGGAGTCTAAAATTTTCATGCAAATACAAAGGACTTGGAATAGATAAAGCCACCTTGTCAGAGAGACGGAGTCACAGTGCCTGACTTTTAAGACGCATGAGAGCTTCAGTACCGATATTGGTGGTGGTACTGTGAGGACAGATGAATAAACCAACTGGAACAGAATGGAGATTCCATAAATAAACTCACACCTACAGATGCCAAGGCAAGTCTATGGGAAAAGGGAGGTATTCAAGAAATAGTGTGTGAAGATGTTTCTAAGAAGACTTTTGAAACCAGTGTTGGAGCAAGGAGATGGCTGTATGGAAAGAGGGGCTCCTCAGTCCTCACCCCATACCCGCCACGGAAGTGAATCTGAGAAGGATCACATCCCTAAGCACAAAGGCTGAAACTAGACAACTTCTAGAAGAAGCATAAAAAAAAATCTTCAGATTCTGAGGTGGATAAAAATTTCTTAGCTAGGACTCAGCACTAATCATAAAAGGAAAAAAAGAAATTAAAGACGAGTAAAATTACCAAGTTTACTAAATTGACAACACCACCATCAAAAAAAAGTCACTGGCTGGGAAAAATATTTACAAAGGACTCTAACCCAGAATATACTAAGAACTTGTCCAGCTCAGTAATAAAACCACAAATACCCCAATAAGGAAATGGACAGATAATGGCAAAAGCAAATATGCACTTCGCAAGTATAGGTGTGACACTCCATTTGTGACCAGAGAATGCCAATTAGTATCCCCCGCCACTTACAAACGGACATCCTTCCGCCTAAAATGAAAAATGCCACCATCCCGATCACCGGGAAGGATGCGCAGAACTCTCCTGTATCGCCGACGGGAATGGCAAATGGTTCGGCTATGTCGAGAGGCGATTTGGTAGATTTTCAGAGAACTGAAAACACACCTACCCAAAGCCTCAGACATCCCACTCACTCTGAGATTTGCACCCAAGTGAAATACACGGGCATTTCCACAAGCAGATTTGCACAGAAACGTTCACAATTGCTTTATGCATAATAACCAGAGCCGTGATTAGTTACCGAAATCCAGCTACAGGTAAACGGATCAACACACTGTGCTAAGCTCTTGTGCCAGAGCACCACTGGGCAACACAACGGAGCCCACTTCCGCTCTGCACAGCAGCAGACACACATCTTAAAAGCAGGCTTCCAGGTGCAAGATGCCTCCGGATGCACAATCATTGCAACTGCTTGATTCTCAGCCCCTCTCTGCCCACAGCACGCCCGCAGCCCATCCACGGACATCTACCATCGAGCACCTTCCTCCACTTCTGCCTCAGCAGCAGGGCCTTGGAATAAAAGCCTCTCTCCCGGCTGGAACAATTTCCTTCCTTAAGCCCATGAGCGCCGGCAAGTTTGAGGCTGATTTCTCTCCAGGGAACAATCTCCGCTTAAAGCCGAAGCCACCAAGGGGCTCCTCTAATCTCAAAAGCATTTGTAGAGCCTTGAAAGCCTTGTTTTTCGTCCCCGGGGTCCCCTTCCCACAGTCGCCCCGGCCGCCTCTTCTTACTTTCACAGGGAGAGCAGCAGCCAAACAGGCACCACTTCCCCCAGGCGTCTCTGTACCTGTTCGGTGATCTTGAACCTGGGTCACAGGGTGGCGGGTGGTGTCCTGAGCGCCTTCCTTTCCGAGGGAGAGGAGCGGCCTGGCTTCCTCAATCCCCATCAGCCAGGCGGGAACACAAGGACGGATGTTTCATGCCCAGCACAGGCCCTGGGGGAAGACAGTCGCCTCCCTTCCCAGCCACCTTCCGAGCAGTTCCTCCTTCACACACAATCACGGATGATTTTTCTCTCCGGCCTGACACCTGCCTCATCAGGAGCCCGCTCCACTCAGCGGCCGCACCTGTGGGGCCATGGCCCGTGGCCCGCCCCGGGCCAGCGGAGCCCAGCAAAAGGACGGCTCAGCAAAGCAGGGCTGCCACGGCAGAGACTTCTGATGCTCCTGCCCCCGGGGACCCGTTAGGGTCCGGGCAGGTGTTCAGAGCCCCCTGATTCGATCAGATTTTTGGATTTTGCTGGTCTTTGGAGATCAAGGAGCTTGCGGGTGTAGGCAGGCGGGATGCCCGGGGAGGCCCTCGCCCGAGGGCAGGGAGGGTGGGGCTCAGGAAAAACAGTGTGCGGTGGTTTCCCCTGCATCCCTTCGGCAGCTCCCTGCAGATGGATGCTGCAGCACAGACACTCTGGCTGCCTGCACCCGAGATGAGGGCTTGTGAGGCCAGGAAATGCCACTGAGTTTGCAGGGAAAGGACATCTGTGACAATTAGAGAAACAGGCCAGCAGTCATGTCCCCTCAACATTCTGCCACCTGGAAACCTGAAGTCACTCGGGGAACCCGATTTCCTTGAATTTTCTTCCCAGGCTGGCGGCTCCAGGGGCTCCCGCATGTGTCCCCGGGAAGACATGAGTGTGCAGCTCGGGCAGAGAGCACACACATTTCCAGTTTTGACCCCAACGTGGCGTTCCCGGTGCTGGCGGGTCAGGCATCCTGGTGCTGTCTGCCTGCTCTCACATGGGCTGGCGGGTGCCTTGCCTGTGGCCACAGACCCGTCACCAGAGAGGAAAGCAGGACGCCAGCCAAGAGGGAACATACCTCCCGCCTTTGAACGATGCAGCAGGAAGCCATGGGACCCAACACAGCAGCAGCGAACATCCAACGCAGGCTCAGGATCGAGGCCGAGGTGCATCTGAAACCCACGCTGCCTCTCACTGGCTGTGTGGCTTTGGGCAAAGTTATTGCCCTCTCTGGGCCCGCTGTTTCGTCCTCCGTGGATGGGAGGAGTGTATCTTCCAGGTTGCTGTGAGAATCCAAGTCCAGGCATGCTTTGGAGACATAGCAAGTCACCCCCACGCCACCGCAATACAGCGAGTCACCACCCTTATGCTGATGGAGGTTGTTGTCTTCAGTTTATAAAACACACGGCATCTGTGAAGCACGGAGCTCAGGCCAATCAGGGCAGATGATGGAGGCGATGAGCACGCAGCTCTGGGATTGGCCCAGAGGAGCCGGGACTAAGTGGTGTCCTGGTTTAACCGGTTTAATGTTGAGTCGTTACACCTGGTCTTGAGATCAACTTGGGTCTGTTGATAGCTATGCCACCTTGAGCTCGGGATATAGAACCTGCCCAGCCTCATGCCCCTCACTTGCAAGACCCAGGAAGGAGATCCTGTCTCCGGAAGCCTTCCCTGACCCCCGTCACGTGGAGCGGGGCTGCTCTCACTCCAATGTGCTCTTGTTAAAACCCCGATTCTCATTCACCATGTCCGGGATGGGGCCTGAGATTCTGCACGGCCAATCAGCTGCCCTTCGGGTCAGGGACTACACTCTGAGTAGCATGGATGTCAAGTTAATCCATCCATTCCCAGGGGTGTGTGTGTGTGTGTGTGTGTGTGAGCACAAGTGTGGGTATGCATGAATGTGTGCATGTGTGCATGTATGTGTGTCTCCCATGCACCTGCCACACCTGTGGGACAGGGATCATACCTGGCTAGCTTCTCTCCATTCCTCACAGAGCATCCCACCACTATTGAGGACTCGAGCAACATTCCCAGGCAGCAGGCACAGCTGCTTCTCCACCCCCCTGGTAAGGCCTTGAATCAAGTCACCCGCTGTGACCTGGGATGGAGAGGCCTAGCTACACCTGCTGGGGACCCACTTCCCATCTTGAGTGTCCTGCACTTCCCTCATTCTCAGGAGCCAGGGCCTCTTGGGCTGCCTGCCCTCAAGACAGTGTTCTCTTCAACATTCCCATATTGGCTTCTAGACGTCTGTCATCTCTTTGTGTCCAAGACCCTGGATCCCTCCATCCTGGAGCCTGTTGCACTCTGCTCATGGCCCCACATGGACCCCCGAATGGAGAGTGGTCACTACTCACAGCTAGGACCCACCTGCCTTATCCCTTCCTGTCCAGTGACTCAGAACATGCCTCCACCTCGGTGCCCTCGGAGGCCTAGGGCCGCCCTCCCACCTGTGAGCCCACTCCCTCTCCTCACCTCCTCCAGAGCGAACCCGTGCCACTACTCGGTGTGGGCACAGACCAGAGCCACGGAGTCACTGGCAACATGTTGGAGGAAGGGAAAACGGAGAATAAAGAAAAAGCTCTTTTGGAGTTTACTGAAGAGCCCCAAATCTTTAGGGACACATGTGGGAGAGTGCCTTATAAAAGTGAGAACACGCTTTCAAATCCTGAGCCTGTCCAAAGCCTCTCCTGGCTCTGACAGCCCCACCACAGACCTCCACACACATATACACTCTCATATGCACACACTTGCACACACACTGTCCCACACATGCACATATGCATACACATGTCACCAAAACTCACATATACACCGTCCCATACAGCCACACACATACACCTGCCATGTACACATATACTCATACAGTCCCAAACATACTCCTGTCACATGCACACACATACACTCTTGTACACATCCACTCATCACACTCACACACACTCACAGACATACATGTGCATACACCTGCCTCACACTCATAAACTCCTGTAGCCCCAGCTTAGGGCTCAGTCTGGTGGAGGGGCCCCTATCTCCCCCAGAGCACACAGCACTCACGGAGGTTTCTATTTCATTCCTACCTCATCCCAGATTGCTCTCTCTCCTTCAGTCCTTGCTGAACATGGACTTTATCTGGTTTCTTCACTCTTTGCAAACAATTTACAATGACCATGAATTATCTTTGTAACAAGAAAACATGTTAGGAGATAAACAATGAGTCTTTCAAGACTGGTCATCAGCTTGTTGGTCCGATATTGTTCAGTAACTCCTGACTCTGCCTCCTGGAACACAAAAGAACGTGTCACCCACAGGCAAATGTAGGTTTCTTCATTACAGAAACTCATTCTAAACAGAAAGAACCTCTTTCAGGCTTAGAAGAAAGAATCTAAGATTTGAGCCAATATTTTAGAAACTAGAGGCCTGGTGCATGAATTTGTGCACAGGTGGGGTCCCTTAGCTGGGGGTGGGGCGGGGACTGTGGGAAGTTGGCTGTGGGAATGCACTGACCACCAGTGGTAGCTCCTGCATTGAGCGTCTGTCCCCTGGTGGTCAACGCACATAACAGTGACCAGTCAATCAGTTGTTTGGTCACTTAGGCTTTTATAGATAGATAGATAGATAGATAGGCAGATAGATATTCCACAGCAAGAGCCACTAATCAGTGAGTGATTGTCCCTGTCCAAGCAAACATTTGTCTATCTCAGCTTCTCTCCCAAGAAGGTAAGTGGCCCGGTTGGGCCAGAGGGATCAAGTCTATCAGAAATGCTTTCACATGAGGAGCCTTGCCTTTGTTTCCTTTTCTTTACAAAAAAATATTTTTATTGATTTCAGAGAGGAAGGGAGAGGGAGAGAGAGCTAGAAACATCAATGATGAGAGAGAATCCTTGATGGGCTGCCTCCTGTAGACTGGGGACTGCACCCGCAACCCAGGCATGTGCCCTGACTGTGAATCGAACCGTGACCTCCTGGTTCATAGGTCAACACTCAATCGCTGAGCCACGCCGGTGAGGCCAGGCTTACCTTTGTTTCTTGAGCAAAGGCAGGAGAGGGAGGCAACATCCATGGCATTGGGGGCACTTTTCCTTATATCCTCCTTCCCAGCATCACAAAAGCAAAATGCTCATTGAATTCCATCTGTGAGCCTCCACTGTCGATTTCATTCTCCCACAATTAGCAGGGCAGTGGGTGGTCAGGGCGGGTGGACCCATATTGTTGTGAATGACCTATTATTATGTGCGGATTACATTTTACGTGGAAATTAAATGAATGCTGTCAGAGCTCTGGGGCCAGGCAGAGAAGAAAATACCTCATTGTTCAGTTCCCGCTAGCTGGGGAGACTGCACGTGGCGATAAAGAGACCTGTGTCTGTGCAAACAAGGCGTGGGCTTCCAGTTTGAAAGATGCATTTGTTACACCAAAGCTCGAAATAGGAGATCTGTGTGGGCAGAAACAGCGGAGAGGAAAGGGGAGAAAACTAATTATTACTACCACTGCATATGCACGTTAGGTATTTATATAATGTGTTAAACTTTGGTAGGGAAAATGTTTGTCATATCAGTAAGAATGAAACTTTACCATGAGAGGGGTATTCTAAGGATTCAACACTTTCAGCTCAGTGAGAATTTTTTTTTTTTACTTGAAATTATCATCTGCAGCCTTCTCTTCTCTCCACTTGTTTCTGTCTCCCCCCCCTCTCCCCATTTTGGTCAAGTATATGGGAAGTATCAATATTAAATAAAGAATGAGAGGAAAACTCACACCACTGAGCACAGGGGTGGGGGACCTTTTATTCTGCCAGAGGACACTTGAGTATTTAAAACATCATTTGGGAGCCGAACAAAATGACCAGCTTAAAAATGAGCCTGCTATACTTGCTCAGACATTTAAGGAACTCACCCCTTATGCCTTGACAGGGCCAGACCAAGTGATTTCGAGGGCCTTATATGGCCCGTTCCCCACCCCTGGCCTAAAGTCACAGTGATTTCAGGAAACCATGTTATAGCTGAGAAGTCTACAAAAGGTCAGAAACTCATGGAGACCTTCCCTGGGATGGGACAACTGGGTGCTCTGAAGGATAAAGGAAGAGGTGAAGTGACCTCATCCTGTTGGGGAAAGGAAGTGAGTTCCAACCAATGATCCCAGGGATGGGGTCTTCCCAACTGTGAGATGAGATGGAGAACTTTGAATTAAGCCCATGCAAGGTCTCTGATGGTTTTGATTCTCACATAAATGATTCGTATCTTGACTCATTCACTGGGTAAATAATTTATGAAACAACTCACCATTCACAAGGCATTGTGCGGGAGAAGATTAAATTTAGAAACAGGATGTACAACTACTTAGCCCAATCCTAAACCCATCCTTTGTACAAGCACCCAAGAAAACCCTTCCCATTTTGAGGAGCCTTATTCTCATGCCTGTGGAGCTTGCATCTAAATAGGAGCAAGAGGATTGTGATGGGGAACCCAACGTCAAGTCATTAGCAAGAGGGTTTAGCAGCTCTAGACAAGCCTGCAGCTCAGCCATGTGAGTTTTGGGGGAGCAGGGGTTCTCTACAGGTGTCTGAATCATGGCAGGTCAAATCCAGATTCTTGAGCTCATTTATTCAGCCAAGTGGTGCCACAAACACAATGAGTAATTTTTTATTAGTAGCCTTCCCCCCCGCCCCCGCCTTTGGGTTTTCCAGCAGATGATGCATCATAAATAGTGTAACAAATGGGGATGGAAGAGTGTAAGAAAATCTTCCCCCATCCACAGTGGAAACGATGCTGATAATGTGAATTTTGGCCATCAGGGGATTGAATGTGTTTAGGAAATTGCTGAAAGGCGGAACTAAATGATCAAAGAAGAATAATGCAGAAGTTTTCAAATCTGTATATATCCAAATCACCACTGGAAATTGTGAAGTATTAAAACTCTGGGAAATATCCTCCCATCCATCCAATCTGTGTGTTTAACAGACTCTCCAGGTGACTTGGCCAGTGTTCATGGGCCAGGCTGACAGAAACATTGGTGCAGGGGTGAAGTCCTCCAAATCTGCCCCTACCCATTGATTAATTGCATTCGAGGTCCTAAAATATTTAAAGCATTTCCCATTGAAATCCCATGGGAGAGAATAGCCATGAAGACTGAACACGTTGTGCTTAATAATAATTACCCTGATCACCTCCACTCGAGTGAGAAAGATGGAGGTGCTGGGGTGTAGCGATCAATCACTAATCACAGTTTCCAGACATAACGTGGGACAGCAGAAATGTATGGGGTGGAGTCACAGATCAACATGTTAACCCCAGAGGCCAGCGCATGGAGCTGGACTGGGGCTTCTCACTTCCCACAGTCAAAGAAAAGTATCAGGACATGCTGATTCCAGATGCTGTGAAGAAACTCCAAAAGCAGTACACAGTAGGGAACTTTTAGGAGGTACCACCGCAATCCCCCACTACCTGCTGGGCTCCTTTAAAGAGGCCACAAGAGGGTAGCCACAAGTTTATGTGGTGGCTGCAGAGATAGACAGTATCATGGTCTCCAGAAAGACCTTGTGGATCAACCCCTATTCATGATGTTTTTTTTCCTTTTCCAGTATTTGTCATGCTTAATTATTATTAGCTAACTTCCCAGAACACATCTAGAAAAAGGCCTATATGCATTAGGTTTGAGTCAATAATTTGTCCTCAAATGAATATTAATGACAAAAGTTACATTCAACGTTGAGCTCTGTGCAGGGCGTCAAGGAGTTAACATTCATTTTTTTGTAACTAGTACATTTCAGAAGATCAGTTTGCTACATAAAGTAATTAATACATGAATTATACCGATTATATGTATGGCTTTAAAATTCTTTCATTGATCCAGCCCTGTCAAATCGCTTTATAATTAATTTTCTCATTTAGGCATCTAGGTTGTTGATGTTATAAATACATTTTTCCATGAGCTTGTTATGTTTAAAACTTTTGGTCCATGCTTTTTAGCTGTTTCTAGCCATTTCCTTATATTCTAGAGCAGAATGATAATGTTCATGTGATATAAATTTCCATGACAGAATAAAAGGCTGAACTCTTTATTACTTCATGTTAAAGCAAACATCAGAGCCGGTGAAGAGCCTGGCGAGACCAAGAGTGGGCCTGTCGGGTTCATCTTCAGACTTTGAATCCATCCCTTTCTTTTTTTAATGCTTTATTTAGACATAATTTGCATACTATATAGTTTCCCATTTAAAGTGCACAATTCAATATTTTCAGGACAGTATTGTGCCACCATCACCATAGTCTAACTAGAGGCCCGTTGCAGGAAGATTCCTGCAAGAATAGAGCTTCCTGCAGCCTGAGCAAACCTCCCTCCCTTCTCTGCTGCCTCACTCCCTTCTCCACTACCTCGCTCTCTCCGGTCTCTACTGCCTCGCTCCCGTTTCCTCTGCCTCGCTCCCATTTCTGCTGCCTGCTTCCCTCCCTTCACCCCCGCCTTGCTCGCTTACTTCTCCACAGCTTTTCTCCCTTCTGCAGTGCTTGGCTTCCTTCTACTCCGTCTTCTGCGCATGGATATGCAAATTAACCACCATATTGGTTGGGTTAATTTGCATAATTCACTCCTGATCAGCTGATGGGTGTGGCTGATGGGCATGAATTGATCAGAGATATGGTCAATTTGCATATTACTCTTTTATTAGATAGGATTTTAGAACCTAATATCACCTCCAAAAAGAAATCCCATACCCACTCATGGTCTCTCCCCATTCTCTCTCCACTTTCTTAGACAACCCTTAATAGACTTCCTGTCTCAGTCTAATTTTTTATTCTGAAATTCCATAGAAATGGGACTATGCAATATGTGGCCTTTTCCAACTTCACACTTAGCATCATATTTTCAGGCCTCATGAAAATTGTAGCATGTATTAGAACTTCATGCCTTTATATTGCTTTTGATTGCATGTGTGTATCACATTTTATTCATCCATCCATTTGCTGTTGAACATTTGAGATGTTTCTCTCTTTTGGCTTTGTGGATAATTCTACTGTGAACATTCATGTACATGCTTTTCTTTTCTTTTTTGGATGTATGTATTCATGTCTCTTAAGTCTATATCTAGTGGAATTAATGGGTCGTATGCTAACACTGTGTTTAAAAGTCTCAGAAATTGCCAAACCATTTTCTAAAGTGGCTGCATTATTTCCCATCCCCACCAACATTGTGTAAGAGTTCCAATGTCTCTACATATTTGACATTACTTGTGGTTATTATATTTTCTGTTGTAATCAGACTACATGAAGTGGCATCACATTATGGCTTTGGTTTTCCTTTACCCAATGACTAGGATATTGAACATCTTTTCATGAGCTTATTGACCTTTCCTTTAACTTCATTAGAGAAATACATAGTCAGACCCTTTGCCCATTTTAAAATTGGGCTATCTCTCCTTTCACTATTGAAATAGAAGAGTTCTTCATCTATTCTGGATACAAGTCCTTTATCAAATATTTTGCAAATATTTTCTCTCATATGATCTGAAATAGCTCATATAACATTTAAATTGTCTATTTTGTAAATGATGTATGAAAGTCAGCTTTAAACTAGTCTATCTTGCCTTTTTCAGTGATAAATTTTAAATTGCCTTTTCAATATTATCTAAAGTAATATAGTATTCTCGTTTTTCTCTTCCTGAGTCAATTTTGATAATTTATGTTTTTCTAGGAAATCATATATTTCCTCTAAGTTATTGTATTGATTCCATAAAGTTATAGGAATGATTCCCTTAATTCTTTTAAACTTTTTTTCTGTTTGTAGTCACATCTCCTTTTTCAAAATCTTGCATATTTCTCTCTGTCTCTCCCCATTCCCCTTAACAAAACTCCTCAATTGTCTATTTTATTGGTCTTTATAAGGAAATATTTTTCAGATGTCATTGTCATTACCACTGCTAGAATTATATTAATTATATACTTTATTAATTTATATTACCTTTTCTTATATTTTCTTTTTCTAATGTATTAAGATGAGTATTACATTTCTTAATCTTTCCTTATTCTTTAATTCTGAAAAAAATGTATTTTTTAATTTATGAATTTAACTTGTGGAGATACATTTTTCCCCTGAGTACAGTTTTTTATTAACTTCCTTAGATTTTGGTATGTGTTTATCTCTTCACTGCTTCCCACATTTATAATTCAATTATTTAGGAGTAGGCATCTTAATTTTCAAGTAATTTTGTTTTTGCTGGCTTTTGGTAACTACTTTCAGTTTTGTTGGATTATGTTTAGGAAATGTGACCTATATAATCTCTTTAATATTAATCTTTGAGATCAGGAATATGATTTCATATATTGATAGTGGTAATAAATTGGCATTGTGATTTAGGTGGACAATTTGTCAATGTCTGATAATGCTGTAGTCATTCCACTTACAGGTTTATATAAAAACTAGTGGCCTGGTGCACGAAATTCGTGCACAGAGAGGGGGTTCCCTCAGCCCAGCCTGCACCCTCTCCAATCAGGGACCCCTTCAGGGATGTCTGACTGTTGGTAGTTGGACATCCCTCTTGCAATCTAGGAACACTGGCTCCTAACTGCTCACTGGCCTGCCTGACTGATTGCCCCTAACCACCTCTGTCTACCTGATCACCCTAACCACCTCTGCCTGCCTGTCTGCCTGATCATCCCGAGTGCTCCCCTGATGGCCTGATTGCCCCTAACTGTCTCTGCCTTGCCCCACACCTGGGACCTAGGCTTCCCTCCCTCTGGCCAGCTATAGGCACCCAGGACCTGGGCCAGCTTCACTCAGGCCAGCCCCAGCCATAGGCAGCCTCAGACACCAGGGACCACAGGGCACGTGGCCTAACCCCAGGGCTGGAAAGGGCTCCCGCCCCTCAAGCCGCCGCCCCGCCCCTTGTGCACCACCGCTCCACCCCTTGCACCACTGCCGCTTGCGCCGCCATCCTGTTCCTTGTGCTGTCGTGCCTTGTGCAGCCCATTCCATTGCAGAGTGGCCTACACATGCCGGTGGTCCTGGCCACTCTGCACAGTGCCTGCTCCATCCCCTCATGGGGCCCTGTGGAGCGGCCTAGGGAGCAGATGTGGCACACTGGCGGTCCCGGCTGGCCCACAGCACCCTGCGGAGCAGCAGCAGAGGCATGAGGGGTGGGACCGTGTGGCACATGCCCCCCCCCCGCTCCTGATTGGCTGGTAGTGTAGCGAAGGTACGATCACATTAGCATATTACTCTTTTATTATATAGGACTAGAGGCCTGGGTAGGGTCCCTAGGCCTGGCTAGCGATCAGGGTCAATCAGATTCCCCACCTCCCTGCCTGGCCCCCCTCCACCTCCTCTTCTCACTGCCTGGGTACCACCACTGCTCTGGTCACATGCCATGTTCTGTGCCACCCCCTGGTGGACAGCGCATGTCATAACAAGCAATCAAACTCCCAGTCTCCCAGTCAAACTCCCAAGGGGACACTTTGCATATTAGCCTTTTATACACACACACACACACACACACACACACACATACACTAGAGGCCCAGTGCACAAAATTTGTGCAAAGGGTTGAGGGATTGTCCCTCAGATCAGCCTGTATTCTCTCCAATCTGGGACCCCTTGAGGGATGTCTGACTGACTGTTTAGGCCCAATCCCGGTGAGATCGGGCCTAAACAGGCAGTCAGACATCCTTCTCACAGTCCAACTGCTGGCCCCCAAATGCTCATCTGCCTGCCTTCCTGATTGTCCCTAACTGCTTCTGCCTGCCAGCCTGATCAACCCCTAACCACTCCCCTGCCAGTCTGATTGATGTCTAACTGCTCCCCTACCAGCCTGTTTGCCCCCAACTTCCCTCCTCTGCCAGCCTGGTCATCCCTAACTGTCCTCCCCTGCAAGCTTTATCACCCCCAACTTCCCTCCCTTGCAGGCCTTCATCCCAACTGCCCTCCCCTGCTGGCCATCTTCTGGTGGCCATCTTGTGTTCACATGGGGGCAGGATCTTTGACCACATGGGGGCAGCCATCTTGTGTGTTGGAGTGATGGTCAATCTGCATATTACTCTTTCATTAGATAGGATAGAGGCCTGGTGCATGGGTGGGGGCCAGCTGGTTTGCCCTGAAGGGTGTTCCGGATCAGGGTTGGGATTCCCTTGGGGCATGAAACAGCCTGGACGAGGGGCCTGTGGTGGTTCACAGGCCGGCCACACCACCCAGCAACCCAAGAGGAGGCCTTGGGATCTGGGATTAATTTATGTTCTACAATTGAAACTTTGTAGCCTGGAGCAGAGCCAAGCCTTTGCTCACCCTGTGGTGGCAGCCATTTCTGTTGGGACATTTATCTTCTATAATTGAAACATTGTAGCATTGAGTGGAGGCCTAGGCCAGCAAGGGCAGATGAAAAGCTTGGCTTCCTCCATTTCCAGGGTAACCCAAGCCTTCCTCCTGCTCTCAGTGACCACAGCCATCTTGGTTTGGGTTTATTTGCTCCTGATTGGCTTGTGGGCGTGGCTTGTTTGCATGGCTTGATCGAAGGTATGGTCAATTTGCATATTGCTCTTTTATTAGATAGGATAGATGCATGTGAGTGTGTGTGTGTGTGTGTGTGTGTGTGCGCACGCGCGCGCGTGCGTATCAATGTAATTAAAAATTTTGGAATCAACCTAATTAACCTACAAGTAAATGTTCTTTATAATAAGATTGTGTAAATAAACTATACTTAAGAATCAAAATGTCTCTGACATCTACCAGTGTCTTTGTGTCCCTGAGCTGGTACCTTTGTATCACTGGGTCTGTCTCTCTCTCTGAAGTCCCCTTTCTCTCCAAATTCTATGCTGTTTTTAGTTCCCATGTGGGGTCAAGTTCTCAGAAAGTAGATGACCCAAAATTGTATGAGGAAGATGTGGTTCATTCCTTAATTGAACTGTGTTTGAAGTGTAACTCCCAGGGCTATTTGCAGATTGCACCACGGGCGGTTGCCTCTTCCTAGTGACAGACATGGCTCTGAGCTTGCAAATCCTGGGAATGATCTAGGTGGATGGTGTCTGCTGATTATGAATTTCTGATGTGTGGTCCACCGCTACTGGTGATGAATCAGTCTGCTCCACAAGGGGACTTTTGATCAAGAGCACTTTTCTGCATAATGAGAAGTAAAGTAGTACAGTTGAATGATGTCAGTATTTTAATCGGTCCTGGGAAAAGGGCTGGGTGATGGGTTCTTTGTGCAGAGAGCAGCCCCATCTTCTTCCTCCTGGATCTAAATCCAGGGGAACCAAGGGGAACCGCTGAAAGGTCACTGCACCTCTCTGTGACAGACGTTGACTCCAGAATTTCCTAGTTGTGTCCACCTCCTCTTTGTTGCTGACTTTCCCCCACTGAACATCATACTCTGAGTAAGAGAGATGGATGGGCAGTCTTTCGGAAGCACCATCATTAAACAACTCATGTGTGTAGGCATAGAGAGTGTCACTCACATGGCTCTTGCCAAGCAAGGAAGGCTTAGGAAGGGTGGCCCATCTTTTTTGTTTTTTAATATATCCTTATTGATTTCAGAGAGGAAGGGAGAGCAAGTAAGAGACAGAAACATCAATGATGTTATATATATAAAAGGCATGTGACCTGATAGGGAATCGAACCATGATCTCCTGGTTCATAGGTTGATACTCAAACACTGAGCCATGCAGGCCAGGCAAGGGTGGCCCATCTTTATGTCTGGGTGAGGGTGGTCCACCTGACCCATCCTCTACATGAGCTTTGTTGCCTTAGGCACACATGGAGGAGGAATACCTGTCAGTATGTACACATGAACATAGCTGCAAACAGCAGCAAGGGCCAACGTCAAGGCCAAGGCACTCCATGGGGTTTGGGCTTTTCCTGGTAGATAATGTTTATTGTACCTCTACAGGATACCTAGAAGAGGCATGCACTTTTTATCAATTTAGTTAAGAATCCCTCTGCAGTGAAGTTATTAGTATCTCACTTTGTGGATAAGGAACTTGAGGCTCTTTGAAATGACATAGCTAGTGCCCAGCCAGTGTGGCTCAGTGGTCGAGTGTCAACCTATGAATCACGAGGTCATTGTTCAATTCCTGGTCAGGGCACATGCCCCAGTTGTAGGCTTGATCCCCAGTAGGGGGTGTGCAGGAGGCAGCCAATCAATGATTCTCTCTCATCATTGATGTTTCTATCTTTCTCTACCTATTCCCTTCCTCTCTGAAATCCATAAAGACATATTTTTTAAAAAGAAATGAGATAGATAGCAGTAGTAACCATCATGATTATGATCATGATCATAACTGCTAACATCTCTGTAAGCGCTCATTACGAGCCATGCACTCTTCTAAGAGCTTGTCATGTATGACTTTATCAAAATAAATGCTACAAGGCTGGGCATTGTCATTTTACATTTTATAAATGAGAAGGTACAGGAAGCTTATGGAACTTATCCAGAGTCACATAGCAAGTTGCAGAGGTATGTGAGCCTTAACACCTGGTATGAAAGGCTAGGTTTTGGGTGCCAGACCAAACATGCCATCTTGTTTAGACACCTGGAGCACTACTCCTGGTCCTCACTGCCTTCTCTGTGAACCCCATCTCTGCCTAGAACCCCTGAAGCTTACGCATTCCTAATATTCATTAAATGTCACGGACCCCTGGACTGAGTTAGGCCTCTGCTCCATGTTGGCACATTCCTCTATCCTTCCCCTATTTTAGCACTCACCATGCAGACTGTGATTTCTAACATGACATCTGTCTTCCCTTGTAGACTTCAGGCTATAGGAGGGCTGGTCCTGGACCTTCCTTGTGCAGGATTATAAGCTCAAGATCTGGGAGAGTGTCCATATAAATAAAATTTCATTTCTGATTGTTGGTTATCATGTTTTACACATACTCCTGCTAGAATACTGGCAATTTGGAATTGTCTAATGTAACACAGAAACTGTTGGTCAAAGCCACTACTGGGTGACTCCAGGGGCATCTTAAAGAAACAGACAACAGCATTCCTGAGTGGTTGAGCCTGAGATGCAACAAGATGCCCCAGGACAGCTGGATGGAAGAGAAAATCCCTTCATTCTATGAGGTCTGAAATCACAAACACACTGTGATTTCCAGCACAAGCTCTAATCTGTTGGAGACTGTGCCTTGACTTGCAATTAAAGCTTTTCACCTTGACAACTCTAAAAAGCAGGCTGAATGGCAGGTAGCAAATATGGTGCATTATGGTGAATGGGTTTTCTCAGCTAAGTCCTGGCATAAACATTTCCTGATGAAGAAATGAACAAATGGTAGGATAAATGCATGAATATAATTAAGTCAGGTGGCTCCAAGTTCATCCGTAGAAACCGACGGCTTTTCTACTGCAACGTGATGCCTCTGTCTGCTCCCAGTGATCCATCCATTACATGTCCACACTACAGGGTAAGCCCCTTCCCGATGACAGCCTGCGACCAAAGACGAATGGTAAGATCTGCAGAGGGAGGAAGGCAGTTCGCAGAGGTGAAAAGATTTTTTAAAATAATGCATCAGTACTGCTGTTGTTTTTAGTATTGCTGTTATCATATTAATATCCTCTGTGTGCCTTTGCCTTTGAGCATTTCCTGTATGCCAGGGACTATAAGCCCAAAGGAAGATTTCAGTGCAGGAGAGACAGAGGGGTTGGCTGCCTACTGAGAAAAGGAGGCAGGAGCCCAGAGCCCAGGACAGCTGGAGAGGGGCCACTGGTTCTGAGGAATAAGCAGGGAGCTCTCAGTTACTGAGGCTGCAGCTCCCCTTTCCATTTATTTTTTTTAAAATCTTTATAGATTTCAGAGAGGAAGGGAGAGGGAGAGAGATAGAAACATTAATGATGAGAAAGTATCTTTGATCGGCTGCCTCCTGCACGCCTGACACTAGGGATCGAGCCTGTAACCCGGGCAAGTGCCCTGACCGGGATTGAACCATGACCTTCTGGTTCAGAGGTTGATGATCAACCACTGAGTCACACTGGCTGGATGCTCAGGCTCCCCCTCCCCAATTTAGAGAAACCCTTAGATTGTTCTCAGATCTTCAGTACTGACCTACTTTTTGTGACCTCATCATATTGTGACAGGCTTTCCTGCTCACAATATCCATGACACTCTATGATGTTTGTAAACTCAATGTCAGTCCCACTGCTCATAATCTGCCTTTGATGTGAAAAAATGTTTCATTAGACATGGCTTTGTTTACTCAAATTTAATCCCTCCCTCATATCTTCTTAATTTTTTAAGTCCAGACTATTAATCTTCTTGCCAGAGTCAACTCTTTCTCCCATTCTGTTCTGCCATAGATATGTCTGAGCACAGACACTGATATTCATTGCCCTCTGGGAGCTGTTAGAGGACAATAGTTAGCTGGGAAGTCTTGTCGCCAGTTCGAAATACTGAGGAAAGTATCTCAGTATTAGGTGGGATTGCTGTGAGACACTTTCTGAGGGTGTTCTCCTCACTGAAAAGTTGTTAAATCAACTGAATTCAGTTTATTTTGGGAAAAGCATTGAGTTCTTCTGGGCAATGGCCATTGGGTAACTCCAGGGAATAAGGTGTACTGAGACCATCACTGAGCAAAAGTGGGCACAGTGATAGAGCACAATTGCACATAAATGAGCACCATGGTAGACATTTGTACAAAGAATTGTTGGGGAAGAAGTAATTCCATCAGGAGAGATGTGAGCAAACTTCAGGACAGATAACCAGTGAGCCAAGTATGCACTAGATTTTGAAGGGGAATAGCATTCCTGGCCAAGGGAACAGTAGGAGTGAAGAAAATGAAGGGGCACAACATTTTCTGTCTCTTATGTTGGGAGAACTCATTCCCTCATTCTTTCATATTCAGGAATACAACATGTTCTTCCTCATGGTTGAGTCTCCTTCACCCCTTTTCCTCCTGTCTATAAAGCATCCCCAACCCAACTCTGCTCACTTGGCTAGCTCCGACCCATTCCTTTAATTCTCAGCTTAAGCATTCTGTTCTTAAATTGGCCTATCCTGACACAAATTGATTCAATTCTATGATTTATGCTCCCATCACACTTTTTAATTCCTTGCTGTTAACTTTCATTACACTCAACATCCTTGAGTAAGGCCTGCCTCCCCCGGTCTAGTGTGTTACATTAATTGAATGAAGACGCCATTAAACCGATGTGGCTCTAATCCATGGCAGGCTAGGTAAGCACACCAAACACTAAGCCTACAAATGCCTCAACGTTACAAGATCAAAACATCAGGGAAAACCAATTACCAACAGCCAACTAGACTATAAGCTCTAGCCCAGTGGTCGGCAAACTCATTAGTCAACAGAGTCAAATATCAACAGTAACGATTGAAATTTCTTTTGAGAGCCAATTTTTTAAACTTAACGTTCTTCTAACGTCACTTCTTCAAAATAGATTTTCCCAGGCCGTGGTATTTTGTGGAAGAGCCACACTCAAGCGGCCAAAGAGCCGCATGTGGCTCGAGAGCCTCAGTTTACCAAAATCACTGAATTAGGGGAAGAGATTAAGAACTACAAATTGGTAGTCACAAAACAGTCCCAGGATATAAAGTACAGCATAAGGAATATGATCAATAAGATTATGACTATGTATGGTATCAGGTGGATCCTTGATATATCGGGGTGAAGGCACTTTGTAAACTATATGATTGCCTAACCACTCTGCTATATACCCGAAACTAATATCAAATGACATTGAACACAAACTGCAATGGAAATAAGATTTAAAAATGATTGTGGAATAAAATCTATCTATTGCCATGTAGAAAAGAAAGAGTTGACTGACAAAAAGAAAGGAAAAGAAACCATGCCTAAGTTTTGGGCATGCTACTCTTTGAAATTCATACTCAAGACCTCACCATACACTCTGACCTGAATCTCCAGCCGGCTAACCTGATCTATAGTGTTCAGACTTGCCAGCCCCTATAATCTCATGAGCTATGAGCCAACTCTTCAAAATCTCTCTCTCTCTCTCTCTCTCTCTCTCTCTCTCTCTCTCTCTCTCTCTCTCTCTCACACACACACACACACACACACACACACACACACACACTCACACTTTTGGGAAGAACACTGGCTCACAAACA